>CM020050.1:13147978-13747978 GCA_009769605.1 Bucorvus abyssinicus | reverse complement strand
CCATACATCTTCATCCAGACCCCCGCCGTTACGGTCCTTTTTATGTTTATTTTTTTTATCTGCCACTTATGATTATTATTATTATTATTTTTACTCTTTTTTTACTTTTTTTTTTTTTGGGGGGGGGACGGTTCCACACTGTCCACTCCCCTTGTAACTGAATTAAATCAAAAAAACAAACCAACTGCCCGGCTAGGAAAAAAAAAAAACAAAAAACCAAAAAAAAAAAAACCAACACAAACCGCTTGTTCCAGCCTCGATCCGTCCCCCCCCGCCTCCCCCTGCCCCACTCTCCTGCCCCCCTCCACCCCGGAGAACTCTCCACCGTGGCTTCTCCGACTTCCTGGCTCGTTGAAATCTGTCTGTCCCTGGGTGACTGTCCGGTGGGCGTTAATAGGACTCTTTTCCTCCTTTTTGTAGGCCTACACCATTCAAGGACAGTACGCCATTCCACAGCCAGATGTAAGTTTGGTTTTACAACTTCTTGTCTTGAAATCCAACCCCCCCCCCCCCCACCTCCCGCCACCTTCCTTTTCCTCACACCCCCCTCACAACCCCCCCCCACCTCCTTGCCAAAATTTTTCGCAAATACTCGAGCTGATCCGAGTTCCCCCCCTCAAAAAAGCTCGCCTCCTTCAATTCACCCTCCTGCAGCCGCTCTCCCACCTCTCCTTTCCCCCCCTCCACCTTCTTTCTGACGCTCCCTCCCCCGTATATTTTTTTTCCACCCCTGGCTTGGCATTTCACACCAGCTCCAGCTTTTCCCTTCGCTCCCCTTCTGAATTTGGCCCGTGGCCCCGCACACCCAGCGCCTGGCTCACGATCATGATCGTTCTACTGGGGCAGTGGTTGCTGGTGGCATTTGGGGGAGGTCACACCTGGCCCAGGCTGCTGGGGACCCTTTGGGGAAGGGGCGACAGGCCCTGCTGACCACCCCCCACCTCCAGCTTGCTGTGGGACCCCCCCATCCCCATTCTCATCCCGTAGGCTCGTGGCAGGCTCGATGGGGGTCCCATGTCCGTAGAAAATGGGGGTGGGGGGGTTCTGGGTGGGCCAGGCCACGGAGGAGAAGGACTAGAAGGGCGCTGGGCTGCACCGAGCCCGAGTCCCCCCCCACCCCGCAGCTCCCCCATGGTGTGGTGCGAGCACCCCCCCATCTCTGCTCCTCTTTGCTTCTCTCCCTGAGCCTCTTTCACCCCTCGCTTCACCGAGGGGGTGGGCACAGACCCCCCTCGAAGCCCACTTTGGGCTGGTGCCTTCCTCCTTCATGCTGGAGGGGACTGGGCTTGGACAGAGGGGCCTGGAGGAGGGTGGTGTGTGTTGCTGTGCTGTGAGTCCTGGCCCCCCCTCAGCTCAAGAACTGCCTAACACCAGCCTCTTTCTCTCTTTTTGTTGTTTTTGTCGTTTTTCTCTCCCCTCCAGCTGACCAAGCTGCACCAGTTGGCGATGCAACAGTCCCACTTCCCCATGTCTCATGGCAACACTGGATTCAGTGGTACGGCTCTTCCTCCTCTTCCTCTCTTCCCCTGCTCTAGCCAGGGGGGCCTGGGCCCTCCTCTCAAAACCAACCCAAACCAAACATTTCACCCCAAACCCAGCCCGTCCAGGTAACACTATTTTATCACACCGTCTCCGGGGGGGCGGCCGCAGGGCGTAGAATAAAGCGAAAGCCCGGAGCAGTCAGGGCCTCGACGCCGCTTTCCTTCCTCTTCGCCCCGTCCAACGCACCGGGAGAACCCCCCAGCCCCTGCAGCACCCTCCGGCTTCTCCAGCCCTGAGCAGGCGCCTCGAGTCGGACCAAATTTGCTGTAGATTTGTTAAAAAGAGACAAAAACCCACCCATCTGGGGCTCTAAAAGCGGAAGGCGGCCGAACTCATTGTCCCTTGTATCTTGACAGGCGTTGACTCCAGCTCTCCAGAGGTGAAAGGCTATTGGGGTAATGCTGAAAAAACCCAAATCCGCAGCTATTCTCGTGTCTCAACCCCGCCCGGGGTCTCCTTGGCCTTTGTGCACGGAGGGGTGGGGAAAAGGGGAGGGGGGGTCTCTGGGGGCTGGAGGGCCCAGCGCTGCTTCTAGGTGCCCCAGGAGGCAGCTGGCTGGTGGAGGGAGCTTTGAGCACCCTCCTCGCTTTGCCCCCCCACCCCTGCCGTGAGCTGGAAGCGATTCCCCCTGCCCCAGGAGCTGCTGGAGCGGAGATGGGGGCGGAATATAAAACCATTAGAAAACCAGTCGTAGCCCCTGCCCTGCTCTCAGCCCCACCGGAGGCGTGAGCGGCCTTGCAGCCCCTCGCTGGGCTGTGGCAGCGAGGAGGAGGAGGAGGAGGGTGGTAGTGAGGCCTGTGGAAGCTGGTGATGAAGGTGAGGGCCCAGCTGGAGCCCCCCAGTATGAACTGGCTGCTCCAGGACCATCCTGCCTGGAAGGAAGAACCTGCAGGGAAGGGAACGGAGAAATAGGGGGGGTCACCGAGGTGTCAGGGGGTTTTAAACCATTTTTGAGGTAGCCCCAAAGCTGGCAGCAGCGTGTCTGAGCTGGGCCCCCCCCTCCCACTGCCCCCCACCCCTCAACGTCTCCTGCTTTGTGTTTGTTTTTTTTTCCCCCCCTTTTTCTCCGCGCAGGTTTGGATGCCTCTGCCCAAACCACCTCCCATGAACTCACCATTCCAAATGATGTGAGTATCCCCCGTGGAGGGAGGGGGTCTTGGGGATGGGTGGGCACTGGGGCCTGCCCCACTGCTTTTTCGAACAAAGCAGGGTGCGGGGTCGTCGGGTTTGGGCTTCAGAGCTCCTGGCTGCCCCCAAAATGCCTCTTGGGCCACTTCTTACTGGCACTGCAGCTCTTCCCCTCCTTAAAATGCCCTTTTTTAGCCCCTTGAACACCCTTTTTTTGCCCCCTGACCCAGAGCTTTAAGGCAGAAGTCCTCCTTTTCACCCCTTAATCCCCCATTTCAACCCCTTAAACCCCTTTTTAGCCCCTTGAAACCTCTTTCAGCCCCCTGACACTGTTTCAAGGCAGAAACCCCCCCTTTTGCCCCTGACCCCCACCTTTAAGGCAAAAATCCTCCTTTTCAGCCCTTAATCCCCCATTTCAACCCTTTAAACACTCTTAAACCCCCTATTTAGCCCCTTAAGCCCCTTTTCAGCGCCGACCCTCCATTTCAACCTCTTTTACCCCCTTAGTCCCTTAAGCCCCCCAGGAGGTGCCAGCCCTGTCCCTGTGGAGGACGCACATGACAGGCGAGGAGGAGGAGGATGAGGATGGGTTATTAATGCCACTAATGAAGCTGCTTCCCCCCAAGTTTGGGGGGGGGGGGGCTCATGGCTGCACCCCGAACTGCCTCTTACTGGCACTGCAGCCTTTCCCCGCCTCTTCGAGCCAGCTTTAAGGCAGAAAAGCCCCCCTCAAACCCCCATTTACCCCCCTGACCTGCAGCTTTATCCCTTAAAAACCCCCTTTTTAGCCCTTAAAACCCCTTTTCAGCCCCCTGATCCCCAGCTTTAAGGTGGAAAACCTCCTTCTCTGACCCTTAAACCCATTTTTAGCCCCCTGACCTGCAGCTTGAAGGTGGAAAAGCCCCTTTTTACCCCTTAAAACCCCTTTCTCAGCCCCTCGAGCCCCTCGAGGAGGCTTCTGCCCTGTCCCTGCGGAGGCCACGGGTACGGCAGGCAAGGAGGAGGATGACGACTGGTTCTCACCGCCGCTAACGAAGCTGCTTTCCTCCCTCCTCCCCAGTTGATTGGCTGCATCATCGGGCGTCAAGGCGCCAAAATCAACGAGATCCGCCAGATGTCTGGGGCGCAGATCAAAATCGCCAACCCGGTGGAGGGCTCAACCGACCGGCAGGTCACCATCACCGGCTCGGCTGCCAGCATCAGCTTGGCCCAGTATCTAATTAATGTCAGGTAAGTCTCCCGATTAACGAAGCGCTGTGGCTCCGCGGGGGGGGGACTCGACAGTGTGGGCTCCCAGCACACTCCCTGCGCCCTGACTCTTGGAGGAAGGGGCTTCCCCCACCCCTTTTTTTCCGACCCCCTCTTTCCTTTCCTCTCCTTCCGTTGTCCCATTTCCCTGGTGCGGTCGCCGTAGGATCGCGGATCCGGCTGGAAAAGGCTCCAGCTGCGGGGCCTGCGGGAGCCCATGGCTCCCGGGAAGGCTCCGAGCGGTCAGGGCTGTGCTGTGGCCACGCGGCGCTGGCGTGATGAGGGGTTTTTGAACGTGGGGTTTGTAGAGGAGGGGACACACGCCAGGCTTGTTTGTGGGGATCCCGGTGGGATACTGGTGAGCGCGGGGAGAGGAGTCGGAACTGTTTGGCCCCGCTCCAGCCCGGTCAGCCCCAAGGCACTCCATGGCCCCTTGATTCCGAGCCCCTGGGGCTCGGGCTGGAGGAGAAGGAGCCAGGAGAGCCCCGGCTTGTCCCCGCTCCGTGGGGTGACGCAGCAGATGAAGCCGCCGGTGATTTCTCTCTTGATTTTGGTGGTTTTTTTGGCTTGTGTCACCGGGGGCGGCTGAACCCCGGGCTCGGCCGCCGGCTCCAGGGTACGCGGTGGGTCCCAACGCCTTCCCCCCCCACCTCCTCCTCCCTCCCGGTCGCTGCTTTGTCCTGCGCTGCCTTTTTTTTTCCCCCTTTTATTTTTTTTTTGTGCGTGTGTGTGTGTGTGTGCTCTTCCCTTCCACCCACCCGCCTCTTTTTTGTTGTTTTGTTGTTCCTTTTCTCCTCTGTTACAGTTTAGAAAGCGCTAAACCCTCCTCCCAGGCAGCCTCCGTCGCGATCCCTGACCACCTCAGCATCAACCTCTCTCAACCCTCCACCCCTTCTTCTTCTTCCTCCTCCACCACCACCCCCTCGCTCGCCACAGCGGGGGCTGCCGACGCTCCCGCCAGCCTCCCCAACCCTCTTCCGACCGCCCCTTGTGTCTCCAGTCTGCTTGGCATGAAACCTGTCCCTCTCCTGGCTCTCAATGTCGTGGCGGCCGCCAAGGGCTCCTCCGCCCCGGCCCTGCCCAGCGCCACTAACAAACTCAAAGCCGAAAAACAGAGATTTTCTCCTTACTGAGGCCACTCGCCGACCCCGACACTCAGAACAGCAGTTGTTTGGGTTTTTTTCCTCTTTATTCTTTTTTTTTTTGCCTTTTTTTTTCCTCCTTTTGACACCAAAATGGAATTTTCTTGCCGGCCAAGAGACGGATTTTCCCCATGTCCCGGCCGGGACTTTGGTCCGATTCCTCCTCGCTTGTTGCTGTCGCTTCTTTTTTTTTTTCTCTTTTTTTTTTTTTTTTTTCCATTTTCTAGTAGCTCGGGGGCAACTGCGGCTGGGGTGGGGGGGGTGGGTGCAGTGCTGATTATCGAGCCGGGGGGGGGCGGGGGTGGTTTTGGGGGGTGAAGGGGGTCTCATCGCTTTGGCTCTTCGCTGTCTGTACCTGTAATAAAGTTGCCACAGTGCGAATCTGCTCTGCTAGATCTGTGCTGACACTGGGGAGGGGGCTTTTGGGGGGAGCTGGGGGGAGCTTTTTGCTTGGGGATGGGGGGGGATTGGCACCCACCTTGGGGGGTGTGTGTGTCCCCCCCTTTAAAATGGCAGCAGGGAGCTTGGAGGCGGTGGCTCGCTGTGGGTTGGAGGGGGGCTGGTGTTGTCCCTGTTGGCTCGGGGCCCCCCCTGTTGTGTGTCTGTGTGTCCCCCTGGGGGGGTAAACCCCCCCCAGGGGGGTGTGACCCCCCCCTTCCTCATGGGGTTACCCCCCCCCTTTCCTCTCCCCCTTTTCCCTGCAGGATCCTCTGCCTGTCTCTCCCCCCACCCCGGGGTCGCCCTCAGTCCCCAAAACCTGGGTGCACTTGTCCTGGATCCATCCCCCCCCCGGGGTGGGGGTGGTGGGGGGACACTCTAGGTGCCATTTGGGGGGTGTGAGGGCAGCTGCACCCTCCCTGCTGCTTGTGCATGGACGCCCCTAACAGCCCCCTAACCTCTCCCTGACACTCTAAATGCTCCCCAGATCCCCCCTGGATACCCCTAACACTCCTTGACCCCTGCCCCCCCCCACACCCCTAACACCCTCTTAACCCCCTTGGATACCCCTAACACCTCCTAAGTTCCTGCCTGACACCCCCAAAACCCTCCTTAACCCCCCTGACACGCCCAAAACCCTCCTTGGACACCCCTAACACCCCCCCTAGCCCCCTTTGACCCCCCACCCCACCCCCCTAACACCCCCTGGACACCCATAATTCCCCCCATACCTCTCCTTGACCCCTCCGGACACCTCTAACAGCCCCTAAATGCCCCCTGGACACCCCTAACACCCCCCTAACCCCCTCTGGACCCCCCAACCCCCCTTCGTGCCCCCCCTTCTCTTCCGCCTCTGACACCCTTCTCTCGTTGCAGGCTCTCCTCGGAGACCGGGGGCATGGGAAGCAGCTAGGGGGGCCCCCCCCCGCCGCCACGGCCTCTCCTCGCCGCCCGCCGGCCCCTCCCTTAGCGCCAGCCCCAGGTTTTAACTAGTTTGTACATTTTCGGTTCCTCCGTCTCCTCCGCGGCCACTCACCAGGTTCCATAATTTTTTTTTCATTATTTTGGGGGTTTTTTTGGTTGGTTTTTTTTTCCGTTGTTGATTTTTGGAATTCCAGCATTTTAACCCTTTCTCGTTCAGCCGTGAAACCGCTGAGCCCCAGATCTTAGTTTTATAAAAGCTTCTCTCTCTCTCTTCCCCCACCCTCCCTAGCCCCCCCCAAGCCCCCCCCCCCAGCCCCAAACCCCCTTTTTTCGGCTCATGAAGTTTGTTTTGTCCTGAAATTGTACGAGTGGAAGAGAAACATTTCAGTGAGTTCTGTAACGTCAGGAGCTTTTTCAAAAAAAACGGGAATAAATCGCTGGACTGGAGCTTCCCCTGTGAATAGAAACTGGAGGATATTTTGGTTACTGGACCTGCCTGTCTCCGTCTTTATTCCAGCCTTCCCAGTGCTCCCAGTAAGGCCCAGCTGGGGGGTTCATGGGGGGTGCTGAAGGGGGTGGGAGGGGAGTGCAGGCTGGCCCAGGCAGGCACTGGGGAAGGAGGGGTGGGACTGGGACTGGGGGGGGCGGGATGAGCATCTCCCAGTGCCCTGGGAACTGGAAACCAGTATCCAAGAGAGTACAGAAACCAGTATCCCTGCTGGGTGTGGGAGCCAGGGTCCCAGGAGAGTGTAGAAACCAGGATTGCAGCTGGGTCTGGAAACTGGTATCATAGTGGTTTCCAAACCCAACTATCCCAGTGCGGGATGGAAACCAGTATTGCAGCTGGACCTAGAAATCAGTATCCCAGTTCAGAATGGAAACTATTATCCTATTATCTTAGCTGGGTCTGGAAACCAATATCCCAGTAGATTATGGAAACCAGCATCCCAGTTCGGAATGGAAACCGGTATGGTAGCTGGGTCTGGAAACTGGTATTGTAGTTGGGTTTGAAACCGATGTCCCAGTTCAGAATGGAAACTAGTATTGCAGCTGGACCTAGAAACCAGTATCCCAGTAGGTGTAGAAACTGGTATCCCAGTTCAGAATGGAAACCAGTGTCGCAGCTGGGTCTGGTATCATAGTTGAGTTTGGAAACCAGTATTCCAGTAGAATATAGGAACTGGTATCCCAGTAGAGTATAGAAACCATTATCCCAGTTCAGAATGGAAACCAGTATCCCAGTAGAGTATGAAAACCAGTACTGCAGCTGGGTGTGGAAACCAGTGATCCCAGTAGGGTGTGGAAACTAGTATCCCAGTTGAGACTGGAAACTGCTCTCCCAGCTGGGTGTGGGGACCAGTATCCCAGTAGAAACCAGTATCTTTCTGCCTGCCCCCTCCATCCACCTGGGACCTTCCTTTGCTTCACAGTGTGGGGAGGGCAAAGCAATTCCCCCCTCTCCCCATCCAGTGCCCCCATTTCCACCAGTAAAGAAGGGGTGGGACTGGGGAGGGGTTATATGCTACCCACCCCCATTACCCCCTGGTTGGGGGGGGGGGGGGCGCTGTTACTGTAGGACCTCCATAAACACCCTCTGCCCCTGTTCTTGTGCCCCCCACACCCCCAAAATATCCCCCAGTGTCCCCTCCCTCAAAAAATACACCCCCCCCCCAAAATACCCCCCAGGGACCACACGGAGCCTCTGTAGAGAGCGATAAATATTTATATAAATATTTGGGGCTGTACAAGTGGGGGGGTGTGTGCAGTGGGGGTGGGGGTGTGTGTGTGGGGGCACACACAGGTCACAGGCCAGGGGGGGCCGTGGGCCGGGGAGGTCCCTCGCCGCTGCCTGAGTGGTCGAGCTCGGCGCTGTCGCAGTCCGAGTCCTCGGAAACCTAGGGGCGGGACACACAAATAAAATGGGTTGGGGGGGGGACACACAAACAGCCTCAGAGCCCTCCCTGCCCCACAGATGGGACTGGGGGCACTGGGGGACACTCCCCCGTTATAACTGGTCTTGGGGGGACCCTGATGTTTGGGCGTTCCCCCCATGGTGTTTGGTCCTGGGGGGGCTCTGGGAACCCCCGTTCCCCTGGGGACCTTGGGCAGCCCCTCCCAAAGGTGCTGGGGGGGGCTGATGGGACAACCCCCTCCCCAGTCCTGAGGGTGCTGGGGCAGGGGGCGGGGCTGAGACCCCAAGAGGACCCCCCCAGCCCATGATTTCAGAGGGATCCCAGTCACCCCCCATCCCCTGGGGTCTGTCCTGGGGGGGGCTCCAGGACCCTACTGGGAGACTCCCCCACCCCCGTACTTGGTCTTGGGGGCTCTGGGGGCTCCCCCTTCCCCTTGTTACCTGTGAGCCCCCTCCCCATAATACCTTATCCTGGGGGGGGCTCAGGGGACCCCCACTCCATGGGACCCAAGCCTGGCACCCTGGGGACCCCCTTCCCTTTGCCAACTCCATCCAGGGGGGCTCAGGGGACCCCTACTCCATAATACCCGTCCGGGGGGGGACCTTAGGGACCCCCACCCAATGGCAGCCATCCCTGAGGGACCCTCTTCCCCTTGTAACCCCATCCTGGGGGACCCTAAGGACCCCCCCAACCCAGCAGCACCCATCCCTGGGGGACCCTGAGGGACCCCCCACCCATATTACAAGCCCTTGGGGGACCCTGAGGGACCCCCTTCCCCTTGTTAACCCCATCCTGGGGGGGGCTCTAGACCCCCACCCATATGACCCATCCCCGGGACCCTCTGGCTGCGCCCCAGCACCCTCCCCCCTGTGCCAAGGGTGATGGCGATGGGAGGGGGGGGTTTGCCATCACCTTGGGGCTGCCCCCCCCGGGGCGGCGGGCAGCTCCCTCGGGGGGGGCGGTGTCCAGGGGGATCTCGGAGCCCTGGGACAGCAGGTCCTCGGAGCGCTCGTCCGGCCGCTCGTCCGTGTTGGTGCTGCCCACGTCCGGGGTGCCGCTGTGCGACGGCTCCTCGCTCGTGTGACCCTCGTCCCCGTCGCCATCCCCGTCCCCGTCCGAGAAGTTCTCGGAGCTGAAGGTCGACAGCGACTGGCGCTTGCTCATCCCTGGGGGCCACCTGGGGAGGGGGCGAGTGAGGAGCCCGGCACCCCTAGACCCCAGCCCTGCACCCAGACCGGGGCTTCGGGCACCCACAGCCTAACTCCTGCACCCACCCTGGGGGTCTGCACCCAGCCGGGGTGTCTGTGGGCGTCCCCTGCACCCATCGCGGGTGTCCGAGCACCCACGGACACCCATCCGATTGGGGGATTGGGTTCAGCACCCACCTCTGCCGCAGCGGCAGCTCCACCTCACTGTCCACTTCACCCTCCTCTTCCTCCGACGAGACCCCCCGCTTCTGGAGACAGAGGTGGGGACATTGGGGTCCTCCGGCTGCCCCTTCAGGGGAGCCCAGGGGTCCTGAACCCCCCCCCGGATGGACCCAGGGGTCCTGAACCCCACCTCAGGAGGCACCCAGGGGTCCTGAACCACCCCCCCCGCCCAGATGGCTCCAATAATCCTGACCCCCCTCAAAACCCCTTCCCAGATCCCTAACCCCCCCCCACCAGTGCTGGGATGGACCTGGGGGGGTCCTGTGGCCCCCACGCCCCCCCAACCCCCCCGGCGCGGGGTGCTCTCACCTGCCCACGGGTGACAGCCGCCCGGTACAGCAGCGCCGCGGGGGTGAGGTGCTGCCCGGCCCCGCCTTTGCCCCCCCGGCCGGCCCCGCTCTCCCGCTCGGGCTCCCCAGCAGCGGGGGGCTGCGGCGGGGGGGTCCCTTGGGTGCCCGTCGCCCCCTCCGGTCCCGCATCAGGGACCACGCTTGGGGGGGCGCCCCCTGCCTCCAAGGTGCCCCCCAGGAGATCGGGGCCGGCGGTGGTTTGGGGGGGTCCGGGGAGACCCCGGGGGGGTCCGGCTTCGGGACCCGGCTCCCCGCAGCCCCCCCGGGGTCCCGCTTTGCGGTGGCGGCCCTTGGCGCGGCGGCTGCGGCCCGGGGAGGGGGGGCCCTTGGGACACCCCGGCAGGGCCACCTGCGCCATGGCCGCGTCCAGCTTGGGCAGCAGCACCTCGGGCTTGAGGATGTCGGGGCTGGGGGGGGCAGAAAAAGGGGGGGGGGCTGTGAATGGGGACCCCCGGTGGATGGGAGCCCCCACCACCCAGCCAGGGGGGACCCCTGTGTGCAGACACACCCCCCTCCAAGGGACACCAGCACCCCTGGACCCCCCCAAAGGACCCCAAGAATTTGGACCCCCAGACCCCCCCACCCCAAAAGACACCAGCATGCAGCACCCCCCACCCAAAGGACCCCAGAATCAGCTGCCAGCCCCCCCCAAGACCCCCACCCCAAAGGACCCCAGAATCCAGTCATCCAGCTGCCCCCCCTAAAAAGACCCCAGTCCCCCAGTGCCCCCCCAAAGGTGGGTGTCCAGGCTCCGTGTCCCCCCAGGACCCACATGGCCACGTTTCCGGCCACCCCACCCAACCCTGAGGCACCCACACATCCATGCCCCCCCGCTCCAACCCGCAGCACCCCCCCACCCACCCCAAAGCACCCAGAGCCCACACCCCGCCCCCCCACTGAGGGACCCACCGCTTGCCATGGGGCGAGAGCTTCTGGGGGACGTTGCGTTTCTTGATGAGGGTCTCGACGGCGTTGCCATGCAGGAGCCCCCGCGGTGCCCGCGGCTTGAAGAGCCCGGGGTAACGCTTCTCCAGCGCCTGCTCCCGCCTGCCACAGGCCACGCGTGGGCACCCGCCCCCCAACCCGCTACGCCATGCCATGCCACATGGCAAGGAGGTGGCCGTGGCCTTGGGGTGGTGGCCGTGAGGTAAGGGCTGGCCATTGGACCAGGGTAGCCATGGGGTGGGTATAGGGGTGGCCATGGAGTAGATAGAGGGTTGGCCATGGGGTGGATAAAGAGTTGGCTGGGGACATGGAGTTGATGTGGAGTTGACCGTGACCATGGGATGGCTGGGGGCTGGACATAGGGGTGGCCATGGCCATGGTGTAGCTCTAGGGTTGGTCATGGCCATACGGTGGATGTAGAACTGACCATGGCCATGGAGTAGCTTGGCCATGGCCATGAGGCAGCTCTAGGGTTGGCCATGGCCATGGGGTGGATGTAGAACTGACCATGACCATGAGGTAGCTCTAGGGTTGGCCATGGCCATGGAGTAGCTCTAGGGTTGGCCATGGCCATGAGGCAGCTCTAGGGTTGGCCACAGTCATGGGCTGGATGTAGAGTTGACCATGACCATGGGATGGCCGGGGGCTGGATAGAGGGTTGGCCATGGCCAAGGGGTTGGTTTAGGGTCAACCCTGACCATGGGGTAACTATGGGGTCTCCAAAGGCTTGGCCGTGCTGTTGGGTGCTGTTGGGTGGTGGGCATGCTGGTGGGTGCTGGGGGTGCCCCTCACCTGAGCAGCTCCTTCTCCTTGAGCTCCAGCTGGAGCATGAGGGCGCTGAGCTCCATGTAGAGGTTGTTGGCACGCTCCAGCTTGCGCTCATAGTGCTCCCGGATGTCCAGCGCGTGCCTGGCACCCGGGGCATGCCTGGCGTCAGCACGTGCACCCCACCGCTCCCCATGGCACCCCATGGCATCCCGCAGCACCCAGCACCCACCACACACAAGGACAGGCACCCACCAGCCCTCCCTGTACCCTGGCACCCCTTGATACCCCCTGCCCCTGGTCCCCCCCTCCACGATCCTGGTGCCCCAGTCCCCCCCAGTGCCCCCCAGCATCCCCGTGCCCCGCGGACGGGCCCCACCGGAGCTCCTCGCGCCGGCGATTGATGAGCTCCTCCTCCAGCCGGTGCAGACACGTCCCCTCCGACTTGATCTTCTCGAAGTGCAGCTTCACCTCCTCCCGCCACTCCGCCTGTGGCAGCGGGCACCAGCTACTGCGGGCACCAGCTACCGCAGGCACTGGGCACTGGCTACCGCGGGCCCCAGCTACTGTGGGCACCAGCTGCCGTGGGCACCGGGCACCGGCTACCACAGGCACTGGGCACCGTGGGCACCAGCTACCATGGGCACTGGACACCCTGAGCACCCATTACTGCAGGCACTGGGCACCCTGGGCACTGGGCACCAGCTACAGCGGGCACTGGGCACCAGCTACCATGGGTGCTGGGCTCCCTGGGCACCAGTTACTGCAGGCACTGGGCACCCTGGGAGCTGGCTACCATGGGCCCTGGGCACCACAGGCACCAGATACCATGGGCGCTGGGTACCCTGAGCACCAGTTATGGCAGGCACTGGGCACCCCAGGCACTGGGCACCCTGGGCACCAGCCACCATGGGTGCTGGGCTCCCTGGGCACCAGTTACTGCAGGCACTGGGCACCCTGGGAGCTGGCTACCATGGGCCCTGGGCACCACAGGCACCAGATACCATGGGCGCTGGGTACCCTGAGCACCAGTTATGGCAGGCACTGGGCACCCCAGGCACTGGGCACCCTGGGCACCAGCCACCATGCGTGCTGGGCACCCTGGGCACCAATTACTGCAGGCACTGGGCACCTCGAGCACTGGCTTCCACAGGCGCTGCATTACCTGAGTGCTGGCACTGGGATGTACTGGGCATGGGAACCCCAGGCACTGGGACGTACTGGTCTTGGATAACCTGGGCACCAGCTGCTGCTGGCACCAGTTGCCCCAGCACCAGCCCCCACAGTCACTGGGATTTGATGCAAGTCTCCTGCGGGGTTTGGGGGGTACTCGGGGTCCCTGGGTGCTGCGGTGCCAGGGGTGCCGGGTGCCAGGGGTGCCAGGTGCCGGGTACCTGGGATTTGAAGTAGGTCTCCTGGGGGGTGGAGAGGACGTCGGCGGAGGCGATGTCGAGGTGCAGCAGGATCTGGCGGAAGGACGGACGGTTCCGGGGCTTGCTGTTCCTGCGGGAGCGGCAGGGTGCTGGGTGCAGCCTGGCACAGGGTGTCCATGGGTGCACACCACCCCCCCAGGGTGGGGGTCCCTATGGCCAGGGACCACCCTCCCTGGCTCTGCCTGCATTGGGGTGCCACTGGCAGGTCCCTCAGGGCGGTCCCTACGGCGGGGTGCCCATGGTGGGGTCCCCAGGTGGGGTGTCCCAATGGGATGTCCCCATGGGGTGTCTCTGCAGTGGGATGTCCCCATGGCAGGGTGCCTCCATGGTGGTGTCTCCATGGTGGTGTCTCCATAGTGATGTTCCCACAGGATGTCCCCATGGGGGGGTGTCTCCATGGGGTGGCCCTAGGCAGGGTGGCCCCACAGGATGTCCCCGTGGCAGGGTGTCCCCATGTTGAGGTGTCTCCATGGTGGTGTTCCCACAGGATGTCCCCATGTTGGGCTGTCCCCATGGGGTGTCCCCAGGGGGGATGGCCCTGCGGTGGCACTCACCAGCACTGGCGCAGCAGCACCTTGAAGCCGTCGGGGCAGCTGGAGGGGACGGGCAGGTGGAGGCTGTTGCTGCCCACCCCCCAGATGATGGCCGACGAGTCCACGTCCTTGTAGGGGATCTCGCCCGTCAGCAGCTCCCACAGCACCACCCCGAAGGACCTGGGGGCACCCAGGCGCCCATGACCCCTGGCACCCATGGCAGGGCACCCCCAGTGTCCTCCTGGTGTCCCCGGTGTGCCTCGCCCTGTGTCCCCTCCCTGCTTCTGGCCATGCTGGTGTCCCCGGTGCCCACCGCCCCTGCTGGTGTCCCTCATCCCCGTCCTTGCCATGTCCCCACTGGCAGCCCCTATGTCCCCATCTCTGGTCCCCCACCAGTGTCCCTGAGGCCTCACGTGTCCCTGATGTCCCCCAAGGTCCCCTGTTCCTATTGTCCCCAGTCCCTCCTGTACCCCAGTGTCCCCAAAGCCCCCTGTGTCACTGTGTCCCCAATGCCACCACAGCTCCCCGAGGTCCCCCAGGTCCCCATGTCCTCACCAGATGTCGACCTTCTCAGAGACAGGCTCGTTGCGGATGACCTCGGGTGCCATCCAGGCCACGGTGCCGGCGAAGGACATCTTGGTGCTCTTGTCAATGAGCTCCTTGGAGGTGCCAAAGTCCGAGATCTTCACCACGTCGTCGTAGGTGATGAGCATGCTGGGGGGCACCCGCTCAGCGCCACGCCAGCACCACGCCAATGACACGCCAACGACACGGGCACAGCACCGCCACAGGCATGCAACTGCTACGAGCATCAATGGGTCATGAGCGTGCCACCACCATGGACACACCGCCATCACGGACATGCCACCACCATCATGGACATGCCACGGCCACGGCACTGTCATGGGCATGCAACTGCCGTGAGCATGGACCTGTCACGGTCATGCCACCACCATGGACAAAGCCCCACCATGAGCATGGAACGACCACCGTCATGCAATTGTTACGGGCATGGAGCCACCATGGGGATGGCACTGCCGTGGACATAGAAACGTCATGGACAAGCAACCGCCATGGTCATTGCACTGCCACGGGGACAGCAATGCCATGGCCACGTCACCATGGCCATGCAGCCACCATACACGTCTCTGCCATGGGCATTGCATCACCATGGGCACAGCATGGCCACGGCCTTGTCACCACCATGGGCACGGCACCACCACAGTCACTGCTGCGCTGTGGGCACAGCGCTACCATGGACATGGCACTGCCATGGACTTGGTGTGACCAAGGACATGTCATCACCACCACAGCCACGAGACCACCACGGCACCACCATGGCCATGTCATCGCCATGGATATGTCACCACCGTGGACATGGCACTGGGTGACCAAGGACATCGCACCACCACCATGGCCATGGCACCACCATGGCCATGTCATCGCCATGGATATGTCACCACCACCATGGACATGCAACTATCACCATCATGCAGCCACCCAGGACAAGGCACCACCACGGGCACCGCCGCGATCATGCAACCGCCACATGCACGTCCCCACCATGGGCACTCCACCACCGGAAGCCCCCACCCCAGCACCCATGGGTGCTCCTCGAGCCCCCATCCCGGCTCACTTGGGCGACTTGAGGTCGCGGTGGATGATCTTGTGGAGGTGCAGGTAGTTCATGCCGCCGGCGATGCCCATGGACCAGTCGACGAGGAGGGAGGGGGTGACCTTGCGCCCAGCGCGCAGCACCTCGTAGAGCTGGCCCTGGGCGCAGAACTCCATGATGATGCAGTAACAGGGTGCCTGGGTGCACACACCCCTGCGGGCACAGCGGCACCCTCAGCACCCACCACCCGGCCAGCCGGGCTGCCCGGCAGCACCGGGGCACCCAACTGCACCGGGGCACCCAACAGCTCCAGAGCACCCAGCAGCACCAGGGCACCCAACTGCACTGGGGCACCCAGGCACCCAACTTCTCCAGGGCACCCAGCAACACCAGGGCACCCAACTACACTGGGGCACCCAAAATCTCCAGGGCACCCAACATCTCCAGGACATCCAACTTCTCCAGGGCACCCAAATTTTCCAGGACACCCAACATCTCCAGGAGAACCAGCTTCCCCGGGGCACCCAGCTGCACTGGTGCACCCAACTTCTCCAGGGCACCCATCTGCACTCATGTACCTGCCCTTCCAGGGCACCCAGCGGCACCCCGTTAGCACCATGGGCACCCCTCCGCACCCAGACACCCAGCAGCACTGGGGTACTGAGGCACCCAGCTGCACCTGGGGACCTGGTGGCACTGGAGCACCCATCTGCACCCACGTTGCCCTGCCCCAAGGGTGCTCTGCCTGTGATGGACCCGTCCCGAGTGGGGCCGTTCCCTGTGCCACATGTGGGACGTGCCAGCATGACCCAGCTCCATGGCATGTCCTGCCCACCCGTGTCCATGGCGTGCTGGTGGTCCTCATGCATGTGCTATGTTGGCACCCCATGCCCATGGCATGTCCATGACCTCTGCGTCTGTGCCCATGGCATGTCCATGCTGTGTCCGTGCCCTCTGCCCATGGTGTTCCCATGATCATGCCGTGTCCATGCCCATGCCATGTTCATGTTCATGCTCATGCCGTGTCCACATCCTCTCCCCATGGTGTTCCCCATGACCATGCCAAGTCCATGCCCATGCCACATTCATGCCTTGTGCCAATGATGTCCTCCATGCCCATGCCCGTGGCATGTTCATGCCTCCATCCCTCATGCCCATGACACGTCTGTGTCCCATACCACATCCATGCCCATGCTGTGTCCATGCTCTGTGGCCATGATGTTCTCCACACCCCATGCCCATGGTGTCCCATGCCACATCCACGCCCCACGCCCATGGTGTCCCCCATGACCATGGCTTCTCTATACCACGTCCACACTCCATGACCATGGCATGACCATGCTGTGTCCATGCCCTGTTCCCATGGTGTCCCCATGCCGTGCCCATGCCCCACGCCAGTGCCGGCAGCACCCATGCTCACTTGAAGGTGATGATGTTGGGGTGCTTGAGCTTGCGCAGGTGCTTGATGTCGGTCTCCTTGAGGTCCCGCACCTTCTTCACAGCCACCTCCTCACCGTGGAAGCGGCCCAGGAAGACGGCGCCCTGTGCCCCACTGCCCACCCACTGCAGGTCCAGGATCTCCTCGAAGGGCACCTCCCAGGGGTCTGCGGGCACCCACGCGCATGGCACCCGCACATCCGCACCCCCCGTGCCCACGGCACCCGCACACCGGCGCCCCAATGCACCCACACCCATGGCACCCACGTCCATGGCACCCACTCACCAGCACACCCTGCGCCCATGGCACCTGCACACCAGCATCCCAGTGCACCCATGCCCATGGCACCCCCACACCAGCATCCCGGTGCACCCATGCCCATAGGACCCATGTCCATGATACCCGCACATCGGTACCCCCCGCACCCACGGCACCCACTCCAGCATCCTGGTGCGCCCATGCCCATGGCACCCACTCCAGCACCCTGGAGCACCCATGCCCACGGCACCCACATGTCAGCACCCTGGTGCACCCATGCCCATGGCACCCACACATTGGCACCCCCTGCACCCATGGGACCCACACACCAGCACCCTGGTGCACCCGCACCCATGGTGCCCCCATGCCCATGGCACCTCCACACTAGCACCCTGGTGCACCCACACCCATGGTGCACCCATGCCCATGGCACCCACTCCAGCACCCTGGTGCACCCATGCCCACGGCACCCACATGTCAGCACCCTGGTGCACCCATGCCCATGGCACCCACACATTGGCACCCCCTGCACCCATGGCACCTCCACACTAGCACCCTGGTGCACCCACACCCATGGTGCACCCATGCCCATGGCACCCCCACACCAGCACCCACGGTGCCCCCCCCGCCCCGCTCACCCTCCTGCGGGTGCTTGTGCTCGGCCGCGTAGGCTTTGCCGATCATGGTCCAGACGGGCTTGAGGCACCCGAAGAGCCCCTCCAGGAACCCCCCCCCGGCCTGGCACCGCAGGTGGGCGGCCTCGGCGGCCAGGGGTCCCGCGCCCTCGGCACCCAGGTCGGGGTGCCGGGGGTTCCCTCGGCGGGGCCAGGCCTCGGGGGGCGCGGGGGGCGCGGCGGGGGCGGCGGGCAGGACGTCGCGCAGCACGCACTGGGTGGGGGTCAGCTCCTGCTCGGGGGTCCCGTCCGACGCCAGCGCCAGCGACGGCGAGGGGGTCCGCGTCTCGTGCAGGCAGGCCATGGCGGGCACCCCCCGGGCCCCCCGCCTGCGCCCCCCAGCCCTGCGGGACGGCGAGCGGTGGGGGGGGGGGCACCCTGGCACCCACGGGTACCCCCCTGCACCCCCCGTCTCCCCTTGCACCCATGGGCAGCCCCTGATGCCTATAGGCACCTTCTGGCACCCAATGGCAGCCTCTGCACCCGTGGGAACCCCCTTGCACCCATGGGCACCCTCTGCACCCATGGGCACCCCCTGCACCCATGGGCACCCTCTGCACCCATGGGCACCCCCTGCACCCATGGGCACCTTCTTGCACCCATGGGCACCCTCTGCACCCATGGGCACCCTCTGCACCCATGGGCACCTTCTTGCACCCACAGGCACCCTCTGCACCCATGGGCACCCCCTGCACCCACAGGCACCCTCTGCACCCATGGGCACCCCCTGCACCCATGGGCACCTTCTTGCACCCACAGGCACCCTCTGCACCCATGGGCACCCTCTGCACCCTTGGGCACCCTCTGCACCCATGGGCACCCCCCTTGCACCCATGGGCACCCCCTGCACCCATGGGCACCCCCTGCACCCACAGGCACCCTCTGCATCCATGGGCACCCTCTGCATCCATGGGCATCCCCTGCACCCATGGGCACCCCCTGCACCCTTGGGCACCCTCTGCACCCACGGGCACCCTCTGCACCCATGGGCACCCCCCTTGCACCCATGGGCACCCCCTGCACCCTTGGGCACCCCCTGCACCCATGGGCACCCCCTGCACCCTTGGGCACCCTCTGCACCCACGGGCACCCTCTGCACCCATGGGCACCCCCCTTGCACCCATGGGCACCCCCTGCACCCTTGGGCACCCCCTGCACCCTTGGGCACCCTCTGCATCCATGGGCACCCTCTGCACCCATGCGCCCCCCCCCCCCGCACCCACGGACAGCCCTTGCACAAGGGTGTGCAAAGGCACCGGGGAAACTGAGGCAGGGCTGGGGGGGGACGGACCCAGGCGCCCGGCGGGAGCCCCCATGGGTGGGTGGGTGGCGGGGTCCCGGGGTGGGGGGGGTCCCGGGGTGGGGGGGATTGGGCCCGATCCAGCACCCCTGAAAATTGGGGGGGGGGGGGCAGTTGCCATGGCAACACCGGCGCCGCCGATGATGTCATCACTAAAATTAGGTGGGGGGGGGGTGAGTCACCGCGGGGGGGGCGGGGCTTAACGTCACCCCGAGGGACCCGAGCGGCTGGGCCGGGGGGGACACACACACGCGACCCGCCCCTCCAGGTGTCGCGTGAGTGTGTCCCCCCGCGGTGACATCACGTCACGCGGTGACGTCATCGGGGGAAGGGATGGGGCCTCCCCCCCCCCACCCCCCCAGCCCCGCGCGGCTCCGCACGGGGAAACTGAGGCACAGGCGGCGGGGTGGGGGGTGGGCCCGGGGGCGCGTGCGTGTCTGTCGCGACAGGCGACAGCGCCCGCGCCGGGTCGCGACAGCGGGAGCGAGCGCCCCCGCGCCGCCCCCCCGCCGGCTGGGCCTGTCGCGACACGGGGTGTGGGGGGGGTGCGCGCACACGCGCGTGCGAGCGGGTGCCCGGGTCCGTGAAGGGGGGGCGGGAGGGGGGGGGGGCGCGGGCACGGAGCTGGTGCGCGCGCGCGTGCAAGGAGGGCGTGCACGCGCATCTGAGCGCCCACACGCGCGTGCAAGGCGGGGGGGTTGTTGCACGCGAGTACGGGTGCGCGCGCGCGCGCAAAACCCCCGGGCGCGCGTCCCCTTGCACGCGCGCGATGCACAAGCGCGTGTGGCGGGGAGGTGGGGGGGGAGGGGGTGGGGGGTCGGCCACGCGCAGGCGTGCGCGCACCTGCAGGCGTTGCACACGCGTGTGCAAGGCGGAAGGGGGGGCACGCGCGTGTCCGTGAGGGGCACACGCGCGTGCAAGGGGGCGCGAGCCCGCCTGCGGGGGGGGGGGGGGCCGGGACCGGGGTTGGGGGGTGGGAGTGGGGGTCACACGTGTGCGCGGAGCTGCCCACGCGTGTGCGAGCCCGGGGCATGGGGTGCGTGTGTGCACACGCGTGTGCAAGGGGCCGCTCGTGTCCCCGCCCGCCCCCCCCCCCCCGAACCCCCGGAGATACCGGGAAGGGGGGAGGGGAGGGTGCGGCCCCCCCATCCCGGGCCCGGCAGGGGGGAACCGGGAGCGCGCGGGGCCGGTGGGGGGAGCAAGAACACCCCTCCCACCCCCCCCAAATCCCGCCGCATCCCCGGTCCAACCCCCCCCCCCCCCCCCCGGTGCTCCCCTCCCTCCCCGTTCCCCACCCCCCCCCGGGCCTCCCCGCCACTGCCCGGTGCCGGTACCTGGGGGGGTCCGGGGTGGGGGGGTGGTGATGCCGGTGGTCCCGGGGGTGCCGGGGGTGATGCCGAGGCCGGGGCTGGGCCCGGCGGGGCCGGGGCGCGGGCGGGCGGGGCCGGTACCGGGGCCCGGTGCCGCGGTCAGGGCGAGCGGCGCGGAACGGCCCCGCCCGGCGTTCGGCGCGGCCCCGCCCCGGCCGCCCCGCCCCGGCCCCACCGGCATCGGGAGCAGGCCGGGCGCCGGGACCCCTATACCGGCATCACCGGCACCGGGACCCTTATACCGGCACCGGGAACCCACCGGGCACCGGGAGTCCACCGGGCACAGGGACCCCTATACTGGCACCGGGACCACTGGCACCGGGAAATGACAGGGTACCGAGACCCCTAAACCTCGGGACCACCGGTACCCAGAGCCACCCGTCACCGGGACCGGGACGCCTTGTACCGGGACCCCTCTACTGGCACCGGGACCACGATCTGCACCAGGACTCCTCCACCGGCACCGGGACCCCACCGGCACCAGAACCCCCTACCAGCACCGGCACCGGGACCCCGAATAGCACCGGGACCTCCCCGCTATTGGCACCGGCACCGGGACCCCCGGCACCGGGACCCCCGGCACCGGGACCCCGAACTGCACTGCGGCCCCCCCCGCCACCGGCGGCGAGAACCCACCGGCACCAGGATCCCGAACGGCACCGGGACCCCCCCGCTATTGGCCACCGGCATCGGGACCACCAGCCCCGGGACCCCCCCACCGGCACCGGGACCTCGAACCGCACCGGGACCCCCCCCGACCCCCGGGACCACCAGCCCCGGGACCCCCCCAGTCCCGGGAGCCCTGCGCCGGCTCTAGTCCACCCCCCCCGGCACCGGGACCCCCCGGCCAGGATCGGGCCCCGCCGGTGCCCCCCGGTGCCCCCCAACACCAGGAGCGGGACCCCCCGGTGTCCCCCGCCGGCCCCAGCACCACGCGGGGGCTCCCAGTGCGGTCCCAGTGCTCCCAGTCTGGGTGTCCCTCTGTCCCCAGCGCTCCCAGTCTGTCCCCAGCGCTCCCAGTCTGTCCCCAGCGCTCCCAGTCCGCTCCCAGTGCACACCCCGCCCATCCCAGTCTGGCCTATCCCTCTGACCCCCGCTTCCATCCCTATCCCCCCCATTCAGAGGGAAACTGAGGCAGACCCCTCCCCTTTGTCCGCCCCGTGGCCCCGCCTCTCTACTCCTCCACCTTCCCAGCACTTCCCGCGCCGCAGGGGATGATGGGAAGCGTAGTCCGCCGGGGGGGCGGAGCTGTTTCACCTGCCGCTCCGCCCCCCCGGCGGACTACGCTTCCCATCATCCCCCACGGGCACAACTTTCCCATCACACCCCGCGCCGCAGCCCGGGCGGGCCCCAGCCAGCGCCCCCTGGCGGCGCGGGCGGCGCCGGCGGCGGGACGGAGCGCGGCGGGGATGAGCGAGGAGGGGGCGGGCGGCGGGGCCAGGCGGAGCGGCGGCTTCCCCAGGTACCGGTAACCCCCCCGCAGCGATAACACCCCCCCCCCGCCCCGTTAAACCGGGATTCAACCCCCTTTAAACCGGGGTTATGCCGCGGAGGGCGGGAGGTTGAGGCCTACACCGGGAGCGCCCCCCCCACCCCGGGGAGGCCCCTTTGGGCCTGTGGGACGGGGTGGGGGGGGGGAGACTAAAGGCTTGTCCCCGTGTCCCCACAGCGTGTGGCAGTGCCACCTCGTGTCCCCGCGCGACATGGCAGTGCCACCTCGTGTCCCCCACGCTGGAGGGGGGGTTCCATCCCTCTCCCCACCCGTGTCGCCGGGGCCCGTGGCGGTGCCAGCGCTGTCCCCACGCTGCTTGGGGGCTCCCGTGCTTGTCCCCGTGTCTCCACGCGCTTTGGTGGTGCCAGCTCTGTCCCCGTGTCGCAAGGCAGTGGCACCCCTGTCCCCCTGTTACATGGCAGTGCCACCCCTGTCCACCCATGATGTGTGTCGGTGCCAACCCTGTCCCCGTGTCCCCATGTCCCCATGCCACATGGCAGTGCCATCTCTGTCCCTCTGTCCCCGTGCCACATGACAGTGTCACCCGTCTCTGTGTTGTGTGGCAGTGCCACCCCTGTCCCCATGTCCCCACACTGTGTGTTGATGCCACCCTGTCCTCATGTCCCTGTGCCACATGGCAATGCCACCGTGTCCCCACTTCACATGGCAGTGCCACCCCTCTCCCTGTGTCCCTGTGCTACATGACAGTGCCACCCCTGTCCCCATGTCCCCATGCTGTGGCAATGCCACCCCTGTCCCATGTTACATGGCAGTGCCACCCCTGTCCCTATGTCCTTGTGCCACATGGCAGTGCCACCCCTGTCCCCACATTACATGGCAGTGCCACCCCTGTCCCCGTGTCCCTGTGTGGTGTGGCAGTGCCACCCCTGTCCCCATGTCCCCACGCCACATGCCAATACCAACCCTTCCCTCTTCCCCCCTCCATCCCACTACACCCCCCTCTCCCTGTCCCCCCCTGTCCCCTCCGGGAGGGGTGTTGGTGACAGCCTTGTCCCCAGCCTGGAGCAGATGCTGGCCGCCAACCCCGGCAAGACGCCCATCAGCCTGCTGCAGGAGTATGGCACTCGCATAGGCAAGACCCCCGGCTACGACCTCCTCAAGGCCGAGGGACAGGCCCACCAGCCCAACTTCACCTTCCGTGTCACCGTCGGGGACATCAGCTGCACCGGTGGGTCCCCTCGCACCAGTTGGGACCACCAGTTTGGGCTGGGACCACCAGTTTGGGCTGCGACCTCATCAACAACTGCGGGGAATTCTTGGAGGGGGTCCCAGCTTGGTTGGGGTGACACAAATATTGTCCCCAAGGTGGTGGCGAGGTGCTGGGGCGTCCCTAAAAGGGGGGACACACCTACTGGGACCCCCAAAATTGGGGGCAGGGGGAGATGGCTCAGATGGTGCTGGGGGGGGGCTTGGGCAGGGGAAAAGTGGGTCCTGGGGGGGTGGATCGCCCAGGATCCTGGTGGTTGGGGAGCTCAGGGATCCCTTGGGACCCCCAAAAGTGGGTGCTGGGGGGGCAATCCCCTGGGATCCCTAAAAAAAAAGTGGGTCCTAGGGGGGGATTACCCAAGATCCTGGTGGTTGGGGAGCTCAGGGATCCCCAAAAGTGGGTGCTGAGTGAACCCCCCCCCAGGATCCCGAGGCCTGGGACTCTCGGGCCCCCCCCAGCCCCCGGCTGCTGGGATGGTGGCCGAGAGATGCCCCAGGATCTTGTCCCCTGGGCTGTGGCCTGTGCTCTGGGGGGGGTCTGGGGGGGGCCCTGGGTGCGTGTCCCCTGCTCCTCACTCAGCCAGTGCCCCCCCCCAGGGCAGGGCCCCAGCAAGAAGGCGGCAAAGCACAAGGCGGCAGAGGTGGCCCTGAAGCTGCTCAAGGGGGGGGACATGCTGGAGCCCCCCACCCCCGAGGAGCCCAGGTGAGGGGTCCCCAGGGTGGGGAGGGGTCAGGGTGCAGCACAGGGCAGAGGTTACTGGGTGCACTGGGGAGAGTGTTGAGTGTGTCCAGGAGGGAGTTTGGGGGGCTCTGGGGGGGCGCCCAGGGTGTCTGGGGGTATCCAGGGATTGGGAGTAACCCAGGGCGGGAGGGTCAGGGTGGGGGGTCAGGGTGGAGCTGGGGGGCCCCGTGGGGTACTGGGTGCACTGGAGAGGGCGTTGAGTGTGTCCGGGAGGAGTTTGGGGGGCTCGGGGGAACACCCAGGGGGTCTGGGGGTACTGAGGGGGTTGTGGGGATACCCCAGGGGTGCTGAGCAGCCACTCCCAGGGGCTTTAGGGGCTTGGGGGGGTGACCAGGGGGTCTGGGGGTACCCCAGGGGTGCTGAGCACCCAGTCCCAGGGGATTTGGGGGGGTCTTGGGGGGGAGGGGTGTGTTGAGGGTACCCAGGGGGGTCTGGGGGTGTGTGTGGGGGGTAGGGGTGTTTAGGGCTGTCTTAGGGGAGCGAAGAGACTTGGGGGGGTCTAGGGGGGGTTGTGTGAGAATACCGGGGGTCTGGGGGTGCCTGGCAGGATTTGGGACCCCCAGGGGACTGGGGGGGGGTCGTCTGAGGGGGTGGTTTGACGGGGCCCCTGCTCAGGCCTTAACCTCTCCCCCTTTATCCCCAAGCTCTGCTTTCCCCCCAGAGCCCCCGGCTGAGCTCAGCCCCACCTTGGTGCCCCCCCCAGCACCTGCCGTGCCACCCCCCTCCCCCAGGTAAACCCCCAAACCCCCCAAAAGACCCCACTGTTGAGGCGGGGGCTGGACCCCAACCCCCCCCCCAAACTCCCAGCACCCCATTACACCCCCCTGCCTCCCCAACTGGGGGGGTCCCGGCATGGTGGGGGGGCTCAGACCCTCCTCCTCACGCTGCCGCCCCCCTCACAGGGGTCCTCCCCTGGAGATGAAGACCCCCGTGGCCCCCCCCCAGGCCGAGTGTAACCCGGTGGGGGCTCTGCAGGTGGGTGACACCACGGGCTGGGACACGGTGAGGGGGGGGACGTGTCCCTTTGGGGGGTCCTCACCCAGTGTGGGGGGTGGGGTGGTGACCTTTGGGGGCTCCTGCTGCCCTGCTGCGGGGGGGGCCTCTTGCTTTTGGGGTCAATTATCCCTGTTTTGGGGATGTTTGTCCCCATTTTGGGGCTAATTATCACCATTTTGGGGCCAGTTATCCCTGTTCTGGTGCTGGTGGATCCATTTTGGGGACAATTATCCCTGTTTTGGGGACAATTATTCCCCTTTTGGGGCTGGTTCTCCCTATTTTGGGGCTGGTGGACCCGTTTTGGTGACATTTATCCCCATTTTGGGGACAGTTATTCCTGTTTTGGGGACAGTTAGCCCCATTCTGGAGGCGTTTATCCCTGTTTTGGGGACACTTATCCCTCTTTTGGGGACAATTATCCCTGTTTTGGGGCCAGTGGACCCATTTGGGGGACATTTATCCCTCTTTTGGGAACAATTCTTCCTGTTTGGGGGACAATTATCCCCCTTTTGGGGCTGGTTCTCCCTATTTTGGGTACAGTTATCACCATTTTGGGGCTGGTTGGCCCATTTTGGTGACAATTATCCCTCTTTTGGGGCCAATTTTCCCTATTTTGGGGCTGATTATCCCCATTTTGGGGCTGGCCCTGCCCGTTCTGTGTCCTCCAGCTCCTTCCTCCCGTTCCAGGGAGGGGTTTGGTGGCCCAGCCCCCCCGCCCAGTCCCCCCCACTCGTGTCCCCGTCCCCAGGAGCTGGTGGTGCAGAAGGGCTGGCGCCTGCCCGAGTACACGGTGACGCAGGAGTCGGGGCCGGCGCATCGCAAGGAGTTCACCATGACCTGCCGCGTCGAGCGCTTCGTGGAGATCGGTGGGGGCCGGGGGGCACCCCTGGGCGCGGGGTGAGGGCGGGGGTGGGGGGCGTGGGGCTCACCCCGGGCTGTCCCTTGTCCCCTCGTCCCCCTCCCCGGCGCAGGCAGCGGCACCTCGAAGAAGCTGGCGAAGCGCAACGCGGCCGCCAAGATGCTGGTGCGGATCCACAACGTCCCCACGGAGCCGCGGGAGGGCAGCGAGGCCGAGGCCGAGGAGGAGCAGTTCTCCCTGGTAGTGGCCAGCAAGGGGTTAACGGGGGACGCGGGGGGGGCGTGCACGGGCACCCTGAGGGGTTAATGGGGGACATGGGCACCCTGAGGAGTTATTTGGGGGTGTCATGGGCACCCTGAGAGGTTAACAGGGAACATGGGCACCCTGGGGGGGTAATGGGGGGCACCCTGAGGTCACCGAAGGGGTTAATGGGTGGGACATGGGCACCCTGAGGGGTTAGTGGGGGGACATGGGCACCCTGGGGAGGGCAATGGGGGGGACATGGGCACCCAGGGGGTACACAGGCATCCTGCGGGGTCGGGGGAGGGCACATGGGCACCCTGGGGGTGGGGGACATGGGCACCCCTAGGGGTTAATGGGGGGTACATGGGCACCTCTGCACCCCCATTTCAGGGCTCATGGACCCCCCCATGATTAAAGCTAGGGGGCAGGGAGACCCCCAAGGGACCCCCCCCAGATCCTCCCTGGGTGGAGGGGTAGGACTCTGTGGGTCTCGGGGTTCCTGGGTGGGTCCCCATGGAGGGTCCCTGAGTCAAGGGAGGTCCCCTGGGGGGACACCGTGTGGGGGTCCCAGCTCACCCCCCCTCCCCATTCCTGGTGTGGCCCCACATGGGGTTCCCTAAGTCCCCTTGTTGCCGGGGGGTCCCCCTGTGGGGTCCCCATGGTTCCCCAGCCCCTGAGCCCCCAAGGCTGTCCCCATGGGGGGGGTCCCTGGGCCCCCATGTCCCTCAGGTGTCCCTGTGTGGGACTCTGGGTGGTCCCGTGGTGGGGGTCTGGCCAATCCCCATGTCCCTGTGGTGGGGTCCGGCGGGTCCACAGCACCCCGTCCCCATCCCCGCAGGCGGGTCCCCGTCTCGAGGGGCTCCGGGGCCGCACCCCGGGGTGCACGTGGGACTCCCTGCGCAACTCGGCGGGTGAGAAGATGGTGCAGCTGCGGAGCCACCCCCTGTCCCCCGTGGGCGGGGGTCCCTGCGGGGGGGCCTGCGCCCTGCTGCAAGAGCTCTCCGAGGAGCAGAGCTTCGCCATCAGCTACCTCGACATCGGTGAGGGGGGACGCCGGCCCCCCGGCCCCGCGCTGGGGCGGGGTGGGGGGGCTGTGGAGGGGGGTGTGGGTGCTTCGGAGGGTGTCGGGGGTGCTCTGGGTGCTTTGAGGGTGCTGTGGGTGCTCTGGGAGGTGTCGTGGGTGCTTTAGGGGTTGCTGGGGGTGCGTGGAGGGGGGGTGTGGGTGCTCTGGGGGTGTGGTGGGTGCTTTGGGGGGTGTGTGGGTGCTTTGGGGGTGTGTCATGGGTGCTCCGTGGGGTGCTGTAGGTGTTTCCAGGGTGCTGTGGGTGCTCTGGGAGGTGTCGTGGGTGCTTTAGGGGGTGTGATGGGTGCTCTGGAGGGTGCTGTGGGCGCTTTGGGGGTTGTTGTGGGTACTATAGAGGTGCCGTGGGTGCTTTGGGGTTGTCATGGGTGTTTTGGGAGTGGTGTTGAAGCTTTGAGGGTGCTGTGGGTGCTTCGAGGGTGTTGTGGGTGTTTCGGAGGTGCTGTGGGTGCTCAGGGGGAGTGACGGTGTTCCTGTGCCCCCGCCCAGACGCGCTGAGCCTCAGTGGGCTGCACCAGTGCCTGGTAGAGCTGTCGACCCAACCCGCCACCGTCTGCCACGGCGCGGCCCCCTCCCGCGACGCCGCCCGCTCCCAGGCTGCCCGCAACGCCCTCCAGTACCTCCGCATCATGGCGGGGGGCAAGTGACCCTCCCCGGCCCACCGACACCCCAGACGGACCGTCCGACACTCCGAGGGACCCACAGACCGGACACACGGATGCTGGACCCATTGGTGGGTGCCCAGCCCCAACCACGGACGCCCAGACAGATGCCCAGCCCCACTGACACTTCCTGGGCACCCAGCTCTGTGGATGGACGGACGGACAGACATGTGCCCCCCCCCCACCCCAGACAGAGCCTGGACAGACCTCAGGGCCCTGGGGGGCACCTTCCGGGGGGGCCAGGAGGGGCCCCAGGCACCTACCAGCCACCAGGAATAAATCTGGGGGGGTTTGTAAACTCGCGGTGTTGGTGTTTCTGTGGGGGGGCAGTTGGGGGGGGCAGTTGGGGGGTGTCGGGGGGCAGATTCCCCCCACTCCCAGTCAGGGGACCCAAGGGGCAAAACCAGAGCGAGCTCGGGGGTGAGTGGCACCGGTTTATTGGGTGGTGGGTGGAGCCACGGACGGACGGACTCACGGACGGACTCAGAGGCGGCTCCTGCATCAGATGGATGGACAGATGGACGGACGGACGGAGGGACGGACGGACGCTCAGCGGCGGCGGCCGAAGCGCTGCGGCGTCGCCATGGTCCAGAACGGGGCGACCGGAGGGTCCCAACTGCGGGGGCTGAGCCGGGCCTGGGCCCCCCCCGGCAGCCCCCGGCCCAACCTGCCACGGGGACATGGCAGCGGTGACGGGGACGGACAGACGGACAGGGGCTGGCTGGACGGGGATGGACAGGGATAGGCGAGTGGGGACAGACAGACGGACAGGGATGGGGATGGATGGACAAGGGTGTACACGATGGGGACAGACAGATGGGGACAGAGGGACAAAAGGGGGCAGAGGGATGGAAGAGGAAGGACCAACGGACAGGGACAGGCACGATGGGGACAGACAGGGATGGGTGATGGGACAGATGGAGGGGACAGACAGACGGAGGGGACAGACTCGGTGCTACAGGCAGTTGGGGACAGCAGGATGGACTGATGGAACCGGCTGGAGGGACATGGACAGCCGGGGACGGACAGACAGGGGACGTTCAGGGACAGATGGACACTAACGGGGGCCCACCCTTGCCCCCTAATCCCGACCAGGCGCCCCCTTGTCCCCCACCGGGTGTCCCCAAACCGCACGGGGCCTTCCCCACCCCCGGTGCCCCCAGCCCGCCGGGTCCCTCCGCGGCCCCGCAGCGCCCCGGACCCCCCGCTGCCGCCAGGACCCCCCGGTGCCCCCCGCCCCGGTCCCGCTCACCTCGGCGGCTGGAGGAGGGAGCCGGGGCCGCGGCCGGGCCGCTGCAGGGAGCGAAGCAGCGCGCCCAGGGCGGCGGCGGCCTGTGGAGGGGGCGGGCGGGGCGTCACAGCAGCCCCGGGGGTCCCGTGTCCCCCCGCCCCGCCGCGCCCCGCAGAGCCCGTCGTTCCCCCCGCCCCGGCTCATACCGCCCCCCCGCCACCTCCCCAGCCACGACGGCGCGGCGCGGGCCGGGGCTCACCGGGGCCGGGCCGGGGCCGGGGTCGGTACCGGGGTCGGGGGCCCCGGGGCAGCAGCGGGCGGTTCGCAGGGTCCCCGCCAGCAGCAGCAGCAGCAGCAGCCGCCGCCCCGCCATGGCCCCCGCCGCCGCCGCCGCCGCCGCCGCCTCATATAGCCGGGCCGGATCGGGAGGGGTCCCGGGGGGGTCCCGGGGGAGCGGGAGATCGTGGGGATCAATCCTGGCCCCGCCGCCGCCGCCGGGCGCCGTTAATGAAACCCATTAACCAGCCGCGACAGCCGCCACCGGGGACGGACGGACTGACGGACGGATGGAGACGGCGGCGGCCCCGCGCCCCCCGCCTCGCCCGGCGCCCCCAACCGGGACCCCCCGCGGCTGCCCGTCCCGTCGGAGCGAGACCTGCGCCCCCGCCCCAGCCCGTCCCCGGGACCCCCCGTCCTGCACCGGGACCCCCCGAGACCCGGACCGGACCATTCCCTCCCTTCCCGGACCAAGACCACTCCCGCCCTCCCTCAGACAGGGACCCCCCCCGCCGCCCCTCCCCGGGACCCCCGGACCACTCCGGTCCCCTGCGGCTCCGCCGCGGCTCGTTGTCGCCATCCCGTGGCCGCGCCGCGCTCCTGCAGCCCCGACGGGGCGGCCGCGGCTCCGCCGCTCCCCGGGACTCCCCCGCCGGGTTCCACCGGCTTCCTCCGACCCAAATCCAGCTGAAATGGCCCCAAATGCTCGGCCCGGGGGTGTCCCGCTCCCCAACCCCCCCCCCCCCAGCAGCTTCACCTGTTGTGCCACCAGGCGGGTGACACCAAGGGGGTCCCTGGGCCAGGTGACAGCAGGGGTGTCCCCAAGCGAGTGGGACACCTCCCCCCCCAGCCCCCCCAAAGCAGAGGGCAGCACCCACCAGCTCCTGGGTAACAGTTTAATGTTTATATTTGCATAAATTTGCATAAATAAAGGCACGTTACATGTTTGGTACGAGACAGCGGCCGAGGCTGGGGCGGGGGGGCGCTGCGCCGTGTGTGTGTGTGTGTGTATGTGTGTGTGTGTCCCCGTGTCCCCTCCGTGTCCCCCCACCGCGGGGGCTGTGAGGACCCGCTCACAGGAGCCCGTGCGCAGGGTTGGGGTGGGGTCCGCGGGGTGGGGGGGTCCGCAGCCGCTGGGGCCGGTGCTAAATGTCGCTATAGGCTGGATACACTCATAGATATGCGATATAGATGCTGCGCCCGCGGGGTTACGCTTTTTTTGGGGGGGGGGGATTCCTTTTTCTTGGCTTCTTCCATTATTGATCGTCAAAGCTCGACGTACAAAGCAGCTGGGGGGGTGGGGGGGGTGGAGGGGACACGCAGGACCCTCCTCCCGGGTCCCTCTGTCACCTCCTGGGATGGGAAAACAGAGAGGGGGGACAAAGAACTGCGGCCGCAAGGGCAAAAAGTGACAAATTTCCCGGCTGAGCCGCTGGAGTCGGGACCAAAGAGCCAGTTTGGGGGGGGGAAGGCGGCACCGAACCCACCCCCCACCCAGTGCTGAGTTGGGGGAGGAGGGAGAGTCCCGTCCCCCCCCCAGCCATGAGCCCTCCGGGGGTTCGGCATCACCCCGGGGCGGGGGAGCGGCTGCCCGGGGGCTGTTTTCCAGCCGTTTCTTTCTGTTCGGGGTTCCAAGGTGGATAAACCCCGACTCCCCACGGCCGACGCCGCCCTTCGGGCTCCCCCCGACTCCGTCGCACCCCAACGGCTTCTCCAGGAGCGCCTGCTCCACTCCCCACCCCCGGATCAGAACCACGCCGGGGCACTCACTGGGGTCCCCGTTAAGGCACCGTGGGCCGAGGGCCGGCAGAGGAAAGTGCAGGAGCCCGGCGAGCTGCCGAGCGGAGCCGGTGCTGGCCCGCGGGAGCCTCCGAAAAGCCGGAGAAATCCTCCTGGAGCAGAAAACGGGGGCGGGTTTTTTTTTGCCCCACCCAAGGTTGTCCGCAAAGTCTTCAAGCGAGAGTTGACCCAACGTGGGAAAGAGGAGCAGGGGACGCTGCCTGCCCCCTCGCCCGTCCTCACGGCGTCACCCACCGGCCGGAAAGTCCGTCCTCCGGACCCAAACCAACCCACACCCACCAGCGCAGCCCAGCGCGTCCTCCACGGCTCCTCCGAGAGAAGAATCCGCCTCCAACGACGAGGAGGGAGAAGTCGCGGGGCACAACCCGGCCGCTCTTTGGCTCCTGGGATTTCCGTGCCTCGGGAGTGGGGAACAAAGCACCCCCGGCTCTTCGGGCGCCGGGCGGCCCAGCGCAGCGCCAAGGTGCTGGGAGAAGTGCCGGTGGCGAAGGTGCTCTCCAGACAGCCTGGGAGGAGGCACCTCGTAACCCCAAATCCGCCGGCCCCGGGACGTTCAGCTCCTCTGGGGGCGTCAGGACCAGCTCAGCAGCATCTCAGGCACCTCCGGAGCCCCCCCCAAGGGCTGAACTTCACCCCGCGGTGACGATTCTGGCTCGGGACGTCCCCAGCCCCGTCGCTTCAAGCCAATCGCAGGTGATGGTCTGCTGGGACGCTCGTTCCCTGGTTCCTGCGGCCCCGCTTTGGGGCTTCACGACTGTGGCTCTGGGGGGTCTGGGGGGTTTTTTCAAGGCATGAAGCGCTGGCGGGCGGCGGGGGAGCCGAGCCGGGGCAGCACCGATGGCACCGGGAGCGCCAGGGCACGGCAGGGGAGAGAAGCTGCTGGGGGAGCCTGGGAGGAGCTGCCGAGCCGCGGCTGCTTGCCCCAGCTCCGAGGGACGGGAACCCAGCGAAGCAAATACATTTACAATCCCTTTTTTTGTCATTCCTGCTCTTCCCGGACAAAAAAAAAGAGGGAGACGCTTGTTCCAGCAAAGGGAGACGCTTCGAAGTCCAGAACAAATCCCTTTGGGGTCATTTTTGGACCTTTTTGGGCCACGCGAAGAAGCGCGGGGTTTTCGGCCGCTCCTCGTCGCAGCTTGACGACCTGCAGCCGGCAGAGCCGGGCTGGATCCTGGATCCTGCCCCCCGAAAAGGTCCGGATCCCCCTCAGACTCTGCAGAAAGAGCGTCACGACACCGACAGGCGGGTCTGGGGTGGCCACGCAGGGTCCAAGCGACCCCGGTCCCACACCGGACGACGCTGGAGATAAGGGAGAGCAGCACCGAAGCGCGGGTCGACGCTGCCGAGGAGCCGAGGAGAAGCTGAATGGGGGGGGGGGGGCGGGGAAGAGGGGTCCCCATTGACGGGCAAAGCCAAGGGCTGAAATTCCCCGCCCGGGGCCCAGGGATCCAGCTCCTTGCTCAGACTTTGGGTTTTCGCTGTCCCTGGGAACCTTCCAAGTCTGGATAAGCCAAAGGGAACCACTTGGACAAACCAACTTGGCTCAAAAGTGGCGAGTGCAACCTGAGGTGGGCGAGGAGGAGGAGGAGGAGAGGAAGACCAAGGGTTGAGGCAGCTCCACGGACTGCGACGAGGTTCCTCCCAAGAGCCCCAACGCCCCCAGCACCCCGTCCAAACCATCGGCTCCGAGCCCGGGGCCAGCGGCAGCCGCGGGCTTTGCCTGCCCTATCCCAACGGGGACGCGGGGCTTCCCACCCGCCCCGGGGAACTGGAAGCTCCTTCGTTTGCTCCGGCTGGGAGCGGCGGCGGCTCCGTCACCGCGAGCGGACGGTCACCGTGAAGATGGGGTCAAAGCGCGGGCGAACAGACACACCGGTCCCTGCTCCCTCCCCCCGGCACAGGCAACTCCTCCCTGCTTTAAGGCCACCGTGAGCGAGGTCTTTGGGGTCCTGCGTACAGACGACCCTCGGGAACGGGGGGGTCTGCTCGCTCCGGAGCGGACGACGGATTCTGGGTCTCATGCGGGGCCGGCTGGTCCGTCCCTCCCGGGGCGCCTCTGCACTGCTCCCGGCCCAGATTTACTTCGGAAGCAAAATTTCCTTCCAATTTCCTCGAAGGGAGACAGAGCGCGGCACTGCCGGGACCGCTCCGGCTGCCCCCGACGGCAGCCACGTCTGCAGCTCCCGCTGCGGCACGAGCGACCGGGAACGCGCGCGCGCGGCCCCGCGGCCCCACGTCCCCCTTCCCCAGCCACGGGGCACAAACCGATTCGCAGCGCCGCCGCCCCGAAACGTGTCGCCGGCGTCTCGGGAGCGAGCGAGTGGCCGGAGCAACCTCGAGCCCTTTAACCTCGGAGCTGGAGGCGGCTCCTCGGGCCAAGGGGCAACGCTAAAACCAAAACACACCGGCGGCACGACTCACGGTCGGGGCCTCCCCAGAGCGGTTTCGCTTTGCCGGGAGGGGAGGAGGAGGAGGAGGGAGCGGAGCGGGGGGCTCCACGGAGCGTGGAGGGGGGGTTAGTGTTAATGTCACCGATACGCCAAAGGGGACCTTTCAAGGTGCTTTTTGGAGGACGCTGCGAGTGAAGGATGGAGCGAAGCGTCGGCCGGCGGGGCCGGGGCCGGGATCTTACGGGCAACGCGGTGGACGAAGCGCCGGAGCTGCCCCTTAACTCGATAAAACGCTCCCAACCCCCCCCCCCGACAAAAGAAATAAAACCCCCTTATCGGCCCCCACTCGTCAGGGACTTAGTTACGGTCAGTCCGTGCGGCTGCGAGTCCGCGGTTCGCCCCGCGCCGCAGGCCGGGGCCGGGCCATCATCTGCCGGCAGACTGCGACTGTGGAGCCATGATGACGTGTGACGGGACCGGCAGCCCCAGTTCTGTCCTTTGGCTCGCCATCTGCGTCAGCACCGAGGTGGCCACCGCCTCCGCCGCCGAGCGGACGCTGAGCCCGTTGGGGGAGGCCGTCACCGAGCTGTGCTGGATGACGGGGGCCGGCGAGCCGGTGGGCTCCGAGCTCTCCTTCGGGCTTTCTGCTTGGGCACAGGAGGAGGAGAGAAGGAGACACGGTTAGAAGAGGCTGCGCCTGTTGGAGGGAGACGGGAAGCTGCCTGGCGGGGAGCAGAAATTGGTCAGGGAGGTTCTTAACACCCACCCTTCCAGCCCGGAGCGGAGCCTGAGCCCTCCAGGAACCCCCTCCCAAGCTGAGCCCCCCTCAAGCAACCGCAAACTGGAAATAAAACCGATGAGAGCCGCGCCACAAGCACCCACCGCCAGCCCCGTCCCGCGGAGCAGCACGTGGAACCTCCCGGACGGACGGAACCATAACCGGAATCGGTCCGTTCCTTCCCCAGAAGACACGACCTTCCCTCGGTGCCGCTCCCTGGGCTGGGTCTTGGTTCAAGCCCCGCGACCCAGTGGCTACTCCGGAGCCTTCGCCGGCTGCGGGAGCGCAGCCGGGGCGGGGGGTGGGGGGTTTTTAATGCCATTTTCGCTGTAAATTACCCGGTTTGCTCTTTACTGTTCTCTAGAACATTAATATCAATTAGAGGCCGTTACAAACCGTTTGCTCCCTCGATTTCCTTCGGGAAGTCGGAGCAAAACGAGGGAGGGGACGGGAGGAGAACAAAGGCTCCCCAGACTGGATCCTCTCCCTCGTCTGAGCCCGCCGTGCCCGGGCAGAGCTTCTCAGGTGGCCGATAGCGGGTGACCCGGTCGGGTCTCGCTCCTCCCGGGTCTAACGCTCGTTATCTGCCCATGTCAGGAGGAAAATCCCTCCTGGGCGCTCGGTGGGATGGATTACAGGGAAGAGGCGGTCACCTCCCATAAAGGAGCAAAACAACGGCGTGCGCTGGGGTATTCCTCCCGTGTCGGGGCGAACCCCACGATACCGGGGAAAAAAGTCAGGGAAGAGCTTTAGGGCCTTGCTGGGCACCAGGGTTGCGTTTTCTACCGGTTTTCTTCCCGAATGGGTTTTATCTGCCCACGTGGGACCTCACCGGCATGTTGGAGGTGGCAGGTCCGAGCTCGGCCTTGGTGAGGAGAGGGAAGGTCAAGCAGAGCAAGGGGATGGTTTGGCATCCCCCAAAAAAGGGGATTTATGGGGCATTACAAATAAAACCCCGTCGCAGGGCAGGCAGTGGTAATTCCGACGAGGGAACCGGGCGGGCTGTTTAAGGACCCGCTCGGTCACGAATCTCCATCGGCTGGGGAGGGAGGGGCGCGGGGGGGAAGGTGTGAGTCTGGTTTTTATGATTCAGATGGGAGATGGAGTCGTGTCGCTGGAGGAGACGGGGCTGTGAGGAGGAACAGCGGGATGGTAACGCCGGGGGGTAACGGGGAAAATCGTGTGGCCGCTGCCCCGGGCGCCGAGCGAACACCCGGCTGTGAGGGCTGGGGACAGCGCGGGCTGGGGACAGTGCGGGCTGGGGACAGTGAGGGCTGGGGACAGCGAGGGCTGGGGACAGTGAGGGCTGTCACAGCCACGTCGCTTGCGCTCCGAGGAGCGAGAACGAAGGCAGGCTCTGCGCAGCACCTCGCCACGGCTTGGAGAGGCAGGAGCTGCCGGTCCGGAGGCACAATCCTGGCTGTTTTCTCCCCTGTCCTTCCGCTGTCTCCATCCCTCCTGGCCTCTCGTCCCGTTAGCCCAGTGGCCTCCGGCCTCGTCCCGAAGGCTTCGCGCTTGGAATTGTTGTTGCGGAGGTGACAAGGACCCAGACTTGTGTTTTAGGGTTGATTACAATGGAACAGGCAGCGCGAAGGAAAGAAAAGATGGAAGAGCCCTTCGTGCTGCCTAGCCCGAGCTGGTTCGATGGGAATCGCGGAGACCGAGCTCTGGAGCCCCACGATGTCACTCGTAGGGTCTGGCCTTCCCTGACTGCGCAGCAGCGAGAGTTCCTCACTTCGAGGGGCCTCTCGAGCGCTGGGCAGGCTGCGGGGGCAGCCGCTGGCCCCCGCTCCGGGCAGGAGCAGAGACAGGGGTCCCTGTCGGATGTCCCACACTCCAGAGGCCGAGGGGCACAAGCCGCCCCCTCGCACCATGGTCGTTCTCCCTGCCAGACCTTAGAGACCAGGTTCAAGCCCCGATCTGCAGGTCCAGCCTGGGTGGACCCTCCTCGACGCGCAGCAGAAGACGCAGGACCAAGGTCTGTCCCGTCCTGCCACGTCGCCGAGGGGTGACGGCGCGGATACCCCTTCCTTTAGGTCTTAGCGTGGGTTTCATCCGCTTTGAGCTACTCTGAGGGCAGCGAGGCCCTGCCGGAGCTGCCACTCACCCAGGTAGCCCTGCGTCTTCTTCTGCAGCGCGGTGACGGGGCAGTCCTTGTGCGCCAGCAGCAGCTGCTTCAGCTGAGCCACCTCGTTCCGCAGCAGCGTCACTTCGTTCTGAGGCAGAAAACAAAAACCAAAAACACGGGCGGCTGCATCACTCCCGCCAGCCACGGCGGCCTCGAGCGACGGTGGGGCAGGAACCTGCGTGCCCTGCAGAGCTCCCGCTGGTCGCCCTGTTGGACGTGACACCCAAAAGTCTGTGGGTTTGGGGGGGCCAGTGGTATTTCCCCCAAAAAACACTCGCCCGAGCCCTCCTGCTCGTGCCAGCCGCTCCGGCGCGCTGTTGGCGCTGATGGGAACCCCGCCACAGCGGGGAGCCGCGGGTACCGGCAGCTCAGCCCGCGGGGAGCTCCTCTGAGCTCTGGTACTGCCATAAACCCGATCTACTCCCCTCAAAACTCTGTGCGGCGCATTATTCCTCCGCTGAAAAGTCTGGGGAAGAGCTGAAACGGAGCCAGTCGTATTTTAAAACTGCCCAAGGAAACAGTTTCTATAACTGTCTTGGGTCGAGAATAAAAAGACCATGATCCGAGGCATCGACAAAGCTCCATCGTGTGCGTCGCCGGCCACCAGCCACAGAAACAGCCCAGGGGGGGCAAGAGATCAGACCCTTCGGTCCCCGGCCAGCGCGGGGACTAACGGCAGCGGGAGCGAACGCTGCATTTTCTGCCGTGCTGCAGTTCTGCTGCACGCGCTGGGGGTGCTGCCAGAGAGCCAGGGAAACCCAGTGCTGCAGAAAAACCCCGCTACGCTACGGCTCAGGCTGCAGCTGCCGAGCCTCCCCACTCCCCGCAGAGCCGGGCAGGGAAGGGAACTGGGACGGGGTCTGCGGACCCCGTGCCGGCGGAGAGCAGCCCCTCGCGCTGGGGTTTCCACGGCCGCCGCCGCATTGCTGCTGGGTGGGCAGGGGCAGAGCCCTTTCGAGGGGGACGGGCAGGGAAACCAGAGCACCGAGGTGCTCGTCCCCCGTGGGCTGCTCTGGAGAGCACCGGGGCGGGGAAAGCGAGGGGGGAAATCGAGGTGTGGAGGCAGCAATTCCGCGCCGGGGAGCAGCACGTTGTCTCGGTGGCTCGGGGAAGACGTTCCCTCCGGCAAAGGGCTGGGCTGGGCCTCTCCACGGTTACATACTCACGCTCAGCTGGATGTTCTGGGTCGTGAGCTCCTCGGCTTTCTTCTCCAGGGAAGACACCCAGAGCTTGCGCTTCTGACGGCAGCGGGAGGCGGCGGCCCGGTTCCGCTCGAGGAAGCGCTGCCGGCGCTCGTCGGGGTCTTCGTCGACCGTGCGTCTCCGTCGCCCGCCGGTGCTGGGGGTGGGCTGGGCGGGGGAAACCTGGAGAAGGGCGCGAGAAGGAGAGATACTGAAAAGAACTGGGGTGTCGGCGGGGTTGGCAGCGTTGATGCCAGCTCCGGCGGCTGCAGCAGGAAGGGATTTGCTTTTGCCGAGCAGCCAAGACTGTGGGGACAGAGCGAGGGCTCTGCCATGGGGGAGCGGGGCATAACGCCCCACTCTCCAGTGTTTCTGGCAGCTCGTCCTGGGCCGAGCCTGCAGCGAGAGCCCTGCGAACCCACACGAACCCTCTGGGATCCTGAACCTGCCGAACGCCACCGAACCGACCGCAGAAGTTTCCCCGCCTCATGGTAAACGCCCACGGGCAGCGCGGAGGAAAGAGCTTTCCTCTTCATTTCACCGAAGAGGCTCCGGGCTGCGAGGACAGGGTCAGCGGATGGGGGAATGTCCAGCTGCAGGGCTGGGACACTCCATCCCCCTCCGGCGCACGCGCCGTCAAAGCGCCGGCTCCCCTTGGGTTCAGCAGCTCGCTCGTGGAGCACAAACAAATGACACTTTTGAGCGGGCCGTTTGCTTTGAAACTTCGTTTGGGTTAAATTTTCCCGGAGTATCTCTCAGCTGAAGGGTACAAAAAGGTTCTGTAACGCCGAGAGTCTCCCGGTTTTACACTGGGAGAACAAAGGAAAAGCCGGCGCGGGCCAACGGAGCCGCAGACCGAGCCGCGCTGGCTCTGTAATGACTGCCCCGCGCTCCGGCCCGTGCTGTCAGGCAGCATATGGATATTAAACTTTTTGGAAGCTCTTCGCACTGGCGGAGCAGGTGGCGATGCCGAGGGAGGGCTGGCGTGCGCTTGGCTGGCAGGAGCCAGCCAAGCTGATTGCCTGAGAGGGGAGCGTTTAACCCCGGTAATTGAGCGGGGAGGAGAGAGCGAAATATTCTTTCGACGCTCCAGACCTCGTCAAGCGAATTATCACGTTGCCGAAGTTTTCGGCCTGCTGGTGGTTGAGAGCGTTCGTGCTGAAGTCGCACGTCAAAAACAAGGTTTTTAACCCGTTCTGCAAAGCGGGAAGCCCAAGACCCCCCAGCCTCGCGGGGGAAGCAGCAGCAGACCTGCGGCTGAGCCGGGGAAGGGGCGTCCGGGTGCTGGACGAGGATCTGACTCTGCTCCGGGCGCGCGGTCACCATCGTGCTGGCTGAGCCCACCACCAGGCTGCTGCCGTTCAGCGAGGAAGATGCCGTCAAGCTGGCCTTCAGCCTCTGCCCGAGGAGAAAAACAGGGCGTCAGTGGACCTGTTCTCCGCTCTGTTCAAGCTTTAACCAGCTCCTCCACTCTCCTCGCAGCCAGGCTGCGGGGGAAGGGGCTCGCCGGGGGCTGCGGCTGATCCAAACCCAACCGAAAGCCACCACCATCTGGTCTACCCAGAGACAGGCAGCGGCTTCCAGCTCCGGCCCAGGCGGGCAGGTGTCCGTGTCCCAGAGCTGGCACCCAGCCGCCACCCAGCTGGCCGGCTCTGCCGCAGGAGCCTGGGCTGAACCGGCTGCGGAGCCCCGCCGGCCCCCAGCGCCCACAGAGGGGCCTTCTGGGGTGGGGACGGACCTACGCGTGACCCAGACCACATTTATTCCAGCCCAAACGATTCCAGGATTCTCTGCCCTCCTCCTCTGGGCACCAGCCAGAGGCCAGCGGGGCAGCGCGGCTCCGCGGTGCCTCAGTTTACAAGCTCTCACCCCACTTGCAGCTCTGATCTGGCCACGGCACCAGCACGGGGCGCGCTGGGAGCAGCACAGAAAGGCATCGAACCTCACTCCCGGTTTGGCTTTCCACGGATTTTAGTGGAAAAACCAGCCGTGCCACCGAGATTCACTTACCCTAAACACGAGGTTTACTACCGCACTTGGTAAATTCTAGTAATGAAGAGAATTAAATAGATGTCAAGAGACACCAGCAGCGCCCTAAGAGGGGGGTTTGCCAACCCCCCCACCCCACCTTGGCCAAGCCCGGGGGGTTTCGCTGCTCTTTGGTCACAGACTTTGCTTCCCCCACCCCTTTGAGCACCTGCTTTGAGCCGAGAGAGGAGAATTCTTCCTCAGGCTGTTGGTTAAAGGGGTCGCCACGAAAAACCAGCCGCGGGCTCCCTGAATTACAGCGCAGCGTCTCTTGGCTCCGCGCTCCTCCAGGCCCCCTCCAGCCCATCTGTTCTCTTGGAACTGGAAGCAGCGGCTTTTCAGACCAGCCGCGTTTCGGAGGGGGCCGAGGTTTGTCTCGACAACCGCGCCGCTGTGCTGCCCGCCAGCGCCGCAGCGCCGACGGCGCTAATAGCGCCGGTGGCATTTGGGATGCCGGTTGCGATGGCCACGCGGCCGTTTGGGGATGCGGCGGCTCTGGGGAAAAAGCCTCTGGCCGGAGCTTCTTCTGGAGGGGCTGGTGAAGCCGCAGCGACGCCGCCGTGGCTGCGACGCCCTCCCCAGCTGGACGCTCACCATTTTGGCTTCGGAGTGCACTGGAAGTCCTGACGGTGAAATGGACCCGCTGCTGTTGATGGGCGGCCCAGGAATACCGGGAATGTTGGGCACCATGGCCATGGGGCGGGCCAGCTGTGGGGGAGGAAGCAACACGTGGGTTTGGGAAGCTGCGGGGCTTTTGCCGGCGCGTTCCACGACGTGGCTCAGTCAGAACTCCCCGGCCAAGGTCATCGGTAAACTCCGACAAACGCTCGGGGAGTCAGTTACGGCCGCTGACACCGAGGGCCAGCAGCCACTCCTCTGGTGGCCACGGTGGCTGTTTGGCAATCAGCCTGATGCTGAGGACAGCGAGGGGGCAGCCCTAATGCCCCCCCTCCTTCCCTGTCCTCCCAGGGGGCTTTTCCCCACCGGCCCAGGAGAGGGAGGGCACCAGAGCCCCGCTGGTTCTCTGCCCGGCTCTACTGCAAAGCCGCTGCAACAGCCAGGAGAAGCCACAGCCTCCCCTCCCGAACACGGAGAGCGTTCTCTCTCCCCAAACTGGGGAAAAAAAGAGGATTTGTGCTTTTACCAGCCCCTCAGGTGCGTGGTTGTGAACGCAAACCGTGTCACCAGGAAGGTGCAAAGGTGTTTCTGTGCCCATAAGCTGCGGGCAGCTGCCTGCACTCTGCCTACCCTGACGTCAACCTTCCTGTTCCCTGAGGCGGAAGGTTTTGGCCGTGACTCACTCCAAACCCCAAAGCCGTGCCTGGCAGAATGGGCAGGATTCCCACCGGCCGCCCAGGCGGGAGCTGGAGCGCTTGGAAGACGAACGAGCCGCCCGCCAGGCAAATCTGCTCGGCAAATTCTCGGTATGGGAAGAACAGGAGCCGCCAGGCTGCCGGGGAAGCAGCTCTTTAACGCGCTGGCGACGGCCGGGGCTTGCAAAGACCAACATGTTCTCTGCAAGCTCGACTGGTTTCAGTGGAGACCCGCTGTTCCAAATGGAAGCAGCTAATCAGGGATCCTGCGGCTCCCAGCCCTGGATCAACGGCACCAGCCATCTGGCCGGGCAAGGCTTCGCTTTTTCCCAGCCTTATTGCCCTCTAGTGCGATCCACACGGTAGTGCTGCCTCGCCAGAGCCTCCTCCGCCTCCTCCTCCTCCTCCTCTTTCAGGCGTATCTCGCACAGAGGGGGAGATATTTTTTAATTTTTACAAAATGGAAGTGTCTGCAGATATTTGGCAGGGAAAAAAAAAAACCAACCCGCCGTCCCCTCCCGCACAGCGCGGAGCTGCGGCGCAGGTTTCTCTCACCGAGATGACAGAAGGCATCTGTACGGGAGGGCCTGGGAGGACCGGCATGGTCTGTCCGTTGGCCAGCTGCACCACCAGTGGAAGCGAACCTGTGGGAGACCTGTGGAAACAACAATTCCCGTTCTCGTGGATTATTTCCGTTCTATGCCGTCCTGGCAGCCCCACCAGCTCGAGGGCAGAAGCAGGGACCAATTGTGCTGCCTGGATTTGGGCTCCTTGTCCCCTTTCTGAGCACGGGTGAAGGCAACTCAGGGTCCTGCATGGCATGTGCCAATGTCACACCAAGGTGGCCCAGGCTGGCAGTGACCCAGTTAACACCCAGGTATCCATGGCCAGGATGCCGCGGCTGCCAAAGCTCCGAGACACGATGCCCACCTCAACAGACAGAAAAGCACGTCGGGGGCTGCTGCGGCTTCTCCGTGGGGAGATCAGGAGTGTCCCCCCAGGCAGAGCCTGGCACCAGGCAGACCTGGGCAGCGCCCCCTGCCTCCCACCAACTCGTTGGCCTGTGAGCCGCATCCGCTGAGCTCCCGTGAGAGGCTTTGCAAGGATTTAGTTTTCCACGAACAACCTCCTAAAGACGGAGCGGGTGCTGGGCTGGCCAGTGTCTGCCCTGACCGGGGCTCGGGGACGGGGAAGGGCCCCGCTCACGGCGGGCTGGGGGAGCAGGCGAGCGTGTTGGAGTCTGATCGTGACCAATTCACAATACCAAGAGCTTTTTCCACTGCAGAGGAGCGAAAGGAGTCGCTTCTGCGTGAGATAACAACCAGGCACACGCTGCCCCGCCGCCTCACAAACCCCCCCCGGGCTCCGGCTCTGACCCTCCGGACTCGGTCTTTTGAGGAGAGCGGAGGAAAAGCCGGAGCTGACGATAGGGAGAGGAAGGAAATCGTCCCTCCCGCTCCTCCTCCGTTCACGACAGCGCGGCAGGGGACCGAATGGAGGCAGAGACGAGCCGGGGAGAGTGGAGCAGAGCTGCTGGGAGCCTGATTTTGGGGGAGGTAGAAAACCAGAATTGCTGCTGCCTCCCCAGGGAAGGGGACGGACGAGGCTGCCCAGGATGCTGGGAGGAAGCTGCAGACGGGGGTCAGAGCGGGGTGTTCCCTGTGCCAGTAACCAGCTGGGATTTTTCAGGCTGCCTTGGGAACGCGAGCACTCGGCTTCATTCATTGCCATCGGGCCTCCCAAACCCTCCGGAACGCTCTGAAAAGCCCAGCTGAACCAGCCGAGTTTCAGGGCGGGTTACAGCCTCTTCCGTCATGCTGACAACGCCACCACGGCCGTCCCGGCCCTAACGCAGGGACCCTGGTTCGAGGGGCGGCCCCACACGTTGAGCGCTGGGAGGGATCTACCCCCAGTGGGGCTGTAAACTGGAATTAAAGTCCAGTTTACTCCAGTTCTGCTGGTTTTGTGCCTCCAAGCACGAGGGGATGTGGTTCCAAACAGCTCCAGGGGAATATAACGCCCTTTCGAACCCACCCCAGACAATCACTTAACCCTTTTAATGCCCCAAGACAGGATTTCAACCTTTCTGACGGGAAGCCTGGATTGATGGGGCCAGAGGGTCAAAGCCAAAACACACAGAAAAATATGAACTGACAGGCGAAAAAAAATGGCCTGGTTACTGTGAGGAGCCGGGAGGGATGAGGAAGGGGCCAGGAGCACGGCAGAACAGCAGCATCCTGACACCTAAGAACAGAAACGGGGCTGAACACCCTCTCCTGAGCGCTCATTGTAACGGGCTTCCTGCATCCTGCGGGGCCGGAGCTGCCCGAGCGCACGGCGGGCTGGAGAGCGCCGCAGCCAGAGCTCGGCAGCCTCCGCTGCAGACTGTTCAAGGGGCGAAAAAAAAGGAGCAGGTCATTAGATCTGCTGAAACAAACAGCTCCCGAGGCGGATGCTGACGGCGAAGGAGGGCGGCAGGTTGCGGAAGAGGTCACACTTCAGAGGCAGCAGCTGTCGGAGAACATCCCAAAGCCATTACGGCGCCGGAACGATTTCCTCCCCGCCGCTTTCGCCCAGCTCCCGCCGCCGCAGCAGGCTGCACGAGCGACTCGGGAGCGCCCGCTCGGGCCGCGCTCCCGTCGCAGACAACCGGCGTCGTGTCGCCGTGTTGCGGGGACTGGGTTTAATTTCTCCCCGCGGTGAGTTTTGCCTCGTTTCGTTACACCACGACAATTAGTTCCTGCTTTCTGCGCTCAGGCCCCGTTCGGGGTTTGTAGACGCCGCCGCAACGAGGCCCTTATGCCCAAGCAGCCGCAGCGGGAAACGCGGCACCTCGGTTGTTCTGACAATCAACGAACTTATTTAGGTACCTAATTACTGCCCGGGAAACCTGGCGGTGCTGGAGAAAAACCTCGGCAAGCGCATCCCTCCTCCGTACTCACCCCAGCTGCCGGTTGGAGGGGGGAGCCTGGGTGATGACGGAGGTCGGGGAGGGCAGCGTAGGGTGCAGCGGGTCGTAACCCAGGTGTAGCGGCAGCGAGCCGGGACGCACGATGGTTGGAGTCGGCGTGGAGATGATGACGGGCTTGGAGGAGATCTCCTGGAGGGGGTCAGCAGACAAGAGGAGACGCGCTGTTACTTACTGGCTCAGTGACCACCCGGCTGAATCTTCCTTCAAAGCAATGTAGGGAAAATCAAGGCACCTTCACCACAGGAACCGAGGGGCGGAGGGGAGCAGCGAACCCAAAGCCGCACTGATGGGACGTCAGCGCAGGGAGCAGGCACAGGAATTCCGGCTCTGGGAAATAATCCCCCTCTCCGAGTTTTCCCACTCAGCCCCAGCTACCGGCTCTAGGGCGGGAGGTTGTTGGGATGGAGATGGGGTCCCCGGGACTAACCTGCTCCGAACCACCAGCTCCCAGCCGCAGGGAGCGACTCGGAGATGCTGGTTGGGCACTTCTGGCCCTTCTCAGGTGGAGAGCAAGGCTTTGGGCATCGGCCAAAGCCACGTGGAGACTTAAGGGCAGCAAAGGCGTGGTTTAGCGAACAAGATTTTCTCTTTCTTTGGAGAACAAGGGGAACCTCAAAGCCCAAACCAGGCCTTGGCGTTCAAGAGGAGGAAAAACCTTGTTACATGGAAAAGCTGAGACCAACATCTCGACAGGATGCGGTTGGGGACATCGACCTGCCCTTTGCTCTGTCCAGGACACGGCTGGGGACATTGACCTGCTCTTTGCTCTGTCCAGGACATGGCTGGGGACATTGACCTGCTCTTTGCTCTGTCCAGGACATGGCTGGGGACACCTACCTGCTTTTTGGTCTGTCCAGGACACGAGTGGGGACATCTACCTGCTTTTTGCTCTGTCCAGGACACGGCTGGGGACATCGACCTGCTCTTTGCTCTGTCCAGGACATGGCTGCGGACATCTACCTGCTCCTTGGTCTGTGCAGGACACGGCTGGGGACATCTACCTGCCCTTTGCTCTGTGCAGGACACGGCTGGGGACATCTACCTGCTTTTCAGTCTGTCCAGGACATGGTCAGGGACATCTACCTGCTCTTTAGTCTGTCCAGGACATGGTTGGGGACATCTACCTGCTCTTTGGTCTGTCCAGAACATGGTCAGGGACATCTACCTGCTCTTTGCTCTGTGCAGGACACGGTTAGGGACATCGACCTGCTCTTTGGTCTGTCCAGGACATGGTCAGGGACATCTACCTGCTTTTTGCTCTGTGCAGGACACGGCTGGGGACATCTACCTGCTCTTTGCTCTGTGCAGGACACGGTTAGGGACATCGACCTGCTCTTTGGTCTGTCCAGGACACGGTTGGGGACATCTACCTGCTCTTTGCTCTGTGCAGGACACGGTTAGGGACATTGACCTGCTCTTTGGTCTGTCCAGGACACGGTTGGGGACATCTACCTGCTCTTTGCTCTGCGCAGGACACGGTTAGGGACATCTACCTGCTCTTTGGTCTGTGCAGGACACGGTTGGGGACATCGACCTGCTCTTTGGTCTGTGCAGGACACGGTTGGGGACATCTACCTGCTCTTTGGTCTGTGGCGACCGCGGGTTGGAGGCCGGGCTGTCCGGCGGGGTCGAGTCCACCTCCACCGGCTCTTCCTCCTTGATCTTGACGTCCGGGGTGGAGGGCAGAGACATGTCCAGGGCTCCGGCGCTCTAGAGGAAAAACCAGCCATGGATTGAAAGGACAATTAGCTCAGCTTGTCTGTGAAACACGCGGCTGCTCCCAGAGGAAGAGCTCCAGCTCTGGGCTCTTGCCAAATTATTATTATTTATTTGTCCTGAAGTAGCATCTGGGAGCCCGAGGTGGAGAGCGGGGCAAACCGAGGCGGAGGCCCAGGAAAGCCGGTCTCTGCCCCAGCTGGCACCGATTTGTGGCTTCTCGGTAACACGCACACGTGATTCTTTCCGTGGGTCGGCTTTTGGGGGAGGTTTTTTTTTCTTCAAAAAAGGGCTCTGCTAAGGAGAACAGGTAACAAAGCCAAATGCCTGCGAGTTACAGAAGGCACTTTCATTCACAGAAGAGCTGTAAAGCATTGTATAAATCAGCCTGAATTATTTTATTACCCGATTATCAAAAGCAAACAAAGAGCCATGCAAGTTATTAAATATCTATGAGCGCCCCATTAAAATAAAACCCAACCATATGCCTGGAGCTGGCAACCTGCCACCACCCTGGGTTCCAGCAGTGCCACGTGCCCCATTTTAACCAGTTCACATCTTGCCGGGGAGGGGAAAAGGGCCGGGTGACACCGAGGGAGGGGGTCCGAAGCCGGCGGCCACCTCTCCCCTCCCCGGCCCGGGGAGAAGATGGCGACCGGCAGCTCCGGAGCGAGGCTCCGACCGCAGGATGCTGCATGCGGTCGGGCTCCAGCAGCCCTCGCGAATCCGCCGGGTCCCTCCCTCCGTCTGGGGCAGCAGAAACTCGCCCTAAATCAGCCCTGACAGCTGTTTGTCCAACCTGCTCTCCCTCCCGCCCTCCTTCCCCCGTCCGTCCCTTCCCTCCCCGGCGCTCGCCCCAACCTCAACCTCCTCCTCTGCCGCAGTTTCGGTCCTCTCAAGGGGAGGGGGGGAGCAATTGCGGCAAGGGGGCGAGATGCGGGCAGCTGCGGGTGTTCGCGGGTGGGGTGCGGCTCCATCCAGCCCCGCGCTGATTTACGCCGGGGCTTTGCTTGCGGTGAGAGCAGTCACCGTCTACCTGCCCTGCCGCGGCGCTGGGGATCGCGCAGGAGACGGGATTAACGTGCAGGGAAGTTTCAAACCACTTAAAGCGCCTCCAGGGAAGCTCCCGCAGTGCCTCTGGTTTTAATTAACGTGCTGGTGTCGAGACCACCCTTGGAAGCGGAGGACAAAACGGCAGCAACTGGGCTGGACGCAGCCAAAGGCTGGAAGCGCCTCCGGAAGGCGGCAGGCAGCTCCGGCCGGGGTCGGGGGGGACAAGCGGGGACCTTCCCTGCGTGTTTTCTAGGAGGAAAAACGCTTTCCCCTAACACCCGAAGCCAGCCCCAGCTCCCCGCCGCCCCGCTCGCCCCGCTGCCGGCGGAAACGTTCCGCCTAAGGCAGCCCAGGAGAAGGGTGGTCCGACTCGGCAACCGAGACGGTTGGGCTGCTCCACCGCTTCTCCCCCGAGCGCCAAGCCACCTTCTCCCTGCGCCGGCGGCCGCCGAGAACAAAAGGCAGGGAATTCGGCGCGGCAAAGGCGGCGCGGCCCCGCGGCATACCAATGAGGGAGATCAATTTGTGCTTTAAGGAGCCCTGTTATTAGGAGAGCGGCTGGAAAAGGCAGTTTTCAGGTTTAATTCCGAATTCCTCCGTTCCCCATCTCGGGGAAGATTTACGCGGCCGCGCCGCTGCCGTTTATTTCCGAGCAGCGCCGCTGCCTGCGAGCGGATGTGCGTCCATCCATCAATTTAGTAAATGGAGGTGCCAGTCTAAGAGCCCGAGACGCATCTGCTGCTCCCAGATCCTGCGAAGGGTTGGGGGGGGGAGGGAAGTGTCCTTAATTAGCTGCTCTCTGACGAGATCCCGTTGTCCTTCAGACCCTCGTGCTCCTGAGGCTGGCGGGGGCAGCCTGCGTCGATACCGGCTGGGCAGGAGGCAGCTCTTTGTTAGAAAGCCCCGTGCTCCGGGACACCGCTCGGACGTCCGGGGCACACGGCTGAGCTCGGTCCGTTCCCTCAACGGCCTCACCCTCCACCGTCCTGCGCCCCGGGGAGGCTCACAGGGAATTTTTGCTCAGATCCTGCCCCTCTCCCCCAGCCGTGAGGTACTGCAGGCGCTGCCTTATTTATTTTTTTTTTTTCCTTTCTGAAGTGAAAAGCCAAAGGAATAATAAACCACTAAAAACCTGCTCTGGTCAGAGCCCGGCCTGCAGGACAAGCAGCCAAAGTCACCCGAGTTACCCAAACAAACCCAGGGTATTAAATCCGGGACCACACTTGGTCACCCTCCAACGGGCGCCTTCCACCGGCGCAGCACCGGCCCCCCTCCAGACCCCCGGCGCGCGCCCAGCTCAGTTTTACGGCGACGGTGGCCTTTGCCTCTTGCCTTTTTCTCGTCATCCTCCGCCGCCTTCTTGAACTCGTGCTCGAAGGAGCTGGCCAGCTCATTGAAGAGTCCCACCTCTTCGCAGTTCTTCAGGAAGCGGGTCGGGGTCGGCGTCTGATCTGTCGGGGTGGAAACGCCAGGCACCGGTTAAAGGCAGCGGGGAAAACGCGTTTTAAGCCCCGCGGTCCTCGCCGGGGACCCCGCAGCAACGGTGGCCCCTGTTTTGGGGAGGGGACAACTCGAGAAGGGGACAAGCACTGTGTGTTCGTTTTGTTTCTCTGGTAAATGCTGTTCTAAGAAGCAGCCGCTGAGGCAGAAGTCGTGCCCGGGCGTCGTGTCTCGGCCCTCCCAGCCGGGGTTTTGCCTGCCCTCACTGAACTGCAGGAAAACAGCGGGGTTTGATCTCCCCCAGTCTGAAAAACACGGAGCGATGAGCGGGGAAACGGCTGCTCGGAGCAGAATGGGGCGAGTCGCTTCCCTCCCCGTGCCGGCCCCGGCGCGGAGCGGAGACGGCAAGGTGGGAGTGCTGGTAGCTCCCGCCGCCGCGAGCCTCACGGAGCCGCGTGCCGTTGGGTTGGGAGCCCGGCGCGGGCGCGCTGCGCCGGGACCGTGGGTCTGGCAGCAAACCACGGAGCTGTCTGAGCACAAAGGGGGTGGCCGGGCTGGTTCCTCCTGACCTCCCGCGTAAATCAGCAGCTCTTCGGCACCGCTGCCCCCGGTTTGAGCGCGGCAGCTCTGGCTACGGGCGACAGCCCGCTTGGTTTCAAACCGGGCAGCGCTGGGGAGTCTCCCATGGCCTCTGGGAAGTGACTCTGGCGATTGCTTCGCTGAGGTCAAAGCCAGCCTGAGGTCAAACCCACCCAGCGCTTTTGTTCGTAAAGCCCAGCTCTCTCCGAGCGAGCGCACGTCGCTGCCCCAAACCCCTCCTTGCGAGACCGAGAACCTTCCCCAGCTAAAGCTCCCAGCAGGAGGTTGTTTCTCCAGCGCTCTAACAGCTCTCGGGGCTCTTTTCGGACCGTTCCCCATTTAGCAACGTCCTTCCCAGCCCGAGGCCCAACGTTCCGGCGGAATCTCGCCCGTCTGCCCCTTCCCTGGTTTGTAGCTCCGGGATGGCAGCGGCTCTGCCCCCCTCGGCAGCACCCCGGCTACAGCCGGCGGAGAGAGCGGTTCTTTATGACTCCCTTTAGCTCGACCACAGGGCTGCGGCAAGAGACGTTGGATCTCGCTCATTAACACACGAGCCGCTGCCCTGGATGCAGCGCACAGCGAGAGGGAGGGAGAGAGCGAGAAAACCCAGCGACAAAATGGTGGCTTAAAAAAAAAAAATAAAATCAACGAGAAAGACCACGTAGGGCAATAACGCCCGAGCCTGGGGGCTTTATAGCCCTCACAAAGCCCCCGCTGCTCCGGCTGCCGTCGAGACCTCGGGTGCTGTTAAATGGGTTGGGCTTTTGCCGGCCCCAGCTGGTTTGGGGGGTTATTTCTTTGCTTTGGGGTTTGGGGGGTTATTTCTTTGCTTTGGGGTCTACGCCAGAGCAACCCGCTGAGCATCAGCCCCGAGGAGCTGGGAAAGGGGCTGGACCTTGGTCCTGGGGCTAAAACGGCCGCCTCTCGCCCCACTCGTGGTTCTGCCCGCGGGCACACGCAGCTCTGGGAGCTGCAGGGATGAGAGGGGATGTGCCGCGTCCCCGCCGGAGCACGGGGGGCTGGAGCAGGGGGCAGACCCCACTTCTGCTCCCCCATCCCAGCCGCTGCATTGGGGAAAAGCTGACCCTGTGCTGGACCCTCCTTAGGACGGGGGGAGCTGAGGGAAATGCAGCCTCTAGGAGCCTGAGGTTCCTCTCGGCCCCCGCCCCAAATTCTTTGCCCACCAGCCTGATCCCACCTGAAATTAAAGCTCCCTCTGGCAGCAGCGTCCCCTCACCCCTCCCACAGCTCTGACAAACTGGGCACCTTTAAGGAACCAACCGACCCGCTGTCTCCTCCTTCAGCCCCCAGTTCGGGCTGGAGGTGGAACTGGGAGCAGGGCGCCGGGCTCCTGCGGCAGCCGCTGCGTCTCCCTTTGTGTTTCCCTTCACAAAACCATCTCCTCCTCTCTCGTCCTCGGCGTTACGCAAACCTTCGGAGAAGCCCGGACGATCGAGGACTGACGGGGCAGGGGAGCGTCCGGGACTCGCTGCCAGACACCAAGAGATGTGATTTGGGTTTTTTTTTCCCCCCCTGATTTTATAAAGGCTGCTTTGACCTCGCCGGGGCTCTGCGAGCGGCAGTAGCCGGTGCCCTGGACGGCGTTTTAATTTATGAACTAAAAGCTCGAGAAAATCGACACCCGGGCTGAGGGGAGGAAGCGAGGTTTGTCAGATTGGGTTCATCGTCCTCAAAGCCCGGGCAGGAACGTGAAAGAGCTTTTGTCCATAAATCTCCTGGTCTTAATAAAAAGGGTGAGAGCGAAAAAAAAATTAAAAACCAAGGAAAAAAAAGAAAAAAAAAAATCCCCAAACCCCACAAAACCTGATACCACCATAAAACCTGAAAAAAAATAGAAACTTGGAAGCCTCTGGCTTTCCTTTCCTCCTGATTAAATGCAGATCACAAGAGCTTTTTATGGGAGGTAGAGACGTTTCTCGGTGCATCTGGTCCCCGGTATTAATCTTCCAGCCCTGCCACATTAATGGCCCCCGCTGCCAGCGCTGGCCTGGCGCGGGCGGCACGTACCTGCGATGATGACCGAGTCGGTGCGCGCGGGGCCGAATTTCAATGTCATCTCATGCTTGTGCTTATGCACGGCCAGGTGGTCTTCGTTCGTAAACCTCTGAAACGAGAGCGGGTCGAAAGCGGTGAATCAAGAGGCGGCTTGGGGGGGGTTTAGGGGGTACGTCCTGCGGCAGGGGAGGGGGCAGCGGGGACACGGGCGCCGAGCTGGACCCGAGCGGGATCGTGCGAGACGCGGCCGCGAATGGAGAAACCTCCACGGGGGCTTCGGGGGGGACAAAGATCTTTAATAATCCTTTTTTTCTCTTTTTTTTAAGTGGGGGCTGCTCCTGATTGAGGCAATTCAGACCCGTTTTATTGCCGGATACGGGAGGGAGGGCGCCGGGTGCTATTAGGGTGACTTTGTTTTGGGTGGTGAGTGAGGAGCTGGCACCCACCCGGCTGCTGGGGAGAGCCGGGGAGGGGGAAGCCCCCCACCCGCTGACTGGAGTCGCCCCGGCGGGAGGATAAAACCCCGCGGGGGGCTCGTGGGGCCGCCGGGCGCGTGGGGCCGTCGCCGACACCCGGACAAAAGCCGGGAACGGGCGCCCCGGCCCCCCGCGCCGCAAGCGAGGGAGAAGGGACGAGGCAGGGAGGGGGTTAAAGCGGATCCTCCCGAAGCGGGGGGCTGGATCGCGCCTCTCCTAATGGACTGCGGCAAAGCGGGGGCACTGCCCGGGCCCCACCGCGGCATTTTTACGCGGCCGGGAGCCGCGCAGCGTCGCGGCGGCTGTTTCTAGAAAGAGCCGCTCGCTGCCGCAGCGGAGGGTTGGTGCCCTTGTCCCTTCCCTTTTTTCCGCTCTTTCAACCCCCCCGTTGCCACCTGCTCCCGGGAAGGGGCTCGAGGATGACACCCTGATTTACTCCATTCTTTTTTGCCCTCCCAGCTTTCCAGTGGTGCATTCCTGGGAGCCGTGCGGGGTTCGGGGGGGCCGTTAGCGGAGCATCCACACGCGCCCCATCCATCTCCCTGCAAAGCATCCTTCACCGGGGGCGCTTCGGGGGGTGGCCGGGGCTCCGGTTAAAAGGAATGAAGAAGCTGGTGGGGAGAAAAATCAGAGCTCTTTTGGCCAGTGTCACCCCGCGGTCCGGCCGCTCCCCCGGTGTGGTCTGTAATTAAACCCGAAAGAAAATTTCGCGGCGGTTTTGCTCAAGCGGCTCGTGCGCCGCGTTTCTTGCCTCCCCCGACGCCTCAGCTCCGCGTCCCCAAACGGCGTTCCCGACCCCGGCGACGCCAGAAACAAAGGAGGGGGCGAACGGCGGCCGGGGTGGAAGCGACCGCCTCGTTCCTCACCGCGCTGGTGGAAAAGGGGGGACCGGGGAGAGGGGAGGGGGGACCGATGCTCTGCCACGTTTCTGGCCCCAAACCACCGCCGGTTTGAAGGCACCCGCTGCCAACCCCGCTCGTCCCCGGCGCCGCTGCCGGCGGAGGACAATGGGTGGGTGACGGGCAGCGGAGAAAAACCCGCCAGGTTTTCGGCGGGGGCTGAGGATGAATATTGAAGAGGCGGGCGGCCGCTGCTCCGCGCAGAGCCACGGAAAAAAAAGGGAACGGCGGCGAATTCCCCGTTCCAACTCCGGTTCGGTACCGGGGGATTTTGAGAACAAGGAGGGAAGCGTCACGAGGATGAGGCAGCGGACGGGCTGGCCCTTCTCTCCCCGCCAGCCGCCACGTTCCAGCCCGGCCTCGGTACCTCTGAATTTATTTTAATCTTTCCTTTTGCTCCATCACGGGGTTTTTTTTTTTTTTACATTTTTTTTTCCTAGGGCACTTTCCCTGCTCTCGGCGCGTTACAGCTCTATTTAACATCTTTATGTGGTCTCCCGAGCTGGGGAGCTCTCTCGCTCTCCGCACAGCGATGCTCACAGACACCATATATCTTTCTCCACACATTTCCAAACGCCGAAACCTAGAGGCAGAGTCTGGCGCTTCGGTTCTAAATCATGTCATTTTACACCGAGAAGAAAAGCAGGGTGAGGGGGTGGGGGGGGAGAGCAGGGGGAAAAAAAAAAGCGGAATGAGTTAAAGCCCCAGCACTGGCTTTAATATTTAATCTCCTTCCATCAGCAGCTGACATATAGCAGGGTGATTTCAACCCGCTCCTTCGCGGGCGTCGGAATTAAAACGGAGGTGCGGGCTCTTCGGGGTGAGGGGTAACGCCGCCGCCTCCGCGCTGCCCGCCGGCCCCCGCAGCGGCCGCCAGCACCCCCTGGCCGAGGGCTGCGAGAAAGAAGGGTTTAAGCACCGGCTTCGGCCGTTGTTGGCCGGCGGCGCAGAGTGGCACCGGGGGGGTGGGTTTATTCGCCCCCGAGACCGAAAGGGCTTTTTTGGAGCCGGCCCGGCCGCGTTCGTTACTCGACGGGCTGTGACAGCTCGAGGAATAAATGGGCTCATTTAAAAATCTTTATTTCGTAGGACACAATGCTTCCAGCTGGACCAACGCGCCGGCTCCGGCGGAGCCAGCGAACAAACGCTGCAGCCCCGATCTTCAGCCAGAAGCGATTTTTCCCGGGGTGTAACAAGCACGACACGAGAAACAAGGGGTTGCTCCGGGTTTTTCCTTCCTTTTGTCAAGCCCGCGAGGGCGTTCGGTGTGACAGGGGGGTCGGGAAGCCGGCCGCCTCCAAGCCTCCGGCCCCGTGGGAGCCCGGGCGCTCGCGCACGGCTGGTTTTTAACCCCGACGCTCATTTCCAGAGCCCGTCTGCTGGCCACACCGAGCCTGGGTGTGGGCTGCGACGGCACAAACTGCTCCGCGCTTGTACAAAGGAGCCAGAGCTCTGGTCCGGTCTCACCAGAGCTGTCTCCATCAGCGGCTGAATTAACGAGCTGGTGTTAATAGGGGGAAGCCGAAGCCCTGCTCCAACCTTCGCTCCAGCACAGGGGTGTGCGACACTGCCCATGGGCACCGCAGTGCTGCCGTGGGCTGGTGAGACCCCTCAATGCTGGAGGAAACAAAAGGAACCAGCGCGTCCGCAGCGCTGGAGGCAAACGCCTGTGCTGAGCTGAGCTCAAAGTCACCCGGTTAAAAGGAGCCACAAGAGGTTTTGCTCCCAAAGTCCGTCCGTGGCGGGGCGAGGGGGCTGGGGGATGCCCTGGCAGCGGGGGGGATGCCGGGGGATGCCCTGGGTGAGGAGCACCCACCTCCTTCCCTTGGGGACCTCCGCGGCGTGCGCAGAGCGAGGCCAAACGCCGCAGGGAGATGCTGGACCTCCCGCGTGCGGCTCGGCTCGCCACGCCGCTCACCCTCCCCGCGCTCCCCGGCCGCCGCAGCCCCGCTTGCCGGCGCCCCCTCCATCCATCTCGCCGTGACAGGGCTCAGATGGATTTCCAGCCGCCCGGCCATTCCCCGCGCGCTCGGCACAACCGCGGAGGTAACTAATGGGGGGTCACGGGTGCCCCCGAGGGCCGGGTGCCCAAAGGTCAGCCGTTACAGCGGTGAGTGATGTGACCCCCCGGTTCTGGCACAGAGCTGGGCTCCATCTCGCCCATTTCCCATCTGAGCCGTGACAACGATAATTCCCTCCCTCGCAGAGAGGCTGGGAGGATTAATTCGCTAATGTGCATAAAGTGCCCAGATACTGGAGTGATTCATCGATTTTAAAGGCCGGGGGGACCATTACAATTATCTGCCCGGGACCACGTGAACCCCCAGATGGGCCCATTTCCATAGGAAAGGAGGTGGCACCAGACGACGAGGAGATAACGCCGCCGAGACTTGTTGGTTTGGAAGAACGCAGCTCGAGCGTGGCCGAGCTGTCTGATTTTTACGCTCGCAAGTGACGGTTCCGTCCCCGTTTCCTCTCAGAGGGCTCCCCCTAAGGCGGTGCTCACCAGGACGGGCTTCAGAAGGGCTCGGAGCCCGGTTGGAAAGCTCGCGACCTGAGTCCGTGCGGCTCGAGGGTGGCCGCTGTGGCTACCGAGCGCTGCTGGAACGCTGGGTTCGCTGGGGAGGAAGGGGAGAGACGGCACCTCCGCGAGCCTGAACGGGGAGGAACGGGGAGAGGAGTGAAGGTTTAGCTCAAGAACAAATACAAGCAGGTCGTGTCCTGCACGTAGCGGTATTCGAAGAGCTCCGCCGCTGCCTGCTCGAGCACAAAGCCCTGGGCAGGAGGGGGAGCGGCTGCCGGGGGGGCTGAGAGTGCAGCGCCGGCTTCCCACCACAACCGCCCTGAGCCAAGGTCGTTTCAGCCTGGCTCGCACGGGGAGGGGGAAACGAAACCCTGCGAGAGGGGCGAGAGGTAACGGCTGCAGCCGGGGGACGGCTGCAGCCGGGGGACGACAGCTCCGCGTCTGTCAGTCAGCCCCGTGTCCGTCCGTCAGCCCCCGCTGCAGGGCTCTGCTGTGCCGCTGCCGCTGCCGCAGCGGGGCCGTTTCTGGCGTTGCAGCAAGATGCTCGACTGCCAAACGCTTGGTCGTGAAGTGCCCGGTGCCCTTCGCGAGGCAGCAGGAGAAGCTTCTCGCTGCTCCCTGGGGTCCTGCGAGAGTCAGAAAGGCCACGGCCAGCTCCATCACCTTGGAGAGGAGCCGGCTTGGATGTGTATTGTGCAGCTTCCCCCCAAAACTGCATCAAGATTAAACCTTGAAATCTTATTTTAGGCTCCGGCAGCTCCGGGGACCCACGTGGCTGTGCCCCTCGCTTGAAAAACCTGCTTATGTCCTTCCCTGTGATTAATTCACCTTCCTTTCCTTGTTTAAATAAAAAAGAATAAGGATAAGGATGAGGATAAGAAAGATAAGAAGAATCAGAATCAGAATCAGAATAAAAATAGGAATAAGAAAATAAGAATAAGGATAAGAACAAGGATGAGGATGAGGATGAGGATGAGGATAAGCAGCACAATCAGAACCTCCAGCCTGTGCTCCGGCAGCTCTGGGGCTGCCGTCAGGAAGCCGCGTCCAAACAGCCCCAAACCCCTTTCCCAAACCCTTTGTTTGGGATGAACATCATGCAACTCCCCAAAATGCGGCTTTGTTGGGTCTAGGGGGAATCATCCGCCTCCAGCGTGGGGTTTTCCACGGGACCGGCTGTCCGGGGTTTAGGGCGGTTACCGCCGGTCGCTGCCGCACAGCAGCATCCTCTCGGCGCGGTACCGCCTGCCCTCGCGACGCGCGACGGCGGCCGTTGCCATCCCCACCATCAGCAGCCGGGAGGTGACAGACCGGCCACGGTTTTTTATAAGGGAGCAGGTTTTTATGGGCGGGTCAGGATTTGGCTCCTACCAATTGGCGCCGAGATACTCCGGGTGCTCCACAAACTTCCCCGTAATTGAAACAAAGGGCGAAGCCGCTTCTGCCACCCGTCCCGTCCCATCCCCGTTCCTCCTTGGCCAGAAGGGCAGAGCGTTTCGCTCCGAGGAGGTAAATAATTCCATTTACATTTCTATAGCTTCGCTTATCCCAGAGGGCTTCTCATCCGCATGCCCCCGCGCTGAATTGCAGGTGTTGCAGCCGGGAGGAAGGCAGCAGCCATCTGGCCTCCGGCGCACCGGGAGCGGGGAGGAGGGAAGCGCTCGGCCAAGGACACCCGGGGCAAAGCCTGCGCTAAACTCCGTGTTCAACTTGATGGGTTGGTTCCGTTTTGATAAAGTCTCGGAGGGTCGACCCAGCTCCTCCTTCATCACCCAGCTGAGCGTCGGCGTGTCTGGGTGCGGTAACACCCAGTGCCGACCCGCCGCAGCGGCTGGGAAGGCGTTTGACCCAGCCCGGGTTGGACGGCAGGTGCTTTGGCCACCAAACCCAGGGCTTGGGCCACTGAGGGATTCCTCTGCAGGCAGCAAAGCGCCAGGAACCTTCTCTCCTGTTTAAAAAGGGGCGTATGTAGGAACAGAGCGGCTGGTGGAAGGGGTTTATGGAGCACCTGGGAGGCAACATGCCCCAAAGCCCAGCAGCCCCCGCGGTTACAGCCCAAGCCCACAGAGCAGTGGCCAGCGCCCCACCCCGGGTGAGCGCCGGCGGGGTTTGCGGAGACACGACCCCCTCCTCCTCTGCTCGGGGTGGGGACGGACACCACTAGGCGACAACCCCCGTGGGCAGCACTGGCGGCTCCATCGCGCGGGGCGAGGCGGGGAGCTGCCTGGAGACGCAATAATGGCCAGCTTCCGCACGGTGGAGCTTTTTTAGCCTTGTTTCGCTACGAGTGAAGGTTATTAAAACCCCTGTATTAATTACCGCTGCCACATAACTTAAGAGGAGAGGCACAGCGGTAATTAACGGAGGTGAGCGAGGGGGTGGAGCCGCGGCACGTCAGCCGTTGTGCCGCCGGATCCGCGCCTGCCCCGTGGGAACCCCCCGATAGCTCCGGCGTGGACGTGAATCATTATTACGTCCCCGGCTCGAATCCCAGCAGCAGCAGCGCGGGTTTGCGGTGTGACCTTGGGCGAGCCATCAATTCTTCCCCTACCTACCAGACAGAGCAAATAAAAAGGGAAAAGGCACCATACTTCACGAGGGCGTTAGGAGCGGAGCCGACCGCGCATGCAAGAAGCGGGAGCCATGTGAGAAGCACTGCAGGGGGAAAAAAAAAAAATAGATTAACAAAGGCAATTACTGCCGCGCTTCCCTAAACCGTATTTCAAGCGCTCGGTGATTCACTGGGAGCTCGGCGGCTCTTCCCGACACGAGAGACCGAGGAGAAGGGGCAGCGGGGCGGCGGAGGGCAGGGGGGAGAAGGGAGGATTGCCTGGCCACGCTGTTGGAGGGGGCGATGCGGGGAAAAGGGCGAGCTGGTACTGGAGGTAGAGAGGAAGGGGGGAGATGGAAGGGAAATAGAGCAAATCACCCCCCTGAAGGCTTCAGCCCCACCCTTCCCTGCCAGCCACTGCTGTTCCGCAGTGAGCCACCTTCCTGCCTCGGCAGCTCCTGACGGGATCACCGGGGAGCGGAGACTCGGGGAGCAGCCCGTGGCGCACGCAGGCGAGGGGCAGTTTATGGTGGGAGAAGAAAAGAGTAACAGGAAACTCCTTCTCCGCACACAAGAATCGAGAGCGTACGCGAAGAAACAATTAAACCCGAACGGGATTTGGTGAATTGGTCTCCGGGGCTGAGGATTTGTGTGCTGGGAGGGAGCACCGGGAGCTCCAAAAGGGCCGGGAGGGTGGCCAGGTCTGTGGGCACCACCCGCGCTTGGGCAGCGGGTGCCAGGATACGAGCTGCTCCGGTGCCCCCGCTCCCTGCCAAGCCCCGGTGGCACCGGGGAGTCCACGGCCCTGCAGCGGGCGAGGAGGCGGCGCTGCTGCCCCGGCGGTGCTCCCCCAGCTGGGCAGCGCTGAGGGCACTGGGGAGGCGAGCTTGGAACTGGAGGTCCGGGAAAACCGAGTGGTTTGAGCCAGAGATGAGCCAGAACCAGGACTGGGGCGTCTCTCTTGGGCCCGAGATACCCAACGCAGTCGTGCTGGAGCAAGGGTCTGCGCTTGGGACCCTGCAGGGAGCTGCCGTGCCCCGGAGCGGGACGGTGACACTTCCCTCGCGGTACTTACCCTGGGAAGGGCGTGAGGAGAAGCTGTGCTGGGAAAGCAGGACTCCAGCAGTGGCCCCAGCTCCCTCAAGCCCAGTCCAACCCCCTCACGGTCATTTCTAAAGCCAGCTCTCAAGGGCTGGAGGCGAAATTTGGTCTCATCCCAGAGGTTCGGTGCTTGTCCCCCTCGGAAGATGCCTTTGTGCCCGGCCAACGCGATCCTCCCCCCTGCACTATTGTCTCAGGGCTCTGAGAAAGCCCATCCTAAAAAAAAAAAAAGTTTGCTCTGATGGAAAAAAATGCTCATTGTACCAACGGGCTGCGGCTCAAAAAAGTCGCCGTGACTCAGCCGTGCCCTTTGAGCGCCACCACAATGAGCAGAAGGACCTCGCGGTCCCCATTCAGGTTTCTCACGGGCTGGAAGTTTGATTTCCTGCAATTCATCTGCCCCATTCATGGGGCGCGAGCCTCTCCCCACCGCCTCCCCTGCCGGAAAACGGGGCCCTGGAGCTCCGGCGGCACCAGCCTGAAGCGGGCGCCGTGGGAGGCGAAGGCAGAACTCGAGGGGGTTCGGGGCTTCGGGTTCCCCCCCGTTTCCCACTGGGGTTTGCTGGATAGAGGGAACGAGGGAGAAGGTGGCCGGGACCCGCGTAACCGGTGTGTGGGCACGATGTCGACGCACCCGCGTGACCAAAAAACGGGGACGGTGGTGGATGGGGCATCGCCAAGTGGAGGGGGACGAAACGCAGGGAGGAAACTGGGATTTATGGGTCCTTGAGAAGCGACCGGGGCGTTGTGGAAACGAGCAGCAGGAAGAAGAGGAGTCTGGCCCCCTTGGCAGAGCTGTGCCCTGCAGCAGTGCGGCGGAGGTGGCTGCACCCAGTGCCCACTACCAGAGACGTCCCAGTGCAAGGCGTGAAATGGGAGACTGCGGAACCCCCCACCCGTGAGCGGCTCCAGAGCCCGCCCTGCCCTCCCGGCCCTCCTCATCCTCCTCAGTCATCCCACCCCAGGCTACCATCTCCCCGCTCGCCTCTCCCATTTGGCAGCTCCCTCCGCCTTCGGCGTTTCAAGGAGCCCTTGAAGCACCAGCAGCTCTCCAGCCCCTCCTCACCCCCCAGCACCGCCACCCCTCCTTCGTGCCTCTCCCCTCCTTCCTCCCGGGGCTCGGGGGTTCCCGGCAGAGCCCCGTCCCTCTTTTTCCACCCTCGCCTTCCCGCGGCGAAACCGCAGCCCTGTGTTTTAGGCCGGACCGTGCCAAGCTGTCGGCTGTCGGGGCGCGGCGATAATTACGCTTTGAAAAGGAGAGAGGCAGCAGCAGGACAAAAAAAAATCGCGGGCGTTTGCCTCTTTTTTGTCTCGGGGAAGAGCCACCTGTTTTATGGTAACCGGGAGATTTATGGGCGCATTACGGCGGCGCTGCGGCTCCCACCCTGATGAGGTTCTCAGTGACCCTCTTCCCTCGGGAGATTTATGGTTTCTCAGCGCAGGCGACTGCAGAGGGGTCTAACCCAGCTCTCTGCCTGCGCCGCATCCCGGCGGGGTTTTCTTTGGTTTTCCCCCCCAAATCACCCCGATCGTTCCGCGCCTGCAGCCTCTTTCAGAGGGTGCCGAGTGTTCCCCGGCCGGTCGGGTCAGGGACGGGGAAGCGAAGTCTCCTCGTTCTCCTCGCGTTCGTTGCCCGATGCCTCGCGCCAGGAGGTTGCAGGGATTAGGTTCGAGGAGCGCGTTAACGCTCTCGGCTCACCCCGGTGCTTCTCCGTGTACCCAGGGACCCGAGAAAACCCCCCGCAAGAGCCGTTCTGCCTCTGCAGGGACCTCGCCGGCGGCGACTTGCGCCACCCCAGGGCTCTGATCGCCTCCCCAACCACTCCTGGCTCACGACAAACCCTTTTAACGCTCCTTCCCACCCGCAGCCCTTAATAAAAATTAAGTGGATAAACTCTTAAGTGCAAGGGGAAAAAAAATGAGGCAAGATAGAGCCGAGCACAACGCAAGCAGCTTTCCCAGAAGCTTCACCCTGCGTCGCCTGATCTACGGCCCCCCGAACGGAGCCCACCCTCGCTGCGGTGCCGGGGGGGTGATGATTCAGCGACGCAGGAATATACAGCTGAGGTCACCAAAACCGCTGCGCTCGCAGCCCAAGGGTCGGCACCGGTTTTTTTCTGCTGGCGTTATGGGCTGCAGATAATAAAATTTCACATGCAGGCAGAGCAAAACGTGTTTAAATTCGCTTCGCCGGCTTGCAGACGCTGGGAGGTTTATAGCAAACATCACACCGGCCTCTTAAAAGGGAGATGAGCGGCGATGGCAAATTGGTTTTGATACCCAAGGAACCACCTCCCCCAGCCCCAGCCGCCAGCGCCGGCATTAACGCCGCAGCCAGGAGGCGAACCGGTGGAGTTTGGCCGAGTTACGAGGCGGAGGAGCTCGTGTCGGCATCTCTGGCGCTGCCAATGCCGGGTCGGGCATCGCCGCGGTGTGGGGCAGCACGAGCACCGGGGACGGCGGGAGGACCCTGGCAAAAAGAGCCGGCGAGAGACCCACGAGCTGCTCCTTACTCTGAGGCCGAGCTTAAAACCCGCGTCCCTTGAACATTTATTCGTACAAACGAGCCGTCTGGAGGCCGGTCTCCCTGTCCACAGCCCCATTAGGGCGGTTTGGATTCCTGACGGTTGTTCCAGTGACCGTAAACCCCTCTTCGTCCATCCCCCAGGCCGAACCCCGCTCCCCAAGGGGACACATTCACCCTTCGGCAACAGCCTGAACCCCCTCAGCCGCCCCCAGCACAGCCTGACGCAACGCTTCGCGCCGACCCCGTGCCGCGGAACGCTTTAATTCCGCAGCCTTTACGGCCCGGATTAATTTATAGCGTGTTCCGCGCCGCCGCAAAACCCTCCCGCCCCATCCCCGGTGCTCGCACAATCCTTTATTGTCTCCTTGTTTACTCTCGGGGGGGAATTTTAGGACTTTAACGCTTTTATTGTTTTAATCCGGCGTATTAAGAAAAAAGCTGTCGGAGGAAAACAGCTGCTCGGAGCGCTGGGGAGGCGGCGGGGCCATGGCATCGCCGAGCAGGTGTTAACTAAACCCGGTGCCTCAGTTTACCTCTCCTGCCTTTGGACCAACACCCCCAGGATCTGCTGTGGCCGAAACTCCTCCGGCCAGCACCACCAACCCCGGGAAGGGAAGGAAAAACCCCCGCTCGCTGCACAAAGGGGACTGCGCAGCACGGCCACGTGCCCCGTTCCTTCTGCAGGGAGAAGAAAAACAGCCCCGAAGGTCCGTTTTCAATCCCTTTGTGCGGCCGCAGCGTCGCCAGCCCCCGGCGCCGCGACGAGGCGAAGCCGTCGGATCCGCCGGCCCTTTGGCTGTAAATAAATGTGTTTACTGGGAGCTTTTACAGCTTGCCCCGCGACCTGGCGCTTTGAGGCAGGTTCTCATGCAAAGCAGCAACCACCGAGCGGGGGGAAGTGGCAGCCAGAACCCCCGAAAGCTTAAAAAAAGCACGAAATAGAAATTCTGTGAACGGCTGCGCTTTGGTTCTCACAGGAAATCTCTCGGAGGGACCTATTTCAGCTCACGGGGGTTTTTCCACCCCGCTCGCCAGCGACGGGGGTTTTCTCCCCTCCGACGTCCCAAGGATGCGGCAGCTCCGGCGTCCGCAGCGATCGCGGCGGCTGGGTTGCCGCAGAGGGGCGGAGCGGCCTCGGCCGCCGCCAGCATCCCGGGGAGGGAAAAAAGGGGGTGAGCTGCTCTCCCCCCACCACCCAGAGCTGCTTCCTCGGGGCTTTGCGAAGCTCACTTGTGGCTTTCTGGGGTGAGAGAACTCAGCAGCATGTGAACAAAAAAACCCCCAGGTATTTAAATACTGAAATAAAGCCGGGCCACAGGCTTGTTGGTTACCAGTATCTCGGTTTTTAGGAGGAAAACAGCCCCTTGCAACCCAAAGCAGCCCCTCAGCACCGGTTTTGCTGAGGAAGGAGATGGCAGAGTCCCCCCTGCTTGGGTTTTTTCATCCTTAAAGCAACGACTTGGCTGGATTTTACGTGTGTATTGACGGAAAATCCTGCCAGCACCTTTTCTGACCGTTAAACGCGTCCGTGATGCTGCAATAACGGGGCTTTTGTCCCAGCACTGGGGGAAAAGCTCTGTCCACGTGGCAGCACACGAAGCATCCCCCATTTTCTGAGCAAACGAGGCTCTGAATAACAACAACCCCCCCCAAACCCACCAGATTTTTAACACAAAGATTTTCCTGGCCGAGAAAAAACCTCAGAGATCCAAAGCGGCAGGAAAAACCCAATGGGGAGCTTTGGTTTCCCCACCAACCCGCCAGCCCCGTCGCTCCTTCGCTGTACGCGAGGGGCCGCGGCCACGGCGCCGCCGACAAAATGGGGTTTGCGGTTCCTGAGGTCACGCCAAGCTCCCGACCCACCGTCGATGCGGCGGCGCCGGCCGCTTCGCAGGTGGCCGCCGGCACCCTCCCGCCGCGCTGCAGCCCTCGAGCGGGTTTTTAGCTGGGTTTAATGTGGAGTTGAGAAACGCCCGGCTCCGTTTGTGGCTTCGTGCCGGCGGCGCCCGCAGTTCGTGGGTTTGACGGAGGTGAGGACTGGGCCGGGGTGGGTTCACTCAGGGCAGACGCTCCGTGGTTGTGAAACTGCTTCAAATCGAAAGGAGAAGCGGCCGTTCCCCGCCGTGGGTTTTGTGGGTGTTTTTGCAGCCCCGATCGTGTACCCGAGAAAGGGGAAACCCTCCCTCCCCACTGCCCCCCGCTGCAGAAAGGGGAAACCGTCCCAACAGCGAGGATACGGCTCAGTTAAAGCAAAAAAACAGCCAAACCCCTGAAATTCCGATCGGTAGAAACCCGGCAGCTCCAGAGCCGGGCTGAGGAAGGAGCGAGGACGGCGATGTCCCCTCTGAAACTGCCCCGAGTACACGCACACACCGAGGGACACCCCACAGCCCCCGGACACCCCGAAGCCCTGGGACACCCCGAAGCCCTGGGACACCCCGAAGCCCTGGGACACCCCAACACCCCCTCGGCACTGCACAGGGGCCACTCCTCAAGCAGGAGACGCTCTGTCTACGTCGAGGTCTAGAGGAGCGACCGCCGCTGACTTTCCCTCCTGCTGCCCTCAAGAACGGGGCATCAAAGGGCCCCTCTAAAGGGGGGGCCATGGCCAGGACCAGTTCGTACTGGTGTAAATGGAGATACACACCCCCCACTATTCACACAGGGATCTCGGCGGCTGTGCTCGCTCCCTCCGTATATTTATAGCTGCTGAGTTGGCAAAGCAGATGGCTCAACCGTCCCGCGTTCCCGGGAAACGAGGCGCTGCCCGGTGCCTTTCCGCCGGACCGGGGAAGGTTGAACCAGTTTGAAAGAGCTCCGGAGGAATCAGTGCCGCTGCCTGCGAGCTCTGGAGACCCGAGACGCGCCTTCCCCAGCGCGGCGGGGCCGGTTCTGCTGTGATTTGTGACCGGTTGAAGAACCCCGTGGGATCAGAGGTGCTCCCAAAGGGCGGTTAGATCCGTCCCTGGCCACGGGGAAGGGGGTCACTGGTCGCGTGCTGCCTCGTAGCCTTAATTTTTACACCAAAACGGACGAGGATGCTAATGAAGCGAGGGGAGAGCATGGCAGCGGGCGGCGAGCCGGTGCTTTGCAGCAGGGCTCGTCCTCGATGGCATGTTCTGCGACAGGACCTGTGTTACAGCCGGTTTCTGCCCATTTTAAGGCGTTATTCAGAATTCTGCACCTCAGCACAGCACCTCTAAGACAGAGGGAAAACCACGGAGGTTTTCCCGCTGCTTCAAATGCAGAGGTGCCGCTTCTCTGCATTAATTGCTGCAGCAGCCGGTACGGCTACGGGATGGGCAGGAGGGCGGTTGGGAGCGGGGATTCACCGCAGCAGAAAGGCGAAAGCTCTCCCCAAACCTCGCTGCACCTCCGGGGCGAGAGGCCACGGTCACAGCCCAGGGCGCTCCGGAGAAAATCCGCATTAGGAAGGAACTAACAGCAGCTGAAGTTATTTATCTCCTCTACATAAAGCAATTCGTGTGAGGAAGCAATAGCTTCACGCACAAACCGCCCCCCCAGCCATCCCCCAGCAGCCAGAGCTGGGAGGTTTCCAGTGAAATACGCAGCAGAGCATCTCGAGCACGTCCGCTGCGGCATCCAGAGACCTTCCCCAGGCGAGCTCGGGGAGGAGAATGCTGCACCACCCCAAAGACCCGTAGGCACCGTTGCAGGATACGTTTTGCTCCCTTTCCACCAGCCCCCTCCCAGAATGGCCTTAGCGGGTGGATGGGTGGGGGAGAAAGCTGCTTTTACTGCCCAGCCCCTCACCGGGGGCTGCGGAGGGAGCGGCTCCTGCAGCCCCCGGGAGGAAGGAGAGGGAACGTGGCACAGCTTCCCCTACCAACACGCCCGGTTCACAGGTTCTGCTGCTTCCTACCCGCTGTCGCCTTCCGAGGAAGATTTTTTATTAAAAAACCCTGTATGAAACGTGTCGCCCCAAGATTGAGGCGAAGATCTGGGGGGGTCTCTGCCCCCTGCCTGCAGCGTCCCAGTAAGGAAGGCTGGTGACATCCTGGGAAGGCGTTTGGCAGCGGGGCTGGAGCCAGGACGCTTATTCCCCTGCGGAAGGACAACGGGGAGCGAGAAGACCAGCGGGAAAAGGCAGAGACCCCACGCGGTGCCTGTCGCTCCCAGTGCCAGCTCCACTCGTACTGGCCGGACACCAGTACAGGAACCGGGTGTTGCAGCAATCCCTGCAGCAACCACCCCGGGGTTATTTTTAAACCGGGGATGGGGGAAAGAAAAGCAGCAAAATGAGAAGAATTAGCAAAACCGAAGCCCCACGTGGGGTGGGGGGTGGCGGCTGCCCAGCACCCGCCTGCCCCGGGGCACCAGCACCAGCGCAGCAGGGGCACTGGGGAGGACCACGGTCCAGGGGCGGGGAGAAGCCGGCGCAAAGCCCTAAGAAAAGCCTTTTCTTGGTTCGGCAAGGCCAAGATGTGGCCGTTCCTGGTCCTGTTCGGCTCTCCAAAGGGCCCCAAAGGGCTGTTGGCGTGTGCCGGGAGCGCCGAAGCTGCCATCGCGCCGCCGGCCCGACTCCTAATTAATACCTCATCAACCACGGGGGTGCGAACATCTTCTCCCGGCGCCGCTGGCGGAGGCTGGGGCGGCCGTTCCGTCCCCCAGCCGTGAGATTTGGGGGGGGTCCGGCGAGGCCGGTGGCATCCGGGCTCTCGTCTAAAGGTTGCCGGAGCCGTCCCCCTCCACCGGACACGTGTCCGCGGCGGTTGGGCACCGCGCACGTGCTCCACATGCCGAGCAGAGCCGGCGGCCGCAGCCCTGGCAGCCAACCCTGGCCAGAGGAATGATAAAGATTTTAACTTACAGGAAACGCTGCTATTAAATAATATTTAAGTCTTAATTATATTTTAAACCAGCCATTTTAGGAAAAAAAAAGAAAAAAAAGAAGTTCCATTATAGCGCTTTTGTAGTTAAAGGTCTGTCAACATTTCCATTTGAAACCTTCATTTCTAGGGGGTTTATAATTTGGTCATAAAAATTCATTCTCGACTGGAACTTGGCATCCAGGGGCTCAGCCTAGGAGCAATATTTTTTATTATCCAATTTGGTTTAAATTGGTTTGGCCGTTTTTAAGTTATAGGAGTGTAAAAAATAAACGTTTACTGGTTTCAGATGCCTTCGTGAGCTGATTATTATTCAAAATTAGCTTTTCCCGCCCTTCCCCACCTCCAAAAATACCTTCGGCGAGAGGTGGGAGACAACGTACTCTGCCGACAACACATCGGTCGCAATTAAATTAACCCGCTTCTCGCCGCGCCGACGACCTGCCGAGCTCCTAGACCCGGCCCCGACTTTTACGGGGACTGGGAACGCGTGGAGGTTTGTGCAGCATCTGCCATTTCGTGCCCGACGTGCAGGTACTGCAGCTGTAATGGCTTTAATTTGAAATAAATAATTCACTCGTTCCCGTGACAGAACAGCGGCCCTTTCAGCGAGGCGTCTCTCCGTAGGGTTTGATTTCGGCTCCAAATAAAAAGCTGCAGATGTGAGGCGGGCGGGACGCGGCCAGGAATTCCTCGCCGCGGAGCTTCAGACGTTTCCTTCCATTTAAAAATCCGAAGAGAAACTCTGGTTTATGGCTCTCCAAATCACTCGGGGGCAGTAGGGACACAACCCGTACGTGACTCCGCATGCAAACGACGGATGGGGGGGATCTGCGCCCCAGCAGAACAAAAACCCTGCAGAAGGGCTTTATTCTCGCTCTGTCCTGAACACCCACAGGTTTTTATTTTAATATCTGGCTGGTAGAGAAGGGGCATCACCACTAGCCCCACCCCAGCGGGCAGTGACCCTTTGGGTCACCCGGGGCTTGTGGGTGGGACCTGCTTCCCAGCTGCTCCAGCCCTTTGTCTGGGTCACCAGGGTGTCCCATGGCACCGGGGGGTCCGGGGCACCCAGGGGCCCTGGAGCCGAGCCCTGACGTCGATGGTGGCACGTAAGGCTGGAAGGGGCAGCTGCAAGCCCTGCGCTCAGCAGCCGCGTCCTCCGTCCAGCTTCGGTGGCCGGCGTTAGCCGTCCCGCTCCGCAGAAGCCTTTCTCCTGATTCATAAGGCTCTGCCTCCCAAAGCCAGGCTGGCTCCTGACTCGTTAAACCCGCGCGGGTGTTGGGAGCCTTTAGGACAAAGAGGCTGCAGCTCTGCCCCAGCCCAGCCCCGCTCAGCTCCCGCGTCGGGACGGGAACGATCCATTTCTCTGCCTACGAACCGCTGAGATCCCTGTTTGCTCTGGCAGCTGGTGGCCAGTTGGGCTGAAGCTTCTCAAAGGTCCGATTTTAACTCTCTCCGTTCCTCGGGCAGCTTGTCTGGCTTCTCTTCACAAGCTTCAGGAACAAGGTCTCAGGAGGGAGACCCTCGGGAGGCTGCGAGACCACCGCACACCAGGTCCTTTTGTAGGTGCTCGCGTTCAACCCGAACGCGTTGGCGTCCTGGCCGGGCTCCGACCCACCTCTGGATTCTCTCCTGGGAGCAAAGGCGGCTCCTGGCAGGGACTCTTTTCTTACCGTGTGCCTTAGCCCGTAACTGGAAGGAGAGGAGGGCGAGAACGAAGCCAGCCTCTGAAATCAGGGCACAGCATGCCTTGTGGAGCAGCAAACGGGCGCTTTCTCCGCTCCCCTCCGGGCTGCTCCAGGCACCGACCTACTCGCTTCCCTTTGTCCTGCCTCTTGTAACCACGACAGCTCATCTGGAACGATCTGAGGATGCTCAGCCCTGGACAGAGACAGGGCCAAGACTCCTTCCTCGTACTGCTGGAGCTGGGCTCTACCTGAAACCGCGATGAAGACACACAAATCGCAGCTCAGGCTGCCAGCCGGCAACCCCGCGGCAACCTCCGAGCCCTGGGCACATCCTGGGCCACCAGCTCGAGCGGGGACCAGGAGAGCTCGTCGCTCCTTGCGAAGAGACGGGGGACGCGGCTTTCCGCTCTGCTCATAAAAACGGAATAATCTGTATTCGTTTGGATTATACAAGCTACAAAACACACCTCAGCTTCAGCTCCACATTTAACCGATCGCCGAAGCCATTTGTTGCCTCGTATATTACGGAGCAATAGAGATTTAAGGGATAATGGTCATGGCGGCAGAGTATACAAAGCCATAAACTGCTTTTGAGGTTGGTTAAATGCCAAGTGATGCTGAGGCCTCGATGCCATAAACATTATTTCTATTATATGACAAGATAAGAGGATACAATAAACCACAAAGAAGAAAAATCATTTTCTGGCCTCGTGAAAAGTTCTGGGCTTCGCCTTTCTCGGACCCCGCGCGAGCATCACCTCAGCGACACGGGTTTAAGGGGGATAAATTGTTCAATTAAGGGTGGGTTTAAAAAGCAAACGATTGTTTGAGGAAATGGCCTGTATAACTGTAGCGCTGGAGCCAGGTCCCGAGCGATGATTTGTGGCACTTGTAGGGAGCAGGATAGCGTGGAGCGGGGAGGCAGGGGCTGGCAAGCCTTGCTCCCAGTAGAAGAGAGTGGGTGTTATGGCCCTACCGTGAGTTTGGGCAAGAGGGGTGGCCCAAACACTTTTATTAATAAAGACGTTCCTCCGTTACGACACTTCACAAAGCCTCCAGCGCTCTCGGAGCCTTCAGGAGCGGAGCAGAGGAGGCAGGACCCTGGGAGAGGCACGTCCGCGGGAGAGGGAGGACCGCGGGAGAGGCACGTCCACCCTCCAGCCCACGCCTCACGCTGCCGCTCGCTCCCATCTCCGGCCCTGAGCGGGGTTTGACGCAGGACGACATGGAGCCGGATGGCAGCGACCACCCTCTGCCACCACCACTGGCACCTGAAGCCCCCGCCTTCCTCCCAGCCCTTTGTTCCTCCGGGACGGCTCAAGTTTTAATTACCTTGTGCTAACGAGTCAGAGCTGTCTCATTACCCAGACTCAGTTAATACCTTTCAACTGTAACGGCAACGCGGCGGTTTACAGCCACCGCTCGGTCGTGCCGAGGCTGCCTTCCGTCACTCGCTGTGTTTGAAACGGGATTAGAAGATTTGAATCACGATGAGCAGCACCCGCCACCCCCAGACGGGTTTCACCGCGTGGGTTCGACGGACACCTCGCCGCGGGCATCGCTCCCCGGCTTCCGCGGGCGTCTCGGAGGCCTCTACCTCCCTCCTCGCCATCGGAGAGCGGCGCTGCCGGGGGAAGAGGGACGGGGAAGCACGTGTCACCTGTCCCCTCCGAGGAGACACCAGCGGAATGACCTTGAGGAGAGTCTCTTTTAAAAGCAGGAGATGCGGCACGTGGAGAAGGCAGCTGGGTCAGGGCAGACGCGCTGTTGGGAAGCGATCGCGGGCAGAATCCCAAAATAACTGCCGGTAAAGCCCTAGCAACCACAACATGTTTACGGCCCCGCCGCCAGCCCACGGATGGGGGGGAAGGCCAGGTCTGCTCGTCTATTTTTGGTGCTATTCCCTCTTCCCCCTCCATGCTTCCCTCAAAAGTTGGCTTGACACCTTTATCTACCTAGAAACAGGAGGAAAAAAAGGGCAGGCAGCGTGAAAGACAAAGAAAAAAAGGCAAGTACCAGCTACAGGGGGAAAGCAGCAGCTAAAGGTGCAATGAAATTACACTGGGAAGCAAAATCACTTCTTTTCCCCTTTAAATTAAAGGTAACATTTAAGTTTAGGAATTCCCAGCAACTGTCTCCAGTCTCCTGCTCAAACCAGTTTGGCTCTGCTCTCTTCTCCCTCTTCTCTCTTCTCTCCTTCTCCCTCTTACAAGAGGCACATCGCTCATTCTAGTGAGCGGAAAAGTGGGCGGCTTGTCCCCCAGCAGACTGCGAGAGCCCAAAGCCCGTCCCAGCTCGCTCCGGACTGAAGCAGCCTGTTCCCATCTGACCCAAACTGGGAAAGAGCAGGAACCTGCTGGGATGAAACCAGGCCAGTGGCTTGGGCGGGGGATCGAAGGTTTCGAAGTGAGAGAAGGGAGCGGAGACGCTGGAGCCGCGGCGGTGAAAGGACCCAGAAATGTCCCTGATGACCCAAGAGCTCGACAGCCACCGACACCCTCCCACGTCAACGGCCTCTTTCCTAAGGAAAACGCACCTAAAGGTCTTAAAGAAGCAGGGAAAACATGCTCTGGCTCCATTCTGAGCTGGGAAAAAGCTTCCCGTGCTGGGAGCAACGACACAGCACCGCTCGGGCGGGTGTTTCTGGGGGAAAACCTCCAATTTTCTTCCCGAAAGCTCAAAACTCTGGACTGTGCAGCCTCTGCGGGAGCTGCGGGCGCTCGGCACCCACGGGAAGGTCGAGGGGTTTCTGCAGCAGCTCAGCCCACGCGCAGCTCAGGGCCCCTTTTTGTTGGAAGACAAAGGCCTCGATCTTTGGGAAGGAGCCGCGATCGATGCAGCCCCCTCTGACCCTTACTAAGGTTTCGCTTTACCACGAGCCCACGCCGAGAAGCCGTTTGTGACGGGATGATCCACGGCGGCTTGTCAGGGGTCAGGGTTTAGTGCCCACACCAGCGCAAGCGGCCGGGGAGACAACGCCCGGGCTCCAGAGGTCGAGGCCTGCGGACAGCTGCTGGCCACTGGCACCCACCGGCTGCAGAACCAGGTTTAGTTTTGATAACCAAAGCTGGTTTTACTCCGCTTGCCCCAGCAAGCGCAGCTCACCCGGCGTTAATTTAGGGGACGATCCTTCTGCGCCGGCCCGGGCGCCTCTCGGGTGCTGCTGTGCGGGGAGGGGGGTCAAGAAGGCTCTTAAAACCCTTCGATGAAGCTGATGTTGAACAGAGGACAAAAAGAGGTGAATTTAAGACTTCCAGCAAGGGGCTCCGTGTGTTCACTTAGTCTGAAGAAGGACCTGGTGGGTCAGCAAAGCCCGACAGAGCTCAGAAATCTGACAGGAAGGATCTTCTGTCTAATAAACACAAACGAACACGATCCGCAGCCTGGAAGCTGCAGCCGAACAGGTTTAGACTGGAAATAAGGCTTAATTTTTCCTCACCAGCGAGAGCAATTAACTGTTAGACCGACTTAAGCGAGGGCTGCGGTGAATTTTCCAGCATGGGGAATATTTAGCACGGAGCTTGGATCATCATTATTTAATCCACGCTCCGGTTCGACCAGGTAGTGAAGGACGTTCTAGGAAGCGGTGTGCGAGGTCAGGTGAGATCACCATGAATCACGGCGGGATGAATTACCCGGATTCCAACATTTCCATATTAACATGAAGAATTGTCAGAATTACCCATAAGCAGCAGTCTGGAACAGCGAAAGGAGGAAGCAACCACCTTTATATGTCATTTGTGGGAGATTGGGGGAGATTAAATTTAAATACATTGTTGTTTGCCTTAATTGCTTGTTTGAATCCGATTTTAAGGTTGTATGATTGAAGTCCTCACGTCATTAAGCGCTCAAATGCAGCTAATACATTTTATAAACGACTTGTGCAATTTCACAGGCAAAGAAGTTCAAGATAAAAAGCAGCCTCGGAAAAAAAAAAAAAAAAAAAGAGGAAGATCACCTGGAGTGGAGAGAAAATGCTGCAGGGAGACCCGCGCTGGGATGGTCAGAGCTGAGATGTCCCGCCTGGGGGGGTGAAGGAGCCCTGGACCCCCAAAAGTTACCATCGGGAGGTTTTTTGGACCCGTTTCTGCACTATAAAAATAACTACATCACAGAATTCGCGTGCGGTCTCAGAGGACGTGCCCTGGGGACACGGAATTATCTTTAATTGCAGTTGAGGGACCCATGAGAGGCGTTAAGATATTAAAGAGGTTGGAGGGGGGAGGAGGGAGGAGCCGGGGACCGCTTCGAGCTCCCAAAACGCGTCACAGCCGCAAGAGTTCGGCACCTCTGCACCCAGGAGGCAGCCGGGAAAACAAAGTCACTAATAGCTCATTAAAAGCCACAATTCCTTCCCCTCCAAAAGGCATTTTGAGGTGGAAACGCTTCAGAACAGCCGGACCCAGGAGCCCCAGTTTCCACCAGCTGCCGCTAAACCAGCCCCGGCGGTGACCGCACAATCCCCCCCGTTAAGGTGAGGCACTGGGGAGACCCAAAGCTCGGCTCTGGTTTCACCACAAAACGAAGCAAAGCCGCGCCGGGAAGGTGCCTCCGAGCGAGGCTGCGGGACCGTGAAGGTGGAGGAAAAATTCACCCGCGGGCTTTGGCTTTTTTTTTTTTTTGGCAAGCCCAAAATAGATGACGGCAGTTTGGGGTTCGGGTAACGCGACCCATCGGCTGCCGCGTTCTCAGCTGCTTCACGGAACACGCTGCAGCCGCCGCGTCCTCCGGCCAGCGGAGGAACGTCCGTCCTTTGCTGAAAGAGCCTTGAGCGACGATGAACAACGTTATCGGAGGACGTTACGGGGGGACCCGCCTGTTTTCTGCGGGTCTCCTGGAAAACCCCGGCAGAAAAACCACCCCAGCCCAGAGCCAGGCGGCTTCCGGAGCGCCCGCGCTCGCTCGTAACGTGGATTTACGCACTGCAAACCCTCCGATCTGATTACCTCCAGCGATGGCGTAAAACAGCCGCCTTTAAACTCTTTGCCCGGGTGATAAAACAGCCACTTTGATTCATAACGACACGTTCACAATAAAGTATCCCGTAAACGTACCTGTCCGCAGCCGGGGGCATTGCACGCAAACGGCCTGTCGTCTCCCATATTTCACCGCGGCTGGAGCGACGCTGAGGAGAGAGGAGAGAAGAGGAAATTGTTAAATAAGCTAAAAATATTAAAGGTAGCACGAGCAGAAGCTGCCCTTTGCGGGGCCGCGATTAATCAGCGCCGGGCAGGCGGGGAAGGAGCATCTCCGGGCCCCAGACACAATCGGCGACGAGAAATTCAGCCAACCCACGTTGCCTTTGGAGGGTCCAGTCGGTTTTTCCCCCACCAAGGGAAAGGGGCTGGAAGGGCTCGCTGGGAACCACGGCCGGCAGGTCAGGAAGGAGCAGTTTCCCACCCCTGGGCTCCCACCGAGGCCCACAGAAGAGGGACAAGGGGCTTTGTTGCGTCTCGGCATCACCACCTGCACGACGCTCGTCGCAGCGAGACCCCGCGGAGGGCGTCGAGGAAGGGCACAACCCTCCTCACCCTCCCTTAGAGCTGCCGGCGGGAAGCACGGACCCGAGCAAAGCCTGACAACCTACGGGGGGAAAAAAACAACAGCGCGAGCAAGAAGCGAGCAAATAAATCCAAGTCCTCTCTGTGTACAAGTTATATTTTCAATGGGAGAGAACTAAAATTTGTCATTTAATTAATTAAGGGATTATAGGAGTGGTGCTCCGTTTTACAAGGCAATAATCGGGCTCCCTAGCGGGTAAACTACGAGGCTGATGGCAGGGGTAGTTTATCACCGCTTCCAGCCAAGGAGAACAAACCACTCAGCCCCGTTACGCTGCGAGTGAAGCTGTTCTGATTAATAAAAGAGTAAATAAAGCAGCCCCCCCCACCTCAAACTCCAGAAATCTCCCTGCCCTCCGCCCAGCGCTATTTTTACAGCAGGATTTTAAAAGCTCTAACAAAGCAATCGCTGCCTCTGCGGGGCGGGGCGGGGGGTCTGTTCCAGCGGCTCTTCCTCCCAGTTCGGCGCTTGGCCACGGCAACGCAACCCGAGGGCGGTCAGAACGCGCTCGTCCAGCCCCGGGCTCTTTTTTTTGGGAGCTTTTGGCATTTCTGACCCATTAATAGAGGCACGCTGCGAGCGGCGGCGAGAGGGTGGGGAGCTGGTTATTTTTAGGAGCTCTATGAGAAAGCACTGGGAGAACGTGGCTGAGCGGGGCAGAGCGCGACAGAAAAGAGCCCCCCTCCCGCTTTTATGGCAAAGATGCTGAAATCAATGAAATCAATTATTGCTTAGTGTGAAAAAACAAAGATTATTTGTCTTTGACCGTGCGCTGGGCCAGCGCGCGGCGAAACCGGGCGGCTGCAAGGGGTGGAATTCCCCTCGCCGAGCGCTGGCACGCAGCGGCAACCGCCAAGAGCTGCAAGGAAGGAGCTGCCAGTTCTTCTCCCACAAAGAGGGGAGCGACGTCCACAGCAGCAGCCTGCGTTTGGATTTGTTCAGCAGAACTCCGGGGCCTGTGCAAACACGAACTCGCGGAGGATAAAGAGCCCTCGCGCAAACGGAACGGGCGAGAGGCCAAAACGCTCCTCGGCAGAGGACGAACGTCGTAACAAAGGCAATAAAGATGGCCAGGAACAGCCCCGCTGTCACAGCGGCCCCCCAGAAAAGCCCAGGGAAGTGAAGTGGGGCTGGTAAAACTGGAGTGGTGCAGGAGGGGATGAGAGCGGCTCTGGATTGTCACCAGGAAGATCAAAGCCCGGGTGACAGCAAGGGGAGGCTGCTCAGCAAACGGGGATCTCGCCTCCATCCACCACCAGCTCAGCACTGGGCAGGGCACACCTCCAATCCTGGGTCCAGTCTGGGCCCCTCCCCGCCAGAAGGACGTTGAGGGGCTGGAGCGTGTCCAGAGAAGGGTCTGGAGACCATGGAGGAGGGTCTGGAGAACGTCTGAGGAGCAACTGGGGGAGCTGGGGGGGTTGAGCTGGAGAACAGGAGGCTCCGGCGAGACCTTGTGGCTCTGGACAACTCCCTGACAGGAGGGTGGAGCGAGTGGGGGTCGGTCTCTGCTCCCCAGGACGAGAGGAACCGGCCTGCAGTTGCCCCAGGGCAGGTTGTGGTGGTCCCTGCGGAGCCATTTCTGTCCCGTTGGGGTTGTCCCATCCTGTCCCAGGCTGCCCAGGGCAGTGGTGGAGCCCCCGTCCCTGGAGGGGTTTCCCAGCCGGGTCGAGGTGGTGCTGCGGGACAGGGCTCAGTGGGGACCCGGCGGTGCTGGGGGACACTGGGACTGGAGGAGCTTAAACCCAAACAATTCTGTAATTCCATGAGCTGAGCCTCCCCCACGAGGAACCTCCCTCAGCCCCTGAAGTCACAGCGGATGGACGAGCCGCTGTCACCACCTGCTCTGAAGGGCCAGAGAAGCCCAGGAAGTTTTAACACGCAAAAGCTGCCTCTAGCCAGGAGGGATGAAGAGGTCAAACCTTCTCGTAACCCCAAACCACTGCTCAGATCGACTCCCTGACACCGCAAAGAGCAGCACAAACCCCCTTAAACCTTTTTATCCCCTGCACTTGAGGTCCAAAAATATCTCACCTCACCCTTCCACGCAGCTGCACAAAAAGCTGCAGCTCTGCACGAGTCAAAGACGGGGCTTCGGCCTCCACCACCCACCCCTGGCAGAGGACAGCCCCACGACTGCTCGTTCTGCAGAAAATAACCACAGACATCGGGGCAGAACCAGAGGAATCGTCTGCTCGGTGGCTGCCAGGGTTCTTTTACCATCCACCGCGCAGGACGGGGGCAGTAGGACGGTGGTGTGGCGATGGAGACCGCACAAAAGGCAACGGCTGCTGCCTGGGGACCTCGGTTTTACCGCTCCCCCAGCCTCACTCTGTGCCTGTCGTCCTCGCCCGTAGGGATAAGGATCCATCCCTCAGCTCTCAGCAGGGCCGAGGCGCCCGGGAGCCGCAGTCAGCTGAAGGCAGACGCAAGAACCATCACTTCTAGATGTCTTAACCTCTTTAGTCCAGATTTGTGCAGGCTGTGACGAGCTGGTCACCCGCCTGCAGAGGGACGGGCACAACCTGGCACTCACCGGGGCTCAGGGGTCCGTGTTTGAACGGAGCAAACAGCCCCGGGAAGGACCATAGAGCCAGCGAGTCGCGTGGCCACGAGACCCCGCGAGCTCCTCTCGGCCTCCTCCCAGCCAGGTGAGCGGGTCCGCAAAGGGAGCCTGGGGCATCACATTTACAGTTTGTCCTCAAACTAACCAAAAAAATCCAAGTCCCGATGGACTGTCAAGTGATTACGTGGCTCCAGGCTCCGAGCTGTGGTGCTGAGACAGCAGCGAAGCCACAGAACTTCAGAGGACAGTCATGACGCCCCTCGCTGTCAAAGTCAGGAGGGCGCTGGAAGCGTTCGGAGCCTTGAAATCACCCTCCCACGTTGCGTGGGATGAGGTGGGGCATGTGTTTACTCCATCAACAAACAAGTCTTGCTGTTAAATGGGTCTGGAGGGAGCTGCTGCTTCGCCCCGGGCAGCCAGGCCGGTGCTTTTTTAATGACCGCGGGTCAGCCATCCGTCCTTCCCGCTGCCTTAGGAGGACCTTGGGGGTCTCTCTACCTCGTGCTGACGCTTCTGACGCCTAGAAAAGCGATTTGAGAAATTAAAGGGATGGATCAGCTGCCACTGCCGGGGCTCGGCGAGCACCGAAACCGAGAGCAGGGGAACACAGCGAGAAGCCAACAGCGGTGGGGCTGCCCGCCAGCTCCTTCCGAGCGCAGAACGAGCAGCTCTGGACAAAATCAGGAGCAACACGCTGCAAAAGCCTCGGTTCGCTTGATGTCGCAAAGCGCCGGGAGGATTCGCTCATTCTTTCAAGATTGAGCTGCTCGTTCACACCAGAATATGCCTGGTCCATACGTAGGTGTGCTCAGATTTATATCGCGTTTAACCCGGATAAATTGCTTCAATAAATTCTGCTCTTAAGAAGAGGCAGAAGTGGCAGGTGATTGGCTACGGGGAGCACGTTCTCATCCCTCTTCCTGCAGCCCCGGGACAGTTTTTCACTCTTTGGATGATTTTGAGCCTGTTGGAAGCAGCGAGGGGAAGCGAAGGAAGGCGGCTGGATTTCTGCAGCGGCGTGGAAGTTCAGGGGGCGCAGCCCCAACAGGCAGTTGCCGCCTCACCGAAACACCAAGCGGGTGGTTTCAACCCAACCAGACCACGCTCCCCACCACTCCGGGCGGTTTTTCTCTCGCTCTCACCTTATGAAGTGATGCAAATAACCTCGAGGCTGGCTGTAAAAAAAAAAGAAACCCAAAGCCAGGCGCCACAGCAGCGTCAAGCGTGGGTTGTGCTGAGCATCAGGCCCCTTCAGAGCTCGTGCAGGGGACAGATTTTCCTCTGGAGCATGCACAGCGTGTGACAAACTGCACAAACACGAGCTCTGCATCCACAAGTGGATCCGGGGAAGGGTTGGCCTGGCCCGGCCCAGGCTGCCCAGGGCAGCGGTGGAATCCCCATCCCTGGAGGGGTTTCCCAGCTGGGTCAAGGTGGTGCTGCGGTACAGGGGTCAGTGGGGACCTGGCGGTGCTGGGGGACACTGGGACTGGGGGGTGCTCAAAGGACTTGGTGATCTTGTGCTCTGCTCCATTGTGGGTCTCATTCCCACCTTCAACCGCGACTTCAGCTCCTCGCCAAAGCCACCGCGGCATCGCGAGGGGACATTAGCAAAGCCGGGACAACGGCCACATGTCCCCGTTCCTCCAGAGCTGCTCATCCCACAGTGTCAGTGCTGACGGAGCCATGACGGCATTTTCCTGGAGCGAATCTCGCCATCGGTTCATTGGGGACGTCACCCGTTAAAGCTGGGAGGGATGAGGGTGGTTTTAAAGGAAAAAGGAATGAAGTCACAGCGTAGTGAAGTGTGTTGCCATGTGTGCTGAGGCAGCAGGTTGGAAATGTCCATCAAACGCCCATTTTGGGCAGCACCAGGCCTTTCTGATAGCAGGGGGCTCCTACCAAGTTCCGAAGAACTACAAGACATTGCTTTGGAGGCAATGATTGGTCTGACGAAGAGAGAACTGGAGACAATCTGCTTTACTTTGAGGTTTCGGAAGATCTGAGTCAAGCGTGTGAACGCAGTGGCACAGCCACCGCATCCATTTCATGCGACGCGCCGAGCACTGCAGATTGGTTGATAAGTCATGCCGTTGGCAAGACCCAGCGGCGACGTGCTGGAAGGATCCCCTTGTGAAGTGGCAAGAGAATGAAGACAAGAAACCCCTCAAACAAATCAAAATCTCCAATTAGCACCTGCGGAACTTGCACGGTACAAAATCCCCTTAGAACCACGTTGGATCGCAGAGGGAAAATCCATCACGGGCTGAATGCGGCTCTCGGCGCAGAAGGAGGCGGCGACTCGCCCCTACAACAGGCTTTAGGAGACCTACGGGTTGTGATAGAGCTGCACTGGAGAGGGGACCTCTCACCACTGTGGAACTGGTCTGTCCTCTCTCCCAGAGAAGATCTCCACGTTTCAGAGCATCACCGATTACCCGAGATCAGAGGCAGAACAGTGCGAACGGGCTGGTGTAGACGGGATCAACTGCAATCGCAGGTAGCGGGAGGATCTCTAATGGAGGCAAAGCCCTGCCAAGGGCAGGCAGAGATGGGAGCAAGAGTTTTACCTGCACACGGGAAGAGGTGACACGCTGTGGTAGTCACTGCAATGTCTTCTATATGATAGGCAGGAGGAGAGGGCAGGAGGAGAGGGCCCTCCCTCTCTCGCACCCAGTTCTCCACAGTCTTTCCAGTCATTCCCAGAACAGGGAATGAACCATGACCTAGATGTGGAGCCCCAGAGAGGTTATAAGTGATGCCCAGGCTCATATATAGACGGGATGTTTACAACTAAAATACGTATTTTACACATCTAAACAGGCTCATGATACCCACAAGAGCCAGAGGAAAAGCTGTAACCTCCCCTTCCCGACAAATTAAATGAGCTGCCCAGCAGACCTTCTGTGAGAGGAACCTGCCTGGGACTCAGCTCTGGGGACGAGCTGGTCTTGCTTACCTCAGTAATCACAATTTCCACTTATTTCAAAGTTTCCTTCTTCCTGCAGATCCTGAAGGCAGCCCAGATGCTCCCGTCCCCCTGGTATATCAGTCCATAAACCAAAGTGGTCCCAAAGCCTGTTAACGAACCCATTAAGACCAAACTAAGCCCATTATCCCAGTCTAGACAGACACCTCGGGGTGGTATTTTAAGTCCCTTAAAAGGAATTAGACATATTACATGCACCACCAGCAGCAATGAAAGACCAGCCTTCCCGAAAAGGGGCTCCCCCAGGACGTGCCTTGGCACCTCACGGAGCCCGTTTTGAAAAATTCCGTTTGGAAACAGCTGAAGAGCCTCGAGAAGCAGAACAGGCGTTTTCCGAAGCCCTTCTGGATCCTTTCAGCTGCGATTCCTCTCGAAGGCACCATTTTAGGTCCACAGAGGACAAGCCCCTGAGGGATGCCCGGAGCCGCGGCGGTTTTGGTTGGCTTCACGCCACGCTCAGGCTCTTAATTGCCGTCAGCATTGTCACCCACAGCCACGCTTTCACGAGCGCACATCACTACGAGCACCCCGCAGCCAGCGCACGCGACGGCCCCAACAGCGTCCAGATACGAGCGCGTGGGTCGTGTTTGCGGAGCTTTTAGGAGCCTCTTCCAGCTGAACTCCTGACGAGGTCTGGAAGCCTCCAAGCAAAGGTTTGTAGATCTGAGTCATGCCTCTCCTGGTTGGCCAACGTCATGGCCCCTCATCGCCTCCGCGGACGTTGCTGGGTCTCTTCCCCTCCTGTGTCGGTGGCCTGCGCCCAACGATGGGACTCTCATATCTCCCACCCTCTGCAAAACACTTTTTTTTTTCCGGCATCACCTCAAATCCCCATCAAAACCCCCCAGTTTTTCTCAAACCTCAGCGTTACGATGGAAGAAACTCCCAGATCTGAGCTCCGGGGATAGAGTCGGTATGAAGAAGGCTCTAAAAATAAGGCTCTATTGTGGTACTCGCACGTGACCATTGTTATTGCAGGAATGTTGGTGCCCGACACCCGTGTCTGTGTCTCTCAAGACAAACGAGAATATTTCGGCTCCCAACGAATGCGAAATTTGTGCTGCTTCCCGTCTGCCGGCGTGGCTCCCTGCTCCGGCACCAACCTGCTTACTAGTGCGGACAAGCACAATCATGGTTTAGTCCCATAAATCACAACTTTACATTAATACGACCACAAAATTAAAGCTGGGAGGTTGCACCAACCATGAAACAAAACCAAAAGGGCTGTGGAGCCACCTCCTAAAAACAGGCTTAAAGAGGCACAGAAAACAAAAGCGACCGGCATGTGGTGCTGACAGAAGTTGCTCCCTGCAAAGATTTACTCATCCAGAAGAGCCAGGAGAAGAGGCTGCAAAATGAGCTGGAAGAAAGAAAATTGCTGGATCTGGGGACAGCGAGAGAAGGGACATTCCCAGGGCAGCGGCTGCAGGTCGAGGCTGTCAGGGGAAGGTGCGAGCAGGAACTAAAGGGCTGTTAGTTGCCCAGAGATGAGCAGTGGGTGCGATCGAGCCCCCCACGCCCTGAGCTCTGCCCGTGCGGGACTTTATCGAGGGTGATTTTTCAGGTTCCAGTAAAAGGTTCTGGTGGCCCGTCGTGCTCTCTCACCCTGAAGAGCTGCAACCTTCGCAAGAACAAACAATTGCTGGAACGCTGCAAAAAGGGACAATTTCGGGCATTTCAGCAGCGGTTTTAAGCCCGCCCTGAGGAGCAGCACAAAGCCGGTGCCTCAGCCTCAGGGTCAGTGCTGGCACTGTGGGGACCACGGCACCCAGCGCCCCAAAAAGGCTCTTCCCAGGGACGAGGGGTTGAGCTGGGAGAGGTGATGCCATCTGCAAGCAAAAAGAGGACACGTGGAGGGGACAGTGCAGCTGCCCCGTCCCCTGTCACCGCAGGGCACCGGCTGGCACAGGGTTGTCACAGGTTTAGTCCCCAAATGACAAAGCTCATGGTCAAACCCAGCGCCGGCACCGGCCTCAGGCAGGCAGGAACACGCCCCAGCAAAGGGGCAGCTCAAGGCGAGACCTTTCTACCACAGGGACCAGGGAAAACCTGTCTGTGGTCATCGCGGGCTGTTACAGAGGGCAAGAGTTTGAGAAGGGTGGAGGACGCAGGAAGCTCCGTCACCGGGATTACGGCGAGGGGTGACGACCCCCATGGCGGGCGAAGCTTCTCGAGGCGCCGTGCTCCTCGCTGCTCTTCTCTCGCCATCGGTTTTCATGGAAAGGTAAAACAGAGCTGGGAGTTAAAACTTTTTACGAGCCTGAGCTCCGTGGGATCCATTGGCAGAGCCTAACGAGTGGCGAGGCCGTCCCAGCTCAATTTGGGTGACTTGGTGGAGACCTGGGAGCTCTGCCAAGAGCCTTAACAACCAGAGCCGCGATACAAACAAGCCTATTCAAACACAAATAGCGCTCCAGACACCAGAGCAAGCCCCAAGGACAGGCAGTACGCCGGGAAGAAGAGATAAAACCACAATAAACGAGATTATTATGGATGGCAGCGCAGAATCTGTGCGTCTTGCTGCGGGAGAAGAGACGCGACGTGAGATGGAATCCGGAATCGCCGCCGGGAGTTGGGACTGGCAGCGAGGTTGGCCACGATCACAAACCAAAGTGTTTTTTGGTTAAACAGGAGAGGGAAAAAAAAAAAAAGTCAGACCAAGACAGCCATTTCTCGTCCACGAGCCAGCAGCAGAGGAAGCATAAGGCACTGCCCCAAGCTCTCAAAAATAGTCCCAGGTTTCTCACTAAAATGCAAGGAAGGAAACACGGTGCTTTGAGACTGTTCCAGGAAAGGCTCTTTATTATTTTTCTAAGTGTGGTCATTAACAGCTCGCGGCCTCCAGCTTCCTGCCCACCGAGATGAACACTCAGCACATGAATCCTTGGCACACGGCAGGATCGGCGGGGTCACGGAGGCGGTAGCACCCAGAAAACACACGGAGGGGACCCCACTCCTTGCCTGGGGGTTTAGCTCCCCACGCTGCCCCGACTTAACGTACGACACCGCGGTGGTGACAAACCACCGTAAGGAGGGGGAAAAACCAAGAGGTCAAGTTCTTCCTGCAAAAAACGCCATGGGTGCCCAGATCTCTGTTCAACTCTTCATCTCCAGGGATTAAACACCTGAAGATAACTCCGAAAGACTTGCAGTTTTACAGGGAGAGGCTGCTGCGAGCCCTTGGCTCCGGCTGTGAAGGGATGTTGGGGTGTGAGGGAAGGAGGGAGAACATTTGCTTTGTCACCAAAGAGTGACAAGAGAGCTTAAAACTCATCTGGGAAAGGAGGCCAAAAGCCGACGCTATAAAATCTGCTATTAGGCACAAACACCCTTCAAACCCCGACAGACACCTGGGATTTTAACCTTCAGTGCAGGGCAAAAGCAAAGCCTGACTGTGCCTTGCTGGGTGCTCGAGCTTGGAGAGGATCCTCTACCCTCCACAACATCCCTAAATATTTGGGGCTCTACCTCCTCGACGCTCCTCACCCTCACTTCTTTCTGGTGAGTGCCTTCGAATGGCCCCGGAGCATCACCGTCGCTGCTCACAGAAGAACGACCTTTCCTCCCCGGGGTGACGTTTGGCCCCAAAGTGACTTAAGCAGCAGCTCTGTGGCTCGTGCAGGAGCGAATCCACAGCTTGGGCTGTAAGGAGGATTTGGGAGAAGGGTCTAAACTCACGTGAAGCTCTGCTCCTCTCCGACTATGAGCGGTGGGGCAGGGAGTCCTCGGCGGCAGATGGAAAACAAACTCCAGCCATGGGACTTGCGTGGGCTCCAGATCAGCGCGTCGGCTGGGAGAGACTTCGTTGAGCCCAGAAAAGCTTCTCCCCCACGGTCAGAGCGACGAACCCCCTCAGCTGAGAGCTCCGACAGCCTTCTCCCAGCACAGCCTCCCCCAGTGCTCCCACCACACCACTTATAACCCTCTTACAAACAGCGGCAAGGTCACTGTTACCATAACAGAAAGTCATTTGTTAATGTGGCCTCCACACGAGGGGCTGGCGGAAGAAACCATTCTAGAAGCTCCATTGTCCAAGAGCCTCTTGGCACTGGCCGGCCTCCAGCTCAGATCTGGCCCCGCTCTGACGTCGGAGCAAGGTTTTAGCGAAGGTCTGGTGTCATCTGGAGCCCTGGCCGAGCCACATCACAGGGCAGGAGAGGGGGGTTTTTAATCCATGCAGTCAAAAAAACCAACCGCAAGAAGCTTGAGTGATCTGGAAGGTCTTCAGAAGGTCCTTCCGCTCTCTGACATGGACGTGCAGATGCCTTGTGAGCGCGTGCCATGTGCTCCAGGTCCGGTTTCATCGCCCTACCAGCACCCATCCTCCCTTTCACAGGCAGATTCCTGAGAGAGAAGTCGCTGCCGCTCTTCAAATTCCTCCTTTAACTAATCCTGGCCAAACATCACCGTTGCTTGGCAGAACACGCTCTAACGCAGGCGAGGTTCCTCTCGGTAGGTGCCAAGTATCGGATTTCTAAGGCGAAAAGGCAGCTGTCCAAAGGGTTTTGAAACCTCTGATGAATACGAGACAAAATCCAACATAAACCAGCAAGTCAGCAACTTCCCCAGGCAAGAAGATGGAGAAAGACCATCTCTAAACCATTATCCAAAAGCTGTGCTTCCACTCCCAGTTTTGGGAGGAGAGATGGACTCTACAGGATGTCTCCAAGGTACTGACATGACACAAGGGAGAGCTCAGACTGCAAGAGCCTGACAGCGACAGAGCAGGACTCACTGGCAGCACCTGGACAGGAGCATTCCATGGGGACACCCGGCCAGCTCCCACCAAACACAACGGCCAGCCTCAACACTGCAGCGAGCGGCACGGCCCCAGGCAGCTTCATCGTCAGCTGGTTGCTCCGGGACCTGCTCCAACATGGAAGGAACTCCGTGGAAGTCCCTGAGCATCTCACTGAGGTCAGACAGGTCTCCACTGCTGCTGCCACCACCAAGATGGGAGCAGAACCCAAATCACAGAATCGTTTTGGTTGGAAGATCTCAAGATCATCGACTCCAGCCCCTCTGAGATCGGAGCAGACCCCACATCCCTGGCTAGACCCAGAGGTCTGTCTGCCACCAGGAGCAAGGTAACAACCTCAGCGTGACCCCAGAGTGATGACATGCCCATAGCCAACTCCAGCCAAAGCAACACACGGCCCAAACCTCCCCCACAGTCCCAAGAGCTTTTTGTTCCTCCTTCACACCACGACCAACCAAACTCTTGCAGAAGAAGAAACTCTAAGCAGAGATCACCAGGCGGGCAACGTTTCTGGCATCGCTTCCAGCAGGTTCGACCGCGCAGCGCGACGGCAAAGCGAGCACAGAGAGGCTCGAAACGCCGCCTCCGAGACACGGGCGGCCGCCGGCTCTTGGCGCCGCGGCTCTGGGGTGGCCTTGTGCTCCTTCGTTAGCGGTGATAGATCTTCAGCAATGCGCTGCTTCACAGCGGGGACAAGACGCTGCGCGAGATCTACTGCAGCAGAGAGGAATAATTCAGGTTTAAGAACGGAAGGAAAGACCTAAGAGACCCACTGTTTCTTACTGAGGAGAGATAATTATGAGAAAGCCGTGACGAGCCTTCGAGAACACATTATCCTGCCTCGGAAATGCCTGAGTGACCTAGAAACTGGAGTCCCATTTCCTGAAATTATTTAGCCGCTTAAGAGCCCTTGTTTCAATGAAAACGAGGCAAAAAAAGCTGCTGAAAATGGGACGCGAGAGCCCGAGTGGAGCTTGAGCATATTTTCCCCACGACGGCGCGTGAAGAGCCTTAAAGGAAGATCAAAGTCGAGGCCGCGCGGAGTTGAGAACAGGAAAGACTCTGGTGTAAGCGCCAACCTACGGCTAAAACTCTGGGCAATGAATTAAAACAACTGAAATAGCCCCGGTGGGGCGGCGGACAAAGACATGACGCTCCTGCTCGCAGGCCCGGCCATAAAGCAGAAATATTTTGTCCCACCTGTTATTATTTCCACCACACGTGGGCATTTTTATTTATTTAGCATTCAACAGCGCACACGTTTTACAGCATCGTTATTTGATAGGCGAGTCCTAAAAATCAGAGGGGAGCAAGAAATATTCCAAATAGAAGCGACGTCTCGAAAGTAGGGACGTTATTGTGAGTTGTTGAACCAGAAGGGCATTCTGCCGCTGGAGAGATGGCGCTGCAGCGGTGAACAAAGCTGTGATCTACATAAACCGTGAAGCTCACACCAACCCCCGGCCACGCTCCAGGCTGGGGGAAGAGCGGCTGGAAACTGCCCGGGGAAAAGGCCCGGGAGGCCAAGAAGGCCAACGGCCTCTGGGCTTGTGCCAGCCCTGGGGTGGCCAGTGGGAGCAGGGCAGGGATGGTTCCCCTGCACTGGAGAGGCCACCCCTTGAATGTTGGGTCCAGTTTGGGCCCCTCCCTACCAGAAAGACATTGAGGGGCTGGAGCGTGTCCAGAGAAGGGTCTGGACACCATGGAGGAGGGTCTGGAGACCGTCTGAGGAGCAACTGGGGGAGCTGGGGGGGTTGCGCTGGAGAACAGGAGGCTCCAGGGAGACCTTCTGGCTTGGGACAACTCCCTGACAGGAGGGTGGAGCGAGTGGGAGTCGGTCTCTGCTCCCCAGGACGAGGGGAACCGGCCTCCACTTGCCCCAGGGGAGGTTGAGGTTGTCCCTGAGGAGCCATTTCTGTCCCGTTGGGGTTGTCCCGGCCTGGCCCAGGCTGCCCAGGGCAGTGGTGGAGCCCCCGTCCCTGGAGGGGGTTCCCAGCCGGGTCGAGGTGGTGCTGTGGGACAGGGGTCAGTGGGGACCTGGCGGTGCTGAGGGACACTGGGACTGGGGGGGCTCAGAGGGCTTTTCCAGCCCCAACCGTTTGGTGTCTCTGGCTCTGTAACAACACTCAGGACAAGTCCTTTGCCAGCCAGGGCTGAAAACATTCTCCATCAGCACAGAAAGAAAACCAAGCCGTGCGGCAGCTCCGCACAGAACAGCAGCTCCACCAGCACGGCCCCAAAATGCTGCACTTCGCAGCTTTACACTCCTCTACTCTTCAGGCGCAATGTGCATTTCATACCCAAGTTGCTCAAGCACCTTTTTTGGGGGGAGAAAGGGAGGAAAACGCCTTGGTCTGGCTTCTCTCTTAGGGTTTTTGGGCAGCGAGCTCAGAGCTCTGCAGAGCATGAACAGAGAGCTCCCCGCAGCCAGGGCTGGCAGAGCGGCTTTGTTTATTCATGAAGCAGCTCGCCAGGGCTGGCACCACATCTCCACCGCCTTGTCCGCACGAGGGTGGGACAGCGAGCGGCATTCCAGGCTCTCCACGGGCTGGCAGCACCATTCGCAATCCCCGCGCTGCTCCTCGGGAGCTGAAGAAGCTGTTTTCATCAGGAAACCTCAATAAATGGCCGGTGTAGCACAGAGCTCGGCTCCGTGCTCCTCCCGATGCCGGACAGCAGCAAAGGGGAGATGTGGAGAGAGGAAAATCCAGCCCGGCCACCCCAGCAAAGAGCTGAAAGGGCCAAAAAAACGCAGCACCAGGGGATAATCAGCCTGGATGAAACCACCCGGTGTTGGGGCTGGTGAAGGTGCCGAACTGCTGGTGTTTCCAAACCAAACGTCAAACTTTGGCAGGCTCTAAACCGCAGCCCGTGCTCCAGAAAGGCGCCGGTGCTGCACCGGGGCGATCGGGGAGGTGGGGGGGGAAAAGCACGAAGCTCCTTGGGAGATTACGAAATTGAACTTCGGAGACGGAACGAAGCCAAACTCCCACGAGCCAAAACTAATTGCGGCAAAACACACCGTAAATATCAGCTTGAAGAGGGCGAACAGACCCAAGCGCACAAGTGTCAGCTTGGAGAGGAGCCTCTCTGGATACCAGCACCTCCGGGGGCTGGAAATGAGGAAATCCCGGTGTCCTCCTACGCTGAGGCCTCCAAGAGACGTGATTCATCAGCCAGGCAAAAAGAGGTGACAAATATGGTGCACCAAGGTTGATTAAAGCCTCAGGTTTTTGTTCAAAAGGCAGCAAACGTGCTTCTGTTCCAGCAGCTTCTGCACCAAATAGGAACCACTTCCAGCTCTGCAGGGAAAACTCTGCTTAACCCACACTACCCACACCCCGCTGCTGCCTTACAAGGTTCCTGAAACCAAACCCATGGTCAGATCACTTTAAAAAGGGGGGAAAAAAGAATTAAGGAAGTTACAGAAAGCAACAGGTCCCCAGTCCTGCAGATCTGTTACAGAAGGAGTGTTTTCTCCCTTGAAATGGATCGTAGATGGGTGCTGAAGAGTGAGTTTGGGAGTCTGGCCTCAGTCCTCAGTGCTAGGAACGTAAAAAAAGGCCCCAAGAAAGTCAGGAGGATAAATAAAACCAAACCCAAGAGCATCACGTGTGATGCAGCAGAAAACAAGTCCAAAACAAAACGCGACCCAGAGATTCGGGCTGCAAGAACCAGCCTGCGGTGCCAGTGGATTTTCTCGAGCCCGTTTAGAGACATTTCCACCGCAAAGAGGCAGCGGCTGCTCCGGGCGAGGAGGGTCCTCACACCCCAGCCCTCGCTGCTCCAGTTCCTCCCGGTCCCCTCGTCACGTGAAGCCCGTGGACCTCGCCAGAAGCTCCTGTGTGTTCCAGGAGGATGGAAGGAGGAGTCGGTTCCTTCCCGCCACCATCCTCCTGCGCTTCCTCTCTCCAACTTCCCCATCCTTCAAAGCGCAAGAGGGAAATGTCCCACCTGCCCCACGCCACATCCCCAAACCCCCTTCCAGCCACGCCGAGAAGGTCCTCCACAGCCAGCGCCTCCTCCAAGGGGTTCAGAATTAATGGGAACAAAGACCTGAAGGAGAGGTTTGATGGGTTTAAGCCATGTCCTTTTATTCGTGCCCCGTCCTTCCACGGCACGTCACCACCACACCTATTGTCCAGCTCTTCCAGGGTAACTGGGACAAGCAACAGTCCCATCAACCAGCTTAAAATGGGCAACAACACTTGCAACACCTTGGGAAGTTCATTTTCACCTGATACCTTCATAAATCAAACGGCAAAAAAATGTCAGAGCACTAAACACACACAGTGGGAAATGGGGAAGCTCGAGAAAACAGAAAGACGAGCAAAACCAAGTCGGAGTTAATGTTGGAAACAGCCTTTGATGGAGGAAAGTTAAGTCAGAGGGAAAGACAGAGTGCCCGTGGGAGGTTTAACGCATGCACGAAGTCCGGGGAAAGCTTTTCCTTCCTACAGCCTGAGCAGACAAGGAGGGAACATCCCAAACTCCAGCAGCCTGGTGCAAATCCCAGTCCAGCCACCGGCAATTTGGCACTGGGAGGATATCGAGAAACTGGGAGGCGTGGAGTGGCTGGAGGGGTTGAGTTCAATTAAATAAGGAGAGGCCTCGTTTGGCTGCGCAGGAGGGAAGGGGAACACCATCATTTTTTACAATAGTTGACAGGCGAGTGCCAAAACCAAGAGGGAGCGTTTCAGACCCTTCAGGTACCCCCAAGGACGGGAGCGATGGAGAAAATCCACGGGTGCCTTCAAGCTCTCGGAGCAGCGAGGCCAGTCGGGCACTACACCAGCCTCCCGCTTCTCCCAACCAACGTCTAGCACCAGAAATAAACCACTTTTCTGAAGAAACACCATTCCGGCTGCGGGTTGACGGCTGAGCGGCCGCTGTCACTGGTTGAACCCACCCCTTTGCTGCTTGTTTTGAAGATGAGGAGCAAATGGATGCCCCAGCACCCTCCAGCCCGCAGAGCTATGATGGTCGGCGCTGGTAACTACCCCCCGTCACGGCACAGAGGGTGAAGGGAACAAGGAGGGAGGATGTTCAGTTCTCCTCATTCTCCCAAGGGGAATCTGGCTATTAAACCCACCTCCTGCCAACTTCTCCACAATCAAACAGCGACGTGATTCTTCAGCCTCTGCTGAGAAAACCCCGCTCCAAAACCACCACCCAGCAAAGCCAGCGCTTGGGAACCGCGGCTGAACTCCCCGCCAGAAACAACCGCGGTTTAGCGATGACTATTTTTAAAGCAGTTTGCAAAGATCCAGACAACCCCTTCGGAGCAACCCCCTCCCAGCAGTGAAGCAAAACGAACTGGGAAGTTCACTGAAGCATTCATGACGCTTTCACGTTGTTCTTCTGCATGTTAAAGTGAAACCGCCACCTTTGGAGGGACCTGAGCAGGGGAAGAAGCGATAACTTCACCAGAACGATGGGATTCGGTGAAGAACAGCCGGCAAAGAAAGAGGCAGAAAGCGCCAAACGGGGCAAACTGTGCGGAACAAGGGGGTTTTGTGGTGACACACATCTCGGCTCCCACCTGGGCAGCTGAGGGGCTCCGCACCAGCAGCGGGAACAAACCAGCTTTGAGACAAGCCCCAGTTGGAGCTACTGAGCAGCAACAGATGACCAAGTGCATGGTGAGACCTCACCGCTTCAACAAGCCCTCGTCAGTTTGAGCTCTGAGTTCCACAGCAAGAACGAACCCCTTGGGAAAGGGTCATTTGCATGTGGTGCTTTACTCAGCCTGGGAGTCACCGATCCTCTGGGACCGCATGGGGTGGGATGGGGCTGAGAGTCCCCCCACCTGCCAGCCCCCTGCAGACCCACAGCCATACCCCAACGTCACGCTGTTCCCCACCTCACCCCCACCCCAAGGGGGTCTACGCCCTCTCCACATCCCCTCATCACAGGGAGCCACCCACACGCAGGCCTGGATCCTCCCTGGCTGTCCCACCAGGCTGAGCCCAAACCCTTCCCCCAGGAAAGCAAAGGCACTGTTCAAGGGGTTCCCCCAGCAACTGCCCCACAGGACACCCCCCCCCCAAAAGGCTCCCCCATCTGAGGTCCCCGTAGCTGTCATCCCCCAGGACACTTTATATCTCTTCAGGGTCGCCCAGGGCCTGCATGCCAAAGGCTCTCCCATACCTACAACCTCCAAAGACCCCCCCCAATTCCCTCTCATCTTCCAAAGCCCCCCAACCCCACCCCACCCACAGGCCCTCAAGCCTCCCCAACACCTCTCCAGGATTCACCCCCCAGAATGCCACTGCAAGACACCCCCCCTCCCTTCAAAGCCTCCAATATTTGCAAACCCCCAAGACCCCCTCAAGCCCCCCCCACCCCTCAATGCCCCCTTATGTGCAACCCCTCAGCGCCCCCCCGCATCCGCCAAGACCCCCCATGGCCCCCACCCCACACCCTTACCCCTCGGGGCCCCCCCATCCCGCTGACGCCCCGCATCCCGCTGACCACCCCGTCTAAGCCCCCAAACCCCCCCCCTTTGCCCGGGTTCCCCCCACCCCGGGGCCTCCCTGGCCTGCGGTCTCCCCCCCTCAGGCACCGCCCGGGCCCCTCGCTGCCTCCAGCAGCCCCGCCCACTTGGGGAGGGGCTTGTCCCACCGCGGCACCCCCCCTCTAAGCAGCCAATTGGCCGCTGGGCGCGCCACTCCGGATCTGACACCGAGCCGATTGGCCAGGCGGCGCTGTCAATCAGCGAAAAGGGCAGGAGGAGGGCAGGACTCTGCCTCACGAAAACTCGGGGAGAGTTGTGGGGGGGAGGGGCCGGCCGGGGCTCCCCGCGGACCCCCCCCGGGGTCTGCCCCGTCGCTTCTCTCGCCGCCTCCGCCCGGGCCAGCCCCACCGAGCCCGGGAGCCGCCGGTTACCTGTGGGAAGGCCGGACCGGGCCGCCGCCACCGGGGCCTCGCGCTGGCTGCTTCTGGCGCTGGGGCTCCCGCCTCCCCTCCGCGAACCGCCCCCCCCCGCGCCTTACCCTCCCCGCCCGCACGCGCGAGACTCTCGCGAGACCCGAGGGGAGGTAACGGCGCCGGGGCCAATAGGGGGCTTCGGGGGGCGGGGCCTCGCGGCGGAGGGGCGGTGCTAGCCACGCCTCCTCGGGGGTGGCCACAGAGAGGGAGGCCTCCAGGAGGGGCCAGAGAGGCCGCCTCCGGGCTGGAGGGGGCCCTCCAGCCTCCGGGGACAGCGAGACGGGGCCACCCCGACACCCGGGAACACCCCAGTGGCCCTGGCCGAGGTGTCCTCAAGGGGGTGGCGATGTCCCTGGGCAGGGAGGGATGGAGGTGACAGCCCAGGCTGGGGGCTCCCGGCTCTTCCCGGGGATCCACGATGTCCCCGACGGGACGTGGCTGAGGGCTCAGGGTGGCAGCAGGACACTTGGTGTCCCCTCTGGGGATGCTGCCACCTCCCCAGGGTGACCCCTGTGCCAGTCACACAGGACAGGGCCACCAAGGAGACGCGAGGAGCCAAGACTCCGTTTTCGAACCGTCTTTATTCCCCTCCCGCCCGTGGCGGGGCCGGGGCGCTCCCCTGCCCCCCAGCCGGTGTTCACAGCTGGGACTGAGCCCAGCGGGGTGCTGGCACCATCACGTCACCATCACCAGCCTCGTCACATGGCAAAGAGGATGAGGAAGGCCACCATGAGGCAGAAGAGCCCCATGGCCTCGGAGAGGGCAAAGCCCAGGATGGCGTAGGAGAAAAGCTGCTGCTTCAGCGAGGGGTTCCTGCGGGGAGACGAGAGGCCAGTCCGTCAGGGCACAGCCGGCCCCTGACCCAACCCCCAGTGTCCCCCCCTGCCCCTGACCTGGCGTAGCCGATGATGAGGCTGCCGAAGACAGTCCCGATGCCAGCGCCGGAGCCAGCCACCCCCACGGTGGCAGCGCCGGCGCCGATGAACTTGGCGGCGGTGTCGATGTCCCGGTGGGCCGCGCTCGTCTGGATGGCCCGGGGGGCGCCCGGCCATGCCTGGGGGTGGGCAAGCGGGTGTGGAGGGGGTTAAGCTCACCCCAACCCACCCCCGCTGAGCCTCAGTTTCCCCCCAGTGAGTTCCCCACAGTCACTCAGGGAGCCCCAGAGCAGGCAGGGGGCACAGTCTCTTCCCCATGCCCCTCCCAAGGCTGGTGCTCAGCATCCCCCAGCCTGAGCTAGCCATGTTACCTGCTCCGTCCGGGCCTCAGGGCTGCTCAGCACGGAGGCAGAGAGGGGCTGGCACAGCACCCGCGAGCTCCTCCTCACCTGCAAGGCACAGCACTCTCAGATTTGGGTGGGCCACCCATCCCACGCTCCCCCCAAGGGCAGTGAAACACCACCCGGGGTTCCCCTGAGGCCACCTCAGCCCCTCAGAGCACCCTGGGAGTCAGCAGCACCCGCACCCAGCACCAAAGCGGAGCAACCAGGCGCCCCACAGACCCACCACGGGCACCCCACAGACCCGCCACAGGCACCCCATGGACCTGCCATGGGCACCCCACGGCATTGGGATCCTGGGTGCTGCCAGGGCCTTCACTCCCAGTGCCGAATCCACCTCCCCAGGGGTAATTAGTGACCACCGAGGCCCAGCAAACGATCTTTAACCAGAGTGGCCGAGCACTGGGGCTCCGCTTGCCATCAGGGCGGCCCCGGGTGGCTCTGAGTGACCCCAAACCTCTGGAAGGTAAAGGGTTTGTGGCTACTCACGAGCACGGGAGCGGAGACAAACTTTGCACAGGAGAACATGGTGAGGGACGGCGGGACAGACGGACACGGGCCGTGGCTGGAAGAGACACATGGACACAGGGGAGTGAGGGGGGGCAGCAGGCAGGATCCAGCCTTGCGGCTGCGGGGTGACCTCTGGGACAGGCTGAGGGGGGCACACAGGAGGGCCGAGCCATGCAGGAACGGTGGGGCAGGACGTGGCTTTCTCACCCAGGTGACAACTCCCGGCTGAGTGTCACCGCGGTGGCACTTTGGGGGCCTAGGGTTGCAAGTGCAAGTGCTGGGGGGTTTCAGCCACCTGGGGGGCAACAGGGGCTGATGAGGCCCATGGTCCCCGTGAAACAGGACTGGCCATGGGGATTCCACGTGGGGGACAGCCGTGGACAGAGACTGGGGCAGCCTGGGGTGGAGTGTCACAGCCTGGGGACGCCCAGCCCTGGCAGGGGACGTGGGGGCTGGAGAGGACAGAGCACGGCGGGGGGCAAAGAACCCCAGCGTGGAGCGAGCTCGCGCCAGAAGGTAGCTTGAGGTGGGGGGGCACCCAAAACGGGGGGGGGGGGGGGGCTGTGTCATCCCAAAACTCGGGGGGGCACCCCAAAAAAGGGGGAGGTCACCCCAAATCTCAGTGTGTGTGTGTGTGGGCACCACAAATCTCGGGGGGGGACACCCCAACCAGCCCTTTGGGGGGCGATGGGGGGGATCCCCCGTCCCTGTCCCCACCCAGACGGGGGAGGTCTCTCTTCGCTGTCCCCCACTCTGAGGGCGGGCCGCCCTTCCCGCACCGCGAGGGGTCTCTCTCGCCCTCCCGCACCGCGAGGGGTCTCTCTCGCCCTCCCCGTTTCCCCACCAAGGGGTCTCTACCCCCGCGGGTGCCGCCCCGGCCCGCTGCCTCTCACCTGGCGAACCGGCGGCGGGCAGGTCGCGGGGGCACCCGGTGCGCAGGCGCAACCGGAAGTTCCGCACCGGAAGCACCACTGAGAGCCAGGGGCGGTGCCGCCGCCCAGAGCGCCGCCTCGCCTCGCCGCGCCGCCTGCCGGCCGGGAGGAGACGGGGCCGGGGGCCGCGCGCGCTCTGCGGGGCGGTGAAGGGCCGCGCCTCGAGGGGGCGGGAGAAGGGGGCGTGGCAGAGAGGGAGGGGGCGTGGCCGTGGCCGCGCCTCCTGGCGGCCGAGAGGGGCGGTTTGGGAGGAGGGGGCACAGGCAGTGGGGGTGCAGGGGGTGGGGGGGCGACCCCCAGGGTGCTGGGGACCCCCCAGGGTGCTGGGGTCACCCTGTCACCCCGGGGTGCTGGGGACCCCCCAAGGTGCTGGGGACCCCCCAGGGTGCTGGGAGCCCCCCGGGGTGCCGGGGACCCGCTGGCCCCCGCCCCCGCGCTGGCAGCAGCCGGATTTACGGTTCGCCGCTGCGGGACCCCGTCCCGGCGGCGCGAGCCGCTATTAATTAAATCAGGGCGATAATTAACTTCCATTAAAGGAAAATCAATAGCGAGGAGCCGGGGTTGAAGGGCGCCCGTTCATCAGCCCGGCCCCGCGGCGGGGAGGAGGGGGGGAGCGCCGCGCGTGCACGCGTGTGCGTGCACGCGCGCGAGGGAGGGGGGGGGCGCGCAGAGGAACACGCGTGTGTGTGCACATGGTGGGGGCGGGGGGACAGGGGGTGCCCCCCCCAAACCAGCTGCACCCCCCCAGGGCACCCCAAAGCCCCCCCCAGGGCACCCCAACCCCCCCCAGGGCACCCCAAAGCTCCCCCCCAGGACACCCCAACCCCCCCATCCTCCCCCCAAACCCACCCCGTCGCCCCCAATCCCCCCCTTTTTTACCCTTTAAGCCCCCTAAGAGCCCCCCCAAACGCCCCCATGCCCCCCAGCCCCCCCGGCCCACCCCTCCGCCTTTCACCGCCTTTCTTCCCCCCTCCCCCTTTTTTTTTTTTTATTTTTTCCCTCTTTTCCCCATTTTATCCTTTTTTTTGTTATTATTATTATCACACGCCCCCCCGCCCCGGTTTCAGCCGCGGCTCCGTTTGCTGCCGCCGACCTGAACGGCTCAAATCCAAAAGCAACGCTCTGCGCCCGCCGGCCAGCCGTGGGGGGGCACTCGAGGGGTCCCCCCCCTCGCCCCCCTCCTCTCCGCCCCCCCCCCCCCGGCAGCTCTGATGGGTTTAATATCCCCGTAATGGCTTTGACCTTGCGATTAACGGCCGGGTCCGCGAAGCCGCCGCGGCGTGACGGCGGCCGCCGGTCCGGGGGGGGGGGCGTGGGGGGGAGTGGGGGGGCCGTGGGGGGGCCGTGAGGGGGCGGGGATGGGGGGGATGTCCCGGTTTTGGGGGGATTTTGGAGCGCGGGGGGTTTTGGGGAGGGATGGGGAAACTGAGGCATGGGTGGGGATGGGGGGATGCTGTGAATTGGGGGGGGTGGGAGAGTGGGGGGGTGTTGGGGGGATGTTGGGGGGTGTAATAAGGGGGTGGGGGGCGTATAGAGGGTGGGGGGTCAGTGGGTGGCACATGGGGGGGCTTGTGGGTGCGTGACGGGGTTCGGGGGGGCTGTGGGTGGGCACGGGGGGTGCTGGGGAGGGGAGGGGCGGCCCGGGGTGGGGGGTACAGGGGGGGGGGGCTCCCGGTTCCCGTCCCGGTCCCCGCTCCCGGTGCTGGCGCAGTCGCCGCCCGCGCCGCATCCTAATGAGGCGGCGGGAGCGGGAGCGGCCCCGGGGGGCCCCGGGGGACGGGAACGGGAGGAGGCGGGGGGCGGGGGGGGGGACCGGCTGCCACCCGCCCCCTCCGCGCCCCGACGGAGCCCCCCGAGGGGCCGGGCAGGGGTTGGGGGGGGGTCGGGGGGTGAGGTTTGAGGGGCCGGTGACAGGCGGCGGAGGGACAGACCCCCCCCCGGCGGGCACAGCCGTGGGACAGGGACCCCCCACAGCTGGATCCCGGGGGTCACCGTCACACCCACAGCTGGATCGTGGGGACCAGTGTCACACCCACAGCTGGATCCCGGGGGTCACTGTCACACCCACAGCTGGATCGTGGGGACCAGTGTCACACCCACAGCTGGATCCCGGGGGTCACCGTCACACCCACAGCTGGATCGTGGGGACCAGTGTCACACCCACAGCTGGATCCCGGGGGTCACTGTCACACCCACAGCTGGATCGTGGGGACCAGTGTCACACCACAGCTGGATCCCAGGGGTCACTGTCACACCCACAGCTGGATCGTGGGGACCAGTGTCACACCCACAGCTGGATCCCGGGGGTCACTGTCACACCCACAGCTGGATCGTGGGGACCAGTGTCACACCCACAGCTGGATCCCAGGGGTCACCGTCACACCCACAGCTGGATCGTGGGGACCAGTGTCACACCCACAGCTGGATCCTGGGGGTCACTGTCACACCCACAGCTGGATCGTGGGGACCAGTGTCACACCCACAGCTGGATCCCAGGGGTCACTGTCACACCCACAGCTGGATCGTGGGGACCAGTGTCACACCCACAGCTGGATCCCGGGGACCACCGCCACACTGGCCACTGGGTGACACTGGGCTGCGGGTGACACTCGGTGGGACGTGGGCGTCACCCCGCGCCCAGCCCCGGCTCCGCGTCCCCCGGCTTTGGGTGACACCCAGGCAGGGGCACCCGCCGGTGGCCCCGGGGTGGCATCCAGGCCACCAGCAGCGGAGCACCCGTGGGTGCTCCCCACCTCCCGTGGGGTCCTCGGGGGGACTTTCCCCACCACGGGGGCAACAACCAGCTCTGGGCTGGCAACCAGGACCCTCGGGGTGGCACCCGGGACCCTCCGGACCCTCAGGGTGGGATGGAGCTGGAGATCTGGGGAGCGGAGCGGACAGTGGGGGGGGGGGGGTGTCTTTTGGAGGGGATTCGGGGTTTTTTGGCCTCCCCGGGGGAAGGGTTGGGACGTGCCGGGGTTGGGGCCGCCCAAGCAAGATCCACCCTTCGCCCCCCACCTCTAACGGGGGTCTTAGCAGGGGTGAGGAGGGTTTAAATGGGTGTGTCCCCCCCCCCCAGCGATGGGGTCCCCGAAACACCCCCCAGCACCTCGGCGTGCCGCCGCCCCCGGCTCCCACCCGCCTCCGCCCGGTATTTTCTTCTTTATTGTTTAATTTTTTGTTTTTTACAGGCTTTTTTATGACAAACTTCGCTCCACGCCCGACGTTTAAAGGCCGCGGGGATCGCCCCTCCAGGACAGCGGGAAACCGGCAGATTTACGGGGGTCTCGGCGGCGCTGGGAGAGCCGCCAGGCCGGCGTCCCGGCGGTGGTCTGCCCGGCCGCGACGAGGGCGCCGCGGGACGCGTCGCGGGCGGAGGACGGCGGTTTATTGGGGGCTTGGGGCTTGTCCCCCTGCAAAGGGTTGTCAGGAAGGTGATGAGAACCCGGTGGGGATTCTCCAGCGGCAGGTATGGGGTTGTGCTGGGCTGAGCGTGATGCTTCCCGGAGGGAAAGTGAGAGGTTCGGCTTTTCCGTGTCGCCTCGCGGCTCCTCTTGGCTCTCCAGGACCCTTCCCGTCGCTTTCCCACTTCCCCGCCTGCCCCACGGCGCTCCGGTGTCTCCTGCTTGGGGACACGCCTGGGGCTGGGGACGTGGGGACACGTCCAGGGTCGGGGATGGTGTCTTGGACCTCGGAACCTGACTGGAAGACCACGTCCTGGACCTGGAGGTGGTCTCTCCGGCTGAGGACCACGTCCCGGACCTGGAGGTGGTCTCTCCGGCTGAGGACCACGTCCCGGACCTGGAGGTGGTCTCTCCGGCTGAGGACCACGTCCCGGACCTGGAGGTGGTCTCTCCGGCTGAGGACCACGTCCCGGACCTGGAGGTGGTCTCTCCGGCTGAGGACCTCATCTTAGTCACGGGGTTGGTGTCTCGGGATGGTGTCTTGGAGCTGGGGACACATCTTGGGTCAAAGGACAGAGGCTCAGACCTGGCGACGGTATCACAGGAATGACTTGGACAGGCAGGTGGTGTCCCCTTGGACCTGGGGACAGCTCTTGGCTCGGGGAATGAGGTCTTGGGCCAAGCGATGGGGTCTTGGGCCAAGCGATGGGGTCTTGGGTCAAGCGATGGGGTCTTGGGCCAAGCGATGGGGTCTTGGGCCAAGCGATGGGGTCTTGGGTCAAGCGATGGGGTCTTGGGCCAAGCGATGGGGTCTTGGGTCAAGCGATGGGGTCTTGGGCCAAGCGATGGGGTCTTGGGTCAAGCGATGGGGTCTTGGGTCAAGCGATGGGGTCTTGGGCCAAGCGATGGGGTCTTGGGCCAAGCTCAGCCCCGGGGGTCTGGTCCAGAGCTGCAGCCCTGGGGTGAAAGAGGTGACATCACCCCTTGCCGTGGTGACGTCACCCCTTGCCGTGGTGACGTCATCCGTTTTCTCAGCCAGCCGGTGACGTCAGCAGCCCCCGTGGCCCAATCCCCGAGAAGGTTACTTGGCTTCTGGGCCAATCCAGCCTCCGCTCTTTGCTCTGCCCCGACCAATCCCAGCCAGAGCTGCCCACCCGGGGGGGGTCCGGGGGGCACTTTGGGGACACCCCCCCAGATCGGCCCATCTCCCAGCACCCTCCCAGTTAAAAACTGCCGGTATTGGGACACCGACCCCAGTGTCCCCAGTGCCCCCCGTGCCCCCAGTGCCCCCAGGCTGGCTGAGACCTGCCAGCTCATCACACAGCCTGGGGGGGGTCCCGGGGGGGGGGGTTTGAAATGGGCATTTGCTGCTTTTCTTCACTCAAACCCAGCGGATTTTCTTCCCCCATTTTCCCCCTTTCCCTTTTTCTTATGTTTTTCCCCCATTTTCCTCCTTCCTCCGGTTCCCTTTTTCCCCTGCTCAGGTGTGACCCCCCCACACGACTGTGACCCCCCCATGTGAACGTGACCCCCCACGCGACTGTGACCCCCCATGTGACTGTGACCCCTCCATGTGTGACCGCCCCATGTGTGACCCCCCATGTGAACGTGACCCCCCCATGTGTGACCCCCCATGTGTGACCCCCCATGTGTGACCCCCCATGTGAACGTGACCCCTCCATGTGTGACCCCCCCATGTGTGACCCCCCATGTGAACGTGACCCCCCCATGTGTGACCCCCCCATGAGTGTGACCCCTCCATGTGTGACCCCCGCATGTGACTGTGACCCCTCCATGAGTGTGAACCCTCCATGTGTGACCCCCCCATGTGTGACCTCCCATGAGTGTGACCCCCCCATGAGTGTGACCCCTCCATGTGTGACCCCTCCATGAGTGTGACCCCTCCATGTGTGACCCCCGCATGTGACTGTGGCCCCCCATGAGTGTGACCCCTCCATGTGTGACCCCTCATGTGTGACCCCCCATGTGTGACCCCCCATGTGAACGTGACCCCCCCATGAGTGTGACCCCCCCACGCGACTGTGACCCCCCCGTGTGTGACCCCCCATGAGTGTGACACCCCCCCCGAGACCGTAACCCCCCCCCGTGCCCGTGACACACACACCCCCCCCCGCCACCGCGCCCCCCGCCCCGCTCCCGCGGGCCCGGGGATGCTGCGGGCTCCATGGCGACGGTTGCCGCGGTGACGGCGGAGCCGGCGCGGGGCCGCGGGCGCGGGCGAGATCGATGGGAGCGAGCGGGGCGGGCGGGAGCGGTGAGTCAGCGCCCGAGCGGCGCCGGCGGCCCCGGGACCCCGCGGGGGCGGCGGGCGGGGACGGGACCGGGGTTGGCGGGGGGTGGTGGGGGGGTGTGCGTGTGCGCGTGCACGAGTGTGCGCGTGCGCGTGCGTGCGCGTGTGCGTATATGTTAGTCCTTGTGTGTACGTGTAGGTACATGCGTGTGCGTGTGTGTGAATGCATGTGCGCGCGCGCGCGCGTGCATGTGTACACGTGCGTGTGCGTGCGTGTGAAGGCACGTGTGCGTGTGCGAGCACGCGCGTGCGCGTGAACGCGTTTTCACGTGTGTGCATGCCTGTGCATGTGCGTACGTCCGTGTACGCGCGTGTGTGCGCGTGAGTACATACAGGCGTGCGTCCGTGTTTGAAGGCGCCGGTGTGTGCACACGCGTGCGCACACGGTCACGTGTGTGCATAACCCAGTGCGTACACGTGCACGTCTGTGTTTGCGTGTACGCGGCCACGTGGCACTTCTGCACACACCTGCAGGCGTGAACGTGGGCGCGTGTCTGAGCGTGTGTGCGGGCACACGCGTGTGAGTTGCGCGTAAGGGCACGTGCTGGGTGTGCGTGCGTGCATGCGCACGTATGTGTGTGCACGGACATCTGTGTGCACACGTGTGAGCGTGCACGCGTGTACATGCATGACACGCGTGTGCAAGCGCAGCCCAGCAGCGCCGCGTCCCCTCGGGTTTGGGGTGGAAAAGGGGGGGTTTGGGGGGTCCTTTGGTGCTCTGCAGAGCTGGGGGGGGCTGCGGGGGGGCTCGGGGAACAGCGGCGGCGTGAAACGGGGCGGGGGGGGGACAGCGCGGAAGCCGCTTGGGGCCGAGGCGGGTCCTGCCCGTGACCTGGCCGGGACCCCCCTTGTCCCGCCCACCCCCATCCTGCGGCTGGGAACCCCCCCGACCCCCCAGACTGCCCCCGCCCGAGCCCCCAGACTGCCCCCCGGAGCTCTAAACTGCCCCCGACCCCTCAAACTGCCCCCTGACCCCCCAAACTGCCCCCCCTGGAGCCTCCGAACTGCCCCGGAAATCCCAGCCCCTTATAAACTGCTCCCCCCACCCCCCGGACCAGACCCATGGGTGGGGGTCCTTCCTTCGGGCCCCCCTTAGGGCAGCCGAGTGAGGAGCAGTGATTTCCAGGCACAAAGCTGCGCCCCCCCCCACCCCCCCCAACCCTGCAGTAAAAGACTGGGGGGGGTTGGGGGGGCGAATCAATCCGGGGTCTTTTCTCCCAATATTTTCTGCCGTTCCTTTGTTCTCCTAACGAAGGTCTCGAAAGGAGCAGCTCAGCGTGTCCCCCCCGCCAGGGCGTCGTCTTCCCCCCTCTTGGTTTTCAAATTTTCCCCCCTTCTCTTTCAGGGTTTCCACCTCAGTTGGGTGTTTTTCCCCCCGCTGTCCCCCCCTCCGGACCCCCACCCCTGGCAGCGTGATGGCGATGGAGAGGAGATGGGGGTTCGTGAGCTTGGGGATGGGTGGTGGGCTGTGGGATGGGTGGGGAGCAACGGGATGGGGCGGTGGGACATGGGATGGGGTGGTGGGACATGGGATGGGGTGGTGGGACATGGGATGGGGTGGTGGGACATAGGATGGGGTGGTGGGACATAAAATTGGGGTGGTGGGACATAAAAATGAGGTGGTGGCACATGGGATGGGGTGGTGGGACGTAAAGATGGGGTGGTGGGACATGGGATGGGGTGGTGGGTTGTGGGATGGGTGGGGAGCAATGGGACACGGTGGTGGGTCATGTGTTGGGTCTTAGGATGGGATGGTGGGTCTTAGGATGGGGTGGTGGGACATAGGAGGGGCTGGTGGGACATAGAGATGGGGTGGAGGGTCATGGAGTGGGAGTGGGTTGTGGGATGGGCGGGGAGGAATGGGATGGGGTGGTGGGTCACTGGGTGGGAAAATGGGTGGTGGGATGGGACATATGGAGAGCCAGAGGATGGGATGGGTGGGGTGGGATGGGGAGGGGTGGGGTGGGATGAGATGGGGTGGGGTGGGATGGGATGGAATTGGATGGGATGGGGTGGGATGGGATGGCACGGAGTGGGATGCAGGGTCCCCTGGTGAGAAGGGGAACCACAGGCCGGTGCGGTGGGCCCTGGGACGGGGCTGTGTCACGGGATGGGTGGGACACAGGCGCCCATGGGTGCCCCAGGGGGAAGCGCTGCAGGATGTCACCAGCAGCACCCAGCGGGGGGGGCTCAGGGGGCACCCAGGGCCCCGGCGCAGGACAGAGGCGACACCCGGGCTGCGGCCGGGTCTCCCGGGACCCCTCACACGGGGCGGGGGCAGGAGGAACCCAGAAGTCCCATTTTCGGGACAACTGCTCCACCCTCCGGGCTCGCCCAGGAGCGCACCGAGGTGGCCGCCCCTCGCCCCCGGCACCACCCCGGGGGCTACCGCCCCCTCACACCCCCCCCCGGGGGGGTTCCACGGGGTGGGGGCCGGGGGCTCGGGGAGCCTCCTCAACATCCCCCTCCCATCCCCCCTAAACCCCCAGTGCCCGCAGACACAGCGCAAACCACCCCCACCCCAGTACCCAGCCGCGGTGGATTCTCTGCTGTCTAATAAAGGTTGTGCTCGCCGGGCTGTTCCCCACGGGGTCACGCCGTCTTTTTTGCCTGATTTCCCCCAGATTTGGCCAAATCGGTGAATTCTGCGGTTTTTTCTCCCCGTCTCCTAAATTCGGTTGAGAAAAGCCAAAATAAAGGCAAACATTTATCATTAAAGGGAGCAAAAAGCTGAGGTTTGGCTCAGGGGGTCGCGGCGGGGCTGGCTGGGTTCTACCCCCACCCCCCTCCTGCCTCCACCCCCCCCCCAGCCCCGATTTGGGGCACCCCAAAGCCAGGGCAGAGGCTTTGCCCCCCCCCCCCCATGGCAGCATTTTGGGGGGGGATCGGGGTGTTCCGGCGTCCCGCGGTCTCCCCGGTGCCCCCTCCGACACCCGCCCGGGCGAGCTGGGAGATGGGATTCGTTCCACCAGCCCCGGCCACAAAAGGAGGAGGAAAAGCAGCGCCGAAGCCGCTGGAAAATGAATATTTAAAAGCGGCGGAAACCCGTTAAAACGGCTGCGGTTTTATTCCCATTACAGCCCTTTAAATCAAGGCCGGGGCAGGCGGCGGGAGGAGGGGGCCAGCCCGGCACCGGCGGGGGGGACAAACTCTGCCCCGGGGACACCTGCGGCAACGCGGCCCCTCCCGTGCCTCAGTTTCCCCAGGCGCGAAGCCGCCCGGCTCCCGCCACCTCTCCCCTGTATTCCGCCCCCCCGGAGGGGAAATGCGAGGGGGGGGCCGGAGCTGCCTCGGGGGGGGGGGGGGGGTGTAGGAGCTGCTGGAAACGGCTCCCGGAACCCCCCGGTAACTCCGAGGCCGCCAAGTCGTGGCGCAGCCTCGACGCCCCCAACCCCGTAAAGCCGCAGCTCGCCCCGATCCCGCCGGCTCCACCGCCGCTTCGGCGGTGCCGAACCCCGGGGGGGGGCGGGGGGGCGCGTGTGAAGCCCCGCGAGCGGAGCTGCGAGGCGGCCGGGGAGACCCGTTTTGGGGGAAAAAAGGGCGAAACAGGGCGCGGTGCCCCCGCTGTTCTGTATCCTGCGGGGATGCGCTCCCCGCCCCCAGCCCCATCTCTCGTGGCCGCGGCGGGGGACACCCAAGGTCGCGGGTGGGTGTGTCGAGGAGCCGGGGGCCGCCCCGGGGTCTCCATCCACCGCCCACCCCCCGGCAGCGCCTCGCTCGGCCCCGCGAGTCCTCCCGGGGTACCGCGGGGGCCCCGTGTCCAGCGCGACGAGCCGCCGCCGCGGCCCAGGGATGCTCGGCGAGTGGGAGAGCGGCCCGGGGACGGTTTCCACGGCAACGGGTGCCCCCCCCAAGCCCCCTCCCCGCCCCTGCGCCGGGGGTGCGGGCTGTCGTTTGTATGCAGGGGGCAGCGCGCAAATTCGAGCAGAAAATCGGGAAGGCGAAGGCAGGAGCGCGGCTGCGGGCGGGGGGAGCGCGGCGCGGCCCCGCGCTGGGTCCCCGGCGAGGAGGAGGAGGGTGGGCGCGGGGATGGGGGCAGCGGGGAGGTGGGGGGGGGCGGTCCAGGCATTGGGGCTGGTGCGGGAGCAGTGGAGGCTGAGGGGGAGGAGGGGGGTGCTGGGGAGGAAGGAGATGCTCAGGGAGGTGCCCAAGGAGAGAGAGAGCCTGCTGTCTGTCTGTCCTTCCTCTCCGTCTGTCCTTCCTCCCTATGGATCCTCTCTATCCAGCCAGCCAGCCATCCTTTCTATCCACCCAGTTGCCCTGTCTGTCTGTCTTTCCTTTCCCTCTGTCCCCCCGTCCCTTCCCTCCATCCATCCCGTCTGCCCGTCCAGCCCACCCAGCTGTCTGTCTGTCCTTTCCATCCATGGATCCATCTTTTCTGTCTGTCCCCCCATCCATCTCTCCTGTCCGTCTGTCCTCACGCTCCGTCTGTCCTCTCCGCTCACCCGTCTGCCCTCCCTCCTCCTCCGTCCTCCGGTTTGTGCTCTCCCCTCCCCATACGCCCCACACCAGCACCGGGGGTGTCTCCCCAGTCCCCCCACCAGCCCCGAGGCCGATTTTCCCCCTTTGAGCTGCAAAATCTGGATTATGGCCTTGGGGTGCCCTGGGCTGGTGGGGCTGAGCCTCCCAGTCCCCCCCACCCTTGTCCCGGTGGGGCTGAGCCTCCCAGTTCCCCCACCCTTGTCCCGGTGGGGCTGAGCCTCCCAGTTCCCCCACCCTTGTCCCGGTGGGGCTGAGCCTCCCAGTCCCCCCACCCTTACCCCAGTCCGCCCATCTTTACCCCAGTGGGTTTGCCCCCTCCCAGTTTCCGACCGGTTTGGTGCAGGCTCAGTGAGCTGAACCGGCTGGGGCAGGGACTGGGGGGGAGACAGACCCAGCCCGGACCTGGACACACGGACACGAATTAACCCCTCCATCCCCCAGCGGTGCCGGAACAGGGGCCAAACCCCACCCTGGGGACGGGCGATGCCGCAGACCCCCCACCCCAGGGAGCGCCGGTGCTTTGCGGGGGGTGACGCCGAGCCGGGGTGTCCCCAGATGTCCCCTGTGCTCCCCGCCCGGGGACCTCCCGGTCGTGATTTAAGAGCGGCGGCTCCTCGGGTGACATCTGCCTCCTGTCAGGGCTTTGTTCCGCGGGTGCTGCAGCCCTTTGTCCTCCCAAAATGGGGGGGGCACCTTTTTTATTCCTCTTCCTGCAGCAGTTTTCCTTTTCCTGCAGCTTTTCCAGGGAAACGGGGATGGCGACAAGAGGGACCCTGGGGGGGTAGGGTAAAACCTTGGGTTTAAGGCTTGGCATGTCGGGGGGATGCAGCCCAGACGCCACGGTGAGGGGCACCTGCTGCCTCCACCCCCTGCCCCATCTGCCCCATCACACCCCCCCCCCCAGAGCAAACGTCCGACAGGACCCGTTTGGGTGGGAAACACCCCAAAATCCAGCAAAAAAAAAAGAGCTGCTTCGTGGTTGTGAAGAGGTCGCTGGAGCAGCACCCGCCGTGGGGTGGGCGAGGGGGGGGCGAGGGCGGGGAGACCCCGATCCCTCCCGAGGCTTCGGGTCCAACCACGTTTCACCCAAACCGGGAGGCTGCGGCTCCTGGGAGGAGCTGCCCTCCCCCGGACCCACCGTCTCCCCCGGTGCCCCCCAGGCCTGGAGGAGGCGCGATGGAGTTGGGGGACGTTGCCCAGCGCCGTCCCCCGGCATCGGGGGCTTACCGGGAGGTCCTCCCTCCTCCAGGGCTTTGATCCTCCGTTTTCACCCCAAAACCCCTCCTTACCCATCAACCACCCAGCACCTCCCGGGAAGATGCCGAGATCGAGAAACCCAGGAGGAGGAGGAGGAGGAGGAGGAGGAGGAAATACCATTTTCCCCGTCATTTTTCAACCATTTTTTCCCCTCTGCCTCATGTTTTGGCCGAGGGTGGATTTGTTGGGAGCCTCATTTTTGGTGGAGAAGCCTCAAATTTGGCCATTTCCAGCCTTGAGGCAGAACATTTGGCTTCGGGTTCAGCAGCCTCGACCCCCACGTGGCATTTTCAGCCCCAAATCCACGTTTTCCCTTGATGGAAAGAGAATTCAAGCACATTTTGAGCTCCTCGATTTTGCCCTTGTGGCTTTTGAAGCATCTCAGGCGTCCGCCGCTACTTTTTGGGTGATTTTTCCGTGCTTGAAAATCCCCGTTTCCAATGGTTTTATATCCCCCAGCCTGGAAAAACCCCCCGAAATCCAAAATATGCACCCAAAAGGGTATTTTCTCCAGCTTTGCTTTTTTTTTCCTGCTCCTCTCGACAAGAGGAGGTGAAACCTTTGCCGACGGGAGCGGGGTGGAGGTTGGCTCTGTCCCTCTAATACATCATTTTTATTTCCTGTTGTAACTGACAAATTGTTCCGTATTTTATATCGGATCCCTCCAGGCAAAGGGGCTGCGGGATGCGCTTTTTGCCTTTTTCTTTTTTTTTTTTTTTTTTTTTTTTTGGTATTACCTGGAGAAAAAAAAAAAGAGAGAGAAAAAAAAGAGTCGTAAAATCAAATAATAAAATAAAAAAAAAAGTTAAAATAGTCTGAAGGAACAGAGCCGGTGGTAATGAGCACCGCAGAGATGCTCTATAAACCCGAGCGAGGCTGCGGGGATGGGGAAGGAGGGGGAATAAAAAGCCACCGGGCAGAAATTCCCCCCCCCTCAAACCTCGTTACTGCCTCCAAAAAACCCCATTACCGCCTCAAAACAAAACCCCAGGGAAATTTTCGACCCCTCCAGTGCTCCCAGTTACCACCAGCAGGTGCAAACGCCCCCAAACCCCCGCTTTTTTCCCCATAAACCAACCCCGCCGCAGCTGGCGAAAGCAAAAATCCCTCCTCGGGAAAGCGGAAAAACCCTGATTTTATGATTTTTTTTTTTTTTTTTTTTTTTTTTTTTGGGATTATTCGCCTTAAAACGCCGTTTCCGTCCGGGTTGTAATTGTCTTTGAAAAGGTCAGGCGACGCTCCTTCCCCCAGGTTCCATTCGGCTTTATTTACCGGCCCCCGGAGGGAAGCGGCGTCGGGCGCGTTCCGCCTGGAAAGCCGCTGCTTTGGGGGGGAAAAAAAGAATGTTAATAAAATTAAAAAGGAATGAAAAACAAAGAGGTTTGGGGGTTTTATCGGGGTTTTCTGGTCCGAACCCCCGTGCGGCTCTCGCTGGGATCCGCCGCTGCTGGTTGGCTCCGGGCGATGCAATTTTTCCCCCTCTATCCATGGGGTTTGCCCCATTTTCTGGGGATTTGAGGGATTTTTGTACCGCTGATGTAATCGGGGGCGGGGGGGGGGGGGTTAATCGAAGCGCCCCCAGCCCGGTGCCGACACCAGACACGCGGACACCGTGGGCAGGCGGACGGACCGTCCCTTGCTGAGCAGCAGACCCCAAAGCCCGGAGAATGGCCCCGTTTTCTCCACTCGGTGCGTCCGGGGGGGTCGGTTGGGGCAAAAATTGCCCTTTTGGAGCCGGGGAGGGGCCAGAAGGGGCGTTTTGGTGGCCACCGCGCTGCTTTCCGTAGCCCTGCCGAGCGTCACCCCACACCCAAGGGCCGCTGGGACCCCTGGGGGGCATTTTTTTGGGGCGGCCACCCAACATTTTGCACCCTAAAGAGCCACATTGTGGGGGGGGGGAAGGATGAACCCCCCCACGCCCCGATGCGGGGGGACGCTCGGCGCCGCCGCGGACCTCGGCGGGCTCTTCTCGCCACCTCCACCTTGCAAATCTCCTGCTTTTTTATGGGCGATTCGATCCGTTCGGAGCATTTCTGGCTTGTTTATAAATATCCTCGTCTATAAATAGCGGCGCGGGGAGGACGGAGCCGGTCGCCCGGGGGTGGAGCGGGGGGGGCTTCAATCAGACCCGGGAGCTGGGGGGGAAATAAATTCCGGTCGGCAACGAGCTGCTCCTCTCCGTGGGGGCAACACGGACCCACCGGGCTCTTTATTGGAGAGAAGGGGGTGAAAAACGTCGTCCCCCCGGTGGGGGCTGGGGAAGGGGACCGTGGCGGTGGCGGGGGTGTGTGTCCCCCCCCCCTTTTCCTGCAGGGTGGTTTGTCTGGGTCAGAAAAAGCAATTAAATGGTTGGATCGAAGGGAAATGAATATTTGTTATGAAACGTGATTTACGGGGCTGCGGGAACGCGGACGTGGAGACCCCAAACCGGGGGAGAAACCGCCCCGTGTCCCTCTGGGCACCACAGGAGGGGGTTTGGGATGGATTTGTGTCGCTTTTCCAGGCTGGCATCCCCCTGCCGCTGCCCTTCCCCGGGGTCCAGCCTCCCCCCGGAGCTTTTTATCTGTGGGAGAAAATATCTGTGAGCTGAGACAGCGTCGAAACGCTGGAAATCTGGGGGCTCTGAGACGCCGTGACGAAGCCCCGGGGGCCGAGCACCATTCTTGCATTGGGGGGGGGAGCAAATCCGACACATCGCGATGGAGACGATGCGGTGCTGGGGGTGAACCCCCCTTCCCCAGCCCCGTTTTCCATCCCCGGCAGCGGCAGCCCTGGCGCTGCGGCAGCACCGGTGGATCCCGGTTTTCCAGCCGCTCTTCGACAGGGGGAGTGTTGTGTCCGCGCATCCGCCGTCACGCGTGGCCCTGCTGGCAGCGGGGACACCGTCGGCACCCCACGGCACCCCACGGCACCCTACGGCACCCTGGGGTGTTCCTGGTCCCCCGCTCCCCCTCCCAGCTCTTATTTCAGAGCATTTCTCAACGGTTCGAGCGTTCTTGCAGGTGACTCGTCTTGTCCCCTGCCGAAATCAAACTGAATTTGGCCGATTCAGGAGGCAGAAAAATTCTGAGTGATGCTGAACGAGGCAGCTGGGAAAAGGGGAGACCCGGCACCTCTGCAGAGGGTGGAGCACAACCTCGTATTAGGCACTAGAGAAGCCAAGCAGAAGGTGGTGAACCCCAGGGAGACAATCCCAGCTGCAGCCTGGCTGAATCCTGCTCTCCAGAGGGATAAATCCTCCGCCGTTGGCAGCGGAGCGTCGCCAGCGGGTGCAGGACCTCCCTCTCCGGAGGGGAGAAAGGGCCAAAAAAAAGGAGAGAAATAAAAATGTAAAACGTGAAATAAAGAGAAAATAACCCCTGACTAATTATATTTTATTTGACGATCAAAAGGCCAGCAGCTCGCTGCAGGGGAGGAGGGAGCGGGGTTTGGTGGGTGGCGAAGGCGCGTCCCGGGGGCTGCAGCACCCGCGGGGTTTTGCCTCCCCGGGGAGCGTTTTCCTCCCGTCCGGGCGCTGCCCGTCCTGGCGTGCTGCGTTTGGGGCTCTGCGGCGGGCTGGGCTCCTTTGCGCCTCTTCCGAAGAGGCCGGCGTGAGGGAAGATGCGGGGGGGACACTGGGGTGGGAGGTGACGGGTGCTGGTGGGGTTTGTACAGGGCTGGAGGGGGACCGGTCGGGGTTTGCTTTTGTGTGGGGGAACACTCAGCCTTGGCCGGGCTTTTGCATGGCGGAGGAGAAGCTCCGTCTTGGGTTTGCACCACGGGAACGTCCCCACCTCGGCTTGGCGCGTGCATCTCGGGAGCATCCCCGTCTCACCGCGGTTTTGGCACTGGGGGAACATCCAGCCCTGGTTGGGCCTTGGCATGGGGGGACCATCCGCGTCACAGCTTTGCTTTTGCCCCAGGGGAGCAAACCCCGCCTCGGTGTTGCTCTTGCCCCACTGGCCATCCCCACCCCGGCTGAGCTTTTGCCTTGGGAGAACATCCCGGCCCTGGTTTTGCTTTTGGACCAGCGAACCATCCATGCTGCAGCTTCGCTTTTGCCCAGGGGACCCTCCTCGTCTCGGCTTCCCTCCTGCCCCACTGGCCACCTCCACTTCGGCTTCCCTCCTGCCCCACGGGAGCACCCCCCCACCCCAGCGAAGGCCTTGCCCTGCTGCTGCACCCACTTGCACCAACCTCTCCACGAGCTCCCCTGGGCGATTCTTTGCAAGAATCGCGTGGGGTTGCCAAAGGGAAAGGAAAAAAAACAAAGGAGGAAAACAATACGGAGAGAGCTTGTTCCTCCTCACGCTCCATCCCGCGCGGAGCCGGGACGAGCCAGGCGCAGCAGGCGGCTGTAGCGCGGGCGGCTCAACCTGTCGCGGCTTGTTCCCTGCAAAGCCGACGGCGAGTTCTGCCTCCCTTTGGGGCTCCGACCGGCTCCAGAGGCTGCGGAACCATCACCCCCCTCCTCACTCCCGCGATTTCGGCGTTCCTGCCAAAAGACGGCTCCAAATTTCCCTGCGGGGCCAAATGCTGCCTCCACCCTGTTTGCAGCCCCCTTACAGCGGGCAGGTGGGAGAAATCCTGTGGTTTGGTTTATTTTGCGTGAAAATGAATAAAACCGGTGAAAACCGATGGAAATGAACCGACGTGCGCCCGAGCGGCGGCGGCGCAATCGCCCCCGCGTTAACCCGCAATTAACGCCGTGATGAAATTCAACCCGGTTTCGCTCCATGGAAAGTCGGTCTCGCCTCGCACTAAAGTCTCGCTGGGTTTAATTGGCTCTAATTTGCATGAAAACAATTATCGGCCGCGTTTTGCCGCTGGAAATGTTGGGAAAGTTGTGGAAGTGTCTGGGAAAAAAAAAAAAAAGGATCCGTGACTCACCAGCGTTGGCAGCGGCAGCGCGGCTGGGGAGAGCCGGAGCCTTGGTGTCCCGGGGTGTAAAGCTCGAAATGTCGCATGAGGTCAGAAAGGGATGGGGGAGCCTGGGGTTGGGCTGGGGAGACAGTCAAGGGTTGGGTTTTGGGGGGGAAATTGGTGTCCTGATGCCCCAGTGATGGGCTGGGGGATGGAGGAGCCAGGCCCAAGCGTGGCCATGGTGGGTTGGGATGAACCAACCCAGAGGAAAAACCCTCCCTCAATCTCCGTGTCACCCTAAAGGGTTAAAATCAGAGTTCACTGGGGTGCCAGGGGTGCCCAGCACCAAGAGGTATGTCCCCATCCCATCCCATCCCATCCCATCCCATCCCATCCCATCCCGTCCCGTCCCATCCCATCCCACCCCATCCCATCCCATCCCATCCCATCCCATCCCATCCCGTCCCATCCCATCCCATCCCATCCCATCCCATCCCATCCCATCCCATCCCATCCCATCCCACCCCATCCCATCCCATCCCATCCCATCCCATCCCATCCCGTCCCATCCCATCCCATCCCATCCCAGCTGCTCCCTCCAGACACTGGAGGGATCTCTCCAACCAAAGCATGTTTTTTGCCTTTTTGTTTCCTTCCTGGCTTTTTCAAGCCAAAAAAAAGCAGCATTCGCAGTACAGCAAAACCCCAACCAACCCCAACCCTCCCCCTCGCGCATCCCGCCGGCCTCCGCCGGGATTCGGGTGGCTCAGGGCGGGCGCCCGCGGGAGCTTGGCCGCGTGGCGGCGTCGAGGCGAGCGCCATAAATCACGGAGAGCTGCCGAGTGGGGAGAGCGGAGGGAAAACCCCGCGGCAGCGGCTGCGGTTGGAGCCGCCTGGCGCTCGAGGCCTCCCGGGGTTGGGGTTGTCTCAGGGTGCCCCGAGCGTCCCCACTTCGGAGGCGATGAAGGACGCGACTCGTCCCCTGGGCGCGGCTTTCGGGTGGCGCGTCCAAGCGGCCACCCAGAAGGTTTTGGTTTTTGAGGGGGGGTGTTTTCCAGGAGCTCTGCTTCCATCCGGTGTTTATTTGGCTCCTGGATGATTTGGGAGCATCCCAAAACCACCCGCAGCACCGCTGCGTCTTGCTATGCGGGCTGCGGTCACTAGATGGGGAGATAACAGCTTCGCATGAGCGTGGGAGCGGCGGCCGGTCCCTGCCGGGCTCCAGAGCCCCGGCGGCGCCCCGAGCCGGGACCTCCAGCCCGGAGCTGGCGCTGGATGGGTGCGGGGGGAGGATGGGTGCGGGGGGAGGATGGGTGCGGGGGGAGGATGGGTGCTGGGAGAGGATGGGTGCTGGTGATGGATGGGTGCTAGAGGAGGATGGGTGCTGGTGATGGATGGGTGCTGGATGTGGATGGGTGCTGGGGGAAGATGGGTGCTGGTGATGGATGGATGCTGGAGAAGGATGGGTGCTGGAGATGATGCACCAATGCGATGAGCACCTATCAAACTTCATGCCAGCATGTCCCAGTCCATTGAGATGGGAGTTTGGAGTCCGGGGCTTGTCCTGGCCCTGTGGCCACCTGGATCCTGCTGCTTTCGGGGGTGGGAGATGACGGAGGATCCCCCCAGCCCCTAAATATCTGGTCCAATACCAAAACCCAACAGGAGAAGCTGCAGGAGATGCAATGCTGGCTCCAGCGGCGGCAGCGCGGTGCCACCTCCTTCCTCCCTGGGAAGCGAAGAGGATGGCGAAGCCGCTGCCCAGCACCGCAGATGGGATACTCAACCCCAACAACCCTCCCACACAATCCCCTCCCTCCTCATCCTCCTCTCCCCCTTCCCATGGACCACGAGGGTGCCAAGTCCTCTCCGCCACCCACTCGCAGCAGCCGGGCAGCGGCGAATCCCCAGCTGGAGCTGTATCTCGGCGGTGCCGCGAGCCTCCTCTCTATCTCTCTTCCCCAGGCATGAGTTATAATGTGCAATAAAAAGGAAATCAGAGCGTTGATGCCAGTTACTGTGACTAATCCAAGACCCAGCCTATTAACTGGTGAGTGGAGCATCCGTCTTGGCTCTCATTAGAAGCTCAGCCAACTACCCAGGGATAAATCTTGCGGTGCACGCGGGAGCGTGGCTCGGTGGTCAGAGCCCCCGGGTGAGCGGCGTTTTGCTCCTCGGAAGGAGCCAAAGGGCGTTTGGGCTCTGGCTGGTGACTGAGGGATGCGCAGGGGTGGAGCTGGATGCCTGGATCCCGTCCCCAGCTTTGAGGTCGGAATGGAGGGGCTGGGGTGTGGTAGCGGGGGATGAGGGAGCAGGATGAGGGCCAGGAACATCCCACGCAGGTGGAGGTGAGGAAGGGAAACAGAGGAATGGAGCAATAGTGGCTCAGGCGGCACTGGACGGCATCCCATCACCAACGGCAACCCGCCACCAATGGCATCCCATCACCAAGGGTGTCCCATCACCAACAGCATCCCATCACCAACAGGTCCCATCAATACCCAGGCGGTGCTGGACAGCATCCCATCACCAACAGCGTCCCGTCACCAACAGCGTCCCATCACCAATGGCCACCATCACCCCATGACCATCACCAACGGCCTCGCCCACCCTTTTCTGAAGGACACAGGAGCTCTGCCGTGGCGCTGCCGCTCCTGCACGTGCTCTTATTTGCTGTATCTTGGGCTCTCTCCATTAATCTCGGCGTGATTTACGGGGCTGTTTTTATCTCTTTCTCCCTCCTTTGCCGGGCTGGACTGGAAGGTCCACACCTTTTTATAGCCCAATAAAGCCGGCACAATGAAGAGGATTTCGCGAGGTTTTCCAGCCGAAGGAGGTGAATCAGGGACCTGGGACACTGCAGTCACCGGTGTGAGGAAGCGAGGGCTCATGGATGAAGGCGTAACCCATCCAAATCACCTCCTGGAAATGTTTGATGACATCTAGCAGTGGGTCCCTGTGCCTCAGTTTCCCTCCTGGACCCCTTTATTTGGGCATTGCAGCTTTACCGATGGGGACATCCCTCCAGACGCAGCATGACGTGGTGGGGACACCTCTCAGCCCAGCAGTGACCACGGAGGTGTGGTCACAGCGGTTCCCCCTCCCCATCCCGGAACAATGGAGCTTGGGCTGGACCCCCAGACTCCCTCCCTTAAATTAAAAATGGCTTCCCACAAGCCCTTTCTCCCTGCAGGACTTTCCCTCCAAACCCCACCTTCTCCTTGAGTGGTCCATAAAATCCCGTTACATTTGCTCCCAGCCCAGCAGCGGTGCAGACGCTGGTTTCCAGTTCCCCGGCGCTTTACGGGAATCGCTCCCTATTAAGCTGCCAGCGCCGCGTTGGCCGGGGCGTTGATTTAAAAGCTCCTCACGGCTGCTCAGCGTAAAGCGAAATCAATAGAGAGCAGGTTCGAAGCCACCTGAAAGAACCCAGATCCAGGGCCTGGGCCCCATAAATCAATACCGAAACCCGGCGTCAAATTCAGGGGGTGCGATCGGGAGGGGAGAGGGTGGGTTAAGGTTTCCCCACATGCGGCCAAGGGACTGGGGATGGTCTCACCTCTCTGGCGTTGCCTGGAGAGCAGCTGCCGGGTTTGACGGGCAATAAGGTGGAAAGGGACCTCTGGTCCCTCCAAGCCAACTGGGAGACAAGTCTGGGCTCTTGTTGAGGCTCTTTGCGGTGTCGCAGCAGGGTTTGGCTCAATTGAGGTTGCAGGGACTAGTGGCATTGGCTGGAAAGGACCCTTGGAGGACCCTCAGTCAATCTTGGATTGCTGGAGAGGAGCAAGGCTTGAAGACCTCAAGGATGGTGATGCCAAGGATGGAGATTGTCCTCTTGCCCCAGGGCTTCCACCCTACTTATCCGATGTAAGCATCAAGAGCTGGGCTAGAGTCAATGGGAAGCACAAGGACCTTCGTGGTGGTTCCTCTGCCCTGGCTTTGATGTCACGTCTCCAATGGGACAAGTGGGAGGATGCCCTTGGCCAGAAACCATTGCTGAAGATCAGGGAGGTGAGACCCAGGCGATAATGTCCTCTTCTCTCCAGCCCGGGGCAAACCTCGCCATCGGTTCCGAAGTGGCCCATTTTGGGAGGTTTCCCGACTCACCTACCAGTCGCGGTGGACAGGGAGCCGGCGTCCCGCTGCCTGCCACCGGACCTCCTCCTGGAGGACCTAAATCTTTTTGGAAACAAGTCGTAAAATCGCAGGCGCTGAGGTGTTTTTACAACCCCCTCTTCCCACCCGCGGCTGCGGCTGGGGCCGGCACGGAGCGGTGTCCCCGCGGGGAGCTGGCCCTCGCCTCTTGGCCGGGGCTCATCTGGCATCGCCACGTGTGAGTAGTCGCCTTGTCAAGGAGCTGGAGTGTCTCCAACCTGATGTTTTTCATTTCGTTGTCAGCTCCTTGCCAGCATCCGGCCTCGTTGGCTCTCGGCAGCGGCTGACCGTGGGGGGAGAGGCCATCGGGTGGAAGAGACCTGCCAGAGGGAGTGGTGGAATCATCGTGACTGCTGCTGAGCACCTCCCAGCCTGGGCTGCCCCACCGAGGAGTCCCCTCCATGTGCCCTTTTTTATTGTTTTTTTCAGAAATATGTCCCGGATGGTCTCTAGAGGTCAAGTCATGGTTTCTGGATGGTCCCAGAGAACCTCGACCACTATCGAGGACATACGTAGCTCTCGGCAGGGTGCACATGTGGTGGGACCAAGACATGCTGGGGGCCAGGTCACTGCACCCACGTGTGGCACCACGCACATGGTCACCTTCAGGTGATCCCGGCTGCTCTTCCCAACACCAAACTCAACGGTGGCATCATCCCAAAGGTGTTGCCTCGGTGGCCACAAGCCACGATTGTGGCTTTGGTGACTTGGGGGTTGTGCCAGCCCTGCCGTGATGGGGACGCAACTCAGCAGAGCCCGGCTCCTCATCCTCAGCCAACCAGCAGCCTGGCCAGGTGCCCGCATCTCCCACCTCATTAACGTCGGGGGGATTGATGGAGCTTTGGTATTGCCCCAAATGCCTCGACCTTGGAGAATCGACCGTTTCACGTGGGCTTAACAGATAACGCGTGGCTCGCGCCCGGGCCGGGCACGAGCTGCCTTATCGCTGTCGCAGGCTGGAGGGGTTGGGACCGTGACAGTAGCATATTGCACCGCAACCGCTTTATAAGGATGGATGGTTAGATAGAGATAATAAAGCCCAAGAGCATTAAATCTTGGCGAGACACCGGCCACGCTGCCTCATCCACCAGCCTGAAAGGGCTATATATGTTTTTCATAATTTGTAATTACTTTTTTACAGTTCTCTCCCATAACTCTGTCCATCATCTGGGTCAAAATATACAACGTGTGTGGGAGGGAGAGTCATAAAAACGTGAAAACAAACAGTTTGTCTTCGGGGAGATTAACGCACAGTTAAAAGACCCATTTTAACACCCTCTCCGTGCCGCCAGCCAATTAGCCGGTATAATGGGCTCCACTTGATATTTTCGTTTTATTTTATTTCGCAACGATACCAACGCGCTTAATTGTGAACACATGACGCCTAGTTGGCGGCGGTGTCGTCCTCGAGGTACGCGGCTCACGGAGAGAGCAGCGATGTGGGGCTAAGCCGGAGGGGGTCGGGCCAGGGAGTCGTCCCTGCGATTCGGTCGCTGGTAAAAGTCTTCTTGGGTGGAAAGAAGAAGATCCTGCACGGCTGCTGGGGCAGCGTTGGGTTCACGGGAAGCGACTGTGGAGGGTGGGCTGCCCTGTGGGTTCTCTGATGTCTACACAGGGTTGAGGGTCCTCCTTTGGGGCTCTTTCTCTGCTGGTTCAACGAAACGGGGCGGATCTGGGCGTCGCTGCCCGCTCCGGTGGGTGTCGGCCTCCAGGTTCAAAGTCATTGGGCGACTCACGCGCTCAACACGCGGAGAACAACTGCAGAAACAGCCAGTTTTTACCCCTTCACCTTTTCCCTTTTTCTACTTTTAAAATAAATGACGTCAGAGATGTCTCAAAAAAACCCCAACCCAACCTCTCCTGCTGCTCCTCCTGCTCTCTGACAATCCCTGAAAGAAATTGCAACTGGTTTCCAAACATCCCGTTCATGGGAGCTGGAAAGGGGCCACGTTTGGCTCCAACGGAGCCGTGTCTTTTCTTGGCTGCAGCTGGAGAGATCTGGGGCAAAATGTCTTGTGTTTCATTGCTCGGCTGGCTGGAAGGATGCTGGGATGGAGGGATGGGGGTAGGGAGGGATTTTGCCCCGAGAGAGGAAGCCGAAAACCATAACTCCTCGTGGAAGAGATATTTTTGGAAAGTTTTCCTCGGCTGGTGGTGCTGGAATGCGGCTCCTCGCGGCGAGCGACAAGGAGGAATTATGCTGGGACAGAAAATGGCCTTTCTTCGCCCTCCCGCCCCGCTCACATCGGGGCCGACACCCAACACTGGCTTTTTTTAGGAGAGGAACCGGCTGCGCCTCCCAGGGCGGTCCCGGCCCCTTCCCACCTCTGCGGCTGCAGGCGATGGGTTTGCTCGGGGCCGGCATCGTCCCTCCCAGATGTCCCATCCCACATTGTCCTCCCAGAGCAGCCATCCTCCTCCCCCCAGACCCCATCTCCAGCCCCACATCCCTTCTCTGGCCATGGACAACCACTTGCTTCAGTAGATGGGGCCACCAACGGAGTTTTTCCACCTTTGATGCGGATTCCACCTCTATTCCTTACCCAGCAGCTCTTTGCTAAGAATTTTTCTTTGCTTTAGGTTAATCCATCTGAGCAGGAAAGCAGCCCCTGAGCAGCAGAAATCCCAGCTTTTTCTCCTAAAAAATAAAAGCTGGTTGCTGGCAGGGGAAGGCTCCCCAGTGCCTTCCCCACCCTCAGCAGCCCGGGGCCCCCCATCACGGCTGGGAGGACTGGGGTGAAGAGAAACGACAGAGAGGGACCTTTGGGGGATGCTGTGGTCCTCAGGCATCCCCGTGGCCTGTGGGTTTGGGCTCCTGGCTTATTTCTACCCCCAGACATGTTTTGGCCCACGGGAACCACCTGGGGCAGAGCTGGAGGGAGGTTTTCCCCGACGGATCGCTGGGGTTACGCCTGCGATGGGGGAGAGAGCATGTGGGTTTGTAGCTTGGAAAGAAAAGGGGGGAAAAATGCGTGTGGGAAGGGAAGAGGGAAAAAAAATAAAGAAAAAAAAACCCATTAGGAAAATGAAAGCGACCGATGACTGAATCGCTATGGTTGAACATCTGCACAGTGTTACGGACACAGCGGTGCCTTCAGAGCAGGCACGCTGCTCCAGCCGCTCCGCCGCGCCTCTCCCGATGGCGTGAGCCCTCCGCGCTCTCCCGCTCGGCGCTAGTGAAAGCAGCAGCTTTTATAGAGAGCAGCGGAGAGGTCCTGGGTGGGATTCTCCTGACTTAACAGTCCTCTCTTTACACCGAGTTCTGGCAGATCCTGCAAAGGGGAATCGGGTGGAATCCCGGGTGACCCGATCCCAGTCTGGGCAGTGGGACACGAGGGTCTGGGGCAGGGCATTAGGTTGAGTTTCCATCTCAGCAGCTTGGTGGCACTTCCAGCACCTCCCAGCCACCCACTGCCGTGACCCACGGCTGGGCTTCATCATCCTGCAGAGCCATGAGAAAAGGCGTGTTTTGGGCCGGCTCTCCTCTCCCTTCACTGCCACTGGATAATTTGGGGGGCTGTGGATCAAACGACACCCTTGATGTCTCCTGAGACTCATCCCAGGCTGAGATTGGGGCCCACGGCAGGGGAAATCCCCTCCCGGCCATTCCACGCTTTGGTGCATCTGGGTGGATCTCGGGCTGCTCATTCACAACAGGGTCCCCAGCAGCTCCCACCACCACGGGCGCAGCAAACCCGCATCCCACCTGGGTTTGGGGAGCACCGGGAGGCAGGAGCTCAGCCGCCGGGTGTCCCTGCTGCAGCACGGAGCAGCCTGAACCCCCCGCGCGGGCAGGGATGCTCGGTGGCCAAGCAGCCGCGGGACGAGCCAAGAAACTGTTTATATACAGCAAGTCGAAATCTGGCAGCGGCTCCGTGTGCGCAAAACTTTTCACTTGGCTACCAGGCTGTTTTCCATCCTCGGGTTATTTCTCCAGCTCAGTTCGTGTTTATAGTGGATTAACCTGCTGTGAGGAGCGTAGGTATTATTTATGGCTAATTATTGGCATTTGGCTGGCTGGGAGGATTGCCGGAATACGATACCGCGGTGCTTACACGGCTTGTTCCAAAGTGCGTTCGGCTCCTCCGCCTGAGTGTGCGTGTTTACGATGCCAGCTCACGTTATTTTCATTACCCCCTTTCCACTAATAAACTTGGGGCTGAACCAGACTTGAGAAGAGAAAATCCTTTGCAGAAGATGTTTTGGTGTCTTTCCAAAGAGCCATTGTCAAGAAATCAAGGGCGCAGCCTCAGTCCGGGATGGAAGGAGTTCAGCTGCGGTGGATTCGCCGCATTTGCATCGCATTAACTCCGGCTGCCGGCTGCCAAACGGCTCGTTCTTTGCATCTGAAAATAATAAGGCTGCGGGAATAATAGTCCTAAAGTGAATTTTTCAAAGCATCTTTTAAAAATACCAAGGCCAGGCTTGTGTTTACACTCAAGGCTTTCTGCACGGTCGGGAGACGTCGCCTGCTTCAAAGGCAGGAAGGGAAAACGTCTTCGGGTCAGAGCTTGACCTGGAGAGTCTGTGGAGGGAGACAAGCAAGAGGTGATGCCCTGCAGATCCCGGCCCTGGCACAAGGTGGAAAGGATTAAGCGCAAAAACGCTGACGGCTCGGGAAATTGGGGATGGTTTTATCACCGGGTGGTCAAACGCCATCCTGAAGTGGCAGCAGCTTCTTCTGCTGGACTGGGTGGAAAACCCATCCCTTTTGCCAGGAGACCAAGAAAAAGGTGTTTCAGCCCTTGGGCCAGCGGCGAGTCAGTGCCAGGCGGCTCCAACGCAGCTGCCTCCGCCCAAAAGCCCCAAAACACAGAGTAATGCTCTGGAAGAAGCGTCCTGCCAACGCAGCATTGAGTGACCCAAGGGGAAAAGGTGGGAGCAGCAAAGCTGAGGTTGAGCCTGGGACTGGTTTTGAACTGGTTTTTGAGTGCAGCAGCCGGGGAGGTGCTGCTCATGGGGCAGTCGGTGTCACAAAGGGGCAGCATCAAGAGGCTTGTTGGCCATCAGCCTTGGCAGCTGCCTCTGCTGTGCCCACAGCTCCAGCTGGATGGGGGCTTTTTGGGGGTGGGAAAATGCCCCTGTGCAGACCCACCTCGGTGGACATGACCTCTCTGACCAAAGGAAAAGCCGCACAACCCTACAAGCCACCAGAGAATCCACAACAAGGAGAGACACTGGAGTATGAGGGGCTGAGCAGAGAGGGATTTTATGGGGGGTGGGTGGGGATGGGTGGGTTAACAGAGGACGTCAGCTTCTCCACCTCCCACTCAACCCAGCGAGGGACGCGAGGGCCAGCAAAGGTGACGTTTTCATCCCGACCGGAGCCGGGCACGTCCCGTCGCTGTTGGGGACCAGGGTGTCACGGCACCAACGCGTCTCCCAGATTATTTTTAACTGCTCTGGATTTCAAACCCAGCCTAAAGACCGCGGCGGAGAGGCTAAGCCCTTCGCATGACGCTCAACTCCTAGCCCCGAAGCACCTCCAGCCCCGAGGTCCCTGGAAAAGCTTCCCCGCTCCGCGGACAGACGCCAAGGGTGTGTTTAAAACTAAAAAAAGCGGTTTTTTAACAGAGGTAATTATCCTGCCCTAAGTCCTGGTGCTTCCTCAAGCTCCCCTTCCCTGTAGCATCTTCAAGAGCGACAGTGTTGAGCCATGAAAAAGATTTCAGGGAACGTCCTCCAGTGGTGGCCACCAAGACAAGGACTTTTGGAGGTCCATCACATCCACTTGGCACGTCCAAGGGGCATCCCACAGCTCGACGGGCTCCATCGATCCGGAGATGACGCTGGAGTGACCTCTCCAGGTTATCCCGCGTATTTCCCGCTTCTCCACGCAGCATCACCTGCCTGGGGAAGATCTTTGGGACCAGGTTCTCCCGAGCTCCTGGCGGAGAGCAGCCCGACGAGCTCTGAGTCCACGCTTGCCTCTGGCAGAAGCTGCTTTTTGTTCCTCACGCATCAGCACAACCAGATACTTTATTGCTGCGCCTCGCTGAGCGCTTTTATTTATTCCTTCAAAATCTTAAATAAACCTGTTTTTTAAAAGTACCTCTGGAACAAGGGAAATGTATTATTATGGTAATTGTCTGGTGCTAATTATACTTATTACTATAATAACCGTTTTGTTGTCACACAAATAAAGTGGATTACATCATTTGTAAGTGCCAGAGGCAAGCGATGGCTCCGGAGCAGTGAGCAGGCGAGTTATGAGGGTTTTCTCCTTGGACTTGGCTGAGACGGTGCCCAGCAAAGGCACCTCCGATGGGGGATCCACGCGGAGCTGGTGGATCTGGTCGATGGGGAGGATGGAGCCTCTGCGTCCTTGTAGGGGCGTTGAGAGGTGAGTGGTGAAGGTAACATGAGAGGTGGGTGGTGGAGGTGAGATGAAGGTGAGATGAAGTTGGGTGGTGAAGGTGAGATGAAGGTGGGTGGTGAAGGTGAGATGAAGGTGGGTGGTGAAGGTGAGATGAAGGTGGGTGGTGAAGGTGAGATGAAGGTGGGTGGTGAAGGTGAGATGAGAGGTGGATGGTGAAGGTGAGATGAGAGGTGGGTGGTGAAGGTGAGATGAAGGTGGGTGATGAAGGTGAGATGAGAGGTGGGTGGTGAAGGTGAGATGAAGGTGGGTGGTGAAGGTGAGATGAAGGTGGGTGGTGAAGGTGAGATGAAGGTGGGTGGTGAAGGTGAGATGAAGGTGGGTGATGAAGGTGAGATGAGAGGTGGATGGTGAAGGTGAGATGAGAGGTGGGTGGTGAAGGTGAGATGAAGGTGGGTGATGAAGGTGAGATGAAGGTGGGTGGTGAAGGTGAGATGAAGGTGGGTGGTGAAGGCGAGATGAGAGGTGGTGGGTGGAGGCAAGATGAGATGAGAGGAGCTCTCATTCCTCCGACACGGCCTTTCCGCTGGCCTTGGTCACCTCCCTCATCCTTGGAAGGATTTTGGGTGCTATCAGGGATGTGATGGCAAAAGCACCTACTATCTCATCCACCTCGCGGTTGCTTGAGTAGATGGAGAAGGAGATGCCACCTCTCTTCCCCGCCCACCAGTGCACGTGTCTCTCAGCCGCCCGGGATTTGGGCTCCTCTAGAAAACCCCAGACGCGGTGCCGGGGCTGCCGGGCTGCTCTCCCACCCGGCACCTTTCCTCACCCAAGGCTGGGAGGATGCCAGCGGCCGAGCTGGTCCTGCCGACCGTGGGATTTGGGTCTCGCGTGGGTTTGGGGGGGAGTTTCACCCAGCCGCCTTCACCCGGTTGCCTTCAACTCCACCCCCACCACCCCCCAGCCATCCCCCAACACAACCCCGCATCATCCCCCCCTTCATTCCTCCCTTCCAGCCTCATCGCCTACAAAAAAACCCCCAACCCCCCTCAACCCGGTGCTCGTTTTCCAGGGTTTTCAGCAAAAGCAGGTGTTTCGCCTTTTTTTGTGTGTGTGCGCGCACGTGTGCGTGTGTCTCTCGCCTCCTCGCTGGCGCTGATGGGCCCCTGGAGCTTATTTTACACGAAAGCAACACAGGTTGATGTATTTTTAAATGGCTTGATTTTATCACCCTGCTTAATGATTTGTCGCGTTATTTATTAGACAGTGTGATATCCAGAGGGATTCATCGCATTAACGTATAAATAATGTGGCAAATAGTTCAATAGAGCCATAAAAAAGGGGATTTAGAAATAAATTGACCTATGTTTGCTACATGTAAACGAAGGTGGTGAATGATAATGTGTGTCATGCCCTTAAGCGTGAAAAATGGGGGCCAAGAATAAATCAGGAAGTTTCTTCAGCAGGTAAAACTGCAAAGCAAAAGGAAAAAAAAAACCCAGCTCTTGGGGTCTTTGCCCATCTCGTGCCCCCTGCTCCAGCCACGCCGGTGGTTGGGTCGGGCCGCGCATCTCCCGCCGGCTTGGAGATGCTGCTGGGCTTCTCGCCGCGAAGGCACGTGGAGCTTTGACCGCACTGGGAGGTGCGAGGGATCCGGCACGGAACCCAAACGTGCTCGTGCCGACGCCATCAATAAGACCCCGCGTCCTTATCGACACTCCAGAACGCTGATGGAAGCACCAGCCCAACCACCCCCCCTCCCCACAGGCTTCCGAGTCCACCATATCCCCTGATACGGGGCGATCATTAGTGTGGAACAGGCTTTCCCAGCCCCTGACAGCCCCCTCCCACCGCGGCAGAGCTTTTCCTTCTGCCGCGGGGGCCACATCCAGCACCGGGCTCATCCGAAATCCCCCAGATCTGCTGGGCCACCAGCCCCAACCCGCACCCGCCTTTGGCAGCGGCGCCTGCCAGAACGACATCTGATCTCGGTGCCGCTGCCAAATGGTTTTGCTCCGCAGCTGTACGACAGATCGCGATTTTTCTCCTCTTTTACGACGCGCTCCGGTTTAATTATTGAACACCACGGGGGTACGCGGGATGACACGGACGGCTGCGAGGGAGACGCGCCAAGGTGAGGGATGGACGGGCTCCAGCAAGGACGGATCGCCGTGCCAAGCAGGGAAGGCGAGAGGAATGTTCTGCTGGTGGGGCCAGGCATCGCCAGGGGAGCGGGAGGGAAGAGGTGGCCACCCCGGGTGGATGTCCACCCCCCTGAACTGCTGGGGGGCTGGCACCAGCCTTGCCTGGCCCGCGCGCAATAGCCGGGGCAATCATGGAATTGTTTGGGTTGGAAAAGACCTTTAAGGCCATCGAGTCCAACCGTAATCGCGAAGGTTGGAGCTCGCCGCTTCGGAACCTGGAGGTTTGCAAACGCCGGGCCCCCTTCCCAAAGTTTCGCAAAAGTGAAAGATGAGAAAAACCTGCAAATTCCAGCCCAGGAGCCTCCGGCACGGCCCGACCGTGCCGGGGCTGCCAGGTTTTAGCGTCAGGCCCCCGGCCGGGGCCAGGCTCTTCGCTTTGCCCGGTGCTGGCTGCAAACCCAGGGCTCCGGCGCTGGCCTCGCTCCCTTTTCCCTTGCCAATGTGACGGGATCGGAGGTTCTAAGCCGGTGAGTCAAACTCGCCGCCTCCTCCTCCTCCTCCTCCTCCGCTGCCTCCGCTTCGCGCTCACGGAGCCGGCATTGCTCACGGGCCAGGAACATCGCCCGGGCTCCCGGTTTACAAGGTCTTGCCTCAGTTTCCCCCGCTGCATCTCACCAAGGTGCTGTTGGAGGGCACGAGGAAGATTATGGATAAGAAAAGATTAAGATCATTCGCACTTCAGAGGAGCTTAAGAGTTGGGCAACCCAATTTGCTCCTTATTTTGCCAAGAGCAGCTGGCGGGTGGTTGCTCTCTCCCAGCCACCTTTCTGGGTCTTGCTGGAGTTAACCCCAGCAGCACCCCCCTTGCTCCCCGCCCCGCCTTTGGCACCCTGGGCTCCTTTGTGATGTGTTTATTAATCTTGTGCAGGGGATGGGTTTTCCAGCAGGTAAATGCATCCACTGGGCAAATATTTCTTTCCTTTTCCCCCCTCCCGGCTGCCTCCGGCTGCGTCCAGCTCTCGGAGAAAAACAACCCTCAGCAGCTCAACCTTCCCAAAACCTGGAAACAGCTCGGAGATCCCTTCCCGGAGAAGGAGGACAAGATCTTCCAGCTTCCTTCGCAAGGAATAAACGCTCGCTTTAGTAGCCAATTTGATTCACTTCTCAAGGAACAGGTTTTCATGCTTTGTGCATTTATTTCCTAATTTTATTATGCCATTTAATTAGATCATGCACATTGGTTTTATTGTTAAAACATGTCCTTGTTTTCTTTATAACTGGATTTCATGGCACTACAGGGACATTTAGGAAAATATCACATTCCAGCATCGACCGTCGAAATCAGACCTAGATCTGAACGGAGCTGCCGGGTCGTAAATCTAGTCACAGATGGAAAAAGCGGAATATTATTCACAGCATGCGGAGCGCCAGCGGTTCCAGGAAGGGACGCACACCCCCTCCGAGCCCTTAAATTACAGCCCGAGGAGGGACGAGACGGAGCAGCAGCTCCCTTGGAAGGACACTGAGAAGTTGTTTGCAGGATTCCTTTTTATGGGCTGACAACGGTCGGGGCTGGCCCCCCGAGACGCCCCATTTCACGGCACCGCCGATGCTACCGAGCTCGCCCTCTCCCCCATCTGCCGCTCCCCGAAAGCTTTCCGCTTGCTCCGCGTTTCCTTTGAGGTCCTCTCCTGCCGAGGAGCTGTTTCCCACGTCCCTTGCAAAAGCCATGTGCGACCCAACCGGGTTGGATTAACGCGGTTTTTAAGGGGAGCTGGGGAGGAAGGGAGACTTTTCTCGCCGTGGGTCGGAGCAGATGGCTGGAAGAAATGAGGAATGGTTCTGGGAACCTCCCTGGGGATGCCTGAGAAAGGGGGAGGAAAAAAAAAGTAGAGAAATCCACACAACTTAAGACACTTGATCAGATGGTTGGAGGTTGACTACAGGAAACTGAGACCCTGGGGCTTTCCCCCCGGGTTCCTGAGGGCTGGGGGCTCGCAGGGGGCTGAAAGGGAGCCGGCTGCAAGCAGAAATCAATTAGTGCTGGGGAGAACTTGAGCCGGTTCAGACGGATCCGTTTGGAGAAAGCACGCAGCGAGCTGGGCTGGGCCGAGCTGCAAATCATCGCCGCGCCGAGAATGCACCGGCAGGTCCTCGCTGGGCTGGGACTCAGCAGCCCCGCGGCTGTAATTCACGGCAGAGCAGGCGTCCTGGTCCCATCCTGCCGCCTTTCGCTGGCTGTGGACCGTGCGATGGAGGAGCTGTGACCTCAGCTCGCTCCCACTGGGCACCTAAAGGTCTGACGGGTGCCGCTCGGGGTGGTCCCCCTCGGATGGGGCGCTGTGCAAAGGGGTGCCCTTGTGCGTGCTGAAGGCAGCCCCGGGCTCGTGGCTGAATCGGGTGAAAGGGGCTTTGGGGCAGTTGCTGGCTGCTGGGAGATCTCAGCAGCTTCTCTTCTTTCTTCCCGGTTGCTGCCACCCAAGGAGACCGAACAAAACCACGAGGGCAACTAGGGCTGGTGGGTCTAGCAGAGCAAGGCAGGAAACCTGTAGTAGATGCTGGAGGGGTGGGGAGGGGAAAGGAGCCCGTGGGGAGGTGACTGCTCGCGGGGAGAACACGCCGAGGAAGTCACGTCCCCTCCTGAGGTCAGCTGTGGTCTCCAAGGGCATGGAGTAAGACACGGAGACGCGTGGACCTGTCCGTCGCCCGCAGACAGGGAGCAGTGGTGTGGCTGAAGCGCTGCTGGCCCTGCAGATCCTCCTGCAGATGCTCCCCTGCAACCCCACGGCCACGCGAAGGTCCCTTCCTTCAGCCTTCAGCCCCATCCTCGCGTCTTTTCCCTCGTGGAGCCTGAGCTTGGACACTGCTCCTGCCGAGGTTCTTCATCCCCTGCAGTACCTGGGGGGCGGTTCATTGCATCCCCCCGACACGGGGCCCTCGGTCACAGCCTTGCCCTCGCCACGGCCAAGAACGGGCAACTAACGGCACACCCCGGCCCCGGGGAGCAGCCCCCAGCCCCGACCGCCGCGTCCTTTTGCATCTGCCCGGCCGCGGGTTTTACAGCCCGGTGTAAACCCAGCGGCTCAGGACGTGTCAGCCCTGATTTATACCGGCATAAACGGCAAAAAAAAAAACCAAACCAAAACCTGCCGAGACGCAGGTACTGAGCTCCGTTACGCCGGCAGCCGGCTGAAGGCACCCGCAGCAGCGCCGCTTCAGCTCCAGCCGGGCTGAATTTGGCCCGACTTGTTTAAAATTCCTTTCTCTGCACACGAAACCATTTTCTGCGAAGTTTAGCCTTGGGGAGATTTATTTCCTTGTTAGCTCAAGATTTTCCTATTAGCCCATCTCGAAGAAACATGGCCGCGTTTTCCCCAGCGCACCAGCTGTTGTGCGAGATGCAGGTACATATTACAGCCGTCATTAAACGGCCTGTCATTCCCGGCTTCCTAATTACCGTATGAATAGAGAGTGGCACGAACAGCGCGGCCGATCCTTCCACTGCGGCTCGCCGGGGGAACCCCAGATGGAAGACGCCGCCATGGCCGTTGGGTTTTTTCCCCTTCCGCATCCAACCGGCGGGGGAAAGCGGGGTCGGCGTCGGCCGCCGGCGGAGCGCCGCGCCGCCCCGTCCGAGCTGGGGTGGCCGAAGGAGAAGTCCCGGCGGCGTTCGCAGCCTCCCCTCTCCTCCTGCCCGCTTTGGTTGGCTTTAAAGGAGTCGTTTAGCAAAAGCGGCACAACCTAAGATGAGGGAGGACAAACATATGGTGAAGTAGATGCGGGGAATATTCCGACGAGCGGTAATATACGGCGAGGATGCGTCCTGGCGTGGGTTTTTTTCCTCTTGGTTTGTTTTTTTTTTTTGCAGTAATTGCTCCCTCCTTTGTTGCAGGAAGTCGCGGTTTTGTTTTGCAGACAAATGGTCTTTTCTAAGCATTTTGCTGTGCAAAAAAAAAAAAAAAAACCACCCAACATGGCTGCGCTGAGGTCACAAAGAGCCCATCGGCGAGCGGCAGCGTGTTTAGCAGCCAGACACCCTTGATTTGCTGCACCTATTACCGGTATTTTATAGAGCGGGAAAGAAATAAAAATAAAAATATAACAAATGTCGGCACAGGGGGACCAAGGGCTGCTCCTGGGGACGGGAGAGGTGAAGTTGCACTCCAGATGTGCTCCGAAGTGAGGTGAGAGCCAGCCAGCACGTGGGATCATGGGGCAGGAGAGGTGCCGGCAGCTCTCCAAAGGCTTCGGCATCCATCTCGGGAAGCTCTGGAGGAGGAAGAGGCTGCCGTTCGGATTTCAGCCTGGCTGAACCGTGCGGTGACCGGGGATGGTCCGTCGCGTCCTCTCTCCTGGAGGTGCCCCCTCCGCGCCAGCCGTGTGGACTCGCTGATGTCTGAGGGAGGTTGGGCGCGTGGCACAGCCCAAGAGGGCCAGGGCATCCTGCGCTCTCCCCAGCCGCCCAGTGCATGAAACTCGTGAGCGATGAGCGCTGTTGGGGTTTCTACCTATGACAACCCGCCCCGCCCTTCGCAGGGGCAGTTTTTGCACTGAAAGGTGAAACATGAACTCCACTACATCCCCCTGGAAGCAGCACCTCAGGGCTTTTGGATCCAAGAGAGGGCCACCTTTAGGGGTCAGGCGAAGCCGAGCAAGCCGATCGCCACCAAGACATGTCCCATCCCTTCCTCTCCCACGCTGGAGGGAGGTTTTGGGTCCAATGGGGCCACAGCCAGTGCCATGTCTCTGCTGGAAGACAGGCCTACAGTTGGGCATGCACCTATTCGAGGAGCCCCACCAGGATGACAAACATCTGGAGATGCAGCTGCTGTCAGGGTGGACTCAGGAAAGCCGAGAGCCCGACCTCTGCCGAAAAGGCCAAGGTGAGGAGGAGCGAGCTCGCAAAGCGCCTGCTCTCAGGCTGCTCAGGTTTTATAGACCGACCCCGTCCCCCTCCCATCATGCCAGAAACCCGGCGGCATTCTTGGGATTAACGATTTCCAGACATCCCCTCCTGCAGCTGGGGAGGGGAAGGCACAACACCAGCCAGCGACCTCAGCTGGAAATTGGGCGGATCTGGAGGAGAACGGGGGATTGAGGCGTTGGGAGGACACACCAAGAGAGGTGCCCGTGGAGAAGGGGAGTTGCACCTCCCAGTGTCCTCAAATGGAGATGCCAAGGATTCTTCGTGAAGATGCAGGAACCCACCCGGGGCTTGAGCATCCCTGGGGGAAACGGGGTGGTAGAAAACCACCTCATACCATCTGCCCTTGAGCAACCCCCTCCCCATCACCCCCCAGCCCTTTCTTTAAACAGAGCTGAGCAGCTTTCGGGCACCTTCAGCCCCACCGTTTACCCTCACGCAGCTCAGACACGAACTCCCAAACCCGGCATCTCCCGCCGTCACGTCCCAGCTTTGCAGCACCGCTCCGGACCACCGCGGCCGTGCAGAAGTGGGTGTTTTCTTCCCTCCCCTCTTTGTGTCTCAGCAGCTCCATCTGCCCGACTCCCCACCTGAAGGCAGCGCGGTCCTCTGTGGCATCTCAACGCGTTGCCATGGAAACTGTAATGTCACAACCCGAGGATGATGGCTTGGAGTGGGAAGAGAACAGCAGGAAACAGTTTCCATGCAAATATCCGTTGCAATAAAAGGCCAATAAATAAACAAGCCAAGGAACTGGGGAGAGTCGAGGAGAAGTAGGAGGAGGGGGGAAATGTAAAATTAAAAAATGGGATGCTGGCTCGTTCGGAAGAGCTCGTTACCTGGAGCTCGGGCTTTGTTTGAATTGCAGCTTCAGGAGACACCTTGGCAGGGTGGTGACGCTGGGCAGGGGTGTACGAGAGCCCCCCATGCCCGTGCTGGCTCTGAAAGGCAATTAGCACCAGGCCCTAACGAGCTCAGGGGCAGTATCGCCCTGGGAGGAGGTCTGGTGGGGTGCAGGGAGCCCCTTTGCCCTGCAGAGGGGGCACGTTTGGGATGCTCTGAGGTGGCCTCATTAACCAAACCCCCCTATTTTTACCCCAAAAAAAGGTTTGCACAGATCCTCTGGGGCAGGAGCTGCTGGGGGCTTATATACCCCGAGGGGGGGGAAGGCAGCACGGGATTGGCTGGGAACATGGGTGGTAGCACAGGACTGGCTGGAAGCAGAGCCAGGTGGCAGCACAGGATTGGTCAGGAGCACAGACGGCAGAGCGGGATTGGCTGAGGAGATGGGCGCAGGCAGGTGAGTGGGGAAGCAGGATCTGGGCAGGATGTGACCCCTGGAGTGATGCTGAAGGGGGGGATGCCCTGTGGGAAAGGGGCGGCTGGGGTGGGGTACAGCCCCTGGAGCAGGATGTGGCCCCCCCAGGGCAACGCTACAAGTGGGGATGCTCTGCACCCTCCTGTTTGCAAACTGACCTCCTGCCCAGAGGAGTGACCCCCTCCTCCGAGCGACCCCCTCCTTGGAGCCCTCCAGAGCCACTGGGACGGGGACAGGGACAGGGACAGGGACAGCCAGAGGGCTGTCATGCCCCATCTCTGCTGACCCACAAACCCATCAAATAGGGGTGACACAAGAAAGCACCCTGCAGCTCCCCCGCTGCCCAATCCTTGGGATACCCCAAACCCCCCCATTTTGGAGCCACCCTGCCCGGCTGCAGCCGCACCGGCACGGATTAACCCAGCCCCAGCGTGTGCGAGCTTGCCGCAGCCCTCCCGACACCGAGCCCTGGCTCTGCGTAATAACCCAGGAGCCCTCACGTAGGATGTCGTGCGAGAAGCTCCTGGCCACGGGCTGCCGAGGAGAGGGAGGAATGTGAAATGCGGCGGCGGCGAGGGGTGAGGCTGGTCCTGATGGTTGCTGGCCTTGAGCAAGCCATGGCCCTGTGCCTCAATTTCCCTGCCCATCGTGCCAGGATGGCGGCACAGACGCCTTCTTCTGAAGGTGCTGGGGTAGACATGGTCTGTTGAGGGCTCGTTATCTCCATACCCATCTTTGGCACCTCTGTGCCGTTGTAACCATGTCCCCCGTGGGGGTTTTCTTGGTGTAATTATAGTTTGTGTAAGCGGCCACGCCTAGAACCAAATATCTGTGCCCAAACCCAACCTGCGCGCGCGGCGGCTCTTGGATTCACCAAAAGCGGGAGCCCCGAGACGAAAAGAAAAAGAAAAGAATTGCAGGAGGAACGGCGCGTTTTTTGGTAAAATGGAGCTTTTGGGGGGCAAACTTGATTTGTACACGGAGTTGTTACGTCTGGGCAGAGAAAAACCAAAGCGTCACCCCCTTCAGGTGTCTTCACAGTGCCTCACAGTGCTGTGACGGCCACGGACGCGCCACGCTCAGCCTGGCTACCGGCTGCCCAGAGGCCACGGTGATGGGCGCCCTTGGAAAAGCCCAGTGAAACGCAGGAGTGCCACCTCGGCAGAGCCACCCAGCATGGCCCGAGCCGGCTGTGGGGCACGGCCAGGGCTGTTCCCAGGGCCACGCTCGGTCCTTGGTGGTGTTTTCTAGGCTGGGCTGCTGCCTGCTCGCCGTTACGGGCTCTGCTGACGAGCGGGCGGTAGACCAAGTCACCTACGAGCACCGACGGCCCGGGGATTTCCTAAACCCCAGATGGTATCCGCACCCGCAGGTGAAAGTCCTGCTCGGCCGCTCGCTCACGCTTTTGCCCCGTGGGGTTTGATCCTGACTGAGCATCGCTCCCGGCCCCATCTGCCCTCTCTGGGCTTGTCTTTGCCAAGCAGCAACACTTGGGGTGCTGCCACCCCACTGTCCTGGCCGCGAGGACCACCTCCACCACCAGGGAAGGTGCCCAGGATCCAGCCTCTACCCTCCCTCCCCCTGCACCCTGCTGGTTCCCAAACCTCCGATTGTCTGGTTTTCCCTTCAAAAAAAAAAAACAACCCCAAAAACCATTAGGGTTATACAACCACGTTAAGTGTCTCCTGACGGACAAGAAAGGACACGAATCCAACCTTTCATCATTCCCCCCCTCAAATAAATCCAGACAAGGTTCCTTTGTAGCAGCTGAGCTGAGACACCTTAACATTTCCCTGCTAGCCAGCTCCAAGTTTCCTTACTCACCATATATTTCCCCTGACAGTTGGTACAGATACTTAAGACACCATATAATTATCATCGCAGCTAAAAGGCAAGGGCTGATTTATTCGTGACAAGCACCACCTTTCCACGATGACGCCATTGACACTTACACCGAGGGTTTTTTTGGCGTGGGGAGGCGCGGAGCAGCACAAGCCAGGCTGCTTTCTCCTCCTTTCTGGTTTTTTTTCTTTTTTATGCTCATCCTTCTCCCCGCCGGCGCTTCACCGCGAGACAACAAGCACGGGGGCCCGGGACCATCCCCACCATCCCCTCTCGGGTCTCTCCGTCTGTGCCGCGCTGACTCTTGGCGTGTGAACAATGCGCGCACTTATCTCAGTACTTATTTAGTGCCCGGCTCCACACCCTGAAATTGCCTGATTATAGCTTTGGGAGCCGGGGTGATGCGTTGGGTTAGGCAAACAGATGTGCCAAGCAGCCTTGTTGAAAACCCACATCCCAGCAGCAGCTTTCAGCTCTCCAGGTTGTTCCCTTTTTTTTTTTTTTTTTGCTCTTTCCCCTCCTCTCCCTCCCTCCCCCTTTTTCTTTCAGAAGGAGCTCTAATAATTGCCTTCGCATTGCTCTCAGCGAGGGAAGGGCTGCGGAGGAGAAACACTCAATGTTTCAGCCATTTGCCAGTAATTTTCTCTCCAAGGAATGGGCCCCTCCATAGCCAAGAACTCATGACTCTTTTGCCTGGTTGTCTCCTTGCCTAGAACAAACCCACCCCCTTGCCTCCTCCCTGCCTCCTCCGCCAAGCCAACCACCAAGATGTCTCCTCTCAACTCGTGAACTCTTCAGATGCACGTCCCCACATGGCAAGAGCTGTGGGGGGAGGCGAGCCAAGGCCGGCCTTTGTTAGTGCCAAGGGTGAGCTTCTCCAACCCATCCTCTACCTCTCCAGGGTACCTCCTAACCCTACATTCACCTCAAAAGGGCTTGGAGAGGGCCACATGTTGGCCCTGGCATGGAGGCCAGGAATGGTTGCACTCGAAACTTGAGGCATGAATTTGTCCAGTCTTCTTTTGGAGCCAGTGGAGAGAAACGGGCACCTTGTAAGGACCATCTGGCTTGTCTAAGACAGCAAAATCAAGGTTTGAGGTGTTTTTGGAGGTACCACTCTCTCTGTGAGTACAAAGGCTTTCATGGACGTTGATAGACAAGATAAAGCCTTACCCAAGAGGACAAGAAATTTGGCAGGAGACTCTTGGTTCCTCCAGATCCTCCTCCCAGCCCAGCTCACCACCAAGCCCTCATAGTAGAAAACCTCCAAGCCCTGTGAGATCCGAGCTGCCCAAACCCACCCACTGGGACATCAGCATCACTGCTGCCATCAGTGCAGTCCTCAGCCTCACGTTGTTCTTGAAAGCTGCTCTCAGGTGCCCATCGCTGAGGTCTTATGGCCCATTGGTTGGGTTCTTCCTCCTCCTTGACATGCTGCAATGCTTTGAGGGAATGTTTGAGACTTGGGGCAATGAGGAAGGGGCAGCTCACAAGCACTTTGTGTTTGCTCCCAGGCCAGCAGATGCAGAGGCTGAGGTGGTACTTGGTGACACTGGAGCTTGAAGAGATGGTGACTGAGGGGCCTACTCCATGCACCACCTCCATGAACACCAGTGTTTGAATCCCGCAAGGAATCTGCCTTTCTGTGTCTCACTGTTGAAATGGAGACCAACGTGCCACTGGGGCATATGGGGAGCATATCGTCCCCTGCATGGCTGATACAGGAAGCCTGGCAAGAGCAGCTTGCATGGGGACATCTTCACACGGACCACATCTTCCCTGTGGTCTTCTAAGATTACATGAGGTGAGTGTTCAAGGACTCCACTGGGTTGGCCGCATGTACGTGTCTGGAGTTGTTTCAGATGCCCCAGGGTATCTGAGACATCTCACAGGTCTTGTGTAGATCACCCACAGGTTGGATTGGCCCAGGGGCAATGACATGGAGGGACCCCAACTCAACAAGCTGGATGTCCACCCACCCATGCACAAGCCGGAACCCATTCCACCCCAGCCCTGGTCCCTGCCCAGGTAACATTGGACTCTACACTTGGAGAATGAGGATGGCGATGGATGGACGGTCCCCACCCATCCTCCTCCTCCCCTCCTTTTGTGCTGCCGGGGCCATGGTGAACAATGGCGATGGATGGTCCCCACCCATCCTCCTCCTCCCATCCTTTTGTGCCGCCAGGGCCACGGTGAGCAACGCCGCTGTTTCCAAAGCTAATTTCTTGCTGAGAAGCTGCAGCTTTCTCTGCCACGTCGATCCCAACCCTGCCTGCCCTCCCTTGCCCACTCTCACGTGCAGCGACGGGCTCAGACTAGCTCATCTCCCAGCAGCAGCTCCAGCGGCTTTCTGAGTCACCCTGATGTTCCTGTGTGCCCCAGAGAAGACGGGATTGCACCCGCTCGGCTCAGCGCCTTCGCCGCCCGTTTGCATCACCAAGCTCCCCGTGGAGCGGTGAATTAAGCCTGTATATCCCAGCTTAGCTCCAGTGCTGATCTTTTCCCTGCCCCACCTCCTGCTCCTTCTGAAAGCTATTCCAAAAATGTCCTGGAATCAAACCAACGCTTTGTGGGGAAAAAAGAAAAAAGAAAGAAAAAGGAAGAAGAAAAAAGAAAAAAAAAAGGGAAGGGAAGGGAAGGGAAGGGAAGGGAAGGGAAGGGAAGGGAAGGGAAGGGAAGGGAAGGGAAGGGAAGGGAAGGAAGGGAAGGGAAGGGAAGGGAAGGGAAGGGAAGGGAAGGGAAGGGGAAGGGAAGGGAAAGGGAAAGGGAAGGGAAGGGAAGGGAAGGGAAGGGAAGGGAAGGGAAGGGAAGGGAAGGGAAAGGGAAGGGAAGGGAAGGGAAGGGGAAGGAAAGAAGGGAAGAAGAAAAAAAAAGAAAGAGGAAAAGGAAAAGAAACAAGAAAAAGAGAAAGAAGAAAGAAAAAAAAAAAAAAAAAAAAGAAAAGAGAAAAAAAGAAGAAAAAGAAAAGAAAAAGAAAAGAAAAGAAAAAAAGAAAGGAAAAAGAAAAAAGGGAAAAGAAATGAAAAAACAGAAAAAGAAAAAGAAAAAGGGTAAAAAGGAAAAGAAAAAGAAAGAAAGAAAAGAGAAACAGAAAAGAAAAGAAAAGAAAAAAGAAAAGAAATAGAAAAGAAGAAGAAGAAGAAAATGTAAAAAGATTGCAAAGGGAAGCCAGGTCCTGTTTGCTCCCTCCCACCACCCCTGGGTGATGCCAGGCTGCTGCCTGTGCCCACTCCGGCTTCCTACGGGGATGCACAAATGAGAGGGACAAAGTGACCCCCCGCCTTCAGCCCGCCTGAAATGCCACCTCAGCCCATGCCCAACCGAAATCCTGCGGCATCTCCCTTCCGGCAGGTTCCGCCCGGCAGCGCAGACGCTTCGCCGGCGCTATCTCGGGTACCTATCTCCGGTGATTCACCCTCCGCAGGTGCCTCTGCCTCCCCTCTCTTTATAACGGAGTCCCTGACGGCTCAGCCTCTGCCCTAGACAGGTCCTACCTGCGCGGCTGCTTCGGAGCGCCTCGTCTGAGACCGACCCGGAGGATAAATCGGGAAAAGCGCTGAGAAGGGTCAGAACACGATGCGGCTTGAGCAATCTTTGCGAGGGCTTGGGAGAGGAAGTGAAGGGAGCAGCAAGAGCTGCCTCACGTCAAAGTTTGCTGCAAAAGGGAGAGAAAATTAATCCCTCTGTCTGCTGGGGACGAGAGAAGACGCCAAAAGCTTGAGCAAGCCGAGTCCAATGGGGGCTATCGCACCACGGAGCAGCTTCTGTGCCTCAAAGAGCCCAAAATGGAGGAGGAAGGGAAATCTCAGAGCCCCGGTCAGCAGCTGGGCAAAAAAAAAAAAATATGGTTTTGAGGGGTTTTCCTACGCTTGCGCTGCTTTAAGGGTCTAAATCGATACTGAATATCATCAAAGCCCAATGCCAGCCTCTCTGGGAGGAGTATGTCATCTGAGGTGGCTTGGAGGTGGGCTACCAAAGAAGGGCTGCTAACCAAAATGGCTCGTTCTTCCCCTCTCTGAAAAAATCGGGGTATTACCATCACTTTTGGTTGGACACCTCTCAGGAACGGCCTAATCTGTTGCGCTTGGTGCCGTGGGTTGGCCGGATTTAGGAGTGTAGACAAGGGCCACCTGGAAAACTGCGGCCTTTTCCCCCGGGGGCTGAGAAACAGATGGATTCTGGGCAGGGGTTGGCCAGCGCTGTGGTGGAGAGGAGCCGAGTTGTCCCGCGTCCCACGCCTGTGGCTTCATGGCGAAGCCTCCCGACCCCTGCGTCGTTCTTGGCCCGAAAGCGGTGTCGCTGCAGGCCCAAGCGGTGCAGGGAGCCCTGGGCGGTGCGTATGAAATTCACCCTCTCCCACAGACCCTTCACGAAAAACAGGAAGAAAACACCCTATCCCGGGACGGCGAAGGCAAAAGCCGTGGAGAAAGACCTTGGGTGGCAAAACCACATGTTTATAGCCCTCAGGCTTTGACAGCTCGTTGGCTTTGGAGCTCTTCTAGCTCCGGAGAAGCAGGAGGCGGCCAGCTCCCCAAAGCGTGTCACTGCCAGCATTTTGAGAGACACATTTTTGGCAGGCCAGCTCACGAAGACAGGCTCTCTGTCACCACAAAGCGCTCATCGGCTCACCCACATGTTGACGACAGCTTGGAGGCTCTCTTGCCTCCTCTGAGACTTTTCTCAGGAGGAAGGGTGCCGAGCGTGGGTGCGCTGCGGTTTGTGGGTGGAAATACTCCCTGTGTGTGGGGAGGAATGTGAAAAACCTGAGCCCATGAGCACGTTGAGTCGTTGACCAACGAGCAACCACAGGCCGAGGTGCCACCCAAGCCCTGAGCTTCTTGCGCTGGTAGGGTGGTTTTCTGCCGTGTTTTGGTCTCCCTCGACAGAAATCCTTGACTTGACCGTCTGGTGGCAGGGCAAGGTTAGGGAGAAGTGTTGGCAGAAAGAGGTCTCCTAAAATCCATACGTCTTTGGTGAGCCAAAGGAGGAGAGATACGCCCCTGGAGCACGGGGCGTTGCATCTTCCAAGAGCAGCCCCGTCTTTGGGAGCCGTCTTGAGACCTACAAGCGCATTTGCTCTGTGCTGGAATGTCCTTCATGTACCTCACCTGTCCCATCCCACAGCTTCGTGGGCTGCCCATGGCACGGCCAGCGTCGGCGTTGTTGGGGCCTTGAACCGCCAGCGGCGAAGGGGCAATAAAAGTGTTATTTAAATCCACCCTTGCTACGCTCAACATCTCAGCGGTGACCCTCAGTGACCCCCACTGCTGCTCCAGGCCTCTGGGTGCCCCCGACCCCACCTGACGGCACTGCGTTGCCAGCGGAGAGTCCCAGAAGGATCCAGGAGATCTGAGACACCCGCCTGGAGGGGGCATTTCGGGGCAATAGCAGGCGAGCTCCCTACTGCAGCAGAGCTCTCCCAACTGGGGCTGCTCTGGGGGCTCCTGCCCCACAGACTCCTCTGCCCCACAGAGCTTCAGGCCCTTTTACGCTGATGACCGTGGAAAACCCCTTGGGGAAGTCAATGAAGAGCCTCGTCCCCGCGGCTCAGCAGCTCCTCCTAAACCCTTGAGACCAGCTTTTGCTTTGGGAGCTTTCCCTGCCTCCCGTGTGGGGCTTTTCTTCTGCATCCCAGGACTCCCAGGATGGTGCTTGCAACCCCTGGAGGCACAAGATGCAACTCCAACCCGCAGTGCTGCGACCTGCTGGTTTGGCTCTGCCCTGAGCGCTTTCCCTGCCCGGCTCTGAAATGATGCTTAAACCCTTCCTGCTGAGCTCTCACCCGGTCGCGAAAGAAAACGAACCCCCCACCAGCCGCCAGCCGGAGCTGCGGCGTCGGCAGGTAGCAGTTGGCAAAGCTGGGGTGTATCAGGGAGGGCAATCGTGGAGATCCGTGTGTCGGCAGCACGTGAAAAGCCGTGGGCTGGGTGAGGCACCGGGCTGGGATCGAATGATATGGGAAATGGAGGGAGAAAGTCCAAGAGAAAGGATGGGTGGTTTGGGGGGAGGGATGAGGCAGCCTTGTCTGACCCCGTCGCTGACCCAGCTCGGGCTGGGGACCTCCTGGGCTACATCCAACCCCAATCACCCCACGAGCCACCCGCGTTTCGCTGTCATCCCTGCACACCGTTCAGCGCTGTCCCACCCCAGCGTGAACCCCGCCGCGCTCCAGCCTCCCTTCGCAGGAGCTGTTGCACAAGCCAAGGGATTCGCAGCACGCAAGGCATGAAATAAAAGGTGCAAAGCCCTTGTCTGGTCCCACCCCCCCGCCCCCCGCCCCGGGTATTTCGGAGCCGTCCCATCCCCAGAGGCTTGAACGCATCCCGGGGAGAGCCTGGAACAGGTCCCTGCCTTGTGGTGGTGCTGGGCTGAATCAGCTCCAGGCAGTTCTTATCCTGACATGTCTAATTGATACCTTGGGTCCAAGGTGTCATTAAAGCGCTTGGATAATCGCTACAGGTACAGAAAGCCGGACTGTCAGTTTAGGGAGGGTGATTAATGCTCCCAAAATCCAGCGTGGGCTGGGGGAGGTGGGCCGGGGGGGGAGAGGAGGGGGGCCAGGGGCTGGAGCAGCCCCAGTGGGTCCCTGCAGGGAAGGGCCCTGGGGTGGGGGGTGTCCCCAGGGGGGTCAGTCCCGGCTCCTCCGGCCCCGCCGGGCTCTTCAGGCTGCGTTGGCACCGGCGGCTGATTCCGACCTCTTGTTTAATCTTTTTTTTATTAGCATCAAACACCCGTAGTCTTGTAAGTACATGTGTTCTCCTATTGACGCGAGGGAGCCTTTGATGCTGATTTACGGCAGCGAGGTGCAGCCAATCTATAATTGTACCCTCGAAAAAGGGGATATTAAGGAATTAAAGGCATTTCGGCGGAGCCAAGCGATCCGATCCCCCCTTCCGCCACCGTCCCGCCACACTTCGCTGTGTCTCTCCCAAGGAAGAGCGGTTGGACCCACTGGGGATGTACCACGGGGTCAAACCACCCTCGGTTTATGGGGACAAGGTGATCCCCTCAAAAACCTTGTCCTTGGACCCGCAAAACCAAACCAACCTCGAGAAAATGTTGCTTGGCCATCCCCGGGAAGGGAAAAACGTCTAATTAAATCCCGTATTAAGGAACGGGGAAGGCGGAGGTCGGAGGAGACCCTTTATGCATCATCTGCGGGCGTGTGGGCTCCTCCAGTTCCTCGTGCCGCCGCGATGGGCTGGAGGCACCGGCAGCCCGAGAAACAGGTCATTGCTGCGGCGTTTCTTGGCGGAGGAGACTTTGCTGCTGCTGAGGAGGCACCTTGCTATATAGGCCACTGGATTTAGTTAAAGGCGTTTATTTTCTTCTTAACTCCGCAGCAAGTAGGTCACCCCATGCTTCTCATGACACAGTTGCTCCAGGACATGCTGGCTGCCTCCATCCCAGAAGGGTTTGGCAGAACCTGGCTGCACCGTGGCCCTTTCCCGTGAGCCGCGGGCGCTGGGTCTGGTCCCTCACCGGCTGCCAGCGATGCAGAGGGACGCGGTGTCTGTCCCTGCTGCCGCCTCCCTGTCATCCATCGCTGGGCACTGCCTGGTTTGTGCCCACGCTCCAGCCCTCCTCCGTCAGAGCTTCCTCACCGTAACGCAGCCTGGTACAGCCCAGGGCGCCGGGCCCCAGGCAGTTGTCCTCAGCACCCTTCAGAGTCCCCCAGGAGAAAGAGGTGCCTCCAGCGGGTGGTTCACCCCATCTGGAGACAGGCGGCTTGGAGAAGGTGGCCGAGGTGCCCTCTGGGTGCTGCACGTTGGGTGCTGGCAAAGCCCAAGTGATGGGAAATGAGGTGCAATGGGGCATCTCTGGGCACAGGCACAGGATTGTGCCGCGGGCTTGAGGCAGGGACCACCGAGATCCCTTTTGGGGCCCTTTGGGATCCTCTCTGCAAATAACCCAGAACGAAGCCCTGCCTTGTCTCACTTCTGGGCTCCCTGAGACCTCTCTGAGCAAGCCGTGTGCTCTTTTAGAGATGGGGAAACTGAGGCACGGCATGGCAATAGGACTACTTTGTGTCAGGAACACCATGCACAGGGCAGAGGGTGGGTGCAAAGAGCCCCCGATGATGTCGGATTAGACAGCCAGCTTCCCAGATCTTCTGCTCGCCTCGTTTTATTTTCACTTTCCACCGATATTTTTCCCCCTCATTTCTTCCAACGGGTCATTTACTGAGTCAGAGATCCCCCGAGCGATGAGCTCATGGAGCCGCTGGCGCGCGGCGGACCTGGGGACACGGTGACGTGCCGCTGCCAGTCACTCTGACACCCCTGCGCCCTGCTCGCCCCGGGCCGTGGGAGCTCCCTGAAGCCGGACCCCGTGGGGCTGAGCCTCACCTGGAGGCGCCGAGGCCCCGGGGACCGCGCCGTCGCGCTTCCCACCCCCGGCTGGCTGCAGCTTCAGCCGGCTGCATCCGCAGGCAGCAGATTTACAACCACCCCGTCGTCATTCACTGTCAAATTAACAGCTGAGTGGAAACAGGAGAAAGAGCCGCATGATCCTTCATCCTCTTTCCCTAAACATTCCCTTTTTTCTCTTCATAAAAACCTCCCGGAGCTGCCTCTTATCTCCCTGGCCCCAAACCAACGCTTTTTGGTGGCAGCAGCATCCCATTCGGGACGGCCCATCCATGCAGAAACCCCCCCTGCCTGGGCGCGCCAGATTTATACCGTCCTCGAAACATAAATGTCAAGTGATGGGGCTGCGTAAATTACTTTTAATAAGAATAATGCCGCGTCTCGCTGGCGTGTTAATACATATATTACCCATGCTGAGCGCAGAGGGCTCAGCAGGACGCTGAGCGTTTAATACACTTGTTCGAAATGCTCATCAGAGAGAAATCAGTGGCTCCCACTGGCAAACCCTGACGCGCGCAGCTCGAGCGTGGAGCGGTTAATGCTCTCTAGCTGGGTCCCAGCCACGCGCCCCCCCGGCGGCCCCGCTGCCGGCGCGCTCGGCGCTGGCACGGAACTTGCCCCTAGAAGCCAAGCCGCCGGCTCGCGGCGTGCCAGCGGCTCCCCGGGAGCCCGTTTCAGCCAGGGGTTGTATTTGCGGCGGGGGCCTCGGGGTGGGCAGAGGTTGAGAGGGGAGGGGATAAACGCACCGAGGTGGCCGCAGCCCGAAGGGACTAGACCCGGATGACGCCACGCTCAGACCTCGTTGCCCCAAAATCCGAGTGGGGAAGGTGCTTCGGCGCTAATCCCCTTAACGACCCCCGTAATCCTCCTCTCTCCAAATACCTGTAGCTTCCAGGGCCCCTTTTACCACCCTCCTGGGTCTGCCCACTCTGAATGAAGGGCTTTTACTCTCTCAAGCCTTCTTTATATTTTGGAGAGTGTTTTTCTTGCCAGAGTCGCACGCAGGCGGTGAAGCATGAGCTCCGCCATCGCCTCATTGCACTCACAGGCTGGAGGGCTCGGGAAAAGATTGATTTACGATTCCCTAAAAGTGATTTATGCTCGTAGCAGGGCGCAGTGGCAGAGTCGTCCCCCCACACACACACACCCCCCTTCCCTGTGGAAAGTTTTAAGATGAATTCACGGCCTCTGAAAAAAAAAAAAAAATAAAAAGGGGCTTCCCCCCGCAGCCCTCCAACCGCCGGAGCTGCGACTATAATTACCCAACCTGTAATCAAGGTAATTTGCATCCAGCACGACCCAGAGTTGCACATGCCCGGCAGAATTTTCCAGCCTGCCGCAATCCTGCAGAGCCGGGCGAAATTTTTTATAAGGAAAACCCTGCCACGTCATTGTATTCCTCGGGGTCTTGCGCAAGCGCCCGGCGCTGGAGCCAGCAGCGGGAGAGGGTGCGATCCGGCTGGATTTAAGTCTTAACTTCAATTTCAGGGGTGCTGAGCTGTCATACCTAGATGGGGAGGTTCTCCTCCAACTGCTCATCCCTGTTTTGCCCGGATCCGCCCGCAAAAATCCCTACGGAACCCATCGACGAGGCTCGGCTGCTTTCCTAAAGAAATTATCGCTCGCGCTCTGTGCGTGCCCGTGTGAGCCGGGGTGTAAATTCCCCCCCTCTGTCTTTTAGACCCATATTAATATCAGAAGGGAGCTGAAGGTCGCAGAGGTGATCCAAATCCTGCCGTACTGATGTAACCGGGTGAAGGCGAGGGCTGGTATTCCTGTCTCCGGGAGTTCTGGGTGAGCTCCACACCAGCGTAACCTTTGGAGCCTCCCTGCCAGGGAGAGACATTAATGCTGCCCAAAGCTCGGCAGAAACTTCACTCAGAGCCCGGATCTTGCCGGCGAATGGAAAATCCATTTTTCAGGTCGTGCTTTAGTGAGACTTGACTCAAAAGGGCAAGTTATGAACCACTGGAAACCGCGATTCCTCCGTCGCAGGACTCGCGAGTAGCTCCTGGCTGAAATAGCACCCAAAACCCGCAGGTATCGTGGCCCGGGGACCTTCTGCCCAGCCCCAGCTCACCCTCAGTGTACCCATCCCCGAGGACGGTGTCAGGAGCCATGGGTGCCACCGCCCTGCTGGGCGTCGATCCTAGGGCCGTGAATAGGAGAAGGGCACCCCCTCCGTCCTCCCTTCCCAGTAAGCCTCCCGCAGTGGGGCCGGCGGCAGGATGGTGATGCGACGCTCATTCCCGAGCAGTGCCGGAGCTCAGGCTGCGAGGAGCGAGCCGCCGGCTCCCCCCGGCTCATAAATCACCGTCCGTCCCGCGGCCCGGCGTTATCATTCATCTCTGAGCCCACACAAATCAATGCGGTTGATGGCTGCCGTCCGTGAAACACCGGTTTTTGCTGGATAACGCGGCATTAGGAGCTGGAGGGAGAGGCCATTCTTAAAAGCTGCCAGTAAAGTGTTTTACAGGACGGCCGGTAATTTATTTTAAAATAAATAAGTTCAGCGGAGGGATGACAAGAGGCAAGTGAACGCGCCGGTTCCCGGCTTTCTCCGAATTGAGTTATTTTGCTGAACAATAATTGTTGGTTCCTCCTTTGAACTTTCCTTTCGTGGCGTTATGAGCGTTTCTGCACAATTACAACCGCCGCCGCGCAGGGACCGGGTGAGCGTCGGAGACCTGCTGGGGATTTACCTCTTGGTGACGAGCCCTCAGCACGTGCAGCTTCCCCAAACGGGAGGTGAGGATTTAGAGGGGGATTAGGGCAAGGGCAGGGACTCTGCTCCCTGGAGGAGCCAAAGCATCTGCCAAAGTAGGAAGACGGCGTGGCCCAGCATCTGCTCTCCCAGGTGGGGAGGTAGTAGGTTGTAGTAGGAGGACCAAAAGCATCTGTAGTTTTGCAGGATGAGCTCGGAGCTTGTTGGAGTCGATGGGAGAACTTGCAGCCTGTTTCTGATGGGTCCCACAATCAGGCTTGGCCACCACCAAAGGAAGTCTGTAGTTAAAGCATCTCCTGCGCCCAGTGCTTGGCCTCTCTGGCTGGTTTCTTGGCCCCCTGAGGTCGCTGTGAAGCGTTATGGGATATCTGGGGTGAACTCAGGCTGAGCAGCCAGACCCTGCCCACTCCCGTCATGTTCACCGAGGGATGTTGCACCCTTGAGGTCTCACCCGTGCTCCAGGTGCTGCCCCAAGGCCCTGCCTGAGGCAGCCGTGAGTGCTGAGAGCCCCCCAAAACACAAATAACTTCAGCGGGGCCAAGGTTTTTGGACAAAAATGTCCGTGTGCCACGAGCACTGCTACCCAAAACTTTGCGGCTTCACCCAGGCAAGGTGACGCCACGGGCTCTGCGCTTCCCTCACCCCTCACGCCGTAGCCCAGCGCTGGTGCACGTCAAGGCTCAGCTTGGCTCCACGTCGAGCTGACCCCAGTTGAACCAGCCCAGCCTGGGGAAGCTGCAAGGCCACAATCACGCCGTGCATCTCCTGACCTGGCAATGCCTCCTGGAGTCGGCAGATCTGGGCGGAGGCCACCCGGGCACCTCGTCCTGCAATTTATCCCATATTTAGCCTGCCCACAACGAGTGCCATCGACTCCAAAACGTGCGGCTGGGGGGTTAGAACCGCACCCCCAGCCTCCTCTTTCCTGATGGAGTTCCAGGTGCAGAGGACAGTTATTTCCATTGCAGACGCAGTTTCTGCAGGACTCCTAACGCAGCCCGCTCCTGGCCACCCTGGGCTTCCTCTTCATTTGCCCGGGTTGACGGGGACAGCCAAAATCTACCGGGGGAACCAGGGTGGCTTATTGGATGATTTGTGGAGGAAACAGGTATATTTTCCAGCTTTTATCAGACCACCAAAGCGTTTCCCAGAAGAGGCACCCCTGGCCTCCGTTAGCTCATCCCTAAGAACGATCCTCCAAGCTTATAAATTTTTCTAATGCAGAACCTCTGGGGATGAGGGATGAAATACGGCCCCGGCTGCGACAAAAAGAGAGGTGTTAAAATCTGTTGCTCGCAGGGAACGTTGACTCTCAAGTGCTGGCAGAGCAGTTCAGACAAATCTCCACCAGCAAAGCTTCCTGCTCGGGCCAAGAAAACCCAGCAGGTGACTTGGTCCCATCCCACCTCATTGACCGTAACTTCAGGGTAACAACCGCTTGGCTCGGGTGGAAGGGAGCCTTGAGGTGAGGAGTCCTCTCCTCGTTCACGGGGTTGGTTTGCTTTTATGAGGTTAAAACCAGCTCAATAAATGCTTGAGAGCCACGTCATTCCCTGCAACCCCAAATCTACCTGTCAGATAGTGATAAAACCGTCCACGCTGGTTGTTAGAAAGTTTTTCAGCTGGAGTCGCCCAGGTGCTTTGCCAGGGAAATCACAGCCGTTATCTCCATTTCATAGAATAAGAAGCTGGAGCACGGGGAGGGGAAACGATGTGGCCGAGGTCACCGGCGAGCTGATGGCAGAGCCAGGAACGAGCACACAGCAGATAAGGTGCAACAAGATGGTTGAGGGCTCTCAACCCTCTCCAGAGATGGATGGAGCCGGTGGAGCTAAAAGCTCAAAGCTCTCCAGAAGCTGCGGCTGCTTTCAGCCCAGCAAGGAACCGTCTCGCTGGGAACAACTGCGTCGCTTGAGGAAAGACTGTGGGGTGAGAATGGGCTGAAGCAAAGATGTGGGAATGAACCTTGGGTGAAAAGATGGAGCAGCGCTAGGAGGTGTGTGCTCACTAGACACGGTCCTCTCCTGTTGTTACACATCTTGGCAACTCCCTGGATTTTGTAGGGCAAAGTGAGGAGAGCAAAAAACCCCGTGGATAAACCATTCTTTCACCTCCCTCCTGCCACAAACGCAGCTCAGTCTGACCCAGATGTGGGAGAGGTGGATCCAGGGGACGAGGCTGGTGGGTTTTGAGAAGCGCCCGGCAGAGAACATGCTCCAAGGGGGAAGGTGAGCAGAGGTGGATGGGCCGTTCCTGATTTGGGGTTTATGGTAGTGCTCTTTGGGGTGATCCTCATCGCTGCTGTCTGCAGGAAGGTGCACTGCTCTGGCACGGAGAAACAAGGTGCGAGCGGGTATGGCTCATGCCCAGAGCTTAGTCATGGAGTTAGAAGGTGGCGTCATCATCACACAAAGAGAAAACTCCTTGGTCTGAGTTTCATCCCAGCAAGGTGACAGGGGCAGATTGACCTGGCTTTACCTCCCCAATGGTGTTGAGTCTCCAGAAACCCCATTTGCTGCCTTTCTCCAGGCCCCGGAGAGGGAAGAAGCCATTGGGTGTGTACAAAGCATCGCAGTGGCAAACCTTGTAGGAGAGAGCTGAGACCTCTTCTTGGCATCAGGGCTCGTTCTGCAAGGTGCCGTGCAGATACGGGGCCAAAGAGGAGCTGATGACTAAAGAGGGGTTTGTTATACCCAACTTCCCAGCCCCCCACCAAGTCTTTGCCCCGAGCTGAATGTGCAACAGCCCAAATCTCTCCCATGTCTTCAGAAATCATGAAGACAAAGGTGTCCCAAACCCCAGTCACCCTCAGCTTGGCTGGGCCAGTGTCATCAGGTGCTGCGACTGGTTTGAGGCGCTGCAGAACTGGTTCGTGCGTGACCGGCCAGGCAGCTCCCGACTCTCCGGGCGGATAAAGGGGTGAGCTTTCTTTGCCATCCCTTCAGCTGACTCCAGTCACCCTAATCCATGGCGATGACGCCAAGTAATGCGCATTTGGCTGGGAGGAAGCACACCGGGCAACGCTTTGATACCCAAGCCCCAAAATCCCAGGGTGAAACCGTGATTCCCTGGATGGCACAACTTCATGGGTGATGGTGGATTTTACTCAGGCTTCAAGACCTCTTGGGGGAGTAAAGGTGCCCTTGATGGTGGCACTTTGGGTACGCAGCTGGTCTGACCCTTTTAGATGCTGAAGCCAAGCATGAAGATGCCTTGGTGCCCATGGACCTAAAACCCAAAGCCACTACCAGTTTTCCCCGTCTTTTCCTTCTCCCCATCCTCCTGTCTAATGTCTAGCTCACCAGCTGGACACTTCAAAAGCAAATCTCTTTGCAAACAGAGAGGCGAGCCTGGCTCATCCTGGCTGAGAGTGCTTCGAGGTGGATTTGCTGCGCGTGGGTATGAGCAGCCACCAGCCGCCATGAATCACAGGGTTGCGAATGCTGAGTAAAGATCCACTCCCCAGAGCCGAGCGCTGTGATTCAGGGAGCAGGAGTGAGCACGAGGCTGTGCCTGCCCCGGAGATTTTGGGGATCACAATCTATTCCCTACAACCACACCCTGGGTTTGGGTGAGATCTTCCAACTCCATGGTCATTAATCGTATCGAATCCCAACCAAGAAGGGACTGAGGGTGGGCAGTGACCCCTGGTGTGGTCCAGCTGCTGAGAGCTCTAAGGCCCAGGCTCCTAATTCCCACTGAGATGGGGTGGGACCAGGAAAAGCCTTGGGGAACTGAGGGCTGAAATCCTGGAGGAACAAGGAACTGGGCCTGGAGAATCGTAGGGAAGGGAAGGGAAGGGAAGGGAAGGGAAGGGAAGGGAAGGGAAGGGAAGGGAAGGGAAGGGAAGGGAAGGGAAGGGAAGGGAAGGGAAGGGAAGGGAAGGGAAGGGAAGGGAAGGGAAGGGAAGGGAAGGGAAGGGAAGGGAAGGGAAGGGAAGGGAAGGGAAGGGAAGGGAAGGGAAGGGAAGGGAAGGGAAGGGAAGTGGGAAAGGGGAAAGTGGAAGGTGGAAAGGGAAGGGAAGGGAAGGGAAGTGGGAAAGGGGAAAGTGGAAGGTGGAAAGGGGAAAGGGGAAAGGGGAAAGGAAGAGGAATACTTCCTTCACTGCTAGTAAATTGGATGCCCTGGGGGAAAAAATAGCCATGAGCTCCCTCCCCAATGTTTGTTTTTGAAAATATTGTTGCTACACATGAACCATGGGCCAAACCCAACTGGGCGTAAATTGGCTCTGCCTCAAACACTTCAAAGGAGCCAGGCTTGCCTTACACCACCAACACATTTGGCCCATGGAAGACTTTTTCTTGGCAGTTGGAGCTTCTAGCCACGCCAAGGTTCAGCTCGCCCTGGTCCTGGCGAGATGCTCTGATGAAAGTTCCCCTCATTTGGCTTCGCAGCCCAAGCACCATCCGGGGCGTGAGCGTTGGACGAGCCGGCAAACAAGCGAGTGCCCGGGTTGGGCCCAATTCACCCCTCGCGTGAGGTGGGCTGAGCATTTAATTTATGCAAATTAATACATTAATTATCCAGAAGGCCAAATAATATCCGCAGATGCATCCAAGGGAAATCCCGTTCGGTTTGGGGTGTGCAGGGGGAAAACCCAGCATTTTTGTGTCTGTGTGTGCCCCAGAGTTGGCTCTTGGCTTTCTAAACCCAGGAGAAATCCTGCTTTTGGCTCTAGCGCTAACCGAAAAGATCCACGTGTGTGTTGAAGGATAAACCGGTTTAAGTTGTGGGATTATGGAGGGAATTCACCTTTTCTTTCTGTAGCCACTCGCATCACTGCTCGTCCCAGCCCGTGTAAATGGGAGCCCCTGCGACAAGTTGGGACTCATCTAGGCAGGCGTTTCCCCTCCGCCGAAACTCAGCAGGAAAAGGCGATCGAAGGGGAAACCTGATGGCGGGGAGTGACCCCCTCTCGCCCACCACTGCGGGGTTCGAGGTGGTTTCTTCCCAGATCCCATTTGGACCAAGCAGCTTTGCACCTCGGCCGTGTGAAGGGAAATAAAACGCTCGCACGGGAGCGGAGCAGAGGGGGCAAACACATCCCCGAAATTAAAAAAAAAAGAGAGATACAAGAACTAAGCGGCAATTAAGCACATGGTATAACGAAGCGCCCCCACCCCCCCTTCTGCGGGCAGCTTTGGTGGTAAATCCCAGGGCGAGCAGGCAGGAAAGATTTGCCCCCAGACCCATTTCTCCCATTTTCCACCCTCCCACCCCCAGTCTCTCCAGGGAGCAATTTCCAAAAGGTTGTGCCCAAATTGCATGCCCTGAAATACAGCAGGACCGGGGGCGAGGGAGATGACATTTTCCTGCCTTACGTCTAAGCCATTTAGAGGGCAAAGAGTTAATTCCTTCTTGGCTGGGGCATTTCTGAAGCTCCTGAGATGAACAAGGCCTTCTGAAACTGTTCCCCTGGTGATTTTCCAAGCTTTCGGAAAAGGCCTCCCTGGGTTTGAAGTCCCCTGGCCATTTGCTGCCATTTTTCTCCCTACCGACTCGGAAAGTTTTGCTCCAGCAATGGAAATAAATAAGACACAAATGTCCGAGCGGAGGGGAAAAAACACAGATATGGAGGAGGGGAGAAAAGTCTGGGAGAGGAATATTTCCAGAGGCAGCAAGTCATGGGAAAAATCCCTTGTTTGACTGGAAAACAGATTTTTAACCATGCGAGACGCGGCAGAGCGGGAAGGTTTCTTCCCTTGGCCAACCAAAGGCATATTTAGCCGTGGGTGGGTGGCAGTGGGCGGTTTTTTTTTAGCTTTTGTTAATCAGTTCACATAACCACGATCCATTTACCCTCCGCGTTCGCATCCGGCCGAACCTCTCCAGCGGCTCCCCGGCTGTTTTTGTATGTTCGACCATCCCTCCATCCCTCTTTCCTCTGTCAATGGCTTCTGACCCCGGCACCCTGTTTTGCCAGCTCTCCCCTCAGCCTTTCTTTTTTTTTTTTGGCCAAAAGCAGTTCTCTTGACTGCAATATTCTGTTAAATAATACGGAGTCATCTCCAGCCATCAATTTTTAAGATAATCCCAGTCCGGGTCAAGAGGGAACTTTGTAGAAACCCAGTAAAAGCACCATTTTCCTACCAGGAGGACGATTTCGTAGAAGCACGAGTCATTTCTCTTCCTGTTGACATGTTTTATTTTATTGAATTTACGCCTGACAAATTTAGGAGGCAAAGAATGAGCCTGAACATCTCGTAAGGGCGGCGATTTTTCATGAAGGGCTGTTGTGAGAGAGAGGCGTTTAAGGCAGAATAAATCTCTCCTTGCACAGGGAAGCACATGGGGAAAAAAAAAAACCCAAAACAACTCTATAAGGTGGTAAATCGTAAAGTTGTTGTGTTTAAAAAAGCCCTCAGAAGTCACTGAGCTCCAGCCGTTGTTTAGGAAATCAGGGGTTTTGGCAGCTGGGCAAGGAGCGAGGGGAAAAAGAACAACAACAAAAAGTCAAGTGAGATCTTCCCACCAAGAAATAATTTATCCAAGATTTCATCTGCAGGCACATCCAAAAGCAATTACAGGAGCCTCATTACCATTATTTATTGAAACACCCCCTCTAGCTAGAGGAAAAGCAAAATACATCACTAAAACGAGAGGAGAAGGCCTCTTATAAAAGAAGTTGAAAGTCCATGAAGGCGGCCGGACGGTGGAAAGGAAAACCAACAAAGAAACCACACTGGGCAGCAAACGGAATCCTGACGGGGGGCCTCGGAGGCAGGGGAGACCAACTGGGTCAAGCCCAGTTGCATGTCCAGGAGGTCCTGGCTGGGTTCAGAAGCCTTCAGACCTCCTCCTCCTCCTTGCAGGGAAAGGGAGGAAGGTTCAGCTCTGCTTGTGCAGTGCCAAACTCCTCAGTTCACAGACAAGAAAGAGAAAATATTGAGGAAACGTAATATACGGCCTAGGAAACGGGCTGGAGAAGTGCTCCAGAGGATACAGGGCCCTACGGCAGGGCAGGGTATTGCTGACCCCCTTCTCTGCCCACGCACATGTTGGAAGTAGTGGAGAACATCGAGAGTGTCCAAGGTCCACGTTTGCAAGTGTTGCACTCTGGGATGGATGGGTGGGTGGGTGGATGGATGGATGGATGGATGGATGGATGGATGGATGGATGGATGGATGGATGGATGAGTGGGTGGATGGGTGGATGGATGGATGGATGGGTGGATGGGTGGATGGGTGGATGGATAGATGGATGAGTGGGTGGATGAGTGGGTGGATGGGTGGATGGGTTAATGGGTGGGTGGGTGGATGATGGGTGGATGGACAGGTAGCCCTAAGTGGACTTTCCCTTTCTTTTCATTTCCGTTGATAATTTTCTTTGTAGGTAAAGACCACCCAAGATTTAAAAAGCCCAACAACTTTGCATTGAAGAGGAATTCAACCTTTTCAATAAAAATGAACGTTTATGCCAAAGATACCATTGGGGGATGAAACCCCTGTGTGATGACCCAGCCCGTAGGGACTAGATACATGCGCTTGTTTCCATGTGGAACATCACCTTAACTCTGGTCCCTGCAACCCAGGGAGGTTGGGGGGTACCTTCACAAGGGCTTCAGCATCATGCGAGATGCAAAATGAACCTGCTCTGGTCCCACCTCTCATCTTCTCCTCAGTGACCTTTCTGGTGATCCTGGAAACAACAGGCCTCTACAGGCGACCACCTATGGAGCTGCAGAGAGGACCAGGTCTTCCAGAAGAAGCAGTATTTCTTGCCCCACGTGTCCCGCTGCGTCTCTCCTCCCCACGCCTCCTTCCCAGCTCCTGCTTCCAGCACACCTGCATGTCAAGAGAAAAACCGGGGGTTTCCCAAAGAGAGCAAAACTCCCCGACACCTTTGAAGTTGTTCTTCCGGTGGATATATTTGTACAGCAGACTTTCTGGTCTGGAACCCATCTGGTCCCCCCTCCTGTACGTTGTCCTCCTCATAGGCAGTAATTAAGGTGTGTGCCCATGGTCTCTGGAGCTGGAGGTTACAACCTCAGCTGGAGTCTCATGAACCTGGGAAGGGAAATAAAGTTTCATTTTTCGCTAGGATTGCTCCAGACTGGGACAGACGATGCATCCGAATCCTCAGGAGAAGAGGAGAGAGGCCAGAAGCGCAACAGGAGCACAAAGAGCTGGGCAGTGGCTGGGACACATCCATCTCCGGGGGACACTGCAACCATCGTTGACCCAATCTGAAGGGGGGATGCACCCAGAGATCATCTCTACACCCCCAAAAAAGTCCCCTGGAGAGTTCAAGAGACAATGCGTGTCACCACAGCGGTGACAAACTCAACGTGGCTTCCACCAGCCCGAGCCCAGTCAGGCACCGACCCCGCCAGGGCCCCGGCGTTGGGAGGGATGGGACCAAATTTTGATGTTACAAAAAACACCCGACAGTCAGGAGAGAGAGAAGAAGCCCTGAGAATGGCCGAGGGGAGACTGTGCCCTTTTCCTTTGCGTCTGAAGGAAAAAAGTGGGTTTTTTCTTCTACATTTTTTATTTAAAGGGGCGGGGGGTGGGAGCAGGGACGAGCCGTGCGCCTTGCTTGGGGCGAAAAAAGGCGGAATTGGGGCCGTACAAACACTCTGCGGGGCGGGGTGGGGGGCGGGAGGCGGGGCACGGAGATTCCGCCTGCCTGGGCGAGCCGCCGGTACGCACCCGCGCAGCTCCGCTAAGGCGCTGTTACCGCAGTCGGGGGAGCAGAAAATGCGCGGCTTTTGCGCCCGGCGTTTCCCATCTCTAAAAACGGGGTTTTTTTTCCCGGCTCCCCCCGCCCCTCCCCGGCGCTGGCTGAGGCTGGAAGCGCTCATCGCATTAGTCATCGGTCACCGGCAAGGCGCCGAGTTGAGACATGCACGAACCATCATGGAAATCTCTCCCCATTCCCACGGGAGCGAGCTGGCACCGACCCACCCGCGCAGGGCAGCGCTCCTGCCTTTGAGGATTATATTATTATTATTATTATTATTATTATTTGTATTTTTTTTCCTCCTAGGAAAGCCCCAAGTAGATGCATCATCCCCTCCCTCCCCCTCGAAAACAGCCCATCGATGGGGCTGAAAAGCACCCCCCCGCCTGCGGAGGTGGAAGGCAAGTCCCGAGCGCTTAAAGGGAAAAGAAAATAAAGCCCCAAGACACGATTTCCTTCCTTAAATAAATTATCACCCTTTCCCAAGCCCGGCGCCGCCGTTTCGCGACTGATAATGATCGATTTTTAATTTCTCTATCAGTGCTTTGCTTTCCTAAATTAATCAGCACTTAATTGGGGGGGGGGAGAGGGGATGGATTTCGGAAGGCGCGTGTTCACGCAGGGGTAGATATTTCCACGGCTGGCTCCCAAACTGAAATTCCCGAAGGAAGAACTTATACAAACATGCCCTGGAGGAAAAAAAATAAGGATTTTTATTGAAGAATTGGCGCGGTTTGTGTCCTTACAAAACCCCGCCACTTCAAGCCTCGAGGGCTTTTTCAAGAACCTCTTTTTGTTCTTATTGAAACAGAATTTCTTCTGTTCGGTGCGTTTCGCCTTGTCCTTCACGGGACAAGGAAGGGGAAAGGAGAAACCTGACAAAACCCGGGTATTTGAGGGCTTGTTCCCCTTTTGAATATTATCTCCGAGAAAGTTATTTAACTGGGTTATTGGGTTTTTTTCACCTGCAGAAACCACCTGCGCTGAGCACCAGCGGAAAAACCACTCAGTGGTCAGACGGGGGAGGGTGACGGCTGCCCGGTTTGGCCCATTTTGGCCCATTTTGGCCCATTTTTGTGCACTTGCTGGGGCCAAAGTCGCATCAACCGCTGGCCCCCGGGCGGGTGGTTTGGGGAGAGCATCAATCCCCCGCAGCATTCTGCAGCTCGGGAAACTACCCGATTTTTGTGCAAAGGAACAAATACGTTTTAAAAATAAGGGGGAAAGCCGCTGAATCAACAGCTCGGTTTAAAAATCGGAAGGAAAAAAAAAAATCTTTGAGGGGGTGGCGGCGTGGGGAGGGACCGGACCTTTGGGGACGCTGCGAGCGAAGATGCGGGAAAATGGGGTGAGGGGGGATTGGGGGGTGGCCAAAAGCCCAGGAAACGTGGTGAAAAATAGGCCTTTGTTGGGGAAAAAAATCACAAAAAGAAAATCAGCCCCAAACTGGAGAAAGGCGGGGGAAGAGGAGGAGGGGAAGGTGCGAGCGGTGCCTCCCCAGAACTCATCCCCCCCGCTCGGGTGGGAGGCGGGTTTTGCCGAGTTTAAGCCCAGACACATCATTACTTTAATTTTTTTCTTGTCAGTTTTTTTTTTTTCGGTGGGGGGAGGCGGGACGGGGGGAGCAGCGAGGACGGCTGCCGGGGTCACCCGGGAACGCCGGGCCCAGCGTCATTCTGTCGCTGGTTTGTATTTCTTCGGGCATTTCGGAGTGCCTGGGTTTCGGTGTCGGTTTAAAAGCATCGCCCAGAGCATCTTTTCCATTAATTAAAGTGCAAAATCTACCGCAGACATCCCCGAGCATCCCCCCCCCCCGCCCCTCCCCGGACCCCAGGTCCATTAGCACGCCGTAATGCTCAATTATCACGTTCATCGCACTTAATTGGAGCCGGGAGGATCCTCTTTGCTCCCCCGAATGCCGGGGTTCCCCCAGGACACCTCGCATCAAACCCCGAGGCAAGGAGGGGCCACAAGCCCCCCCGGGGGGAAAAGGGCTGGGTGGTGCTGAGTCCCAGGGAGGGCAGGATCGGGCCCAGAGGCGCACCAAGGTTTTCTCCATGAAGAAACGCCGCTTCTCGTTCCTCCAGTCTGACCCGTCCCATTGCAGACACATCTGGGTGATGATCCCATCGCGCATCCACACGGACCAGGCGTGTTTATGCACATGTGTGTTTGCATGTGCATATTTACATGCATGTGTATGTGTGAGCGTATGTTTGCGTGTGGATGAGCTGCAGAGGGGTATGGGCATGTATAGAACTTTGGATGGATGGATGGATGGATGGATGGATGGATGGATGGATGGATGGATGGATGGATGGATGGGTGGATGGGTGGATGGATGGATGGATGGATGGATGGATGGATGGATGGATGGATGGATGGATATGCAGATGGATTGGAGGATGGACACAGAGTTCCCATGGGGTGACTCCTAAAAAAAAAAATCAATATTTGGGTTCAGGCCATGCCTCTTCTTGGAGTGGAAGTTGCCACCGTGAGGCTCCATGTCATGGCTCTGCACCAGGAGGGAGTGGGAGTGCGTGTCTTGGTCATTGGTCCATCCCAGCATGTCCTCTTGGACAGGAGACAAAGGTCTGCTCTTCTAGGAGGTGATGCCTGTCCTCTCCTGGTGTCAGCTGGATTTCATCCAGGGTGAAGGCAGACAGGAAGGGAGAGGGGAAACGCATTTCTCAGCAACTGGATCTGTTGAAGCAGCTTTTGGGGGCAATCTCTCCATTCTGGTGTCCCAGAGAAAATGGACCAACGAAGCTGACACAGGCAGAAGATGCCACTCAAGGCTGGCATGAGGAAGTGGCCAAGGGGACAATAAAAAGGGGGCATTGGGAAGGTCCCTGCATCCCAGCAGTCCTGGATCAACTGTGATGGACCCGTACCCCAAATACCACAAGGCCAAGCAGAGATGTCCTCATTGTTCTCCTGGGGTGGGTAGGAGGGGATCTCGGTTCCTCTGACCCATGGTGGCTGCTGCAGCTTCTCCATTGTCTGGGGACCAAACCCCTGTTGTCCCCCACAGGAGATAGTGGCTTCGTTGTCCCAGTAGGACTGGGTAGGATGCTGAGACTTGAGTAGATTTGGTTTTAAAATGGACAAAGAGGACCATCGGCCCCAGATTTGGGGTTGAGGCAGGAAGAGAGAAGAGCTCTCTCTGGGTACTGTCAACTCTGAAGCCTACAGCCCACCCCAGAGAGTGGGAGAAACCCAGACGGAGGACACAGGGCAGGAGGGTGTTGCAGCATCAAGAGACCTTGGAGCTGCAGTTCATGCTCATCCCCATCCAGGCGGAGAAGACCAGAACTGTGGGAGCTGGACAAGGTTTCCTGGAGCAGGACACGTCCTGTGGAGGCGCCCATGGAGGGGGCTCAGTTTGGTGGCTCTGGGGCACAATGAGTGGGATGCATCGAGAACCCCACTGGTTCCCTGGGGTGAAACCTTCCCTTCGGCTCCATAACGATCCCTCCACAGCCCCGGGACTCGCTGGTTCGCTCTGCAGATCCCCGAGCAAAATTGGGCTCAGTATGGGTGAATGGTAAAATATGTCGCTGGGAAGCGAAGAACCAGGAACCCCAAAAGCAGCCGCTGCTGGGAGGAGAAGAGCAGTTGCAATTATCCAAAGTGGGAGTTTTGCCAGTAAAATTTCTCCTCTTGTTTCTTTTGGCTTCGTTTGATCTCAATTGCCTTAAAAAAAAATTTAAAAAAAAATAAAAAAAATTAAATGACAGTTTATTTTCTTCTCATTTTTTTATTTTCTTTTTTATTTCTTTTCTTTTTTCTTCCCTTCCATCCCTCGCTCCCTCTTTCTCCCACTTCTCCCTTTCTCTCTCTCCCTCCTTTCCTTCTCTCCTCCAAAGAGGCCGCAACACACCATGGAATTCGCAAGAACATCACCGCATTTTTCACCTCCGGTGGCCTCAGAACTCCCAGATTCTCCTAAAAAGCCAACGCGAGTGTCGCCCAAAGTCACAGCGCTGCTGCAGCTAACCCAGAGCAGCCAATTATGCCCTTAATTAAATTCCCGCAACGATTTCTCCGCATCCGCATGCAAATCTGTAAATATACATAACCACAGGCACGGCCGTAAATACACAGCTACACATCCGCACGCATCCCTGGGCCTCCGGCACCTCGGTCCCCGGCTGCGGGTGGAGGAGCGGGCGGACAGGAGCAAATCGGCTTTAAATCGGTGGATGGAAATTCCTCCCGCCGGACCGAAGAGCAACCGGGGGGACTTCGGTGCCTCTGCACCATGAAATGAAGGATTTGGGGCTTTAAGGGGGGCGGGTCTTAGGTCAAAGGGGGGGTTGGGGGGGTAAAGAGCCCCTCCTGGGCCGTGTCGGGGGTCTCTGCCCAGCTCAGGGGTGGAGGAGGCAGGAGCACCCTGGGCTAAGAGCATCCTCACCCCCCCCGCCAAGGGGCTTCGGGGTTAAAACCCGAGTCACCAACCCCCGGCTCGGTCCATACGCCGTGTTTTTTACGTATTTCACCAAGAAATGGCAGATTGGCAGATTTGACCTCCTCGGTGCCGGCCGTTCCCCTGCTCTCCCGCACCGGCTCCGCCGTGGCCGCAGAGCCCCGGGGCTGGTGGCCACCGCGGGCTGCCCGTGGGCCAGCAGAAGCAAGAGGGAAAAAAAATCACCTTTTGATACCGCTGTCTGATTTGGCACCGCTCCGGCCCGGGGGAAGCTCCTGCCAGCGCGAAAGGCGGATTCGCCGAAATAAACCACTTTTACCCCGCAGTTTTGTGAAGTTAATCCAGTCCGGCCATAACAAATAATTGGGGAAAAAAAGAATCCGTGTGTTTATCCTCCTAAATCTGCGCTCGTGGCATCAACCGGGGGCTTTAATCTTATTTCGCTTTTATTATTATTACTATTCTTAACGATCCACTTGGCATTCAAACCGCCCAGCTCTCCAAAACTACACACACACACCCTTTTTTTTTTTTCCGTTGAAAACCTCAAATCCTCCCCAAATCCCGGCGCTTTCCCCAGGTACTTGGCACATCCCTGGAGCCTTTGCAGAGTTGCACGAGAAAAAAAAAAAAAAACCTCTTTGCAAGAAGGAGCAAAGCCAGGAGATTGCAATAACCTCAAAGCACAGCAATGTTCAGGTGGGATTTGGAGAAAAATAATTTTACCGGTAAATATTTGGAGCCGGGAAGGCTGATCCAGGCCGGTAACTGGTATTTATGGATTTGGCAGCTGCTGCAGGAGGAGCTCGGTGGGGAAAAAAAAAAATCCCGGCTCGAAAAATGTCCAATTTGTGGGAAAAAAAACCCGATATGCAGAAGGTGGGACCTTGTCCTCCTCCACGGCCCGGCTCCGCCAGCAGGTCGGGAAAGGAGCTGGCGTGAACTGCCGAGGGAGGTGGCGCTGGTCCATTATTTTAAAAATTTGATAAATTTCGAAAGTGTCTCTTTTTTTCCGCGTCATTGTTCACTTCTCAAGGGGCAGAAGGAAAGAGGGAGAGGAATTAATTTCAGGAAGATGCCAAAGGCGAGGCGGGGGTGGCACCCGGGGACAATCGCTTTCTTCCACGGAATTTATGCGCGTTTTTCACCCGAACACCCACGAACAGGTTCTCGGTTTTTATTTTAGATCGATCTGCAGAGATAAAAGGTGGTTGATAGCCGGGATGTTTCCGAAGGTCGATGGTTTCACCCTCAGACCTTCAGGTGCCGGTACTGGCAGTCGAGAGAAGATGGATGGAGAGCAAAACCCGGGGGAGGCTGCGCCCCGACTGCCCGGGGAGGGGGGTGGGTTACCCCGTGAATAGCTCTAGGAGGGCTCCGGCTCCCAGGGGGCGTTCACGTGTCGTGGGGTGATGTTACGAAAGGTTGACAGAACGTGGGGCAATCCCCGCACGAGTCACCCAAGCACTTTCTTTCCCATCACCAACACGCTCCCAAGAGCTGCCTCAAGTTCCCACCTCCAGTTCCCTGCCGGCGGGGCTGAAACGTCGATGAAATTCCCCATCCCTCTCCCCGCGCCCTCTCACCTGGGGGCTCTTTCAGAGCGGTTTAGCTCCAGAATTAAATCCTTGACAGCGGGGGATGAACCCTTTGCTCCCCACTTGACCTGTAAGGGGGTAACCACCGTCCTAAAGGGTTGGGGAGCCCAAATGCGCGTCACCAGGAATGATTTAAAGGACATCATTATATTTTCCTCATTGGAGAGACACAACCTGCCACCAGACTTCCCAAGCGAGCTGTGGGAAGACGGAATATAAGCAGGAGCCGGGTTGTCCGCGATTATTTTGCAGAAAGATTTGAAGAGTGACTCTTTCAGGTGGTTTTTTGTTTGCCCATGTAGATACCTGGAGGGAGGGATGGAGGGATGGAGTGATGGAGGGATGGAAGGGCAGAGGGGCAGAGGGGTGGAGGGATGGAGGGGTGGAGGGATGGAGGGATGGAGGGGTGGAGGGATGAAAGGGTGGAGGGATGGAGGGATGGAGGGGTGGAGGGATGGAGGAGTGGAGGGGTGGAGGGATGTGTCGCACTGATTCTGCTCCACTCCCAGTTTTACCTCCCCACCACGCTGCAGCCAAGCACTCGAAATAAATTCGTTTTGGGGCTTTAGCCAGATTCTCACCTAATTTGGGAGAGAAACAAACCACGTGGCTGGGGTTCTCCTCTCTCGCCTCCACGGTGCTCTGGAGCCTTGTGGAGTGGGGAAAGGGGGGTGAGGGGAAAGGACCCCCCACCCCGGAGGCCAAGGGAGACCCTCACCTGAGCCAGTCACTGCGTGGGTCCCTGCCCCTGAGGGGTCCCCGTCCCTGAGGGGTCCCCGCGGCCCGCTCGGATCTGGCGGCTCCAAGGGGACAGGGAGGGCCTGGAGGGGACTCTGGGAGGGCTGATGTCACCCCAACCCCACCCCGGCCCTTGCCGAAATTTGACTGAATCAGGAAAACGGGGCTTGCACCTACACGCCAAGCTTCTGACAACCCCCGAAATTAATCGAAAACAGAAAATAAATTAACTTTCCCTCCGATTACCCCTCCAGGCTCCCCCACGCCGCAGAGCAGGATGAACCCCCCAACACACTATGGATGAAAACCGACACAATTTCTTTAGAAGTTTTTTTTTCTTTAGGATAAACCTCCCAATTCCACTGTCACCAAGAGCAAACTTGTGGCCATCGCCCCTTTTAATTTTTTTTTTTTTTCCGGCTCGCAAAGGCACATCCTCGGGGAGGTAAAAAACCACGAGATTTTTTTGTTTTCCACGCGTTTGAAGAGGAGGAAAGCACACAGGAGCCGGAGAAAGCCTTTGAGGACAGGGCCGAAAAACACTTTTTTTTTTTTTTTTTTTTCCCAAAAATGGGGGGAAAAAATCCTTTTTTCACGCCTTTTTAACCGAGTGCAGAATTAAAGCGTATTTTGCTGGTGCCAAAGTTTTGCTGCTGCTTTGGGTGAGTTCCGAGCAGCTCAGGGAGGGTTTGGCTGCGTCCTGCCAGGGCGGTTTTAGCCCGTCTTTAACCCCAAACCCCATGTTTAGGGTTTAACCTCGTGAAAGAAGAATTTCCTCAGGTTCTCGGCATTTAGGAGAGACTCTGAGTATTAAAATCGAGAATAAAGGGCCATACCTGAGGCGGAGGCACGGTCTCGCTCCCGGGTGAAAATCCAGGTTATTCCCATCCAGGGGGATAAAAATCCTGCAAAAAACCCCCCAGCCCGGCCCATCCCGCCCACATTTTGGGGGGAAGCAGAGGGCTTTCAGCCTCTGCCTGCCAAGGTGAAGGCATGCGCCGCTTCATTTCCCTCCGCACTTCTTCTCCTTTAAAACTCAGCCCAGCCCATTAGGCTTGGAACAGGCTGGGATCTCCGTTTACCCAAAAAAATGTTTTTCGAAGAGAAACATCGGGTTGGGTTGGGTTTTTTTTTCCCGCTTCTTGCTTATTGCGGACATATTTTCCCTCGCTAATGCCTAATAAGTCCCAGCTTTTCCCCGCTTCTCCCATCCCGCCGTGGCGTGGAATTGGAGCTTGCGTCGCTCTTTGCCCTCCGTGGGAACGCGTGGGCACCGCTCGCGCCTGCTCACCGCGGAAATTCCGGTTTAAGACTAAACCCCGGGTTAAGCTCAGCTTCTGCCTCTGGAAATGAAACTTTTCGGTGTTGCGCTTTTGAAAATGTGGATAAACTTGGCGAAGAGCTCCCGCTCTCCCCGCTCCGTCCCTGCGGGCGGCTCCGGGGAGTGAAATATTTGGACATCAAGTGGGCCAAGAAGTAAATAGTTGGGGTGGGAGAAGGGGAGATGAACGCGCAGAACTGCTTTTGAACGATATTTGGCAAAAAAAAAAAAAAAAAAAAAAGGTTTCTTACATTGGCCTGGTGTCTCCGTCCTTCCAAACTCATCTTGAGTTAATTCGGTACCGGGAGATGGGGGAGAAAATAAAAACAACCCCGGAGCGTTGCAATCCCACGGCCAAAAAAAAAAAAAAAAAAAAAAAGCCAAACCCGCAGAACAGCCAAACAAAAAACCTCTGTATTTTAAAGCGCGTACAAATCAAGGAATAAAATGACATTTAGGGGACGAAAAAGAAAGCCTCACCCAAGCGCGGAGGGCTGGACAGCAGCCGAGCGCCGCCGGCTCCTCTCGCTCTTCCTCTCCCCGGCGGGATGAAGGCAAAGCTGACGAGGAGCGCTAACGACCTTCTCCAGATCGCACCTTGTTGACACCAGCCCGACCAAATGGCCCCCTTTTCTTTTGTCAGCGCTTCGGGCGACCTCTTGTTTTAACTTGGAATTGAACTTGGACTTCCGACCAGACAGGGGCCCTAAACCGAGGCCGCTATTTTATTTGTCTGTCTCTGAATCGCTGAGTCAAGAAGCACCGGTTACACCGGCCGCGGGGGGAGATAATAACGGTAATGACCGGGGGGGAGTGCCAAGAGCTGGGACACTCCGCGGCGGCTGGAAAATACAAAAAAAAAAGGGGGGAAATGGCCTTATTTGCCTCAAAATGTGGAGTGGCCGTGAGGAGAGGTGGAGAGGAGGGAGAAAAGGGGCTGCGGGACTTGGGGAGACCCCCGGCAAGCTGCCACGTCCCCGCCGTGTCGCCCCGGGGTGATGGGGCCGATGAGTGGGACCAAGAGGGATTGATCCTCTTCCTCCTCTTGTCAGCTTGAGCACAGGGGGTGGTTTTTTTGGGGGGAAAGGGATAAAACGGGGTACTGGAGCCGCAGGGTTGGAGCCGACGAGGTTTGGCTTTGCGAATCCACCTCTGGCCCTGCCTTGGGCAGAGATTTTATCCCTATATATTCATTTTTCCCCTCTTTCTGGATAGCACAAGGCAGGGGAAGCCAAAGCAAAACACACCAAGCCCATCCTCAAGCTTTAGCAAACCCCTTTCCCAAGCTGGGGGGCTGCTGGGGGTGGGGGGCTGGCAGCGCCGGTCGATGGCAGCTAAAAAAAAAAAAAAAAAAAAAGGCTGGGGGAAAAAAAATCGCCTCAGGGTGGATCCTCTGCGAGCAGGTTGCAGGAATCTGACAGGTTAGGAAGGAGAAAAGCCGGATCGTCTCGGGTCAGGCTCAATTCCCCGCCTGCCACCAGCCGAGACGGTTTGATCCAGCCCGGGGAGGGGGCCGGGGGTGGAGGGGGGTAACTCGAGATCGTGTTTCCGTCCTCGCTGCGTCTTCCCTCCTCGCTCCTCTCTCTTCAGAAGCGTTTAATTAAAATTAAAGATCAGGCAGAGGGGGTCATTTGATTTTTTTTTGTTTTTTTAGTTCCCTGTACAAACCTCTGCCGTGCCGGGGAGGGGGTGAAGAACGGGTGATAAACCCGGCGGCTGGGACAAACGCAAGGCTGATGCAAAACCTTTTATATTTTTAAAAATTTTATCCCTTTTTTTGGGGGGGTGTTTTTTGTTTTGGTTTTGGGTTGGTTTTGTTTGTTTGTTTGGGTTTGTTTTTTTTTTTTTGTCCCTTTTTTGGGTGCAATGCGTCAAGGCAGAGAAAACTGTATTTAATTTTCTTTTTCGGGCATGGCTTTTGCAAGAACGCTGCCGCTTGGCCCCAGCCTCCAGCCTCTCCGCTTCTATTAATTCAGCAATGAGCTGAACCGGAGAGGTTGGGATTTATTTTTCTCAAAAAGACCCAAACAAACAAACAAAAAAAACCACACACACAAAAAAAAACCACACAAAAAAACCCCAAACAAAAAAAAAAAAAACAAAACCACAACCCCAAGACACGCAAAGTTTGGGGAAAAAAAGTCGGGTTTGGCTTTTTTTTTTTTTTTTATCCAAAGCACATTTTGAACAAAGCCTGGGAAAACTTTCCTTGGATTCCGCTGCAAGAATATGAGATTTAGAGGGATCGTTTCTTCCCTCAATTGGGACTCCGGTGGGGAAATGGTGTGTGGATCCCAGACCTTCCCATAGCGCCGGCTCTAATTTCCCTGGGGGCTCAAAAAGCTAAAATTGCCCTTTCCACAAAAATAAAGGAACAAAATAGAAAAGCAACTTTTTTCCCCAAGTGGAGGTAGAGGTTTTTCCGTGCGGGTGCAGCGGGGTTTGGAGGCACCGACCGCGGCTGGAGCCGATTTTTCCTGCCGTAAACCTCGTACCTTGGCCGTTTTCCTTCGGACGGGAGCGCTCGGGAGGTGGGGAGAGCCACGAAAAGGGTTTTTCCTCCGGAAAATGGGGTGTCGAGGGGGGACTTCTGAAATTTCGGATCACAATGAGGGGGGAGAAGGGGGAAACAAAAGGAGGGGGGAAAAGAAAAATTAAAAAAGGACAAGAAAAATACCCACGTGCCACTGATTTGCGGTGGATTATTTTCATTCTCCTTTTCTCTTTATTCTCCTCCAGCCCTTATCTTTATTTTTCCTCTAGGAGATGTGGGTAATAAAAAGCGATTTTATCACAAAGTGCCGCAGACGATGAATTCTCTGCGGGGTGAGATTTCCCCGGCCTGGAGAAGCGACGCTCGACTCGGAGCCCCGCTGGATGGGCACGAACGTGCTCCCGAGGTGGTCGGCCACCGACACACCGGTGTTTTCCGGGCAACCGCCACCGTCATTCCCCCTTCTGGGGAGGAAATCCCTCTTTGGGAGAGTTTGCCTTGAATATCTACAAGTCAAACGAGCTTTTTAAGAGAGGCGGGATACGGAGAACCTCGGTATCTCCGTTCACCTGCAGAGCGGTGTTCAGCCCTGAAATTCCTCCTTTGTTTTACAAAAAATGGCACTAAAGAAAATGGCTCATTTCAAGGAGAGAGGGTAGAAAACTGCCTTAAAACCAGCCGAGTGCGGGAGATCAGGTAGTGCGGAACAACTTGCAGAGCAGAGCCGGGCACCTCGAGGGTTTTCGTAATTTATTTTATTTTCCCTGGACTCGGAGACGGGGCTGGTTCTCTCTTCCTCTCCGGCAGGAATAAACAAATAAATACACGGAATTTCTCCCGTCTTGAAGGCGGCGGAGGAAGGGACGGGGAACCGGGCAAACCCTCTTCAGAAGAGGCAAATTCAGCTTCTTCCTTCTCGGAGCCGCTGGTAGACGGGGAGGGAACCGCTCCCTGCAGAAAAAGCCCGGTGAAACCTCTTCCCGGAGCCGTCTGCAAGCCCGGGGCCGGCGTGAGGGCGAGCAAGAGGGGCTGCGAGATCGGGATGATTTGACATTAATCGATGTTCCCTCTTATTTCCCTACCTCAAAAAATAATCCTGGAAACGTGGCGGGGTGTGAGCGGCGCGGACTCGCTTCTTCTGTCCCTTTTCGCTCCCCTTTTCTACCCCTTTTCTCTCCCTTTTTCTACAAACGCGCAAGCAGAGGAATATTAGTCTGTAAAAGAGCTTGGGGGGTGGGAAATGCAATAAAACCCCCAAACCCAACGTAACGAAGGGGTCTCCCCTCTGCTCACATTTCTAATTGCTCCTTCCCCTCTTCCTAATCAGTTTTTTTTGGGGGGTGGGTACCGCGGTTCCCCCTTTCGGTGGGTGTAAACAGCCCCGGGCTGGTTTGGGTCCAGCGCGGGGGGAGCCGCCCTCGGAAGCTGAGAATGCAAAGAACTGGTAAAAGAGCGGAGCGTTTGGGAGCCGAAATACGGAGTTTGGGGTTGCTTTGCCCGGCCACCCTCCTCCTCCTCCTCCTCCTCCTCCTCCCTTCCCGGCCGCGGACCCTTCCCCAGGAAGGCACGGCTTGAACTGTGATTTTTCTCCTCTGTCACCCCTATAAAAAGACCTTTTTATCTTGTTCTCGTCTCTTTCTATCCGGGGTTTGGTTTGGGGGTGGGTTTTTCCCTCCTTTTCTCTCGTTTTTTCCTTCTTTCCTCTTGTCTCTTTTTCCCCCTCTGCTTTCTCCCCTTGCCTCTTGTTTTCTTTTCTTTTTTAACCCCCTTTTCTCCTCCTTCTCCCTTATTTTCAGCTCTCCCCTAATCTCCCGCCTGCATTCCGCACCAACCCACCGACTGACAAAACCCACCGTCTCATTAACCCGCTCTTTCCGCGGGGCACGAACTGGAAACGCGCTTCCCCCGCCCCACCGGCGCAATTTGCCCGATTTTGGTTTAATTTCGCCCTCTCTCTGCCTTCCTCCGGGCTCCGACACCGAGCCCTGCCCGCCGCCCGCTCCGCGCCGCGCATCCCCGGCCCGCCCCTGTTCCCCTTACCATAAATCTTGACATTTTCCACATTTAATCCCCTTCCCACGCCGCGCACATAGGACATATGCTCCCCAATGTTAACTACTTCATAAAAATTAAAGAAAAAACCCAACCAAAGCAGAGGGCTGCTGGGGGAGGGAAGGTGGGTTTTGTCCGGCTCCCCACGGCCCTTCCCCACGACGTGGCGGACACCCGGCTTTAATTTACGTGTCGTTTCTTGCTCGGCTTCTGCCATCGCCCCTCAGAGCCCTGTGGTTCTTGGGACGGGGAGGGGTGGTTCTCCCGGCTGGTTTCTGGGGGGACTCGCGGCTCTTCGTGGAATTCAAAGGATGAGGGCACTGCTTTCATCTTTTATTTTATTTTATTTTATTTTATTTTATTTTATTTTATTTTATTTTATTTTATTTTATTTTATTTATTTTATTTTTAAAAATTTACTTTATTTTATTTTATTTTTTAAAATTTTATTTTATTTTAATTCCATCCCATTCCATTTTGATTATTTGTATTTCTCCCCCACCCCTGTCCATCGCAGCCTCTTTCAACTCCACTTTTCAACCCAAGTCCCAGCCCTTGGAAAGGGCCCCCGAGGCCGCATCCCCTCAAAACCCAACCCCGACGCTCGGGGGGACCCTCTTGGGCTTCTTCGCCTTGAACTTGGACTTCGGCGGCTCTTGAGGACGCCGAGAATCCCCCCGGGCAGCCCGGAGCGGGGCGGGTTCACCGGGAACTCGCCTTCGCCCTCCCCGGGCTCCCCCCGCTGCAGGATTTGGGGGTTTCTGGGGGTTTTTGCCCTTTTCCAGCTTTTTTTTTTTTTTTTCCCGTTGGGAAGAACTGGAAGGGGATGAGCTGGGAGAAGCGCCGAGGGGGGGCGGGTATTACCCCCCAACCCAGCAGCGCCGAGGGGGGGGTTAGGGCTCAAAGGCCTGGGGCGGGCTGTCCCGCGTGGGGACGCACCCCACGGTGGGGAATGGGGGGACCGCTTAGGGGTCCCCTCGGAGGACCTCACCCCCATGACACACCCCCAGGAAAATTGGGGGGGGGGGTGATGCAGCGCAGGCGGAGCTCACCTCCCTTCTCACAGGGTGAGACTCGGAATTCCTAAAAATCGTCGGGTTTTTCCACTCTTTATTCCTATTTTTTGGGGGTGCAGGAGATCTCCGCGCTTCCTCCCTCCCTTAGTAACAACCCCCCCGGGGGTTCCCCGAGGGCTGCGGGACCCCCGCTGCCCCCCCACCCCCCTGCTCCATCCCCATCCCTCCCTCCCTACCAGCAACTTGCCCCTTTTTCTAATTTTTTGCCCCAATTCCGGGGCAGCCCGGCCCCGGTTTATGAACTAATTCGCGCTGTTCCAAACCCTCAAGAATCAACCTGACCCCCCCGTGACACCCCCCCCCAACATCACCACTGAAATATTGATCACCGAACTATTAAACATCAATACCCGCCCCCCACCCCCGCGTGCTGAATGGGGGAAAATCAAGTTATTTCGGGGTCTGGCAGGAAAACTGGGGGGGGGGGGAGCGTTTGGGCAGAGCTTTTGCTTTTTAAAATTTGGGGGGGGGGAACATGACGATAAAAAGAACAGCCAACAGGCGTGGGGATATTTGGGATGGGGGTGATATTTGGGGTGGGGAAGATTTTTGGCCGCCCCCTCGAAGCATCGTGGGGTGATTGTGGGTCGTTTCCCCTTAAAATATCGCGGGGGGGTGGTTATCCTTGTGCCCCCCCCCCCCCCCCGCATATATCGCTTAGAGCATCCTCCGCTGAAAACCCGGGGCGGGGGGGGATCCTTCAAGGGAAAGCATCTGTATCCCGTGTGTGCCCCCCCCCCGCGGGGTGTGCGTGGGGACACGGGGTGGGGGGTAACAGACACGCGTGGGCAGGGAGCCGCCCCCCCTCCGCGGGGCCACGCGCGACTCTTTGTGCCGACGGGGCGGGCGCGGGGTGGGGGGGTTGGTCACCGCTGCCTTGAATGAAGGCGGGGGGGGGGGATGGAAGAGCCCAACCAATGAACGCCGCGGCGGGGTCACGTGGACGGGGACACGTCGGGGCGGGGGGGGGCCGGGTGGGCGTGGCCGCGGTGGATTTCTTAATGGAGCGGCGGCGGCGGGGCGGCGGCGCATGCGCGCGCGGCGCCGATATGTTGGGGGGGTCGCGGGGCGGCGGGGCGCGGCGCGGAGCTTCCCCCGACGGCGGTAGCGGCGGCCGAGGAGGAGGAAGAGGAGGCGGCGGCGGAGGAGGAGGAGGAGGAGGAGGAAGGAGGAGGCGGCGGGAGAAGCGCGGCATGACATGACGGCCCCGCTCGGCCTCCCCCCGCGCTGGCCCGACGGCCTCGCCTGCCGCTGCGAGGACGCCCCGCGGGAGAAGAACCGCATGGAGGGGCTGGGGCACTGCCGGGAGATGATGCCCCCCCACGCGGGACTGGCCCCGCCGCCCCCGCCGCCGCCGCCGCCGCCGCAGGGAGCCGCGTACGCGGAGCTGGCGGCCGCCGAGCCCCCCCGGCAGTGCCCGTCGGGGGCGGCTTCCAGCGCGGCGCTGGGCTACGGTTACCCCTTCGGGGGGGGTTACTACGGCTGCAGGTTGTCCCACTCCCACGGAGTCAACTTGCAGCAGAAACCCTGCGCTTACCACCCCGGGGAGAAGTACCCCGAGGCCGGCGGGCCCCTGCCCGGCGAGGAGCTGCCGTCGAGGGCCAAGGAATTCGCCTTTTACCCCGGTTTTCCCAGCTCCTACCAGGCGGTCCCGGGCTATTTGGACGTGTCGGTGGTACCGGGGCTCGGGGGTCACCCGGAACCGAGACACGACGCTTTGCTTCCCATGGAAGGTTACCAACACTGGGCTCTTTCTAACGGCTGGGATGGGCAAGTGTACTGCTCCAAAGAGCAATCGCAGTCCGCACACCTCTGGAAATCACCTTTCCCAGGTAGGCTGCTCCGGGAACCGGCGGGCTCGCCGGCTTCCGCCCCCCTCCGCCAGCTCTCCCGCCGGAGGTGCTGGGTGTGCGGGTGTGCGGGTGAGTGTGCATCTACGTACGCGGAGAGATGCGTGTGTGCCTGTATATGTAATTAAAGGGAAAGAAATGGCTCTGGAATGCCCCTGTGCGAGGCAATGTGTACGAACATGCATGGGGAAGAGGTGAAGCAATCGTTTCTGAATCTAAACACACGCCGTGAGCTCGCTTGGAAAGTAACTTTGCCGTTTAATTCTTCCCTTTCTTCTCTCCTCCCTCTTGTTGCCTCACCTAAAAAGCGTCTCTCGGTGCCTGGCTCTTCATTTCCCACCCCCTCCCCGCTTGCCGCTTCTTAAAGAGCAGAAAGCTTAAAAAGGGGGAAAAAAAAAAAAAAAAAAATTAGAAATCCCTTCTGTAGTGGTTCAGTGGAATGAGAAGTGTCGGGGGCCGGGACAGTAAATCATATCGCAATTACACACAATTATAGGAATAGGTGTCAAGTGACAAATGAACCTGTTTGGAGGGGAAGGAGGGAGGCAGAGCGCTGGGGGGGCCCCCGGCATCCTCCCCGACTGACAGCCCGGCAGGGCAAAACCCCTCCCTGGAGCATCTTTTAGCCCAGCAAATCCCTCGCTCCATTCCGCTCCCGGTCCCGCCGGGCCCAGGCGGCGCCGCGCCCCGACGGCAGCGGGGGGAGGAAGGTGATGGTAGGTGCTGCCTCCCGGTATCTCTCCTTCCAGCCCCCCAGTCCCAGCGCTGGGTGGGGAAGGACGCGGGGCGAGGAATAACCCGGCAGGGTGGGGTGGGAGGGAACATGACCTACAGCATCTTGGATGGGGAGAAGGGACGGGTCGTGTTGGTCCTTTGCGAGGGGCAACGGGGCGGGGGGGTGAGGTCACAATCGGTTTATTTATTTTCCTCCTTCGGGACAAAGAGGGACGGCGGAATGGGCTTTCCCGGGAGATTTGGGGGGGAGAGGGGGGTAGTTTGGCGATGAATTGTTGGCTGCATGATGAGTGTGTGAGGGTTTTTTTTTTTTTGGGGGGGGGGATGTCCTCTCATTCAACCTGTTTTTGAGGAGCTGCTGCCCCCCCCCCCCTTTCTCTCCCGATCCCCTGCAACCCTGGTGAACCCCCTAAAGGAGATTCCTGCCCCCCACCGCTGGCCTTTGCGACACACCCAGCACCCCTAATCATCCCCCCCCCAAGAGCCGATCGGTCCCTGGGTCTTCCCAGTTAACTCCTGTCAGCCATAACTGGGGCTGCGCTGCCTGGCGCGGAGAGCTCGCCTCCATCTTCCTGCTCCAGCCAGCTGGGTCACACCTTTGCGGCGAGGAGCTTCGTCGCCCAGGTCACCCCCCCACCCACCCTGGCAAGGGGATGGGGCTGCCCGAGAGCCTGGGGGGAGCTTTGCCCCCCACTCCCTATCGACAGATGAGGGGGGGTGAAGGTGCTCCCCGCATCCCTGCTGAAGCCGTTCCCCGCATCCCCTTTGCACAGCACAGAGCATCTCCCCCTCCTCACTCCCCGCAAAAGGCAACGGAAAGGGGGGGGGGGTTTATTCTTGAAGGGTTCGCATCCCCCCCCCCCGAGGGGCTTCCTGGGCTGCACCAAACCGGCGGGAGGGGCTGGGGTGCGGGGGTGCACTCGTCTCTGCATGGGGCTCGGTGGCCGGGGGTGCGCATCCGCCGGGAACCCGGAGTAGGTCTGGTGCTGGGGGGGGGGAAAGGGGGGGTGTGCGTGAAAGGAAATAGGGGAGAAGCTGTCGATATTGTCTAAAATCTCCCCGCGTGGAAGATCTCTGATTATCCGCGCACATTGCTCTGCGGGTTGACTCGATGCTCCGCGTTCGTCAGCGCGGACAGAGCCGCCAGGCAACACAGGCTTTTCCCCACGTGAATTACGAGCACGGCGTTATTATTGCTGTTATTACAGAATTATTCCCCTCGCTGGATGCATTTTCTGCCTGTCTTGGCTCTTTTCCCTTCTCTTCCTTCTGCTCTCTCTTTGCTCTCCTTCCTCCACTCTTTATCCTCACATTTATCCTCCTTCCACCCCCCATTTCCTTCTCTCCCCGACGTGCAGAAATCCCCGCCACACGCCCCGGGATGCAGTGACCCCCCTCTTCGTCTCTCCTTTATATTTATTATTATTTTTTTTTTTCATCCAGACGTGGTCCCCTTACAACCCGAAGTCAGCAGCTACCGGAGGGGACGAAAAAAAAGGGTCCCTTACACCAAAATCCAGCTGAAGGAGTTGGAGAAGGAGTACGCGGCCAGCAAATTCATCACCAAAGAGAAGAGGAGGAGGATTTCGGCCACCACCAACCTGTCCGAGCGCCAAGTGACAATCTGGTTCCAGAACCGGAGGGTCAAGGAGAAGAAGGTGGTGAGCAAATCCAAGACAGCGCATCTCCACGCCACCTGACAGAGGATGACTTCGGAGGAGGAAGGAGCATGGAGGGAGGAAGTGAGAAGCGTAAATATTTATCTGGTAGTTTGTATGATAACGCCGTCGGGACTCTGCTGGTTCCAAGTCATTATTTAAAAAGGAAAAAAAAAAAAAAATAATAATCGCCATTCACCAATGCACACGCGCATCCCCCCCCCCCAAAACCACCGAGCGCATCTTTGATTTACCCCCTTGCCCCGCTCTGACTGTGAATCCCGCCCCCTCCCGCCCCGGTTTGCTCTGAGAAACCCGTCCTTAAGGTTAAACTGTGTATATTTTTAAAAGAGAATAATAATAAGCTAAGAGTGTAGTCACGTTCAAGGAGAGGTGAACTCTGAATGTCCCCCCGTAACGCTGTATAGTCCGACCCCCGTCCGCCCCCCCCCGTCAGCCCTTCACACCTCGGGCCATTCCCCCCGCCGATGTGTAGGTGTGTGGAGAACCTCTGGCAAAGTTGCATCAGCTCCGTGTTTTCCCGGCTCTCGGGACCGAAAATTGGGAAGCGGGCTGCTCCTGGGGGAAGAAAACCCTTGCCGGGTGTCGCGTAACCCCGCCAAGCGCTGGCTGGAGGTCCTCGCTGGAAGCGAGTCGCTCTCCGAGACTGCTTTGGGTGTCTTCTCCCCAGGGTTTCTCTCTCTCTGCCACAAAACTGGAATGTCTGTTCTCCGCTGCCAAGGTGGAAAATGCACAATATCGTCTTTGGGGTTTGTTTCTTTCCCTCTCTGAACCGACAGTGTTCTCTGGATATGTAAAAGCATCGGTTTGTTTTTTTTTTTTTTTAAATGTCTTGTATATGTATATAATATTGTGGTGTCCAGATGATATGTACCGACTGCAGATGACATTTCTTAAAAATAAATCTCTTTTTTTTTTTGGTCGTTGTTTCGCCTGGAGAAGAGGCTCTTTGTGCACCTCTTTGGATCCTGTGCCCCCCCCACCCCACCCCTCCCGCCACCGCAAATACAGCCCGGGCGGGGAAGGAGGCAAAAAAGGGGGAAATCCGGCAAACTGGGGCAGAAATCGCTTCAGAAGGGGCCGGCTGAAAGCTGGCGAAGGGGCAGATGCGTGTCCCCAGGGGGAGTCAAAAGCGGAGAAAATAAATTGAGCCCACCGAGTGCTTTTAATTTTTTTATTATTATTATTATTTTTAAATTTTTGTCCTTATTTTCCTCCCCTCCATAATTACCCCGGGTGAAAACGCCATGACTTTCCGGGGACGCTTCTAATCTCTTTAAATCTCCCTCCCAAAGGACGCGTTTCGCTAAACCTGTTTGACTCCAGCTCCGGCCCCAGATAAAAATCCCTCAACCTGCCCTCACCCTCCCGGCTCCGCGTCCGCGGAACTTCACGCGGTCCCGAGCCGCCCGGTCGGCTCGGGAAGAAATACGAGAGAGGAAATTGTTTCCATAGGCGGATTACAATCTCCTTTAATATCTGCTAGATTTAATCACCTCGTTAAATGATCCGAAGGGGAGGGGAAGGGGGGGGACAAAAAGCCTTTTAAAGGGATGTGACCTAAACCAATGTTAGCGCGGGCTGAATTTGCGTCTATGTGAGGTAGAGGAGGAACTTCGTATAGGGAGATAGATGGGGAAAATATGAGCAGTGGCGTCCACAGAATATAGATAATACAATAGAGGTTTTATTTATATACGTATACATTTATTCGAGGGTCTAGAATGGCGTGTGCACACAACCCTCTATGTCCGTTCCTTTTTTTTTGATCTAGGCGTCGGTGCGTATTTATTTTACATATATATAGGAATAGGCAATTTTATACCTGTACAAAATATATACGTTACGTGTGCGTGTGCGGGGCTTGGCGGGGGGTGTGCGATTTCTGTAAGTCCGGGCATTAAGGCGATCTGGGAATCTCGGTCTATAGGTCCAGCACGTACCGGCCAGAACAGCATATCTATACCAGATACCTATATATAAATTTATATATCGATATGCAAGTGCGACCCTCTACACGCGACATGACGTGGCGGGGAGATAACGTGTGTTATATATAAATTTATATGTATACACGCACGTGCAACCCTTACGTTGTCGCTCGAAGTGGTGTGTAGGGCTCCTCTGCGGTCCGGCCGGCGTGTCCGTAGGGATGTACGTGTAGATCTAGAAGTGAGTCTACAAGACACGTATGGGGCAGGGGGTTATGTGCGGCGTCCCTCCGCAGGTTCCATGCGTGCCCTATGGAGCCCACCCCGCCATGCCGGGAAAGCCCAGGATGGGCTGGGAGGCTTGCCCGCATCTCGGGAAAGGTGGGATGCGGCTCTGTCTAATACCGGGAACGAGCCGACCGGGGGCTGGATCCTCTCCTCCAGCTCCGCGTCCCTTCGCCGAGTGAAAAAAAAAGGGGTCCCTGATTTCTTACCCCCCTCCCCGGTCCCTGGTTTCTCCAGTTGAGCAGTTGATGAGTGAAGAAACCCGGCGGTTGAGCTGGCAGCGGTTCCCGCCTTCGTTTTGGAGAACTTCGGTGGTTTGGAAGCGCAGACAGAGATTTAAATATTTTCTTTTATTGTTATTTTTCTTTTGAAGACGCTCAGCTCAGAAATACCGCAATACCTCGAGAAGCTCTAGCGGGATTAAATCGTTGGTAAAAGCTGCCCTAACCACGAGAATATGTGTTTTGGGTGTAAAGAAATAAAAAACTCTTCATCTTAAAAAAAAAAAAAGGAGCTGGCTGTGGGTGCAGGCACCGCAACGCCCGGGAGCAGCTGCAGACAAGCCCAAATCCGACATATCCCGACAGCGGGTGGTGTTCGGCGGGTCTTCCTCGTGGGACCCGAATTGCACCAGTTCAGGCAGGGGGAAAAAAAAAAAAAAAAGAAAAAAAATTAATGAAACTGAGGTTATTGGGTTATTGGAGGGAACGAGGGGACTTGGCTAAATACTCTTTTTTTTTTTTTTTTTTTTTTTTCCTTTACGGATGTGGGTAGTTGAGCCCGAGTTATTCACGAAGTTTCTAATTCTGGAAGTTTTTGTCAAATGTGGTTTAATTTTGTCGGAGAGGGAGGGGGCTGTTTGCGTGGCGGTCGCAATTTCAACTCGTGTGGGAGGAACCAAAAGGGAAAGGAAACAAAAAAAAAAAGAAAGAAAAAAGAAAACAAACGCAAAATACCCCGGAGAAGAAATCAGAAATTCATTCATTCCACTTCAGGGCTCCGAGGGGTTCTGATGGTCTTGGCTGGCAAATATCGGTACGACCATGAAACCAGGCGCGCTCCCGCCATGGCCGGCGTTTCCCACGATATTTTAAAATATCCTGATTTTTCCTGTGCCCCTCGACCCCCCCCAGCCACCCTCGGAGCCGCTTCCCCACCGCCCGGGGCCGGGAAGGCGCGGGGACACAGGCAGGCGATGCTGAGGCGCCGGCCGGCAGTCTGGGGGCGATGAAGACCCCGGGGAAGGGGGATCCCGACCCCGACGTGCTCAGGACCTCGGGGTTCAGCCCCCCCAAAGTGGGGCTGGCTCTTCCCCCGCCGCCGGGGTTAGAGTCTGGTTGGGGTGGCGGCGGGGGGAAGGTCGGGATGGGACCCGCGGGGGCAGGGAGGCAACCCGGCAGGGACAAACCTTCCCCTTCGCCCTTCACGCATCCACCGACCCTCGGTCCTCCCTTTAATCTCGGCCTTTTGGGTGAAAAAAGTGTGGTTCAGGGGCTGGTCGGATAAAAATAACACCCGCCCTTCATTTTGGACAGAAACGCTTCCTGCCGACCCCAGACACGGTCGATTGGGGTTGGTTCTTTTCCCAGAAGAAGGGCAAAATACATTTCACAGCTCAAGTTATCTGGTCACCCTCTTCCAAGAGCTTTGGAGGAGGCACTTGCCCGGAGGAGAAGGAATTACAATCAAAATTGCGCGCACACACCGAGGAATAGCTCGTTACTTCCCCGCCGAAGGTCCGCGGGCGCGGAAGCCGAGCTCCCCCGGACGTGACCCACCCCCCAGGAACACAAATCCAGTGATTTTCTACCTTTTCCTACTTATTGCTTCACCCCTCCGTGGGGAAACGGCGTTGGGAATCCCTCGCTCCTCTTTTCCTCGCGTATGTCCCCGCGGGCGCGCAGCGCGCAGCCCGCCGGGTACCGGGTCAGCGGGCCGTGACGTCACTCCTGTATTACCCTTGACCGTGACTAGGCGTTGTTTGACCTTGACATCACGAGCTGCGGGGATAATAAGCGAGGGGACCCTCACCCTTGATCTTCTCCTCCCAGGCAGCCCCCAGCAGCTCCCGCTCCTGTTTACGGGTAAACAAGGTGGTGTTTGAAGTCTAGACAGGCGGGCTAATGGCCAACAATAAAGCCCTGGAAAGGAAGTTTCCCAAGTTTAGCCTTTTCTTTCCTTTGTATCGAGGACTTTGAATAACTTCCCAACCGCAGCCTTTATGGTAAAACCCCGGACAAGGGATTTCCCTCGCCCTTCTTTTTTTTTTTTTTTTTTCCCCTGCCATTTTCTTATTCTTTCCTTTTTCTTTTTTCAAATTTTTCTTTCATTTTTATTTTCATTTCATTTTTTATTTTCTTTTTATTCCATCTTTCTTCCATTTCCCCTTCATTTGTCTTCCATTTTTCCTTCATTTGTCTTCCATCTTTCTTTCATTTTTTTCTTTTAACCTTTTTTTTTCTTTTAGCTCGCTCACATTTGCACACCTTTCTTTTCCCTAATGCCTTTTTAAAAGAATAGCTTCCTAATCTGGAGGGGGAACTCTGCTCCCGCATCCCTGTGCTGAGCGCGGAGGTGAGTATAACTCTTGCTGCTTAACTTCCTATTTGTTATCGAAGCGCTTGGCCTTAAAAAAAAAAAACCAACCAAGCACGATTTTTATTTTTTTTTCTTGGTGGCAGCAAAGCAGAAGAGGCTTCCCAAGGCTTTGCCAAGAAATTATGTCTTAAGACCCCCACAGCCAGCACGGTGCGGGTGCGTGCACACACGCCCCCAACTCCCGCAGCTCCGGCTGCCGAGCCGCCCTGCCGACGCGGCTCGGCGCGGCTGGGGACCCCTCGCGTCTGCGGGTATTTCGGAACGACACCCGGCGAAACGCCGCGGCTCCCGTCGCCTCCGCGCCGGGGGAAGCCGCTGCCTGGCGGGGAGCTCAGCGGGTTCAGCCCCAGCCGGGCCGGCCGCGGGGTCAACCGCCTCCTTTCCCTGCCCGCCACTTTCTCTCCCTTTACAAGGACCGTGAACTCGGTGGGATCCCGTTGTGCGGGCTCCCCGGTTGCGATGTGCTCGAGAGCCGCGAATTCGAGACCCTTCGCCGGTTTGCTGTCCCAGTGGTGGGGGGGTTCAGCCCTCCAAGGGAATTCCAGTGCGAAACGCCAGCTCCTCACCCAACCCAGAGCGGGCCCACGAAGCCAACTTGCCCGGGGCTGGCGAGGAAACCCCCGCCTCGCCGAGGAGGCAGGCATCGGCTTACAGGAGCCTGATGGGAGGAGAAGATCCTCTGCTGGCAAAGCTGCGGGAAAATATCGTGATATTCCAGGCGTTTAACTGTTCCCTGCGCCGCGGCTGGGACCTGCCTCGGGGAAACCGAAAGCTGCCCCGGATGATTTGTACTTCGGCTGAGCCGAAGTGTCGTAGACGGTTTTATTCGCATCCATTTACCACTTTTCCGCGTTATATATATTTTTTTTTCTCTCAGCTCCGACGTATCCCGTTTTACTGCCCTCTCACAGAGATCTACGCGGTGTCTCGTACGCTTCGATGTCTATAAGGTGCATTTTCCACATCAGGAAAAGCAGCCGGGGCAGGTTCGGTGATGTACAGCCCCCCCGAAACAGCAGCTCGGTGGGCTCTCCCAAGCCTGCCTCTATTTTATTCCCCGTGTCGCGTATCTATATATTTATTCTAAATACTTCCTTTCCGACCCCGGCAGCCAACTTCTTGTCCGAGTCACCGCAACTCCTCGTAACTCCCGACCAACCTTGGGGGGAAATTCGGTTGAGCAGAAAAACTGAGCCAGGACGGGATCTGGTTTTCCAACCTGCAGACGCACGAGGAGACCTTTTAATTCGCCTTTCCCTCCCTTTTTTCCCGGGAGAAGGATGGAATTGATCCCTCGCTGACTATTTTGTGCCCTATGAGGGTTAAACCTCATGGTCTTTTCTGTGATAAAACTGAAAGAGGGGCTAAGTCCTTCCCAGCTGAAACGTAAATGTTTTTGCTGGGGGTATTTTTCTTGACTTTGGTTTTATTTCAGATTTCTTGAAGAGTCGAGGCTGGGGCAGAAAGAGCCTGTTCCAGTGGGAGCCGCCAGCCGAGCTCAGCCCCGCCGGCTGCGCGGGGGGAAGATGAAATGCGGGAGGAGGAGAAATTCTATTTCTCACGCTTGGCAGAGAGGAGTTCGCCACGGTGTAAAACGGGGAGGGGGTGGAGGGGGCAGCGCAGGGATAAAGCCCCCAAAGAGGGGGGGGGGGGAAAGGGCAAAGCACGGAAAACTCAGCCCCAAAGTTGGGGTCGTCGTTTTCCCCGCGCAGGGAGTGATGCGCAGCCGAGACAGTCATTAGCAGGAGGTGCCGCTGCTTTCCCTACACTAGACAGTGACCTTGAACTGGGACGCTGCAACCGCGCTTTTCCAGCGGCTTTTTCTCTCCCTCTTTTTTTCCCCGGGGACTGTTTTTTCCCCCGCCGCCGTGGGCAGGGACCTTCTCCCGGCTTCTCCCCACCAGCGTTGCCCGAAAGCTGCCGGTGTGACTTGGGGAGGTGGGGGGAAAATCAACCCTCCCCGAGGGTTATTAAATATCGCCGTCGAAAAAGTCTCTCTACCTGAAAACTGGGACTCCTGCAAATGAGGAAAGACCTTTTCTGCTGGGCTGAGCAACTTTTTTTTTTTTTTTGGGGGGGGGGACACACCGCAGGGGGGGAAAAAAAAAAAAAAAAGGCATGTTGTTCAAAGCGGTGTGAGGTGGAAATCGGGGTTGATCTGGGGGAGCCGGAGCTCGGGGCGGGTTGTGCACGGAGGAGGCTCCTGAGCCAGTGCCCCAAACAGGAGGACTCGGCTCAGGCGTTTCGGTTTTAAGCACCGCTCAGCCTGCGCGGAGCGTTAGAAGAGCCCAAGCGCTCAAGCTGAACGGGGAAACGCGTTTCTAATGGAGAAGAAATTCCCGGCCAAGCGCGGCAGCTTTGCTCAAGAGCCCTCAGGATTTATTTTTTTCCCCCTGCCTTGGACCTGCTGCCTGCTTGCAGCGGGAGCAGCGCGGAGCTGGGGAGCCCTACCGAAGGCCACCAAGAGCAGGGAGTTACTCGCCACGCTGTGCATCGCTTAATATATTTCTGAGCACGGCTGTAGCACTTCCCAGCCCTAAAAAAAAAAAAAAATAAATAAACCAACCCACAATAAATAAGGGGAGCGGGGGTGTTTTCTGTGCTTTCCTCCCTCTCCCTGGCTGGCATTATCCCTCCACACAAGACTCCAGCGCCCAGTTTGCCCAGTTTGTGGTTCATTTGCTCCTCAGTTGCCTCCCCAAATGTTTCCTGAAACTGTATTACATTTTTATTTTCGCCCTGACAAAAATCAAATAAAATAAAGTAAAATGAAGAGGAAAAGCCCCCCCCCAAAACCACGGAGATTCCTCTGAAGAAAAAAAAAAAAAAAAAGTCCAGTGGAGGACAAAGCCGTGCAGCACCCGGGCGCGTCTCCTCTGGGGAATTTCGCGAAGAAAAGAGCAAGGTAGAGGAAGGGTTTTCTTTAAAAAACCAGCAAACAAAGCCAATTCCGACGGCAACCTCCGGGGATCACGTGCTCATTTTTATATCAACTATTCCTCCCCACGCTCGCCCGGCGGTGCGAGCAGCGAGGAGACACTCGGAGAAATCGCAAGCAGCTTTTTCACTTATACCTGCAGGGAGAAAAATTCCTTGGCGAGGTCTAAAAAAAAAAAAAACCAAAAAAAAAAACCCCACCTCTAAACTTTCATTCTAGCAAAATATTTCTAGTAGCCGTATTTGCTCCTTCGCAGGCAAAGCGGGTGGGAAGGGACGAGCGTATCCCTGCAAGGTACGTACGGAGATGTGCCAGGGGTGGGAAACGTGGCAAACAGGGCTCGCACCTTCAGCAGCTGCCCGGGGAGGAGCGAAAAGCCCCTCAGTGAGTGGGTTTATTGGCACCTGGTTTTTCCTGCAAGGGCTGGGAGGGCGTTGAGAGAAGCTCCAGATGAGGGAAAAGGGATTTGATGCTTGAGAAGTATATAAAATCTTGGGGAGGGAGGGTGAGTGCTGGCTGGAAGGGCAGCAGTTGGGGGGATGAGGCTGCGGCCGCCCGGTTCAGCCTCCGCGGAGCGCCTCCGCCCCCGCGCAGCGTTTTTTACCTCTACAGGAATATTTACGGTACTTCGCAGAGTCAACCTGGCAAGGGGAGCGCTTGGGAGTTGCTTAAGGCAGGGAGGAATGCAAAGCCATGCAGAAATCCAGCAAACAGGGTGGGCATTGGGGTTTCTTAAAAATAAAAAAAAATAAATAAAAAAGGGGGTGGGTGGGAAGGAGTAAGGTAAAAAAAAAAAAAAAAAAGAGGGGGAAAAAAAAAAGACAGTCCAGGAAAAAATCCAACCTAAACCACCCTCACAGGGCTTCGCGAGTTCCCGGTTTCCATACAATGCACCTTTTCCAGCATGATTTTTTCCTTCCCCCTTCTTTTATTTATTTTGCACTGAAAGAAGCCAATATTGATTTTTTTTTTTTTTTTTTTCCTCCCCACCCCTTGTATTCCCTTGCAGCGGCTCTGCTCGGTGTGAGCCGGAGAAGCCGGTGGGTGGGAGGGCAGAAGAGCTCTGTAGTGGTTACGAGGGCAGAATACAGCGCGAGAAGGAGCCGGCTCCGCGCCTGTGTACCTCGGGTTCCAGGGGTGGGCACCAAAGGAGCGGGGGGCAGGACTATCATTTGTGCTCTTTCTCAGAAACGAAGCAAAAAGCAAAAAGCAAAAAGCGAGAGATATCTGAACATTTAGCCTACGCGCGTGTGCGGCTTGGTGCGGATGGAATATACGCCGGCTAAATTAAAGCTCGGTAGTCGTGTTCTTCTGGCTGCTTTATTCGACACAGCTCATTAATAAAAGCAGTTGAGGATTGTTTAAAAAAAAAATCTTCCATCCCTTCTTGAGAGAGCGACAAGAGCCTGGGAAGAGGCTGCGTTTCTCCAGCCCACGGCAAAGCCCCCTAGTCCGAGAGGAGCGGGAGAAGGATAATAATGATCGGAAGAAGAAAAGAGTAGAAAAGGTCGCAAAGAGCCTCCAACTCTGCCATCCCACCGCGCGTAAATATGAGCCTGTTGCGGGCACCATCATTCGTCTCCTTAAAAAGCCCGTAAACTTTATATGACACAATATCTAATAGTAATTTATTGGGGAGATATTGTAAATTCGAACTGTTTTAGTTAATAAAGGAGCTAATTAATGAGGACCAGCCGCGCTTTTGCAGATGGTGGAGGGCCCCGAAGTGTTGCCGGGGGAGGGGCGCGCCGCCGTTTTGGGGCGAAACCCTCGCGTATCGATTATTTTATGCTAAATGTGACATTTTAGGGCGCTTCGCCGTTCTTAAGCCAGCGCTGGGAGCCGTTGCCTCTTTTTTTTTTTTTTTTTTTTTTTAATAAAATGCTTTATGGGATTTTTTAATGATTTTTTGGGGGGGGGGGTGGTGAAGAAGGCCGGGAGGGGGGAAGAAAAGGCGTAAAAAGGCGGAACTTGCTGTTGTGTTTTGTCTCGGCTGCCAGAGGAGAGGAGGGCCCCCCCCCCCGCCAACGCAATTTGGGGCTCACGTGACCCCCCCGGACCAATGGGGCCGAGCCGTCGGTTTAACTATGTTTAATGTCAGATAGCAATAAAGTAGAAGCTTTCGGTCAGGCCCGCGGAAATGGGCGAGCACAACCTCCTTAATCCCGGCTTTGTGGGACCTCTGGTGAACATCCACACGGGAGACACCTTCTACTTCCCCAATTTCCGTGCCTCCGGAGGGCAGCTGCCCGGGCTGCCTTCCCTCTCCTACCCCCGCCGGGATAACGTCTGCTCCCTGCCCTGGGCATCCTCGGAACCCTGCAACGGGTACCCTCAACCCTACCTGAGCAGCCCCGTCTCCATTAACCCTTCCTTCGGCAGAGCCTGCGACCTCGCCCGGGTGGAGGAAAGCAAATGTTATTACCGGGAAACCTGCTCCGAACCCAGCGGGCTCAAGAGGGAGGAGAGGGGCAGGGACAGTGCTTTGCTGCCCCTCGAATCCAGCCTCCCCGCTGGCATGGGGGGCAATTTCAGCAAATATGACTATCCGAGCAGCGAGGCGGTGCCCCACGACCCTCCGTCCTGCCAGTCCTTGGAGTCAGACTCCAGCTCGTCCTTGCTCAATGAAGGGAATAAAGGCACGACCGGAGAAGCGGGGGGTTTGGTGTCCCCCCTGAACCAAGGCAGCACTTTAGGCAGCGGTGGTAAGACCCGGGAAGGAGCGCCTCGGGGCTGGAGCTGGTCGTGGTTTTGGGGGGGTGTGGAGGCGTTTTGGCTGGAAACTTGCCGTCTTGGGGCTCCTCCGTGGTGTAATTCACGGGCTGAGGGATGGGAAGCGGCGTGTCTATGTGTGCAGAGACCACTAGGGGTAGCACCGAAATCCCTAATGTTTTATTAGGTGGTGCTTCTTTTAAAAGAAAAGGCCATAAACATGTAAATATCCCATAAAAAAAAAAAAAAAAAAGAGAGAGAGAGAGAGGGAGAGAGAAGGAGAGACGCAGAGAAGGGTGGTGGTTGCGCATCCCTGCCCGGCGCGGAGGGCTGGCAGCGTCCCGGCTCTTTCTGGGGCCATCGCAGAGGTGTGTCTGCCCGAGGGAAGCGGGGAGAAGGGGTGGGGGATGCTTAAAAAAGACCCTCAGCCTTCAAAGCTGTCACTGGGGTGGAGGTTTCCCCCTGTTAGCGGGGCCGGCGCGGCGGTGCAGCCCTTCCCGAGGGGTCGCGGGCTTGTCGCCCGCTCCCTGCCGGTCCATTGCTCAGCGCCCCCGGTTATAACGCTCCCTCCCTTCCCCTGCTTCTGCTTCCCGTGGCCCTGGGAGGCAGCTGGGTGCATCCCTGAGCACCCATGGCCAGAGCAGCGGGAAACCCTGGGGACAGCGAGGCTGCAGGCAGGGGTGCTGGGGGTGCCCCGTTTTATGAAGAGGAGGGGGGTTATTTTTTCCTCGCCAAGTGCTCAACTCTCGCTCCCCCTTTGCCAGGTGCTCCTTGGTACCCGATGCACACACGGTCCCGGAAAAAACGAAAACCCTATTCCAAACTGCAGCTGGCAGAGCTGGAAGGGGAGTTCATGGTCAATGAATTCATTACTCGCCAAAGAAGGAGGGAGCTCTCAGACCGATTAAACCTGAGCGACCAGCAGGTGAAGATCTGGTTCCAGAACCGGCGTATGAAAAAGAAAAGACTCCTCCTGAGAGAGCAAGCCCTTTCTTTCTTTTAAAGTTTTAAAAGCGTCCGTGTCGGGTGTTAAAAGAAAAAAAAAAAAACAAAAAAGAGAGAGAGAAAGAAAGAAAGAAAAAAACCCAACCCAACAAAAAAATACCCCACATAGACTGTTCTAGCGTTCACCCGAGCTGCCGGGACTTTACCTGATCCCTCTTAATCCACCCCTCCCTACCCAGATATCAATGAATAAAGGAATAATATTAATAAATAACCAAGTTTCCCTTAAAATATGAAACCCGACAGCAAGAAAAAAAAAAAAAATTTCATCTTCTCCGCCTGGGGGACAGACGGCTTCCAGAGATGCTCGGCGGGCTGAAGGGGAGGTTTTGAGCGTGACTTTAGCCGCTTTGCCTTTGCCAGCAGCACAGGTAGGGTTTCCGTGCAGCGCCGGGCACTGTCGGGGCCGTCGGGGGGCCGCAGGTCTCCCCCCTCCATCCCCGCCCGGCTTCGGCTGGCGGCGAGAGCGGGGTTGAGGGTGATGAGGGTGGATCCTGGATCCTCTCCTGGGCTGCCAAGGGTTTAGGGCTGGGTGGGTGTTTAGTGGGAAGGCGGGATGGGCGAAAATAGCAAAAATAAAGAGATGGGGATGGGGGGTGGGTGGGAAATCTATAGGGAGTGGGACGGGGTTCGTTGTCTTAAAGATCCGGCCCCGCATCTCTTTTTTACAGTGCACGGTGTCACCCAAGACGTGTTTTTCTCAGCTTAAATTGAGGGGTTGCGGCTAATCGGTATCTCTAGGCTGACCCGGGCTCTCCAGGCAGAGGCGAGAGACAAAGGCCGTGTATCTATGCGCTGTATATGGTCTATAGCTCTATAACGCGTGAGGTCTCTGTATCACACCATGTCCCCCTAGATTCGAGACTTCGATGCAGGCGGCGGTGGGGTTGTCCTCAACGCCAGAATGTCACAAGGAGAAAGAAAACGCACATCCCTCTCCCCACAGAAAGCCCTCCTAGGGGAAAAAAAAAAAAAAATCTTAATTTTCTACCACAAAACCAGAGCCTTTCGGTGATGTTTTGTTTCCCCTCTCTGGATTCACGGCGTTTCTCTGCACTACCCCAAATTATGCCCTTCATTAAAAGAAAAAAGATATTTCTTTGCAGCAGCTCTGCTGACAGTGTGTGCGCTGCTTTGCTGTGTTTATCGATGGCAACGTAGGAAAATGGGTAGAAAAATCCCCTTTTTTTGTACCCTCCGGTGATAACAGCCTGTTGGAGTCCGAGCGAGTCGCATCCCTCCTTCCCTGGCATAACTCGAAGGATGCGCTTTGTCACCTGGGTGCTATTTTCTCCATTAAAAAAGAAAAAAAGAGAGATCGTGGGCATTTTTTAAAGGAAATATCTCGTTCGGCTACATCTCCCTTCCCCGGCTGCCCACCCGGTTAAAAAGTGCAGGTTTCTGGGAAGGACGAAGCTTCTTCACCTCCCTAAAACAGTCCTGCGAGGAGACACAGACCCATCTTTGGGAGTTTTCGGTCTTTGGGGGATGCGGGAGGTCCCCCGCACTGTCTGGCTTTTTTCAGAGGAGGCCTGGTAGGATGTGACGCGTTTTCTTTGTACGTGTGTTCGGATTTCTTGGGGGAAAACACTTAATTTCGCGGTTCCCTGACGGGGAATCTGTGTTCAAAGCACTTTGAGGTCGGGGGAGAAGCGAGGCGGAAGGGGGGGTGAGGGCAGGTTTAGGGCCCTAGGAAGCTTTGCCTGCATGGGAAATTGTAATTTAAGGGGGAAAAAGGGGGGAAAAAATCGGAATTTTTAATTCAGGGTAAAGGGGGAGAGGAGGACGGCGGTGCCGCAGCTCGGTGCTTCGCCACGCCGCGCTCTGCCCCATTCGTTTTATATCGGAGGGGGGGATTAATTTTATGGCAAAGCAGCGTTTTCTGGGAAGTCTGGATGCTCACCACGTGCTCCCGCTTCCCCGCGTTCATGGTCATGACCAGCAGCGCCGAGGAATGCTTTTATTTACGAGCTGCAAAGGTTGGAGCCGACTGCTTTAAAAAAAAAAAAAAAATCCCTCCTTGGGCTGAAAGGAGCCTTTCCCTTCAGCTTTTATTTCTGGGGGAGCACCCAGAAATAAGCACCCACCTCCTTGCCTCACCCCCTCCCTGCTGCTTCTCCTCATTTTCCCCTGGTTTTTTTTTTTTTTTTTTTTAATCCCCACCCGGGATATATCACAGCTTTATTTCCTTCCGCTCGTTTTTGCAAAGGAAGACACCCCCTCCCCATCTCCTCCTTCAGCTCTGGCTTCTGGGCGAGGGTCCCCTTTGGCCCCCTCCTCCCAGCCGGAAGGGCCGCCGCGGAGGGTCTCGCCTGTCGCGCTGCCGTGCAATAACGCCGAGCGTGTGTGGAAAACACGCGTGTGGAGAGCTAGACCTCTAGGTGCTCCAGTTCACCCATGTGCAATTCATGGAGGAAGGCGATGGGGAGGAACGCAATGTCTCGGGAGTGGGGTGGGGGGAGATTTTGGGGGGTGGGGGGAGATTTTGGGGCTTTGGGTGCCGCGTCGGGGGGCCGAGCTGGCTCCGCAGAGGGTGACTTCGGGCTGTGCCAGTGCGGTGGGAAGCAGGAGGGTGTCATTCCCCAGGAAAAAAGGACCAAATCCCTCCAGGTTGAGCTGAGCCGGGCTCCCCAGGGCCCCCCCGCCCCTTTCCCCGCGATGAGGCAGCGGTGGGGACGGAGGCCGGAGCTCGAGGAAGGCAGGAATGAGGGTGAGTTACGGTGCGATGTCAGAAATGCTGTGTTGGATTTCAATCCCACCATCCCAAAAAACAAATCAATCCGTTTCGTTATTCTTCACCCACCGAGGGGCCCTTGTACCCCCCGAACCGCCCCCCCTGCGTCCTCCCCAACACAAAGGCCAAGGCACCAGCAGCAACCCCTGGGGAAAATGCCGAAGAAAATGAAAATATATGCAATATTCTCTTCCAGATTGCTTTAAAAAGGCGGCTCGGTGGGATTTCTGTCCGTCCTGTGTTTGTTCTCCGTGTGCGTGACACTGTTTTTTCTGCTTGTGTCCCCTAGTCTAGGTTCTCGCCGTGGTTAATGCGCCCTTCGCGTAGAGTCCATATGTAATGTCTCTTACCTCAAGCTATTCTATGTAGGGTCTATGCAAATGTCTGTTATAGCACGTTCTGGCTTTATATAGTCATGTAAAAAGTTGCTTCACAATAATAATAATAATAAAAAAATGTATTATTATGTGATCTCTTGATAATAAATAAAATTGCCCAAACACGCGCTTGGTGATTTACTGTTTACTATTTAAAATCCGTATTAACTTGCAAGGTTAATAAAAGAGTAAAAAAAAAAAAAAAAAATCCATTGGCCATCTTTGCCTTCCATGGCTTGTAGATCATCTTTTGGTAAAAAAGAAAAGAAATAAAAAGTAATTAAATGAATGCGTAAAATGCGTTGTAAAAGGGGAGAAATATGGCTTGCTGCGTCACTCTAAATATAATTAGAAAAATCCTGGGGAAACAAGAAGCATAAGTTAATGTCCGAATTACTGATTTAATGAGAGTTGTACTTGTGCGCGGAGCATTAATTGGCAGCAAAACCCGACGGAGACGCTGGGTTTTTGGTAAAGAAGCTCGAATATGGGCTAACTGGGCTTCTTTTGTCTCTGGAGGAGGGCACAGGGGGGCTACACCTCTCCTGGAAGCCGCTCCCTGCCCAGGGGGCTCCTCCGGTCCCTATGGGCAGGGATGAGGTTCCTTGTAGAACCGGAGGAACGTCCAAGAACTCCTGGGGATGGCTCTAGGACGGGCAGGAGACGCACAAGCTCGGCTCTTAAATTGGAAAAATATTCGTCGGGGTTTCGGGGCGGGCGGGATGCTGCTGCTCGGGATGGTTAGAGTTATTGGGAGCCGCGTTATGGAGTTTCTCCGGCGTCAAGTCGCAGCAAATTCATTTAACGAGAGGCAAAAAACAAGCCCGCCAGGCCAATTTAAATAAATTAGATTACGAGTTCCTCGATCTCTCTCTGAGCGGGTATTTCTGTGTAATGGATTCGCTGCCGTTTCCTTGCGGGGGCGATGCCACGCGCCTCACACAGACAGGGGGGGAAAAAAAAAAAAAAGCTTTTATAAGATCGATAAGGGATTTTCGTCAAAGAAATGCCAAAGGAAACCACGGTGGGGTCTACGGCGACGTCAGCGACCCTTCCGCCAGCCCCGGCCGTGCCCAGTAACCCCCAGCTCAGCCTGGGCACACTGGGCGCCTCCGCCCTGAGCCTCAGCCCGGCGGAGATCGGTTTTCCTGGGGGAAACACGCCAATAAGGCTCATTGATCTACTTTGCCCGCTCCCTCGGGCAGGATTCCCCAACACAGGGTGGGGGCACCTGGAGTCTTCCAGAATTATGAGAGGATTTACCCAGTCCTGAGCAGTTTCTCTTTTATTTTTCTTCTTTTTTTTATTTCTTTCAGGAGCTGCTTGATTGGGGACAGGAGAGGAGGAAGGAGGAAAACAAACATTTCTGTAGGAACGGGCCCCACTTCTGCTCCTCCCAGCAGCAAACCCCAACAACCCCCCCTCGAGAGGGTTAAATCTGAGGCTCAAGTTGGGGAAATCGGCAGGGCTTGGGGTTCCTACGGAGTGAAAATCCACATTTCCCCTGCAGTAGTTACTTTTTAAACTTTAAAAGAATTATTTGACTATTCTATTATTTTTACGTTTTTAACACCGACGCACGCGCTTCCCTTCTGTTTCTCCCGCTCCAGGAGAATATATTGCACCAGCAAACTCAAACGAGACTTTTACCCACTTTTATTTCCCTCTTTCTCTGTCCCTGCGCCGCTCTGGCAGGAAAATGGGCAGCAGGAGGAATTATGCCCCAACCGGGCTGAGCGCTGCTGGGTGACATAAATTGTGTATATTGTGAGTCGGTTCACCTTGACGAGGAATAGTTGGATTTCAAAGACATTCAAACACTCACGAAAATAGATAAAACTTATTTATTACCAGCGAGCGGAGAGAACAAATTGTTGCTTCGCCATAAAATCCGTATTATTTCTGGGCCGGTTTCTTTTATTCAGGAGCGTATTTCATGGCTCCGGCTTTCAAATGAATTCGTTAGTGACGGGAGAAAACCGTCATCTCTTTAATTGCGAGGAATATTTCTCGCCTTAATGACAAAGGCCGAGGTGCTATTTCACAGCGACTGCAAAAATCGTGGAAAATATTAATGCGTGAGGGTCAATTTTCGGGATTTATTCCTGTTTCGGTGCTTTCAGCGAATACTCAACACGGGGGATATAATGGGCAAAGCGGGGATACAAAAAAGGGAGGTTTTTCCCCTGAGCCAGAGATATTTTCTTGACACCTTTGTGCCGAAGAAATGTCGGATTTCTTTGAACTCCCGCTGCAAAACCCGACCCGACTGAGCGCCGAGCTCCTTTCAAAGCCCATTAAGAGCCGCTTTAAGCCAAGTTTAGTCAAACCGACCGCGAGCAACACCGAAAATCAAGGCAGAAAGTCAAAATCCTTCCCTCCCGCTCCTCATTTTCTCACTCTCCCCCTTTCTCTGAGCCAAACAGGGTTTTTTTCCCCCAAATCCAGGTGGTTTTGCAGAAATAGAAAGAGTCAAAAGCGCGGAAGAAAATAAACGCGGCCGCGCTGCTGACCCCCAGGTTGGAGCATTCGCCCGGAGGGGAGGGACGTGGAAACTCTTTTTCTTCCTTCTATACGCCCCCCAAAATGAAGAGCAGAGGCGTAGCCCGCAGAGCACCGAGCGCTATAGGCGGTGGACGCGAGTAGGTGGCCGCGGGCGCGCGTGGGCTCTGCGGGCGCTCAGCCCTGCGGACCCGGCCGAGGAGCTGCACCCCGAGCGAGGTGAAAGCAGCGGGGTGCTGGGGCGGGGGGGGTGTGGTGTGGAGGGTGGGGGGCATCCTGCCTCGCTAGGCATTGCCGTGGGGGTGCGGCGATGGGTGCTGGCGGTGTCACGCGTGGATGACGCGGGGCTAACGCGCGGGGGAAAGGATGACTCGGGTGCAGTCCAGCATCTTGGAGATGCCCGTGGAAATGTTTTGCACTCCCGCCTCAAATACTCACCCCCCCACCCACCCCACCCACCCCTCCATCCCCAACTCCCCTGTAACAGACAAAGGCCAAGCACCTCCCTGCAGCTGCATCTTAGGGGGCTGCAGCTTAAAATATAATTAACGTATAATAATTCCCATTAAAGCGGGAAGAATGGCTGGATTTGCTCGTCGCGGTCTGTGTGTGGCTCAGGCTCCGACCTTCGGCTAATTCCATGATATATTAACTGTTTGCTTTCCTCCCCGGTGCTATTATAGGGGCTGTTTTCAAGCACATGCCCCCCCCCCTTATCATTAATGTGCCAGTGCGTTATTGCCCAAGAATGCCTCGGTTTGGTTCCGAGTGGGGGTTCATAAATATAAAATAAACACAGAGTGGGAATAATTAGCAGCATTTATCAGCATATGGCCACCCACCCCACTTTGAAGCCTTCCAGACCCGACGAAGTATGTTGCAAGTAATTAGTTTTAAGCAAATCGTTTCAAATGGAAACTTATAGGTAAAGCCTAATGAAGTGCAGAGGGGGGGGAAAAAAGAGCCTCTTTTTTATGGCTTGGTAGGTAGCAAGTAGACACAGCAATATTTTACTGTTGAGAGAATAAATTAATTAATATATCTGTAGCTAGCAACTACAATGGCTCCATGGATGACTGCATTTAAAGGAGATATATGTATCCAGTCTCATTGGTGTTGTTAACAAGAGTGATAATAAAGATGAAAAGGATAAGAAAGATAAAAAGATCAGCCGGCTTGTACTCCTCACCGCGGCTAAATTGCGCGGATTTTCTAATGGCTGCGCCTTGTTGACTCTCCACAAACTGCCCCCCCCCCTTTATTTAGAGTCATACTTCATTAAGTGACTTTATTTTCATGTTGCTCAAATAGGAAATAAAGATACGCGCCCCTCGCCCCCCAATAAATCTCGTATTAACGATCTTCCTCTGCAGCTCAAGGGAAGGAGGGGGGTCTCTCTTCTCCCCGTTTCAGATCAAAAAATGACTGGTTTTGAAAATAAAGTGTGTGGCTTGCTTTTGTCAGTGCAAACATTTAATATTCCCCCTCCCTCCCGCTTTTGTAGTACCAGAGAAATGCCGAAATCTTGTACCTCCCCCAGTCAGAATAAATCACATTTAGCCCATGTTTCGGTCTAGCTGGAATATGAGCTCATGCGCCCCAAATCAGCGTTAAAAATCTACCTGTAATTTTTTAAGAGAGTTTGTGCTTTAATTTTAGGCTTGGGTTAGCCAAACACTGCCACAGCGAACGCATAAACCATCGGGATATCTCATTATAAAAACGTTTGCCAAAATTAATTTATTTCAAAGGGAAAGCGTATTAATATTCATTTTTGCAGCCAGTGCACTCTTGAGCCTCCCAAACCTACCCGGCGGGTGGAGAAGTGTCGATAATTACAGAGAGTGTGGAAATTCATTTTATTTTTATGATTAACCAGTAAACTATTATGAGGTGAGACGAGACGCTGCTAAAGGAGAAAGCATTTAAAAAATTAGGTATGGAAAAGTACAGTGTGAGACCCAAGGTAGCAATGAGGAATGTCGGGCGGGCTTAAGGACCAGTAAAACGAAGGGAAAAAAAAGGAAAAGCGGAGAAAAAAGGGCCAGACGCACCTCAAATGAAAATATCTGAAGGTAGAAATAATATAAAAAATGCTCTTTTAATAGATGCTGTGGGCCGGGGCTTTGTTTCTTCGCTGAAAAATAAACGCCGGGGGATTTTGGGGGGGATCTGCGTGGGGGAGGCGTATGAGAGCACCCCGTGGAGTGGAAATATCTGTACAGAGCTCCGGCGTGTAACCGCGGAGCAAGGCACGAGTAGAGCGCAGCTCGCTCCCACCCAGCCAAGGACCGACCAACTCACGGCACCCCCGGGCACCCCCGGGGCCCAGCTGAAGCGATACTGGGATTTTTTTAGCCGGTCGGGCCCGTTATTAGGGGGTTGCCGGGACCACGGGGCTTTTCCTTTGGATTCCCCCCGATGTGGCGCTTTATACCTCATTCCTCCCCCCGAAATCCCTCGCTTCCAACTTGCAGCCGGAGCCCCATCACTGAATTTATGGGTATTTAAACCAACCATCTTCATCTGTAATTGTGGATGAAGAGTATTTATTGCCTCGGTGGATAACTACATATATAATTATCTCTTTATAGAGAGAATGTGAAATAAAGCATCTGTCTCCCCCCACCCCCAGACGCACACAAAGGCGGGTGAACACCGACAAAGTTCCACATCTGCATAAGCACTTCATTTCTATTTTTTTTTTTTTTTTACACCTAAAATGCATCCATCAAAGTCCGAGGAACTTCTCCTCAAACTCGAAAAAAATCCCCCCAACCCCATGGAACGGCTCTGCCGTGGGTACCTTTTTTTCCCCTTTTCTTTGCAGAACGGGGCGAAAGAAAACACCGATTTGCAAAGAGGAGCCGCGCTGGCTGCGGCGGTTCCGCGCTGTCCGGTTTTATAGGGAAAAGGGGATTTGGGGCTGGATTTCGGGGGAGAAAAAAAGAAAAAAAAGGTGGTCGGGGAAAAAGCGTGCTTCGGGATTTTTTGGTGCCTCTTTAGAGGCCGGGAGGGGGTCGTGGGGACAGAGATGAGGGGAAAGGGGATTTCTCGGGGAGGGTGGAGGGAGGCGAAAGGGGCTGCTCGGCTATAATCGAGATTTTAAATTCTTTTTTTTTAGGCAGCGGATGAAACTTGACTTTACCTCCCTTTGCCCTCGAGGTTGCAAATAAATTTTGGAAATTTTGATTTTTGGGGGCTCCGGAGCAGGAACCCCGCGCTCACCCTCACGCCCACCTCCCATATTTTATTTTATTTTATTTTTTATTCTATTTTAATTTTATTTTATTTTATATTTTATTTTATTTTATTTTATTTTTTATTTTAATTTTATTTTATTTGTTTTTTCCTCCGATTTGCGCGGCTGCGGAGCGCTGCCCGCGCTGCCTGCGGGAGGAGCCGTCTGGGCCGCCCGTCTGGGTGGGCGGGGGCCGCCCTCGCAAAGTGAAGGTCAAGTTAAGGCTTCACCCTCCCTTCCGCGGCCCGTCCGCGCTGCTCCGCCGCAGCCCCGCGGGCAATGCCATTGCCGGCGACGTGCCCGCGCAAACCCGCTGCCCTTATTATCGTTAACCCCCCCTTTCCCACCCCCTCCAGCCGGTGGCGGGCACGGAGATGAGCCAAGTGTTGAAATAGCAAAGACGGGGGCGGTTTGATGGAGCCTTTTTCTCCAAATCCTGATTTTTTTCACCCTTTCTGCCCCCCCAAGCTGGACTACAGACTTCAAACAAGGTCTTTCCCCCCTTCTCCTTTTATTTCGGTTTTGTTTGGCTCTTTCTTTTTTTTTTCCCCCCCTTCACCTCTTTTCCCAGCAAGATGCAAACCCGTCTGCCGTGGAGGAAATTAAACATCATAAAGAAAAGCCCAATTAAGGTTTAATGTCTGAACATTACCATTTCCTCCAGAAAACAATGACGTTCGCTCGGTAAGGAGAGAGGCAGAAAGAAAGAAAGAGGGGGTGGAGGGAGAGGGGCAGAATTTTTGGACTCAAAGAGGGGGAAAAATTGGCATGGAGAGGTAATAATGAAATAAAGGGGGGGGGGATGAGGGGGGTGCAGGAAATATTTGGGGTTGAGCCGAGCTCGTCTAATGTCTGTGCTCGGGGGTGGGGGTAAATATAATAAAATGTGGATTTTAATGCGTGGGCGAGGTGGGTTTCTGCTCATATTTGACTCCTGGAAAAGGCCCGAGCGGGGGTTGAGACTGGGGGGGTAAAAGGGGGTGAAAAGGGAGTTTTGGGGTGCAAGAGTGGGGGGTGGATAAAATCCCTGAGCCCCTTTAGCTCGTCTTGCAAGGCTGTCCTTCCCGCCTCCCTTTCTCCCCACCCCACCCGGAGCTGACTCTACGCTGAATCTTTGCACCCCGGGAAGAAAAAATGGGAAAGGGGGAACCTAAAAAAAAAAATAAAATAAAGAGGAGAAGCCAACGCAACGCACCCGAAAGGGCCGAATCACCCGAACCCACCGCGCTTGGGCCGTGTGAAAACAACAGACGGCAAAAACCTTGGTCGGGAGGGGACTTCCGCCAGGTCTGGGTTCGTGTCTTTGCCCCCCACTCCCCCCCGCCCCGATCCTCCCGGCCCCCCTCCCGCCTCCCCTGCGGCTGGCGGGGGCTGCCGGTGCCGAGCCGAGCCCGGGGCGGGGGGGACGACACCCGGGAAAATGCGGATCTTCGGCGCTTCGCGCGGGCGGGTTTGCTCTTTCTCTCCTAACAGGCAGACCTTTGAGGGAGGGGGCCATGAGGTGTCCCTCCCCCTTCACGGAGAGGGCTCCACGGGTGTGACAATGACCGTAACCCTGCGAGGGGACCGAGCATCTCCAGGAGCCGCAGCCCGGCTTGCCAGGACCTCGCGGCCCGCAAAAACACCGGGAGGAGGCAAAAAGGCTCCGCTTCTCTTTATCCGACACCGAGCGAGAGAACAACCTTGAACATCCCCCCGAATTTCGGCCTCTGCCCTAGAGTCCGCTCGGAGGGTGAAAGAAAGGGTGTGTGGAAGGAGGGGAGGAGGTGGCTGTGATGGAGAAGGCGATTTTGCCGAGATTTGCCTTCGTTTAATACGAAGGGACACTTACATCGTTATTCAGGCAAATCTGCGCTCTGCGGGCTAGAAACACCCAGTCAGAAACACTCGGTGAGGGTTCAATGCCGACAGGGGTGGAAGGCGGCACGAATAAAGATCTGTGCGCATCCGAGATAAAATTTAACACTCCTGCACAGTTGCAGGAAGGAAGGAAGAGAGAGAGAAAGGGAGAAAAAGAAAGGAAGGAAGGATGGAAGGAAGGAAATAAAAAAGACACAGGAGGGACCAGAAGGAGGGATTAGACAAGGGTCCAATTTTTGGACAGATTTTTAATTCAGAATTTATCTGCTCTCAATTCAAGCCAGCGCCTTACTAGAGGAGACGTTAATTCACATAGATATTGATTTCAAGCGAAGCTTCACCCACAAAATGCTCAACCCTCGTCCCCCGTGGATGAAAAGACGCGAAGAGAATTTTTTATTCTGGGAGGGGACAAAGGAGCCGCGCTGCTCGCAAAGGGCGGAAAGTAAAGTAGAGTAAAGCAACTTATTTAACAGCGATATTTGTCCCCCTGTCCCGCAGCTGGAAATCAGAGATGAGGCGGTTTTGCTCGGGGGGGGTGTGTGGATATTTTATAGGGGACGGGCGGTGAGTGCGTAGGGGAAGGCAGGTACATACATTCGCTCCATAGGTGGATGGAGGGGGTGGCCACCGGCGTTTCCCCCCCGCTCTACCGGCACCATTCATCTTCCCGAGCCGGACCTGCCTTTGGAGAACGTCACCCCGTGAAGCAGCTGAAGGATTTTGCTCCATTTCATCCTGATTAATGCGGGGATGGAAGAGAGAGCCCAGCGCCCTCAGTCGCGAATTATCCAAGTTTATCCCCATAAACTGTCGAGATTCGCCTTTGATCAACGGTTGTCCGAGGGAAATAACGTCTCGGTGCGCGCTGTGGCGGGAGAAAATATTTTAAAATACATTTAAAAAAAAAAAAAAAGGGGTGGGGGTTTGTTTGTGGAATGTGGGAGCCAAAGTATTAAAACGCAATAGTTGGAAATTATTTGAGTCTTTAAGGATTAAATGCGGCGCATGCAAACGCGTGCGCGGTTTTAATAAGCCTGGGGAGGTTGAGCCGCCCACCTTCTAACCTCAGCTTTGCGTTTCGGGGCTATTTTGCCAATAAACGGGTTACGCAACAGAAAAACCCATTTTCCCTGCCACAATTTCCGACTTTTTACACAGTTTTGCACGTTTTAGCGGCGCTGCTGAAGTTATCAAGAGGGGATGTCTGGCGAATAAAGGAATTCTTATTCTTGTAAAGGTTTGGGCGTGTTTTATATGTCTTCCTTTGTGTTTAAATAAGTATTTTTAGAGGTTTGGAGAGGGAAGAGAGAGGGAGGCCGCGCAATAGAAATAGGTGCTGCTTAACGAGCTCCTCTGGGTTTCCTGGCCCCTCTCAGCCGAATTTCGCAGCAGCCCTGGGAGCCGGTTTAGCACGCTGTGAAGTTTTACTTGAATTCCCCAAACCTCCGCATGCTTCAGCAGCTCCCTGCACCCGAGCTGCGCGGAGGGGAAGGAAGAAAAATAAATAGAGGAAACCACACGGGCATCGATATTCCGCTGCGGAGGAGCTGCGGGAGGAGCCGGGACTGGCGAGGGCAGGAGAAGGAGCGGGGAGGCCGCTTGGCGAAGGGAGGGTTATACCGGTTATTAGGAAGCCCGACTCTCCTTAACGCCTCCTCGGCATCACTTCTAGCCGACTCCGACACCCGCCGCACGTTTTCAGCCCAGACAGCCCCAGCCTTGCCTGCGGTTGGGAAGCGGAGCTCAATCTGCTTTTATCTTGATTAAGGCCACATGATTTTGAACTTGCAGCTCAGGTCGAGAGAGATCTAAGTATTTTTTGCCCCCCTTTGAATTGTTCACAGCTTATACCGTTTTCTCTCGCAGCCTGGCGTACATCCAATTAAGTTGAGCTTTGCCATTTGGGGAGAATAATATTTTCCGAGCGCTTCCCACTTGTAGCTATTGTCTCTCCCTTCAGATTTCCTGTACGCGTTCGCGGTGGCTAGTGATCTGCTTACTGGCCGAGTTTCCTCTCTTGTTCCTTTTTTTTTTTTTTTTTTTAAAGTCCATCTGAGGAAGTAATTGTAGTACCGTCGTGGAAGGGAGGGAAAAATCACTTTGAGAACATCTGATAGGCCAAAGGCATCAGACATCAGGAGCTGGAGCCTATTTAGCAAAAGCAAAGCACATCTAGGGATGCAGCTGCTCAAGAAGGGCTTTCTGCACCCCCTCACCGAGCATTTGCAGCCCCGAGTGAGCACAGGTTAGCAAGGCAGGTTGGAAAGACTCCTCTCTTTTTCCCCCAAAAGCAGGAGGCAAAGCAAACTCTGATCAAGTGGCTGAAATAGGGAGAGATTCAGGGTCTAAATTACGCGCCAGATACCCTGAGAGCGCAGTGAGTAACGGGGTAAGCCAGGTTGGTATCAAATCTGTTCTCTTTTTTTATACTTCTTCCTTCTATTTCTTTATTTTCCCTTCCTTTGCCCTCCCCGACCAGTAGTTTTCCTACTGTACGGGCTCGGACAAAGGCTTCTTTATGGCAATACTGACAAAAAAGTTTTTGACCGCAGTTGGGAGGTTGTTAACGAATTTACGTTGCGTTCAGATGACTCCAGCTTTGAGGGGGAAGGGGAAAAAAATCAATATCTTCCCTCCCCAACGGAAGAAAAAACAGATGACTGATTTATTGAGAAGAGTTCAAGTACAGGATTAACCTAAATCAAAATATAACTTCAGATGTTTACACAGATCAGTGAAAGCCAACTTCCCCATCTCCAAGGTTTTGATTTGGCTACAATCGCTACAACGTTCTTTTGGTCACCAAACGCCTCTGACATCCCCTCCGAATTCCTGTCGGTAACGCAAAACACATCTCCGGAGCCTCGAGCCTCTTCGCCTGCTGAAAACGCTGTTAAACCTGTTAAGTGTTCGCGTTATATCAGGCAAATGAGTGCGGACTCCGGAGCGAGGGCGGGTGCTGCCGTATGGGAGGGGGATTTTTTTTTTTTTTTTTTTTTTTTTTTCCTTCTCCCTTGCTCTTTGCTTTTTCTGCCGGGACAGTTTGGGTGAAGTCCCCGGCTGAGATGTGGGGATGGAGCTGGGTGTTTATAGATCGGGAAGTGCAGAAGAGGCATAAAGAGCGTCGAGCTCGGTGCTGCCGCCTCCTTTTCCTTCTTCCCTGGCTGAGAAATAATTAAAGGAGGAAAAAAAAAAAACCACCAACCTTCTAGACGGGGCATTTCCATCTTACACACAGTCATATCAAACCCAACAAAATCAGACCTTTCCTCCCACCTTCTCAAGTTCCCTTCGGGGTTTTTTTTCTCCCCTTTAAAGAGCACCACTGCAGCTTTTCTTTAATTTTCCCCTCCACGCTCTGACTTTTCCCACTCGCTGGGATATGAAGGAGATTTAAAAACCGAAGAGGTTGAAATGCTCGGGGGGGGTTTAAGACTATGCCTTAAAGTTATTTGCCTTTTTTTTTTTTTTTTTTTTTTTTAGGGCAACCAAAAGGAATGCAGCCGCCAGCCTCATTCCGTTTTATGGTGGTCACTTTGGTGGTCAAATTCAAGTGCTGTGACTCCACAGCTGCCTCCTCTCCTCTCCCTTGCAGGAAACAGGCAAATCCCATCCTTTAAACTGGGTTTAAAACCCCAAACGACACCAGGGCTTGGTTTAGATGTATTTACCTACGAAGAGCAATAAATTATTCACGCACCTAAAGGAGAGACGGCGAGTTTTATTCCAAACTGATTTTTGTTGTTTGCTGTTGTGTTAGGGGTTTCTTTGGGGGCTGTATGTGCTTTGTTTGGGGTTTAAAAAGCTCCTCGCATATTGTTTTTTTACAAAAACACGCTCTAATTCCTCCCCTGGATGCAAAGCTTCACGCCCCCAGCCTTCCTCTGGGGTCTGGAGTGGAATAAATTGAACAAAAATGGTCTGTTTTAGAGCCTTTCGCCTTTTAGGCGGAGGGAGAAGATCCTCCACGCAGGTCGCGAACAGAAGGGAATTGGGGCAAAAAAATAATTACGCTCATAAACAATAGCTTAACGTTATTAGTTTGTAGTTAGTATTAATATTGCTCCATAAAAAGCCAACTTAAAAGATCGCTGACACTTTAATTAAAAGTTTTGCCCAAACCGAGGTCCAAGCCATAAACCAGAGGAGATGAGAAACGGCAAGAAACGCACCCCTGCGGCCGGGGCTCTCGCCCCGCAGGCAGGCGAAGATACCCACCGGCCAGGCGGCGCGTTGGAGGGGCGCAACCCGGCTCGTCTCGGACTCGCGGGGTGCTCACCCGGGGGTGTTCCTCCGGCTCACGCACCCGCGCTCGGAGAGACTCGCCCGCCCCGATCCCTTATAAAAGGGGTTTTATGGGAACAGCTCTTTAAACAGAAAATACAAAGCTGGGGGGGGGGGTATGTCCAGAAATTAATGAAAATAAATGATCAGGAGCGCGTGGCTGCGTTGGGGGGATGAAGAAGACTCGAAGTGAGGAAGAACGCGCAACCTGAGCATGGGAAGCCGCCATGTTTCCCTTCAAGATTTCCCAATAAATCCATAAAATTCCGGGCACTCCGCCTGATAACCGCCGCAGTTTGGAAAGCTCTGCTGAAATTCCCACTGCATTTTTAATCTTAAAATCCTTCGCCCTCCGCTCGGCTGCGAAGTGCAGGTTTGCGAGGCTGTTTTCTTCCCATAACATTTTCCCCCCCTCCTTTTCTCCCCCTTGCATTGCTGCAGAATTACAGAATATTTACCTCTTCAGTAGAGGCTGCAACCTCCGCCCCGCGGCTCGAGGTGCGTTTTCCTCCCCGATTCTCTACACCTCGGCTAGGAATTGACCCACCTCTCTGGTTAACACGCAAACAGCAGGTTGGGTGCTAGCAAATTAAAGAAAATTAAGTAGAGGAGAGCAAGGTGACAAAGCAGCTGCCCAGGGATGCTCAGCTCCAAGGAGACCTCTCCGAGCAGGGCTGGGACCCTCTGATGCTCCGTTTTGGTGATTTGGTTATTTTCGGGTGAGTTTACGCGTTGTTTTTCGAGGCAGGAAAGCGAAAACACGGCAACCGTCGAGGCTTTTCCTGCTCCTAAGGCTGAGGTTTGCCTTTTCCCCTTCTTGCTGTTGGAATTTACTGCGACTCGATTTGACAAGATCCTCCCTATAAAAGCGTCTCCCTCCGTCCTGGTGCGATAATTTGAGTCGGAGCCTTCAGCCCACCGCCAAACAGATCCCACGGTGGAGTTTAGTTCGGGTTTACACGCGGACAATTCAATATTTTTGTTTATTTTCCCTTTTACTGGGCGTTTTAAAAGGGATCATTCAAGGGAAAAAAATGCCTGAGTGGCATCCTGGAAAAAAAAAAGGAGGGGGGGGACAAAACGGGGGGATGCGCTGCAATATTTTCATTTCTAGACGAACGCAGCCACCTCTGCTCGGCAGAGAAAGATCTTCCGCCCCAGGCAGCGGATTTCTAACCCAGGTGAAAACTCGGTTTGCACCCAATTGTTGCAGACAATTTTGTTCCTTCAGAACTGTTTCAAGGCAGTGGGAGACTCCCCCGGAGCGGGGTACCGCGGAAGTTACGCGTCCTTCAGGTGTACATTCCCGATGGCTTTGCAGAAGAGATTTTTTTTTTTTCCCCAGATTTTTTTTTTTCCCCCTAGATTTTTTCCACCCCCGTCTAATAATTATTTGCAAAACTCGGGGAATATCTGGCAGCGCTTCGGTATCCCTGGGGTTTTTTTTTTTCGTATGAAAGGACAGAGAAAGCGGAGGCTCTCGGGGCACGGGATAGAAGACAAATGACTTTAATAAGAATATCTTTTTTAATTCAGCTGCAAGAATAACTGATGAGAGTCTTGCTGAAAGTACGTTCATTGATTGACAATAAACAACTGCATTAAATATTCACTATGCCCCTCTTACGTAATAAATATTTAACCAAACAGTAAAGGCGGTTTTCGAATATTTATTAGGCACTGACTTAATTCATTTGCTCTATTCCTTGATATATCATTAATTCGATATCAAAAGCCATTAAGCCAGGCCTGCTTTAACTTTAAACTTGGAAACTTCACGCGATCCCCCGCACACTGTCATCACTCCAGTGGTATATTCTCCATAAAGCGTGCCAGCCCGGTTGATGTATAGTTGATGCGCACATAGAGATCAACATAATTAGCGTATGTTAGAAGCTTGTTAATTAGCACCCACCCCCTCGCTCCCCGATAGGGAGAGCTGGAGATTGCCCCAGAATTTCGCAGCCCAGCTGTAGGAACTCCCGCCTGCAGCGAGGCTTGGAGAAACGGTGGAAAACTTACTTCTGCGTCTCCAGCGAATTTATTGAGCTACCTACAGACTATCCAGGAACACTTCTAAGGACAGAAAGAGCCATAATAATAATAATAAATTATATTAATCAGCGTAATTAAAATATCTATTTTTTTTAGAGGTGGGAAAAAGCCGTTCGAGCTCCCTAAGACCCTCCCTCTCGGCACACACCCCCCCCCCCCCCCAGCCCAAATCGCCCCCACCCCATCTCCAAACCCTGCTGAAAAGCAGCGAGCGGAATCCAAATAGGAAGGAGAGGAGGGAGAAAAAAAAAAAAAAAAAAAAAGGGCAAGGGGAAAAAAAAAAAAAAGCAGCAACTTCACAAGCCGCCCCTTGTACTTGTTCTGCTGTGGATGCTGGCGAGGGGTGTGCCCTCAGGAGAAGGAACACAAATCTGCGATTGATTTTCATAATGTTTCTGCGGTGTTTGCAAACCAATCGTTTGAACCTCTGAGATCTTACCTAAGTGAACCACTCCTACGCATCTAAGTGCTCCAAACTGATATATGACAATATCTACTTTGGATCACGTGTCCGCCGGAGCGACTAAGACGGATAGCGCGTCATCTCGCCTTCCCAAATTTTTTCCCCTCCGCACATCGGATCCAAAACATCTAGCTATAGGAGCAAGAAAAGGAGAAAGATGTTTAACTCGGTGAACCTGGGCAACTTCTGCTCCCAGTCGCGTAAGGAGAGGAGCGCTGAGTTTGGAGAAAGGGCAGGTTGCGCTTCCAATCTCTACCTCCCCAGCTGTACCTATTACGTCCCTGAATTTTCAACCGTGTCATCTTTCTTGCCACAGGCCCCCTCTCGCCAAATCTCCTACCCTTACTCCACCAACCTCTCGCAAGTGCAGCCCGTGCGAGAGGTCTCCTATGGTCTAGACCCCTCCAGTAAATGGCACCACCGAAGCAATTACGCCTCGTGTTATTCCGCAGAAGATCTGATGCATAGAGAGTGCATCCCGCCTTCCACCATGACCGAAATGCTAATGAAAAACGAGAGCGTGTACAGCCACCACCACCCCAGCTCCAACCACCCGGCATCGACGGGATTCTACACCAGCATGAACAAAAACACGGTCCTGCCCCAAGGCTTCGACCGCTTCTTCGAAAATGCCTATTGCGGGGCGGAAAACCCGACCGAGAGCTGCCTGCAGAAGGGTGAGGGCAAAGTGGAGGCAGAGTCCCAACCCCACGCACTGTCATCCCGCGGAGAGCCAGGGATAGACCCGGAAGATGAGGAGGAAAACACAAACCCAGGGTCTTCAGCCTCGTCCTCTTCTGTCACCAAGGAAGGAAGCAAAAGCAGCAATTCGAGTAGGTAGAGCAGTAAATGGAAAGGTTAAGGGACTAGCCCGTGTGTTTTGTCGGTCAAATTTTATGTGGAGTTTTATAAGCATTCAAAGGATTTTATTATAACCTACAAAGCTCTTTCTTCCAACGAGAAGAATTTTTACGATGGGAAAAGCTCTTTGAAAAAAATGGAGATGTTAGGCGCAGACACAGTATCAGAGAGTCTGTGAAATTTTAAAAGCACACCATCGTGACAAATATTAACTTTGATCATGAACTTACATGAGCATTTTAAAAGGATTCGGTCCCGGGTTGCTGGGGGTAAAAGGCAATTGGGCAGAACACTCCTCCGGCTGCCTGGGTTTTCTTGTAGGCATTGAGATGCATGCGAAATGTTCGGGGCGGCTTTCTTTTTTATTATTATTTTTTAATTAAAGCTGCATGTCGAGTCTTTTCTCTTGGTGGGGGTGCAGTGCTAAGGGGGAAAGCTGCCGAATTTGCAGGCAAAGCGGAGCGTTTCCTTCGGTTTGTCTGGTTTACTCTGGCCCCAGCCTGGTGCAGCCTCCAGCTTTTGTCAGGAAGGGCTTTTACTTCCGCGCTTCTTCGCTTGGCTCTTCTGGGGCCGGGATGGATTTGGGGGTTGATTTTTGCATGCGCTCTCGTTTTCCGGGCAGTCTTAGAGGAGCTTTTGAAAAGGCTGGATCCAGGCGCCTGGGCAAGCTCGCGTTCAGCGTGGGGCGCTTTGGGGAAGCGGGGAGGCTTGTTTTGTTTCCCCGTTCGCTTTCGTGATGCGAGTCCCCTTTTGCCGCTCAGATGCTAAAGTTCTTTTTGACTTTGATTCCTTTTTGCGTGTGTGGCGAGGACTGGAGTTAATCAAAAACTTATGCGGAACATAATATCTAGTTCCTCTAATTCCAACCTTGCTCGTGCTGTTTCTATACAGATAACAGATTTGCAGCTGAGTGTGGAGTGGGTGGGTTGTTTTTTTTTTTTTTATTTCCCAGCCTCTCTCAACCCTGCTCCAGCAGCTTTCACATCCAGGCTGCTCTTTATTTAAAAAAAAAAAAAAAAGAAAAAAAGAAAAACTATCTGCACCCAAAATGTCTGCGTTAAACCCCGTGCAGTAGGGAAATAATTACACCCGGGTCCTTAAGCCCCTGCGTAACCTCACCTCTGCTCCCCCTAACAATAAGAGAAGAGACCCCCCCATGCCCGCATTAATAACTGGTGGTATGAAGCTGCTCCCCTCTATCTAGCCAGCTGCGAGGATGAGTCTGTGTCTTGCATTTCCTCAGGATATTTACGCTGCCTTCTGGTTCTTTTAAGGTGCTCCCAGAACGAGGAAGAAGAGATGCCCCTATTCGAAATTCCAGATCAGAGAGCTAGAGAGAGAATTTTTCTTCAATGTCTATATAAACAAAGAAAAAAGGCTCCAGTTGTCCAGGATGTTAAATCTTACTGACCGACAGGTTAAAATTTGGTTTCAGAACAGAAGAATGAAAGAAAAAAAATTAAGCAGAGACCGCCTGCAGTATTTCTCTGGAAATCCCTTGTTGTGAACATCTTGCGAAGTCCCCTCTGCTGGGGAAGGGTCTGGGCGCGGAGGAGGAACAGTTGCGAGCGGGGCTTCGCCCCCTGAGCCGACAAAGCAACCTCAAAGTTTGAGCCTTTTCCTTACTGATATTTGTATGTCTGGGACGGTGCTGAGTAACAAAAGGAGTGAGATTTTCTTTCAGATCCCACTTCAAGGACTTGAATTCCACGCACATTTTATTTAACTTTTTTGTCTCTCCCTCCTTTTTTTTTTTTTTCCCCCCCTCTGAACAGGTTGGGGTCCCCCCTTTTCTTTTTATTATTATAATTATTATTTTTATTGTTATTATTATTTAGGCACCCTGCCCATGCGCATCAATGGCAGCGCCGTGTGTTCCCCCCGCGGTGATTTCGGCTGTTAGCACAAGAGCGGCCAAAGTCTCCCTGTAGGATCAAACCCCTTCATCCGGGCTGAGGGTGAGTGCGGGTGTGTGAACGCACACGCGGGCAAGTGTGTCCTCCCGCGGGTGTGCGTGTGCACATTCACACCCACCCGCTCCCCCGCGTGCTGAGGAAGGTCAGTATTTCCACCTCCTCCATCCACCTTTTCTATCTACAAATATATACGCGCGTTTATATGGGGCAGTGTGCGCCTGTATAGCCGGGTATATATTCTCTGCAGCATCAGTTCTACGTTCGGAGTGGGGAGGGGGCGGAAATCCAGGCGAAAATGCATTTGCAATAACTGTCTCTGAAACGGTGTGTAAATAAATTTTGTAGTGGTTTGGTTGGTTGGTTTGTTTTTGTTTTTTTTTTTTTTTGGTGGTTCCCCCCCTCCTTGGAAATGGGAGACGAAGAACAAGAGAAAAAAAAAAAAATCCTGAACCAGAATAATAATTAAAAACAAACAAACAAAAAAATTATATCTTTGTGTATGTAAAGTGAGTCCCCGGGATGCTCTGTGAAATTCTGTGGCAAATAAAGACATTGCAAGCTGTTCTACATTATGATTTTATTTGACCATTTTATTAGAATTTCCCCTCTTAAAAGCCTCTTTGCGGTCATTGTGGTGTGGGTTCCTTCTCCCCCAGTTTAAATACCTGAATGCAGAGGGCAATATCATCATCCATATTCATGGGACTCGCTGCAACCGGCTCCAACGGGAGCGGGACGGGGAGGAAACCTCCACCTCGGAGCGCACGTTGGGTGTGGGGTTCATTGTTCATCAGCGAAATGAAATTTATAGGATTTTTCTTGGCCCAGTAACGCTGCTCTGCCTTTGGCTCCAGATGCCTTCCGCTGTTTTCCGGTTGTAGTTAATCTTTTCGCGTTTTCATGAGAACAATATATTACCCTTCTTGGGGGGGAAAAAAAAAAATAAAAATACACCAAACTCTAATTACCCCGAGCCACGAGCTGCATTTCCATGAGTCAAGGATACCTTATACCTCCAAAGCACAAATGCAAAGTCAAGTCCTTCAATTCCTGCTTAAGGAAAACAAGTTCAACCCCCAGGCAAGGGGCACAAACGTGTTTTTTTTTTTCCCCCTGTTTGCACAACGACTTTTGTGTTGTTTTTTTTTTTTTCCTCGCGGTGTCCGAAAGCAACACGACGTTTTCGAGGACAAAGAAATCGCGAAGATGCCGTCGGTGAGGCGGTGCGTGTTTTGGGGGAAAACGCCGCAGTTCGGAGGGGTTTTCTTTGGGGGGTGGGTGGGGTGGGGGTTTCCCATCTGGATGCTCTCCTGCTTTCCGATGGGATTGTGCACATGGAAGAGGGCGGGAGCTGGGGGGCACGAAGAGGGCGGAATAACCCCCCCAGCAGCCAAGTCGCAGCACACGATATTCCCATCCGCCGAGCGTGTTCTTGTAAAATTCTCATACTTGCTTTTAAATACAACCCTGTTGAATGGAAACCCCTTTGACGGCGTCTTCTGATTTTATTTGACAACGGCAGGGGGGAAAAAAAATGCTAAATCCGCAAAAATGCGTTTCGTTTGCACCCCCTCGAACATCCCCCCCGCGCAATTAAAGGCAAACCGACTTCAGGCTTTCGTGATAGACCCTGGTTACGCCACGATATGATCTTGAAAGGATATTCCGAGGCATGTTTCTCATTAAAAGAGTGGGAAAAGGAGGGGAAAAAAAAAAAAATTGGGCTTGGTTGGCAAAGCGCGGCTTTATTTTCTTCTATTTATTTTTGTAGAACCCGCGAGCTCAAAGGGCGCTTGTCCCCGGCCTAAAACCTCGCCTGAGCTTGAAATTGAGCAAACCAAGAGTAAGGGAAGGGGTTTGTTTTGTAGTAAAGTAGAGGAGGTGCAGAGCGGAGCCATCTTCCCGGCAGCTGGAGCCGCACGCCGGGCCCGGCCCGAGGAGGGGGCTTCTCCTCCACCGAAAATAAATTAAAAAAAAAAAAAGGGAAAGGAAAAAAAAAAAAAAGCACCTTTCTTTAATGAGTGTTTGCCAAACCTTCCCAAGGTTAGGAAAACTAAAGAGAGGTGCAATAAGGTGAATCTCGGGAGGTCAGAAGCGGCAGTTAATGCTCCGTAACAGCAGCGGCTGTCCGGACAAAAGCGGCTCGTCTAGACATTGTAATAAAGGCTGCAGCACTAAACAGCTTAATTTTTCTTAATTACCCCGTCTGGCTCAAGGAAAAGACTTCCGCAGTAAATAGTAAACAAATCAGGGAGTCTTGCCCAGGGAATTTTCTTTGCCCTCGTCTCCCCCCCGCCCCTCTCCAAGGCTCCAGTTCAACTGCAGCACAATGAAACTGTAGGCCTAGTTCAAAGTTTTCGCGAGCTAAAATGGAATGCTCGCTGTAAAATCCAAGTTTATAGACCATGTGGGAGTTTACAGCAGCATTAAGCATCAGGGCCATGTAGGAAAGGGGCTGTTAATGTGCTGGGGAGGGCGAGGAGGGGGGCGAAGGGGCTGGCGGAGGGGAGGGGGGGGGTCACTGAGGATGCCTTGGGTACCACGCTGCCCAGCGGAGGGGCGGGACAGGGGTGAGACAGACGTACCTGGCCAGCCCCGTGTGCCGGCACCTACCGGGAAGGTGACACAGCGGCGGGGTGAGGGGAGGCTCCGGCGCCGGGCTTTTGGGGGGCCCGTTCCCGTTTAACGGCAGAAAGGCCACGGCGAGGGCTTTTCCGAGGCGGGCCAGGGGATGCAGGGGTGGGAGTGAGACCCACAGGAAGAAAAATGTGAATATATGATGTCTTTGAACTTCAATAAAGTCAAGTCCATCACCTTTAACCCTTTTGTAATAAAGCGGAATCCGAGGGGGTCGCGGCTCCCCGGCCGCCCCGCCTCCAGGGAGCCGGGGAGGGGTCGGGGTGGGGGGGCCCCACGTTTTTCCCCCGGAAAAACAAAAAAAACCCCAAACAAACAAAAAAGCCCAAAGTCTAATTTTGAACCCCGCGTGGCGTTTATGATGCTTAATATTTAACTCAGCCGCGCAGCATTTGATGCGTTCCGAAGCAGGTTTAACACACGCGGCACACACTCTTTATTATTGTTATAAACCTTTTGATATCTTAACGCATGAAAAGTTTTTATAACTTTGTTTGGCGTAAAAGTTTTACAAGTTTTTCCTCTTTTTTTTTTTTTTCTTTTTTTTCCTAGTTCCCAGCACGCATTTAGGCTTTTCCATCAACTTTATTCGTACCTCGGATGTCCATCACAATAAAACCTCCCTCATAGGCTCGCTCCGCGCCCTGCGTTAATGACACCCAGACTAATTACGAAGGCCCTTTCCATGTGACGTACAAACACACCAACCCAACCTGTTTCCTATTGCTCCCTGGATTTCATACACAACATATTGGAAGCAGCTCTGGGTGACTTTGTTGTGAGATATTGCAGAGGAGGAAGGAGGAGAGGGGGCCAGCTTCTAATTGGCTTCTTGTGGGATAATAATGTTCACTTATGTTGGCTTCTATACAAAGCAAGTTAATTTTTTTTAAGGAAAAACAAGAAGAAAGAAAAAAGAAAGTGAAGGGAAAATGGAAAAGAAAGAAAAAAGAAAAGAAAGGGAAAATAGAAAAGAAAGGAAAAAGAAAAGAAAGGGAGAAAGGAAATAAAGAAAAAAGATAAAGGAGGAAAAAGAAAAGAAGGAAAACAAAAAAGAAATCGGGGGAAAGAAAATAAATGGAAAGAAGAAAATAAAGGAAAAAAGGGGGGAAAGAATTACAAAGGAAAAACAGGGGGAAAGAAAGAAGAAAAAAAAGCAGCGTGGTTGGGGAGGGGGCTCTGTGAGAGCTGCAGATGCCGGGTGAGAGTGTCCAGCGACCCTGGCGGGGCCGGACGGGGCTGAGCCCCCCCACGCCCACGCACCCACTCGCCCCCAGCCCACCCCGCAGCCTCTCTCCGAGGCGCCGGGGCAGCAGCGCGTAAACTTGACTGTGCGCGGAGGCGGAACCTCCTCGGTGGCCTCTGAACAACCCGCTCCGGCGGCGCGACCCCGCGGGAGCGGCTGCCGGGAGCCGGGAGCCGGGAGCCGGGAGCCGGGAGGGGGGGAGCCGGGAGGGGGGTCCGCCCTTCGCCCCTTGCCGCCCTTCCCCGCGGCTCTGGGCTGCGCTGCGGCTTGGCCGGAGCCGCGGTTTCGCGAAAGCCGAGGAGAAAGCCGGTGGTTTTGGCACGGCGGCCTCGACCCGAGCATCAGTCGAGCTAATCCTCGCCTCTGGATCCGGGGGTGAATTCGCTTGTCTGTGTCCCAGGAACTCTTACAGGAGCGAGCGCTGCTCCCGGCGCAGGGGCAGGGCTGGGGGGAGCACCCCCCCGGGCCTGCAGCCTTCTCCCGGGGACCCTGGTGGCCCATAACCTTGGCGAAAGGCGAATAAATCGGTTCTCCTGAAGCATCGCTCCGCCGAGGGGGGAGCGGCGGCCAGTTTGCCGCTGAAATATTGAAAAGCCACCGGCGAGAGGAGGAGGGAGGGAAGGGGGGGAGAGGGCGACACTTGGGCCAGGTTTGAGGCGAAGCGTTGGCGAACCGGAGGTGGTTTTTAAACCTTCCCCCCAGCACAGAAATAGCTCCCTGGAAAGATATAGATCCCCCCAAAATAAATAGAGCCCCCCAAATAATTAGAAGCCCAAAAATAGACACCCCCCCCCCCCAGAAAAATGCTCTCCCGATATAAATAACCCCCTAAAAATAAATAGCCCCCCAAAAAGGGAGATACGGAGGGAAGGAGGGGGGAGCGCAGCGCTTTGCTGCCTCCCCGCCCTCCGAGACTATATTAAATCTAAGACTTTGATTATTTTGCCCCAAAATGGCGGCTCATTAAGGCCCGGCTTATCCGCCTCGCAGAAGTCGGGGGCCGCAGGGATGCGCAGCACATGTCAGCTGGAAGCACGTTCCTCTGCTTTTGATAACTTCCAAATTACAGCATGAACCCACGAGAATGTGGTTTGCAACCTCATAAGGGTCTTTTTCTTTCTTTTTTTTTTTTTTTAATCTGGAGTTGAGGAATGAAGCTGGAACATATTGATGATGGAGCCCGTAAAAAAACTTTATTCATTAAAAAACAGGAAAAAAAAGGAGGGGTTAATGGAAACACTACAATTGTTTATGTGCTACAAGTAGCAAAGTAAATTCGTTCGTTTTAATTGCTAAAAAGCGGCCCAAGTCCTCCGTTTGGACGAAGTGATCCGCGCTCAAGGAAATCTGCAGTCCTCTGCTGTAAAGATGTGCTTGATCCAAACCGTATGTGAGCGCAGAAGACGGTCAAACCAGCCCAAACGCTTCGGGGGGTGCGAGGAGCGCGGGCTTAAGAGAGCGGGAGACACTCGAGGTTATCGCCCGGGGCTGCGGGCACGGGGGAAAATATTTCGTAAATTACGAGAAGGAGAATTTGGAGTGGTTTGTTGTTTTTTTTTTTTAATAAAATTCGCTCCCCACACGAGCGCGTCTCAGTCGTCTCCACCGCTGCCGCGGAGTCGGCGCTTGGAAGGTAAAGACCCTAAAACCTGGCAAAATAAAGAGCTCGGGCTTTGGCTCCACACCTCCAGCTTCTTTCCATGCCATAGGTGGGAAATCTGAATTTATTCCCATTCTTTTTTTTTCCCCCCATTTGCTTCTTCTCCTTTCTCGAGGAGGACGCTGGCTGTCGACCGCCCTGGCTCGCGGTTCTCTCCGGATTCTGTCCAAACCGCCACCGCAACAATAATGTTTATTTTGGGGCGTCCAGCGAACCGCCTCAAAGGCCCCTGTGAAATTATCGAACTTTGGAAGAATCCATTTGCCCATCGTCAGATGCGAGAAATAGGAACCCTTTGAGGTTCGCTCTGAACTTGCTGGTCAGACCCACATTTTAGCACCTCCGTCATTGTTTTCCATCTTTACCTTTCATCGTTACTCTTCGCCTCTTTCAACTTCACTCTTTTTTTTTTCTTTTAAACTTGAGAAAAGGGACTCTCCCAACCCCACGTTTCCAGCAGCCGCTCGGGTATTTTGCAGCTTAAAAACCGCAGTGCAGCCTCCCAGGCCAAAACAACAAAAAAAAAGAAACCCAACAACAACAACAAAAAAAACCCACCCCAAAGACCAAAAAACCAAAACCGACCCCCAACCAAACCACCTTTAATTTTCCAAACGTGCCATAATCCACATTTCCAGACTCCCGCTCGCACCTCCTCACCTCTGCTAGAAATAATTATCCTTTTTTTTTTTTTTTTTTTTTTGAAGGGGGGCAATATTTAAGTTATGAACGCGCTTGGAAAATTAAAGGAAACATTTCAGGGCTGAATAAACTCCTCTGAAATCCCCGTGTCACGTCGTTGCGCTCTGTCACCCTCCCGCTCTTGCTCATGTATGAATCACGCTCTCCGAATTTCGCCTTTAGCGATCAAAGGGAAAGGGTCCCAACTCCATCCAGCTCATGGGTGCTACGCTGGGGGTAGGAAAGCTCCAACACAGTTTTCAATACCACCTCAAGGAACATAATATCGTTCCATAATTCTTTGACTTAAGTTACTCAGAAAGAAGGAAGCAGGGTAAGAGGGATTGTAAAGTTTGATAGATTTCTTGTGGTGATAGTTTACAGTTTCTAAGCCAACATATAAAGGCGTGGGTTTTATTTTTGCATCGCTGTTATTGTACTCCAGTGTACTTTGTCATAAATCAGAATTATTTCCGCTACAACATGGGGCATAATACCGGGCAGAAATACAAATTTAAGGTAATCATTAAAGTGTTGCTACCAAATACTTCCTCGAAGCGAAAATGAATGTTTGTCGTAAAAACGTAAGAAAACTTGGTAAAAAATACAATGGCCAGAAGAAGCACTTTCTGCACATAACTCACGGTTAAATAATTAGATTGAAAAGGGGACAGGTAAAATATTCCGGGGAAGCCTGAGAGATGCTTTGTCTTGGAAATTGCGGACATTTATGTACTCCTCGGGGTGATGGGCAGGAGAGAGGGTTTTCCGGCGGCTTTTCTCCCCCTCCCTTCAGCCCCTCGTCCCTCGCAGGGTCCGCGGCTTCCCTGGCATCCCGAGCGCCGGCTTGGGGATGTCTGAGGGCGAGTGCTCTGGCTGGGGCGCTGGGGACAATGGGAGAACGCGGGGACAACACCCCCCACCCCCCCCCGGGGCAACAGGACCCGGGAAAGGAAGGGGAAAAACCCACCTTTTTGCGCGCGTCTCGGAGTTCAGTGGGCGCAAACGCCTGAAGTGGCCCCAAAAGGCCGGGTTGGACCCATGGGGAGGGGGGGGGTGGGTTGGGGGAGCAGCTTTCTAGGAAAGGCGGGGGGGTGGCGGCCCGACGGGGACGAGCGTCGGGCTTGGATACGGGTCCCCTAAAAGTGTGTAAAATTCGAAGTGGGTTATTAACGTCCTTTCCGCGGCTAGACTCGCCCCTTTTAAGTTTTAATAGCATTTGTTCGTATTTATTTTCTGTAATTAGAGTAAAGCATTTTTCCCAACGGGGGTTCCACTTAGGCTGATGAATTTTATTTCTCTTTCCATTAATGACCCATGTTTATCATACTTCTAATTATTTTTAACTTTAAACAATATTCGGTCTCCTGGAGACGGCTCTGCGCCGCTTCCTCACGCCAACTTCCTTCTTCCATGGCCAGAAAAACCCCAGCACGGTGAAGTTCCGAGGTACAGTCAGGTCCTAGTGGTACGAGAAATCTGATTTTCTAGTTACTCAACCCCTTTGGCTCCCGAAGATGCTGATGAGCAACTCGCGAAACAGGCTTGAAACCCTTCAAACATTCGCGTCGGTACCTTGGGCTGGCAAAAACTGCCAAACAAAACGCCTGTGAACGGTGTAAATCTTTGTTTTATACTCACGGCGTTTACACATTCATAAAAGATGAGGTTTCCAGCACCGTGGGTTTTTTTTTTTTTTTCCCTCTCTCTCTCCAGCAAACCTGGATGGGGAGTTTTTGCTCGAGATGCTCTCGCGAAGCGCCTGGTTCTGCGGAGAAGCAAATTCCAATTACTGAATGTCACGTTTGACGGGCTCCGCGCAGCTCCTTCTTCTCGCCTACGACAACAGGACGAGCCGCAATCCAGGGCGAAAAAGACCAGGAAAATAGATTTAATCTCTAGGCAGACAACACCGGAAGGTGTGAGGTCAAAATTTGGTGTCCCCCAAAATGCAGAGGAGTGACTGTTTGGCGGAGCAAATCATTGGCGAGTAACTGTTTGGCTGAGTAAATTATTGGCCAGCAACATCAGCTGCAAAAATAAAGTAGAAAAAGTGGGGGGGGGAAAAAAAAAAAATCAAACCGGGGCAAAAAAAAAAAAAAAAAGGCGATATAATACAAAATTGCATTTGGTCTTTAATTTCATCACCTATAAATGAGAAAATATTGGCTCCCGCACTAAAGTTTTATTCTTTGCTTATAAATATTATGTGGGATTTTCGTTGGATATCATAAACCGGAACGATTTCTATCAAACTGTTTTAAAAAGACCTATGCAGATAACACAAATAGAGGCAATAAAGCCGCAAATAGCTTTCCAGGGGAACCAAATGGCGTCTGAGGGCTCCGAAAGCTTCGCCTGGGCTGGGGCAGGGGCTCGCGGAGCACGATTGGGCCCTTGGAGGCTTTTTCGGCCTAAGGTATGGAAACTTGTCCCGCCTGACGCGGCGCGGAGAGCCGCGAGGCTCGTGGAAGTTCAGGCGAGCGGGATTTTACCGCCCTGCCTTGGAAAGTCTTTGGGAAAACAGGTTTGCAGACGTGAGAATATTTAAACAGGACTTTGCTCTAAACCGTTACAAATCACCCCAAACGGTCAAGTTCCACTTTCGCTGCTCCAACCGACTTTTTTTTTTTTTTCCCACGATTTTGCTCCTTTTTTTCTTCCCCCTTTCTTTTCCTTTTTTTTTTTTCTTCATCTTCTATGGCTTTTTTTCCCCCCTTCTTTTTCTTTCTGTCCCCCCTCTTTTTTTTTTTTTAATGAAAGGTGGCGTTTTCTTTTTGTTTCCCTTGAAAGTGACTCTGAACCCGTCTCTTTCTAACCGTAATGATCTTGAAATTCCGGGCTATCTCCCTTTTTTATTTATTTCTTCACCGTTGCCCCAATCCGCCGCTTCACCTAAAATCAGGGTTCACCCACCAGCCCCGCAACACGCCGGGGAAAATGAGGGGAAAAAAAAAAATCTATAGAGCTTAATTACTACACGATTTAGAAAATAATGAGGAGAATAAAGTTGAGAGGGCGGGCACGATACCCACGAATGTTTTAAATTCCGTCGTATTTAAGGCATCAAATCTTGCTCGGAGATTTAAAACTTAAAATTTCAAAGAAAACAACAACTTGAGCTGCCATCGCAGCGAATTGCGCCACGGAAGAGGCGAGGGGAAATAATTGGAGAGAAAAGTAACTTTTCTCCTGAAAGGGGAGGGGAAAAAAAAGAAAATCAAATAAAATCCGAGCAGATCGGGAGAGTTGCGGTTTGCAAAGCCTCCTACGTGATATTTAGTGAGTCCCAGGTTGGATATTATTCCCCCTCACCCCCCAATAGATATTTCCCGGAGAGAACGAGGGAGCAGACGGAGAGACAGACAGACAGACGGGAGAAAACCCACCACACCACCGCACTCTCGCAGCTCACTCTAGGAAAGTCGCTCCCTTTTCACAAATTCGACCCTTTTCCCCCCTCCTTCTCCACGAGGAATTTTGAATTCCCGCCCCCCTCCCTGCACACCACCACACATGCCATTTTAGCGCAGAAACTTAAGACAGTTCGGGAATGAAAGGGGATAATTAAAAAAAGCTGCTTTCACAGAGCCAGGGAAGGCGAAGCTGCTGTGGAAGGTGGGGGGGAAAAAAAAGGAGGGGGGAGGAATAAAGCAAAACTAGGTTTTCATCGTCTTTTTCTTCATCAAAAAGGCTGCGTGGGAAATACCCAACCTGCTCTGAGGAGCTTCGGGGGTTCAGGGAAATGCCTGGCTGAAGGGTCTCTGAATTATTCCCCAATTTTTCTCCCACCTTTTCTTTTCCCACATCCCTCTCGCAACAACGAAAGCAAAGCGGCACCGAGCGCATCAGCCCACCGCACCCTCCAGACCCCATCCACCCCCTCAACAAAAAAGAAAAAATCCCAAATAGTTTTAATAAGCACTAAAATAACGCCAAGAAGGAGCCGCGGAGCAGCCAGCTCAGCTCGCAGGAGCTCGCCCGTGCCCAGCCTGGCCGAGGAGGACGAGGAAGGAGCGGCCAAGCGGAGGAAGGACAAGGAGGGGGGGAGGCAACAATTAAAAATCTCGATCGGTTCGGGGGCGCAAAATATTCTGAGAAAACAGGGAAACAGGGAGGGAAGGGGAAGGGAGGAAGGTTTTTTTCCCAATTAAAATTTGCGCGCTGCCCCCTACATTTAAAAAGAAAAAATACAATTTTTTTTTTTTAATTTTTCAATTAAAATAATTTTTTTAATTGTATTTTTGTCCCCCTTCCTTTGCCCCCTTCCCACGCGTGGCTCCGTTGGTAAACAAACGGGCGGGAGGGGAGCGGGGCTTCGCCGGGGCTCGGCCTTTGTTCAACGCGAAGGTCCCGGCCCGGTGCTGGCAGATGTCGCTGTTGCTCCACGGTGCCGCTCCCGGTCCCGACAACTTGACCCCCGTGACGTCGTCCCCGTCTGAATCATCAAGGCCATTTTCAATCCTCATTGGCCTGGGCATCACGTGGGGGGGTGGAGGGGGGGAGAGCGATGCGTGGATAATTATGGTGCTTGATATTTTTTCCCCCTAAAAAAAAGATGTCAGCCCCTGGCTGGAGTATTCCTCCTTAAAAACCCTCTCTGAAAATGTCATGTCCCAACAATGTGACTTCTAACTCGTTTTTGATGGACTCGTTGGCCGGTACCTGTAGAGGGGAGAATTATTCCTCCAGCCAAGGGATGTACATGCAGCCTGGGAGCGATTTCAGCTGCGGAGTCATGAGGAACTGTGGAATTATCCCGTCTCTTTCCAAAAGGGACGAGGTGAATAGCGCTACCTTGTCTCTCAGCACCTATCCATCCTACCTTTCTCAACTAGACACTTGGTGTGACCCCAAAAATACGTACAGGATCGAGCAACCTGTTGCAAGACAGCTCCCATCCTGCTCCTTCCCAACCAATGTCAAGGAAGAGAATGTTTGCTGTATGTATAACGCTGACAAAAGAGCAAAAAATGCCACAGAGGCAGCCCTCTACCCCAACCAAATGCCTGAGCCTTGCCTAAATGACCATGAAGTCCCCGTTCCTAGCTACTACCGAGCAAGCCAAGGTTACCCCTCCATGGAGAAGACGTCAAACTGCAGCAATCCAAATGAGTTTGAGGCAAGTTTTGAATCCAGGGCGAGCCTGAACCCAAGGAATGAGCATCTGGAACCAGCACCAGCACCTCCTCCACCTCCTCCGCCGCCCCCGGTGGCTAAAGTGAGTTTCCCCGAAAACACAAAAACAGATAATACTCAGAACACATCCACGAACGAAATTAAAACAGAAAAAAGCGCCCCCGCACCCAAAGTAAGTCCTTCGGAAGCAGAGAAAGACCTGACTAAAAACACTGACACCAGCCCTGACAATTCTGACAATGAAGCCAAAGGTAAGGGAACCGTTCATTACCAGTCGCTAATTTCAGCAATTAGGAACCAGCCGTCGCTCCGAGGAGCGGGAGCGATGCGGTAACGTGCTCCCTGCCCTGCCAACTTCTCCCGCAGAAATTGGCACGAGAACGTTCGCTATCGTTGCTGTGGTTTGGGGAAAAAATGGTCTTCTTAGAAATGTTGTTTGGGTGGGTTTGGTTTTTTTCTTTTTTTTTTTTTCTTTTAAAAATGTGTGCGTTCAAGCTGAGAAAAGGGAGCGGAGAGCGATGTGAGAACTCGCTGTTTGTATGGAGAAAATTTGCTGTGCATGTACTTCTGTTAAAAAAAAAAAAAAAAAGAATTAATCCGATCCTTGCAATCAGCGCCGCGGAACGCGGTAAGACGAGGTGCTTTTGCTCTGAATTCGCAGAGGTTCGCGGTTTGTTTGTTTGTTTGGGAGGGGGTGGGTGTTGTTTGGGGGGGGGTGTTGTGTTTTTTAAGGCAGATGAACCCTGATTTCCAACCCCCTTCATATCGCTTTTCTATGCAAATGCTTTATTTCCGTGTGCTGCGCGAATTTGTGGGCTTTGGCTTTGCCCAGCGTTAAAGTGGGGTAAAAAAAATTAATCTGCGTAGAGTCTAATTTGCAGTGACAAACGTTTCAGGCTGGAGTTGGGCACTGTGGCTCGTTCCAGGGTTTGGAGGCTCGTTGGGAGACTCGGAGAAGAAAAAGATGATTTTTTTTTTATTTATTTTTTTTTTAATCCTGGCGAATTGAGGTCTTGTTTGCGAAGGCGAAAAATGTTTCTGTGTGCTGAGCAGCTGGTTTAAGTTTGGGGTTTTCCGAGGAGAGGCTTCCCCCGAGCGCCTGCTATTGTCACTGGAGGTTGCAGCTGGCTGGAAATCGGCGGGTGCGCGAATATTCGCGGGTGTTCGTGCCCTGGTGGGAAGCCAGGTGGGGTCAGGGGCTTCCTGCAGCTCCGGGAGTGGGGATGGGGTGAAGGCACGGCTTGAATTTCCCCCCGAAAAGTTGGTAGAAAATGCTGCTGGGGTCTCAGCAGCGGGTTGCGTGGTTTGCCTGTGGTGTGCGGATTCAAATCCCGGCCGCGTGTGCGGGGCCGGGCTGTAATTAGGGCTCCGGCAGCAGCGGGGATGAGTGGCGAGGGATATACACGCGCGTGGGGAGCGTGCGGACCCCCGTGCGCGCACGCCTTGGGCGTGGGGCACCAGCAAAACCGATCCTCTGGCGTTTCCCACTCTAAAATCGGCCTCTTGAAAAGCAGAACCCAGGAACACTTGGGGTGTTTCTTTATTTTTATTTAGCCCTTTCTTCTCTTGTTTTTTTTTCCATACCGCTCCGCACCCAAAGGGAAATGATTTTATCTGACAGCTGAGTTACAATTACACACACACACACACACACAAAAAAAAAAAAGCAAAGTCAAGGTTATCAAAACCCCCGCAAACTTATCTGCACAAAGCGCCTTCACGCCAAGAGAGGTTTTGGTGGGAGTTAACCCCAAGGAAAGACTATACTGGGGTGGCTTTGTAATTGAGGCGGAAAGAAAGAATTCAATCGATACAGATAAAGGTTTTATTTCGCTTCAGATGTTACGTTTACGACGAGCGCGTGGAGAAGGACGTGGTTCCCAGATTTTTTTTTTTTTAATTTATTTATAATTTTTTTTTTTTTTTTTTTGCGTTTTCAAAGGCATTTCGTGGTGTTTGCGGTGTGTTCAAACGGTCCGAGCCAATTTGGGGCGGATTTTCTTTGCTTCTGTTTCGGTTCCTTCCTTTACAAATCTTTTACAGCTTCACTTTTCGTTTGTGTCGAACCCGAATTTTAATTCGTGCAGAAGGTGAGCCCTTTCCCCTGTCATTTAAGCACTGGGGTGGGGGGACACAGAGAAGGTTTCCAAGGGGATTCAAGGTTTTCTGCAAACGCGGAAGGGGGTCCCTGTCACACCAGCAAATTTTGAAGGTGCCTTTGGCTAAATTCAGGGGGTTTTTTTCTTGGCGTTTCCCGACTGCGATGCCGAGGAGGTGGCCACAGCTGCAGGATCTGCTTTGCTTTTTCGGACAGTTCAGGCAGAAATAGTGGCCGGCTGCTGGTGCCAGGATTTTCTCATGACCAAATTCAAAGCCCAAGTATTTGCCGTGTTTATTTACGGACGTGTGAAAGACGTTCGCCTTTGCGAAGTGCCTGTGTGCGTATCTACGCCAGAGTGTAGAGCGAGGGGAGCGTGGAGGGGGTTACGATCGCCTCCGAATTCACCCGCATGTGCCCCAAGAGCTCACCAAGGCAAATCTCTTCCACCCAACCCCGGCTCCTGCAGAACACGCTCGACGGAAAGGCTGCTCGGGGCATCTCCAGGACAAGCGAAAAGAGGTCTCTTACCCCCCAGATCACGCACGCCTCTAGGCAAATACTTCAGCATCTGCAGCTCATTTTGAAAGCCCAGAAAAATGATGGAGGTTTTGGGGTGGCCAGTGGTGACTTGGGGTAGCCCCGAAAGTCGCATTGCTGCTCCCAGGATGTTTTGACGTAGTGGGATTTTAAGCCCCTCCACCCAGCCTAGTGGAGGCAGGATGAATTCACCCCGCGCTGTCCTCCAGCCCCTGCAGCGCGGGTTCTCCGCGGCTGAGAGGTGGAGGTGCGCGCTGCTACCACCCATTTACTCCCAGGCACCGAATGGCTGAAACCACCCCCTTACCTCCTCCAGACTTGCTCTTTCCTCCCTAAAACCCGCAGGAGAACAAGTCATCCCGGCTGCCTGGTTTTTGGTTTTTTTTTTCCCCCCCCAGAGGCGAGCTGCCTTCTCATTTAAAACAAGAAAAATTATATATATATATATATATTTTAAATTTTTTTTTTGCCAAAAATCTGCTTTGCCAAATGATGCAATCGGGTAAGTTCTCTTTCCCATTCCCCGGGTACTTATATAACGCTGTTATTTTTAACAGAGGATATAAAGGCAGAAAACACTACAGGAAATTGGCTGACAGCAAAGAGCGGAAGAAAGAAAAGGTGTCCTTACACCAAGCACCAGACGCTGGAGCTGGAGAAGGAATTCTTGTTCAATATGTACTTGACCCGTGAGCGCCGCCTGGAGATTAGTAAGAGCATAAACCTGACAGACAGACAAGTCAAAATCTGGTTTCAAAACCGCAGGATGAAACTCAAGAAAATGAACAGAGAGAACCGAATCCGTGAACTGACTTCTAATTTTAATTTCACTTGAGTGTGCTCCAGCCCCCGTGCGGGCGAGGGAGAGGGGGGAGAGAGAGGAGACAAAACCACAACAACACACACACACTCAAAAAGCCTTGTGCAGTTTGGGGGGTTATTTTACTTTAATTTCCGCCCCCCCCCCCTCCCCCGGGTATAAATGCGATGCGTCTGCAGCAGTTAAAGGACCTGGAGTGATTTGGGTATTTACAGTGGGTAGAGAGAAGACGCAGCGCTTTGAGCATGAGGATATATCCTGCATCCGTGGTTCTATGTAAAATAAAGATGGAGTTGGTTGCTAAAAACCACCTTATAAAATGTTTAAGTTATTTACGTGCAGCACAAACCAGAAGGACCTTTCTCTATGCATTTTATGTTTAGGATAATAGATGCGCCCAAAAGTTTGCTTTTCATATCCTAGTGTAGTCTGCCTATTGTACCATAAAAATGCCTAAAAGATGGATTTCATCTAAGTGTCTGTAAATTCAAGTTGCAGTGGGAACACGCTCACGTCCTGTAGTTATGCAGTTTCTTCCAATGAAGTGATACTATCCACCATATATTTAAGACAAAAAAAAAAAAAAAAAAAGAAAATTAAAAAAATAAAGCAGTATTGGTATCTTATTATGAAAAAAGTCCATTTCTCGTGGCTGTGTTATTTAAATATATCCTGTATGTGTTATACTTTGCATGTATCTTCCTTTATGGAGCAAAATAAATTTCATAGAACCGTGTACAAGTGGGTTTTTTAAAGTGTATTTTTTTTTTTTTTTAGAAACACTTTTTCCACACACACACCCCCCGTGTAGGTTTTTTTTTTTTCCTCAGGACTCATCCTTTTAAGGCTTTCAGGAGAGTATCCTAGCGGGTTTAATATAAGTGAGAGACCATAACGTTGATTTAAATATTATCCAGGTGACCACAATAAGTCAAGGTCATAAAACAGTAATGTCAGGACAGTCTTGGTAAGCGCTGGAGGTGGATTTTATGATCTGCAAATATAATGTGCTGCAGCAGTAAAAGATGCATTTAAAGGTGACTGTGGAGGAGGGAAGGAAGGCAGAGCTGAAACAGCAATCTTTGGATGCACACTCAGTGCTTTGGGTCTTTTTGAGGGAAGACACGCTCCTTCTGTGGTCTAAGGAAGAGCCACTATTAAAGGGAATACACTTAAATAAAGCAGGACATGGGATGTCAAGTGGAAGGAGCAGCAAGGTAAGAGAGACGGTTTCTTGGCTGGCTGCATGTCTGGAGCACAAGTGGAATTATTTTCTCTGTACCAAGGTAAACGGCGGAGCCGAGCTGCTGAACTACACTTTGAAGCTGCAGCCTCACGGACGGGGCTTGGCTTCGGCTTTCGTGGAGGATTTTTTTTCCCCGGGCGAGGTTTCTATGCGTCTGACAGCTAATTTTCAGCGAGAAAATGCATGGTTGAGGAAGGATTACGCATATATTTCCATTTTTCCCTACCCCCCCCCACCTCCTCCCTCGAAACTTACTTGTCTGAAGTTGGCTCAGTGAATGCTCGAGGCTTGTCTAGAGGTGTGAATTCGTGGATTATTGGTCTTTTTTGGGACTGGGAGCGTGGCTGAAGGACTTGGAAAGCAGATGTTGCCTCGGTGCGTGCAGAGATGCCTATATATTTCAGAGGTGCCTGCGGTGTCTTTCTGAGGAGGATGGCTAAGGACAGTGTAGGCGTGAGATGGGCTTTTTTTGGTGGCAGTTCGGCTGTCGGTGGAGTGCTCTCGGGGAAGCCTTTTCCGCTTGCAGCAGGAGTTATCTACGCAATTTAAAAGGGATAATGTCAGGATGCAGCCACATTGGCAATGAAAGATAGCGCAGCCTGCAATAAGTCAAGATTTTAGAGCCAGCCTGTGAAACGCCTCGGTCGCAGCCAGTGCGAAGAGCGGTGCACGGAGCGTCTATGAAAAGGGATTTAATGGAGAGATTAAAGACGCCGCTTCGGGTGTTCGGGGGGTCTGTTTTCGCCCCTTTTCCCCCCTCCCCCGAAGCATTTTCTGGCGGAGGCTGCCGAGCGTGTTGCAGTGCTGGAATGCCAATTTCGGGGAGAAAGGGGAGGGGGGCGAACGGAGAAAAAGCAACAAAGGGGGCGAATTTCTTTCTTTCTATCTACCTCCCTCTCTCCCTTTCCTCCTCTCTCCGTCTCCTCTACGGTTCTACCTACACACCGGGTTTTTGATTTCCTTCCCTCCTCTCTGACAGAAGTGAGTGGATCTTCCGCCCCTTCTCACGCAGCTGATCTGTGGTTTAGGTAGTTTCATGTTGTTGGGATTGGCTTTTAGCTCGGCAACAAGAAACTGCCTTAATTACGTCAGTTAGTCTTCATCAAGGGCAGCCGTTTCCGCTAGCCACACGCAGCTCCGCCGTGCGCGCCCCGGGGCGCTACTTGCGCGGGGGCCGCCCGGCAGCGCCCTGCGCCCCGCGCAACTTGCAGCGAGCGCCGGCCAGCCAAAAAAACACCCACCAGGGTGGTGGCAACCGGGATGGGGGGGGGTCAGCACCAGCACAGCCACCTCCTTGGTCCACCACACACCCCCCCATACCCCCTACCACCCCACCACTCCCAGTGAGGGAGAGGGGTTTCTGCCCCCCCCTTCTTTTTTTTTTTAAATTTTTTTCTTCCCCTCCGCGTTATTGTTTCTGTTCCGCGGATAAATGAGGAGGACAAAGGAGGCAGCTTTTCCTACCCAAATTATGAAGTACAGCCTTGCAGAAGGGGGTGATTGGCAGAGCCCCGGCGGTTGGACACCGCGGGTGATGGGCGCTTGCTCTTCTTCTTCTTTTTTTTTTTTTTAAAGGGGGGAAACAAACAAGTAAATAAATAAAGACACCCACCCCCGGCTCCCCCTGGTCGCTTTTTAATGACTACGCTAAAAAGGTGGTCACTTCCTGCTCGGTTATCCCTGGGTATTGGAAAGATGATTGATTTTTTTAATTTTTTTTTTTTTTGGGGGGGGTGGTGGTGTGGGATGTTGGGGAAAACTGGCACGATGGTGCTGGCGACGGCGGGGGTGGGTGTGCTGCTGGGAGCGCTCCTGTTGCCGTCTTCTAGCTATTAAACCCGAGAAGTTGCAGCGGATTCTGTTTCGTGAAGGTGGACGGAAGAACAAAGCAGAAACTGTTGGTTTTTGGGTTTTTTTTTTTTTTCCAACTTCTGCGCTCCGTCTCCACCCCAGCAAAAGCATCAGGGATAAAATTTAATAACCCTTTTCCACGCTCTAATCGGGGTCTGGGGTTTCACTTTCAGGAACACGGTTCTTATGTGGCGGCTGGTTCAGCCTGGATTATGAATTATTTTCTAGGAAGGACACATATAAAAGCTAAGTAACTGTTGGGGAAGAGAATCAGGCGTCTGTGTTACATGAGCAGCCTCTGTCGTGGGCAAAAAAAAAGGTTATTTTACCCCCCTTTCCCCAACACCCCCCCCGCCCAAAATGCGCTGTGAAAGTTCGAAAAGTTATATCTGCTTCTCAGCGTTTCAATGCAAAAAAAAAAAAAAACAAAAAAAAGGTGGTGGTGGGGGAGGCAAAGTAAAGGAAATATCAGCCGAGCTCACGCGTAAAGAGCGCGGGGTCCTGCGCGCTGCGTGGGACTAGGGGTGGCTGTAGAACGGCAAGGGAAAGGCAATACGCGGCGAGCGAAATGGAGCATAGAGCGAGCGAAACGTGCTGAGGGCGAGCCAGGGCTTGGCAGAGAGTGGCGTGAGGCGATACCTCGGGAAGCCCGGCCGGGGGGCACCGGGCTTAGGCTGGGAAAGCGCAGGTTGGCGTGGACGGATAAAGTCTTCATCTCGGAATATTCGGCTTTTTCTGGCAGGTTTTCCCAGGGCGGGTGGAGGTCTGGAGGGAACGGTGCGTCGGGGGGGGCTTTTTTTGCCGGTGGACTGCGGGATTTCGGGGGTTTTGCCTGCTTTGCCTTCTCACCGGCGAGCCTCAGGGCAAAGTTGAGTACAAGGAGGATATTTCGATTGCAAAAATGGCAATGTTCCCGCTTGGTCTGAATGTTACAGCCCAGAGGAGAAGAAAACCACGTGCGATGAATTAATGTATATTTTTAAGGATGGGTTTGGAAACACCGCGCTTTGTTTTGTCCGCTGTGTTAAAGACGCTGTATTTTGAGTGTGGAAAAGACGAAAGAGTTGTTGGGTTGGTTCAAAGCAATGTTGCGTGGAGTGCAGCTATTTTCGTCACCCTTTTAGGTTGAATACACCAGGCTGGGGAAAGAAAAAAAGTAATAAGCGAGTTTAAAAAAAAAAAAAAAAAAAAGAAGGAAAAAAAAAAAGAAGAAGAAACTAATTCACCATCCTGTAAATTAATATTTCAACAGGGACAAGGTTGGTTACTGGTACATTTAACCATAATTATTTGATATTAGTGCTGTGATAATTGAATGATTTAAAGGATTCATTACGTGTATGTATTAACTATCTGCAGATTTCTTCGCCTTTCTTCTAACAGCATGTACAAGACAAAACAATATCTATTCTATGCATATTAAGATTGATTTTATTTCTGAGAGACCACCCCCCTGGAGAGAAAGAAAAGAATCTAAAGTTAATATATGTTTAGCAACCCAACTCCAGAAATGCAATAAAAGTTAAAATCTCCCCTACTGCTTTTTAATTATGATATTAGATCGGGGAGAAGGACGGTGGGAATTTATTGCTTCGACTATTTTGTATAGATGCGCCTGTTTTTTATGTAAAAACATGGGTAGTCAAAAAGACACCATGCTGTTCGCCTTCATCTTCCCTCGCCTAATATTGCTGGCTTTGTTGCTGGTGCTCCCGCACTCCCTGATGCTGCTGTCGGGGGAAAAGAGCGGCGACGTTCCGATGCGCTGCATCGCCTCGTTCCTCCCGCCTCGCCCGGGATAATGCTCCTCTCCCAGCAGGTGTAATTTTAAGACCTGGAGGGGGTTCGCCCGCGTCTCGGGGTGTGTGACACGCGTTTGCCTGTGGGTGAACTTCATCCTTTGCCGCTGGGAATGGCTTTGGGGTGGTTTTGCAAAAGAGCCCTTAGCAAAAGCTGTGGGGCGGAGAAGTTGACTGGGAGGCTGTGGGGAGAAGAGGTAGCCTTGATAAAATATCTCTCTCTCTCTCTCTTTTTCCCCCCCCCGGCAGGGGAAGGATCGTGTTCTATTATGGGGTGTCCCCCCAATAAAAGCTCTCCTCGATATTTCCTCGGCTAGAGTTGGGGCAAGTCCCCCGAAGGCTCCGCTCTTTCCTCCCAGACGAACCCGCCCCAGGGCTGGAAAACAAACTGGGGCTGGTGGAGGAGATCGTGTAAATGGTGGCAAATGTCCCTGCTCAAGGTTGTTGTCTTTAGGGGTCTGGGTGTCTGGCTCGGACCCCGAGTGTTTACACAGGTATTGGCTCTGCAGATGACCTTTACAAGCAACTGCTCGGAGGGAGGGGGCGGTTAAGACAGAAGACGGGGTTGTGCCTGAATATTCTTTAGTTTAAGCCGTATTTGTGGTAGACGGGGGCAGGTTTAAGACTGGGCTGATCTCCTGGAGGAGACGTTTGCACCAGGCCAGAGATCTTGCGGTGCAGATTGGGCTGGAATCCATCGCCTAAAGGAGCGCCCTTCGCCCCTCCGCCCCCCCTCCCTACATTTCGTGGGGTTATTGTCTTGTTTGAGGGCACCAGGCTCTTCCTAACACCTTGTGCTCGCTTTCAAGCTCGCTGGTGTGCAACTGGAGCAGCCAAACAATAGAATTTGCAGACACAACTTGGAGCTTGCAACTATAGTTATCTATGCTAATTACAGGGTGTCTGACAGAAACATAATAAATGTAAAGGGAGAAGTATAGAAATATGTTTCTTCAGGCAGTGTACACTTCGCCTCTCTGGGTTCAGGCTTGTTTTCTTGCTCTCCTGTTCATTTGCTTCTCTGGGAAATTCTTTTTTTCCCCTTCTGCTGACCTGCATTTCATATCACACCCAGCAGCCAGCTAACCTGGAGAGCAGCGGGGAGAGGAGCCCGAGTTCTTCCCCCTCCCGGGCTGCTGCCGACGAGCTGCTGGGGTTTGTGAACGTCTGGCGGGAGGCTTCGTCTGGTGGAGACCTGAAATTTTGGAAAAGGAGACCATAACACACTTAAAGAAATTGTTCTTAGCTTTAATTGCACCTCGGAATTTATTGTCTATTAGCCGTACCTCCAACACTGGAGAGACAGGAATTCTTAGCAACAGACAGGGGGGGGGTGGGGGGGGTGTGGGGGGGGAAGCACTTAAGCAGGTAAAAAACTCCTGCAGTGTCATTTTGAGCCGAATGCTGTGATTTTCTTTGCCTGAGCCATGACGCCCGGAGTGGTTCAGCTCGAAGTTTTCGCGTTGATACACAGCGATTCGCGCGCAGGTTCCAGCGGTCAGTTGTCCTGGGGAGCTTTTTCTCCGGGATAACTTGTCAGGAAACCTGAATAAATACGATTTTCAAGCAGCCAAAGAATTTAGCAGGGAGGGGAAAGGCAAAGCCCGTAGCCTGCAATCGCGCTGCCGCGAGATTCACGGATGGTATTTGGCCTGAAATTAATCTTTCCCCCCATTTATTTACTTTAAGAGAGAATCCTGGAATAAACCGAGGCGTCTGGGGGATCAAATATTTCGCAGCCCCTTCGGAGTCTCTGCTTCAGAGTCATTCAGGCTATTGTGTACAATTTTTCCTCCCCTTCTCTGTCTCTGTCTCTCTCTCTCTTTTTTTTTAAGGGAAAGGAGGGGTGAAGAAGGAACAAAAGAAAGAGGGGAAGAACTTGGGCAGGCAAAAGAGCAGAGGAAGGGAACGGGAAAGGACAAAGAAAGGGGGGGAAAAGGCAACTTTTATTCCGGGTTAGGGCTGAAAATGCAAGCGGGGAGTGGGAGCTGGGGCTGGCCGGAGGGTTGCTTTCGTTTCGCTTCTGGAGAGCGATGAAGGCAGCACCGCCCTTCCCCGCTCCTCCAAAGCAGGGGCTGGAGGTGTGCGCCGGGGATGGGGGGGGGCGGTGGGGGGGAAGGAGCGGAGAAAACACCGATTTCTTTTTTAATCCGAACTTGACAGTGTTAATTGAACCGAGGGAAAGCGGGGGAATGCGGATGGGTCGGTTTTTTTCTTCCCCCTCCTGGAGGAGGCTCCGTTTGGCTGCTCAGCCCCAGGCCCTCAGGCTGCCGCAGCCCCCCCGGGGCGGCCGGGACGCGGCTGCGGGGCTGCCCCCGCCGGAGCTCCGGGCTCCGGCTGCCCCGGCGGGCAGCAGCCCCGTTCCGGAGGCAGCTGCTGGGGGTGCTCGGGCCTGGAGCTGCCACAGGGAAAGGGGGGGATCCCTCCTCGCCCCCGCCATTGCTGGAGACCGCAGGCTGGCTCCTTACCACCACTTTTTTTTTTTTTTTTAATTAATTTAAAATAATTCAAAAGCAAGAAAACCCATGAAGCGGTGTCCCCCCAGCAGGCAGGCTCTCCAATAGTTGCTTTTCTCTTGGGTTTTTTGCCTCCCTCTTCTGTCCTTTTTTTTTTTTTTTTTTTTATTAGGGTTATTTTTTTGTCTCCGTTCCTTCCAATCAGGGGAGAATTTCTCAAAGCGAAACCAAAAGATTTGGAAGTGGGGAAAGAGCCAGGGCAGGGCAGGGACGCAGCTCGGGCTGAGCACACACAGCCCTGGCAGGGAGCAGGGCGAACGTTCAGCTCCGAAAAGGTGTCAGAAGTCAACTGGGCAGGACAGTGCTCAGACAAAGGCTGGATTTTCTGTAACCTCCTAATCCGCGGCTCGACTTTCTTTCTTTTCTTTCTTTTTTTTTTTTTTTTTTAATTATTTTTTTCTCCGCCCAGAAAACAAATAGATACAAACAGTGATACCGCTTGTGGACTGCTAGTGTTGCTCAATGCCATTAAGTTTCTTTCCCCTGCAGATTCAGACGGGGAGGTGAGAGGGAAAGATATTAGTCTGCCTGGAAGGGATGTGATGGTTCACCATCATTTCAGAAGAGGTAATCTCCCATTAAGCAAGTCCCGAAGCTTTTGTGGAGGCGCAGGAGTCTGGCTGGAGCGCGCATAAAAGCCGCGAGATAACCTTGTAGCTGCTGAATTCAATAGCGAGGCGTGTTTTAATTGCACTCGGGATATTTGCTTGGAGCCCCTGCTACTGAAAAGAAGAATATTTCAGGATATTGCTTTATTTGCCCTGCTCTCGGCGTGGACTTGATTCACATAACTTTGCATTCATCCATGGGGATGGTTTCACGTCGAGATAAGCGTGAAAGGACAATATTTTATGGGGGTTCACATCGCGTTAAATTTTATGGGGGTTCACGTCGTGTTACGGGATTCTGCAGCAGAGAAAACGTCGCCCTGAGCCGTGTCGTCAGTCTCAAACCGTGTCTTTAGCCTTAAACCGTGTCTTTAGTCTTAACCCGTGTCTTTAGCTCGCCGTAAGGTGAAGTGTCTCCCTCTCTGCTTTGTACCGTTCAATTCTCAGCGACCAGCAGCCCCTCGGTGAAAGGGGTTTGTGCTGCAAGTGTTCTCTTCGGGTTTGTTTAAGATCCCACGGCAATCCGGGGAGAGAAGAATCCCGTGTGCTGCAGGTTTCCGTGCAAATAAAAGAAATCTCCGCCAGATCTGTTTGCCTTTGTGTCACACCAACACGCACCAGCCACGGCTAATGTAGTGACCTTGCTGCTCGCGTTAAGGTTGCAAAAACTGCTGCTCCTTATTAGAACTGCGTGGCTTTGGGAATTTCTGCTCGTTTTGCGGTTCGTCTGTGGTCTCGTCTGACACGAGGGTTATTATCTGTCCTCCGGAAAACCTTCCCCCTGACTCTGCTTTTCAGCCCTTCTCTCCCTCTGCACGCTCAGTCCTTCCTTTCTCCCTCCCTTCTACTCTCTCTGCCTCTTTTTTTCCTTCTCCCTCTCCCCTTCTGCATATACATCTGCAGTCAAACCTTCTTTTGTAAGGATCCTCTCTAAAATATTCCTCCAAAGTAGAAAAGCCAAGCTGCTTTTTCTCCTCCCCGTGTCACAACCCACTGCATTAGCAGCCCTGAAATGTATTTGTAAAACGGGAATAGATAAAAGAATGATGAGTGTGTATATATATATATATATATGTAATTTTTTTTCTCGCGGACATAAAAATAACCGTCATTGGAGACTGGTGATTGACAGATAAATTGGTCTCGATAAAGGCCAAAGAAGACATTCTGCTCCTGCAGGAATATTTCCCTTTAAGGGCTCCCATAAAGCAGGAGACTTAAAACGGAGTGAGGAATAAATTCTGTGAGGAAGCGAGGCGATGACTTTTCGAATTTGGGAAATCCGGAGTCCCTTGACAAACACCCCCCCGTCGTATTTTCATTTTAAAGCCTCCCCTGTTTTTCGAGAGGGAAATCCTCTTTCTACCAGCAGCGAGGGCAGCCTTGGGCATTACAGGGTGATTTGTTTCTGCAGCCCCGGGGACTGAGGTGCAGGATTTTACCCTGGCTCGGCTCTGGGGGGAAGTTTGGAGGGGCTGGGGCAGCTCTCCTGGCAGCAGCCCTCCTTCTTGCCTGTTTAGCCCTGAATCTGCCTTAACCCTTCTCCTCTCCTGCTCGCGTTTCCCATGCAACTTACTGAGGAAGGGAAAAAAAAAAACCAACTAAGAATTGAAGAGGTTTGTGCCGCGTCGGTCCGTGGCACTTGCCCAGACTGTGCAGAGCGGCTGTCACTGGCGAATGCTGCATCACTGGAGACCCCCTGCCCACCCCCCCGCCCGCCTGTCTCTCCCGTGGAGGAACCCCCAGCCCTTGCTGAGCCCACACTTTTCTTGCAGATTTTGCCATTTCCCTCCATGTCCCTCCAACCCTGGAAAACCCGAGGTGATGGAGAGCCCAGTCAACCCAGATTTTTGGGGGGTTCGGTTTCTAAAAAACCCCTGAGAGATTATTTTTGCTTAGGTATCATAATTTTTTTTTTTGTAAGTTCTATAGAAATCTCCTTCTTTCGGATTCCAATGGGCGTGAGCTATTTACCTACCTGTCTTTAATACAAAGGAAAGGTTACTCTCGCAAAAGGCAGGCAGATTTTTTAACGCTCCCAACTTCTTCAATCGATTTGGTGCAAAAAGAAAAGTTTCCAGGCGTTAACAAAAAAGAAAAAAAAAAAAAAGACAAGTAAAAAAAAAAAAAAACAACCACCATCATGTGCCCAACACACATTGTTGCTCCCTCCTGATACGCAAAAGCTCGCTCATCCTCAGCCTCAGAGCTGAAACTCAGTCCTACGGGTTTATTTAATGAACGACACATTTATGAACAATCAAATGATCCTCGTAAAAATTTTATTGAAGGACATAAAAACATCCACGACTCCTCGCCGAATAACGCAGCCTTTCACTGCAAAAGCTCAGGCTTTTTTTTTTTTTTTTTTTTTTTTTTCCTTTTAGGGAGGGCTGGTGGTGTTATTATTTCCCCCTCCTCTTTTCGAAGATGCTCCTCATACTATATATATTTTTTCTTTTTTTTTTTTTTTAATTCCTGAAGACACTTAGTTCTTAAAGCAGCGTTAGATGTGCCCCACAGATCTCTCAGCTGCTGAGCAGCCTGACGAGGAGACAGCGCTGCAAAAGATGACAAAAGCCCCCTTCGCTTTTAGGCTAAAAGCTTCTTCCCCCCCGCCTCAGCTCCTTCCTCCGAGTGGGGAACCCACCTCCACCGCGCTTCTCCCCTCTCCCCTTCCCACCGATATTCAATTTAATGTATCCATTAGAGGCTGGAAGCTGCAGAAGCGAAGGACAGAGACAAATTACGTCAAGAAATAGTTCCTGGACTACCTTCCACAATTACCTTCCACCTTCCTCAGCACCAGGGCACATCTCCCCCCCAGCCCGCGGGCAGAGCATCCCCCGGCTGAGGACCGGCCGAGCCTCCCTCCTCCCCATCTCCGCCCCATCGCCGCCGGTTGTAGGAAAAGCCGAGTGGCGTTATTAGGGAAAAAAAAAAAAAAAGGGAAAAAAAAAAAAAAAAAGAGACCTGCGGATTGATCCACGCTATATTTTTGGGTAAATACAATCACGTGAGGGCGGGCAGCCAATGGCACACTGGGAAAGGCTGAAAAAATAATTACCTGCCCTGATTGTTCTATGAGAAGATAAAAAGTACACATACAGTTCATACAATAATCTTATGAATGTAAAAGAGGGGGGAACCATGTCGGCTTCTGGCCCCATAAGCAACTACTATGTTGACTCCTTGATAAGCCACGAGAACGAAGAGCTCTTGGCCTCCAGGTTCCCCGGCTCTGCCTCCCACCCGGCTGCCGCCCGACCGTCAGGATTAGTCCCGGACTGTGCCGACTTTCCGTCCTGCAGTTTCGCCCCCAAGCCGGCCGTTTTCACCACCTCCTGGGCTCCCGTCCACTCCCAGTCCTCGGTGGGCTACCACCCCTACGCCCCCCAGGCGCCCGTCGGGGCCGAGCCCAGGTACATGCGGACTTGGCTGGAGCCCCTCGCCGGGGCCGTCTCCTTCCCGGCCTTCGCCCCCGGTGCTCGCCCCTACGGCCTGAAGCCCGACGCCTTCCCCGGGCGGCGGGGGGAGTGCGGCCCCGCCGACGGCCGCGGCTACGCGGACTACATGTACGGGGCTCCGGGGGAGCTGAGAGACAGAGCAGCGCAGACAATTCCTTCCCCGGAGTCCGAAGCCATCGCTTCCAGCAAACACAAAGAAGAAAAGCACGAATTAGACCCTAGTAAGTCGAAGTCATTCTTGTTTACGACCGGGGAGGCATTACGGCTTCCAGGACCCTACTCAATAAAATGAAATTACCTTAGAGAGCCCGACCCTAAAACTCCAGATACGCAGGAAGATCTGGGGGTTTGAGCGAGCCCGCCTAGCAGAGCCGGAGAGCGAATATCTGTACTTTGTTTGGGGCTCTTTAGTCTTTTTTTTTTTTTTCCTTTTCTCTTTTTTACCCAATTTTTTTTTTTTTTTCCTGCAAGGGCGGGGGGTGTGTTGGCTTCATTCATCACCTTCCACCGGGGGGAATTATTAAAAAAAAAATATAGAGAGAGGAGAGTGCGTGTGTGAGAGGGAGCGAGAGGGGGGTAGGCAGAGGGAGAAGCCTCTTCGCTTTCAAATATTTCCACTTTCAAAGAACAAGGAAGAGTTGTAGCTGGCTGGAAGTGAACGCATTGATGTGGGGTTTTTTTTTGGGGGGGGGGGGAGGGGAAAGGAATATCTCTGGGTAAATGCAGAGGTGACTCTTTCTCTATTTTAAAAATCAATAAAAGCTCCACCGCTGCAGTTATTCATAAAAGGCTCCAACACGTGGGAATAAATGAAAAGGTGGGTGCCCTGGGCGGGGGGCCGGGAGGTGGGGGTGGGGGTGGGTGTAGGGACGAAGTAAGGAGGAAAATTGGAATTGTAGAGGCGTAAAGTAAGTGTGTGGAGGTAGCTGAGGGCAAAAGGCAGCGAGCGCAGGACATTGGACCATACACTTGAAGAAACATCTTCTGTAGCCCATGTGAGAGAGGGAGGGGGAGAAAAAACCTCCCCCCCCTAAAAAAAAAATACCCACCCCAACCCAGCCATCAGAGAACCTTGAACATTGTAGGGACAGGAGTCAGGTAACCGCCAGCATCCCCCCCCACCCCCAGGAGCCTGGAGCCCAGCTCTGCAGAGGGACCCAGCTCCTGGGGACGCAGCCAGGAGGTGAGGGACTGGGAAAAAAAAAAACAACAAACCCACCCAACCCAACCCCTCCCCGCCAAACCCTCCCGGAGAGGAGCCCAGCGCCCGCGGGGGATGCGGGGGGGATGGTGCGGCTGCACCCGGCGGCGTCCCGCACGCCCCCGTGCTTTGGCGGGACCCCCCCGGCCTAAGATGCGGGTGATTTCCGAGCGGTGAAGCGGGGTGACAGCAGCTGGGGGCACCTCGGTATCTCGCTGCCTCCCTGGGAAGGCGCTCACACCTCTATTTATGACAGGCGGGCTGGTGCCAGGCACCCTCGTGGTAAAAATAAGTCGAGGAATCGGGGGGTGAAAGTCTCCCTTCGCTGGCAGGCAGCTGCCTAAAACGGGCGGGGGGGGGGAAACCTTCTCCCAAGGCGGGAGCGGTGGGTTTGCCCCCTGGCAGCAGCTCTGGAGGGTCCTTCAGGTTGGGGGGGGTGGGTGGGAAGCCAGTTTCTGGGAGCCAGTGGGACATCTCGCGTGTCATCCTTAACGATATTAAAAAAACAAACTCGGCTTTCCAGGTCTGGGAAAGCTTCGAGGGAAAGTATTGGAGAGCTGAGGTTGTAAAGAGAGTTTATGGGCCTATGAAATGGTGGGAATTTTGACTTTTTATGACTATGTTCTTAGATTACTGCTAGCAGCAGTCATGTGGATAATTATTATTTTAAACCCATTGCTACGGTTTTATTTACTGAAACTTTTATGTGAGAACAGCAGCAAAAGAGAAGGAAATGACCCCTCCAAAATAAACAGATTAAACTCTTCTGAAGGTCACTTAAAATATTTAGGTAAGATCTGCTAATTAAACAGGGTTCTTCCTCGAGATACACCAGGGCGTGGAGGGGGGGTGGGAAGAAAGGCCAGCTGTATACATTGATTTTATTTCCACCCCCCCCCAAAAAAAAAATATAAAAAAAATCTTCTTTCTCAGACAATCCCGTCGCAAATTGGATTCATGCGCGCTCCACGAGGAAGAAAAGATGTCCTTACACAAAGTATCAGACCCTGGAACTGGAAAAAGAGTTTTTATTCAATATGTACCTTACACGGGACCGGAGGTACGAAGTAGCCAGAGTCCTTAATCTCACTGAACGCCAAGTCAAAATCTGGTTTCAGAACAGGCGAATGAAAATGAAGAAAATGAATAAAGAAAAAACCGATAAAGAACAGCAATAAAGTTGGCAAAGTCCGGTCAATGAGAAACGAGGGTGGAGAGAGAAAAGAAAAAAAAAAAAAAGAAAAAAAAAGAAAAAAAAAAAGAGGCTGTTTTTGGGGGTTGAAATGTTTCTGACTTTGAATGTGCGGATGAATGTTTAGCGTTATAGGCAAACACGGCAGCGTTTTGGGACACGAGTCTTTTCTAAAATGCAACTAAATAAAAGAAAGATGTTCGGGGGGTTTGTTTTCTCTTCCTTTCTTCTTCCTTGTGGTTTTTCTCTTTTTGTTTTTGTCCTCCTCAGAAAACAAACACAAGAAGTACTTGAATTAATTTTTTTTTTTTTAGTATTTTATTTCATAAATTAAACTTATCCAGTATTTTTATTTTTGAATTCCGCGAGCTCGTGAGTGAATATTTTGTACAAAAGAGAGGAAAAAGAGGAAAAAAAAAAAAAAAGACTGAAGGGAATATGGCTCAATGATGTTCTGTCACGGTGTTGAACGTTCCTGCTGTACTTATTTGTGTATTTTATTCTCGTCTCAGAACCGTTCTGTAATATTGTTATGTTCGCTATTGTAGAGCAGCTCTATGTAAATATACCTAACGTCACGGGAAAAACAACAAAACAGAAAAAAAAAAAGAAAAAAGAAAAAAAAATCCATCTGTAGGTGTCTTTTTATTTAAAGCCCTTCGCGGACGAGCAGCCGCGGGGCTTTCGCAGGCGGGGCCGGGGCCGGGGCCGGTGCTCGGCGGGGCGGACTCGAGCATCCCCGGAGGAAAGCGGTGATTTCTGCTTCCTTCCCCCGCACTTTCCTATTTCAGAGTACCGTAATAAAAAGGCGCTGAGGTAAGGGTTCTATGTGCCATCAATTTTGAGATTGGGATAATTAATTGTACTAATTTATGACCCCAGGCAATCGAAGGATATGTAAAAAGACGAACTGTGGATGCTGGGAAGAGAGGAGCTGGCAAAGGCATCCGCTCGCTGCCATCCCCTGCCTTATCGATGGGTTGCCAGGACTTGGAGGGTTGCTGGAAGTGCTGCTTCTCGCAAGACAGCCCAGGAGAAGGGGGGAAAAAAAAATAAACGTCTGCGGTGCAGAAGGGCTGGGGGCGACAGGAAGAGCAGGGGATAAAGAAAGAAATGTGTGTAGCCTGCAAATCCGGGGGCTAAAAGGAAAAATGATAGTCACAATAATAAAAAAGCAGACACACACATCCCCCTTCGCCCTTAAAAAAAAAAAGAAAAAAAAAGGGTTGCTGGGTGCGGAAAGGTCAACCCCCCCGCGCCCCGCCAAGGGGAGCTGGGGCTGCGGTGGCTTGTGCAGAGGCGAGAACCGCGCTGCCCGCAGCGCCTGCAGCCGCGGGTACCGCCGGCTCCTGCTCTGGGCGCTTTCCAGGCTGCTGAATGAGGAACAAGCGGCTGGAGATTGTATAAAAAATGAGCAGCGAGGGATGTTTAATCATAAAAACTTGTTATAGGTCCCTTTCTTTAATGAAATGAGTGGAGCAGCGTTTTAATCTTTCTAATCAGAACCAGACCCGGCGAGCGAGATACGTTTGTCGCCCTCGTCCCAGTTCCTCCGAAATAAAAAAATCTGGAAGCGATTACTTCTGCTGATCTCATAAAATATTGCTCTTTAATATTTCTTGCTGAAGCATTTGGAGGTTTCTTTTCCTTCCCCTGATTTGTGTCCTCGCCGTTAAAGCGGGGTCTATTTTGGTCCTGGAGGGGGACAGGCGCACCGCGGTCTATCCGCGGAGACATCCCTGGAGCAGGGGAGGTTAAAAAGCCCTTTTACAATCCCAGTTTTGTGCTAGGTCTGTTTGGGGAAACCTTAACGAGCGCAATGAAATGGTCAGGTTGGAAAACATTTTAGCGGAGCGAAAGATTTATGGACCAAAAAAAAAAAAAAAAAAAGAAAAGAAAAGAAGGGGGCAATCTTTCCACCTAAGACATGTCAATTCATTTTATTATTTTTTAAATTATCATTATTATTATTATTGTTATTGTTTTCTCTCCTGTCTGCTTCTCTCCCTCGGTTCATCCCGCCTCTAATAAAGAATAAAACCCTGCAGGGTCGGGAAGCGGCTCGCCCTCGTCCTCTCCGCGAGAGGGGAGAAACCATCCCCGGTTTATCATTAATAATTAAGAGGAGAAAAAAAAAAAAAAGAAAGAAAGAACTAATCATCCCGATCGTCATTTGGACAGGACTTTGGAGGCAGTTTCGGACCCGGCTCTCTGGAGGGGCTTGTCAGGAGCGTTTAGCGATGTTGAAAAGACATGATGTATGGAAGTTCATTTTGGCCCCCCTTTCATTCAAGCGGATCTCATTTCCAGTGCGGCCGCAGCCTGCTCCCTCCCCCTGCCCCCCCTCCCTCCCTCCCCAGCCCCCCCCTCCCCTCCCCAGGCTCTCTCCCCCCCTCCCCAGCCCCTCTCCCTCCCTGCGGCAGGCAGCTCTCCGGCCAGACCCCCAGGAGAGCCGGCGGGCAGCGCAGGAGATGCCCCTTTGTCTCCACCGAGCCGCTGGTTGGGGCTTTCTTTTGTTGGTGGTGGGTTGGCTTGGGTTAAAATCCTGCCGCAGTTTTAGTTCATGTGCAAGGCCCCCGGTATCCTCAACACCCCCCCGCCTTCCTCCCGTCCCCCGGTGAAGGGTTACACCAGTTATAAAATGCCATTTGGCCCTGCTGGGAGGCTGCGCTGGTGCGGCTCAGCCATTGAATTTCTCCACCACCGCAGCCAGCGGAGAGAGGGGGGGGGGGGGAAAAAAAAACCCCAACATACCAGTGTGGCTCAAAACAAATAATAATAATTAAAATAAAATAAAATGAAATGCGGTTCGCACCCAGCAGCACAGCCTGCGGCCAGCCTTTCCCCGGCCCCATGTATCAAAATGCTCCAGTTTGGGCATTCTTTGACATATGGCGCGTGTGTGCAGCCGCATACTGATACAGCTATTGTGTGCGGCGCTTGGGAGCGCGCACATGCAGTCCTGCCCGCGGAGAGATGCGCTCAGAGAGGAAAAAATTAAACGTCTCTCTATAGGCACCGAGATAAGGTTCTGCGGTGTTGTGTGAGTGTGTGTGTGTGTGGTTTTTTTTTTCTTCTGCCGGGAGGTTGTGTGCGCCCTTTTGTAAAGCGCACAAAACCGACATGACCCTCCAGCTGTCCATAGGTACATTTCCGCAGCCAAAAAAATGCCACTTTTACAGCTCTGTTTGTCTCGCTGCTATGCGGGGCTGAATAGGGGCGAACAAAACAGGACCCTCGATGTGGCTAGACGTCTGGCTTTAATTGTTTTATGGTTTAAATAAGGTGGGTGCTCTTCCCTTTGAAACCGGATTATTGGAATGTTTTGTCTACAAGCTACAAACAACAGACCCCCCTCGGATGGGGGGGGGGAGGAAAAAAAAAAAGCAGAAACTAAAACTCGAAGCAAAAACTGATAAAAGCGGGGAGGTGGGGAGGGGGGGGGGTGGCACATCTGGTGGGGTTGTTTGGTCCGGCGTGCGTGTGCGGGTTTGGTTTGGTTTTTTTTTTTTCCCTTGTTATTTTTATGGTGGGGGGAGGAAAAAAAAAAATAAAGCGGGGGTGTGAGGCTTTGTCCCCAAAGAGCCCGGTTTGGGGTGTTCACATAGCGGTGGCCGCACCGCGCTGCGGGAGGGACACCGCGGCCCCACCCCCGGGCTGCCGGGAAGGGATTATCGGGTATAACGCGCCTCCCGGTAATCCGGGGTAGCCGCCGGGGTCCCTTCCCCCCACCTCCCCCCTCCTCCCGGCCCGCGGCGCCGCGCCCCGGCGCGGCCGCGAGATGGCGCTGTTGTCCAATGATAGCGCGGGGCCGCGCGCGCCGGGGAGCGCCCCGCGCAACCGGCTCCGCGCCCGGGGATGGAAACGAGTGGGCTGCGGGAGGGGTGGGGTGCGGGGGTGCCTGGCTTCACCCCCCCTCCCCTCAGCCCACCCCGCTCCGCGTTGAAAACCCCCATAAATAGCGGGGTTTAATGTGCTTTTCTTCCCGCGGAGCCGCGCTCAGGGCTGACATCTGACGGCGCGGGGAGCGCATAAATGCGTAAAAATGCTTGCACAGAGAAATCGCCTAGTTTGAAGTGGGTTTTTTTTTTTTTTCTTCCTCTTTCTCTTTATTTACGCACATCACGTATCTCTCCAAAGCCTCCTCGTTTTGGGGTGGGGAAGGAGGGAATGACATTTTTCAGTGAAGGTCAGGGCAAAGGCGGGGGGGGGCGGTTTAAAATAAACTCCAGGAGGGTACAATGAAACACCTAAAAGTCCAATACAGCCACACCGATACAGCTCCGCTCAAGCACCCACAAAACACATCCCCCCCCCCGCCCCATCCCAGCGTCCAAACACGGCCAAACCGGTACAGACAAAGAGCCGCTCTCTCCCCAGACAGAAAATGTCAAGATATTTTCCTCCAAAAGAAGCGTAGTTCCATATCTCTGATTTCATTCAGTCTGCAAGGGGGGGGGGGTCCTTTCTCCCCCAGCCGCCCGAGGCGAACCCTGCCGTCGCAGCCCCCGCAGCGATGCTGAAGGACCCGCCGCGCCTTTGCCTCCTGCCTCCCGGGATAAGGCCGTCCCGACCCCAGCCCCGGCTGCCCAAACCTGGCACCGCCACGGGGTTTTTTTACACTTTAATTTGCTGCCTTTACGGCACGGGCGGGCGCTGGGCTTTGAAAAATAGAAAAGCTATTGATTAGAGGAGGGAAATGGTCACCTCGACTATTAGCTGTTAATTAAGGGGACCCTGTCCCTAGTTGCTCTTTTCCTCATTTTTTGGGGGGGGCGGGGGTTCCTCTAGGCAAGGGGGGATCTGGGGAAGGGGGCCATGAATTGGGTGAGTTCTTTTGTAAAAATGACTGCGGTCGTGGTGCCGTCCGTGAGATTATTCGGGGGTGAAGATTATTTCTTCACAGCAAAGGTGGCTTGATTTTTAAAATTATTTTCGCGCTAGCCCGTGAAAAAACCACAGTTTTGCTGCCTAGTTCATTGTCTGCGTACGGGGAGGAGAACAGCACCACATGCAGCCTTCCAGAGTGGAAAAACACCCCCTCGATTGAGGAAAATCGAATCAAGGTGGGCTGGGCGGCTGCAGGGGCTTTTCCTCTTGCTGGGAAGATGTCTGCGAAATAAAAATAAAATACAGGTTCGGCCTCGGCAGAGCTTTGAGCCACCCCGTGCCTCAACAAAATCGAGAGTGTGACCTTCAGCGGGCAGAAGCAGCCCCCTCGGAGCAGCGCGGCGGGCGAGGCTGAGGTGGTGTTTTCCTCCCTCCACACTTGAAACCGGTCAGAGTCACCCAGCGCCGCTCGGAAAATAATTAGGCTGCCTTTTTTTTTTTTTTTTTTTTTTGGTGGAAGAACATGAGGGAAAGGTTTGAAGGTCTGGAGACTTTGGAGGGAAACGCGGGGACTGTTAATGACACCGTGACATTTAGTGGCTTGGGTATTTGTTGCGGCTCTACAGAAAATACTGATTTTGCGACGCGCGTCCTCTTCCCTCCCCACCCCACTCCCACCCCCGAAAAATTAACACGAATCCTGGTGATTTGATGCGAATTTTTTTTTTTTTTTTTTTAATGAGCTGAGTTCCTTCATGCAATCGTAAAAACGAAGTGTCCGAAGTGAAAGGCTGCAGCCAGTGGTCACTGACAGCGCAAAAAGTGGGGGCGAGGGGCGCAAAACCCGCTGGCGGTAGGAAAAGCCGGGGGAAATCGCTATGTCGAAGCGCGGAACGATTGAAAAAAAAAAAAAAAAAAAAAAAAGAGCTCGATGGTTGCTTTTTTACGGGCATGCACAAAGGGAAGTACATACTTTCTGTCTCACTTTGCCTCTCTTTGGTCCAGAGTCGCTCTCTTTAAGCAACGCTCTACTTTATTCCCTTGGAAGGACGTTTCCCTGCTATTTCCAGCCGTGGATTTTCAGTGGTTGGTTTGAAAGGAAGCAAAGGGTGAGGGGGAGGAAAGAAAACGATAAAATAAATAAATAAGTCTCCATAATTTTCTGCCTTTATTTTCTTTAAAGAAGGACAGCGAGAAGCAGCCAATCAATACGGAGACGCTTCCCTCGCCCGCTCGCTCCCGTTTTGCTTTTGTTTGCTTGTTTGGTTCCAATCTCCCAACCACCATCACCACAATAACAACAACGCGCGCACAACACCCCCCCCCCCCAAAAAAAAAAAAAACAGCGAAAAAAGGAGGAAATCTGGGCTCAGCGACTCCAACGCCACCAGATCCCCCCCTCCCCTTTCGGCCCCCCTCTAGGTGGGACCAAGCCCACCCTGGCAGCACCCCCAAACCCCAACACAATGACACCACCCTCACCCCCAGGGACACCCCCACCGTCCTCCCTGGCAAACGGGTGACCCCATGGGAGGGGGTGGGGGGGGTGGGGCCATGCTGGGCGCTAGAAGAAGCTCACCCCGAATTTTTTGTGGAAGGGGGGGTGGGTGGGGAGGGCGGGGGTCTGCTTGGGCTCCCTTTACCTGTTGAGGTTACCTAGGCTGACCTCCCAGCGCATGTATTTGCTGCCATCAGTGAAGAGGCTGCTGCTGGGAAAAAAAAAAAGGGGGGGGGGGGCAGTGTTTGGATATTAATGCGCACCTTCACCCTCCTCCGCTCATTAGGTGTGGGTGCCCCCCCCCTCTCCGAAGGGTTGTGTGTGTGTCCAGCCCCCCTCCACCCCCCCCGGCATACACCACCTTTCCTTCATCACACACACACCCCCCCCAAAAAAAAAAAAAAAGCGCCCCAAACCGCTGTCATTCGGCTGGCTCGGCGTGGCGGAGGGATGTGTACATATCGCGTGTGAGGGGAGAGAGGAGGGAAAAAAAAAAGAAGAAGAAGAAAAAAAAAAAAAAAAGCCACACCGCCGGGATTTTGAGGAATTTGCCTGTGGTGTTAAAGGGAAGGAGCAGAGTTACAGAGAAATTGAGAGAGAGAGCTCTACCTACCGACAGATTACAAGAGAAGTCAAGAGCACCGAGAACCAACCGTACAGACACACAGAGGCACCATGAAACGCCTTTGAGATCGCATTAAAAAAAAAAAAAAAGCCACTAAAAAGCAGGACTTGAGACAGTCCAGGGACAATCTCGCACTAATCTAGAATTAAAGCCGGGTGGTTTTTTTTTTCTTTTTTTTTTCTCCTTTTTTTTTTTTTTTTTTTTTTTTTTATGCGAGGGTCATGAGTTCCTACTTTGTAAATCCTCTCTTTTCCAAGTACAAAGGCGGTGAATCGCTGGAGCCAACTTACTACGACTGCAGATTTCCACAAAGTGTTAGCAGGAGCCATGCTCTCGTGTATGGTCCGGGCACTACTGCTCCCACCTTCCAGCACCCTTCACACCACGTCCAAGAGTTTTTCCACCACGGAACCTCCAGCATCTCCAACTCTGGATACCAGCAAAACCCATGCGCCTTGGCGTGTCACGGAGACGCTTCTAAATTCTATGGATATGAAGCTCTACCGAGGCAATCGCTTTATGGTGCTCAGCAAGAGACGACTGTTGTACAATATCCTGACTGTAAATCGTCTTCCAACAGTAACTCTAGCGAGGGACAAGGGCATTTAAATCAAAATTCGTCTCCCAGTCTCATGTTCCCATGGATGAGACCTCACGGTTAGGACCTTTTTTTCCTCCTCCTTGAATGTTTTCCTTTATTTTTTCTCTCTTGCTCTCTCTCTCTCCTCTGTCTCTCTGTCTGTCTGTCCGTCTATATATATATATGTATGCATATACAAGCACCAACATATGGCTAGCCGTGGCAACACGCACACACACACATATGCATGCATATATATATAGACGTAAAAATATAAATATAAGAGGCGTAGCTGTGAAATATGACAGGAATGAGCAGTTTTGTGCTAATGTTTCTTCTTTTTAGGAAGAGCTTTGAAAGCAAAGCAGTTACTAGAGAGCCAGCAAGGTGATTCCCTGCGAAAGGTTTAAATCACAATAAAGTAAAACTTGTTTTTTATTGCTTGCCTTGAGGATAGGCAATAAGATACAGCTCCCACGAGGTTATTTGCATGTTGATAATACACCGCTCTTTAAAATGTCATATAGCCTTTCATAACCGCTGGGAGACGAAGCCTGAAAGGTGGGAACTTGTATAAGTACTATTAATACTTTAGCTCTGTTTCTTAAAGCCTAGAGATAAAAGTTTAAACAGCGAAGGAAACTTAGCTCAGAGCTATGGGGTGGGGTGGAGGAGAACAGTTTGCTGTCTTGGGTTAAAAAAAGAAAAGGGGGGGGTTTGGGAAATTCAAAATTATTTGGGCTGAATGGAACTTTGCTCATGTGAAGTCCAGATAATTGCACAGAAACCGAAATACTTCAAAGTACAAGTTTCCCCCACCTACGGACCAAGGTTGTCTCGAAGGCTCGTTAATTCAAAACATGTGAAGGTTAGTGTTAATTTCTCAGGACAATCAGAGCCCCAGAGTTTTCCCTCCTTCCCCCACCAAAATTTAACAACAACAACAACAACAAGAAAAAAAAGGAGAATGGGAAGGAGTTCTGGCTGCTGTGGGGAGGATGTGGCCCAGGGCTGGGGAGAGACGCAGAGGAAAACACGTTATTTGTCTAAGCTTTGACCTAGAGCTAGTCTCAAGGATACGATCCTCTCAAGCAGGGGCTTTTTTTTTTTTTTTTTCCTTCCCCAAATAGCTTGTTTTTCTCATTAAGGAAGGACGGTGCAGAAGGAAGTGCAGGGGCTCAGCTGCACATACCTCCGTCCTCTTTCTTTCTTTTTTGGCCGTGGCTGCAAATGTCCATCTCGAGTTGTTTTAAATACAACCTCTGTGTTTGCACAGGCGACTCCCCACCTCTGCCCCAGAGAGCTCTGCAGAGCCAGAGCCCTCTCCGAAAGGACGGGCGGGGGCTTGAATGGGAAATTCCAATTATCAGGGAGTAAATATGAGCGAATAGGAGGATCCCGAGCCTGTATTTGGGGAAGAACGCTTGGAAAAGGAAACCAGAGTTGGGCTTTTGGAGGGGAAAAGAGAGAAAGGGGGAAAGGAAGAAAGAGAGGAAGAGATCAAGAGAAAGGGGGAGAGAGAAAAGAGAGAGAGGGAAAGGAGGAAAAGAAAGGAAGAAAGAAAGGGAAAGAAAAAGAGAAAAAGAAAGGACGAAGGAAAGAAAGACAGAGAAAGGAATGGGGAGAAAGAGAAAGGCTGGAGAGGATTTGACGGTGAACAATGCACCGTTCATAGGAAAATATCTAATTTTTTTTTTTTTTTTTTTTTTTAAATGGAGCTGCCCACCAGGACTCCCCATCCGGAATCACCTTTTAGGAACTAGAAAGGTCTCTTTTGTGAATGAGCTTGACACCCACCTCCCTGCACCCAGCCCAGCAGCCCGAGCTGAGCGCTCCCCCCAGGAGCCAGGCAAGGGCAGCTGGTTATCGGCTGGCTATCAGCCCCAGCAGCCAGATCAGCCCCCGGTTATCAATAATAAGCCAGCCCCTCGCCTTTAGCGGGCGCGGGGTTGAGAGGGGGCTCTGGGGGGAGCGGGGGGAGCCAGCAGTTTCTCTAGGAAGATCGAGGCGAGGGGGGCCGGGGGTGGGGAGCAGACCCTCCAAAGGGGGGAGAATTAAGAAGTTATTTGGTGTTTGTGTCCTACAGCTCCCGGAAGACGCAGTGGCAGACAAACTTACAGCCGGTACCAGACCCTGGAGTTAGAAAAGGAGTTCCTCTTCAACCCGTATTTGACACGGAAGCGGCGGATTGAGGTCTCTCACGCCCTGGGACTGACCGAGAGACAAGTGAAGATCTGGTTCCAGAACAGGAGGATGAAGTGGAAAAAAGAAAACAACAAAGATAAGCTGCCGGGGGCCAGGGACGAGGAGAAAACGGAAGAAGAAGGGAATGAAGAAGAGGAAAAAGAAGAGGAGGAAAAAGAAGAAAGCAAGGACTGAGTTCTCAGCCCCTTGAAGTCTCGTTTTATGGCAGATGATAAATCGAGATGTTTACGACGGTCATTTGCTTTTATAGAGTATAGAATGGAGAGGCTCACACAGCAGTAACTACCTGTCAAACAGTTGTAGCCTTTTTTATTGTCATAGAAACTTCCCCGACTTTTTTTTCCCCTTCCCCCCCCCCTTTTTTTTTTTTTTAATAGCTGCGTTTTTAGTCCAATAAATACATAGTTGGCTCGGCTGCAAGAGCAGGGAAAAAAAGAAAATAAATTCGGTGATCCAGCAAAGCCAAGCCATCCCCAACCCCCCCGACCCGCCAAGCCTGGCAGCAAATGTCACTGCTCGTCCCCTGCTCCCTCCGCTCCCGCCTGCGAAGCTGCACACCCGGATGGTGCAGAATGTGTATTTATTCGAACAGCTTTGACTTTGCCTCTTTTCTTTTTTTTTTTTTTTTTTTTTTTAAAGCTGGTTTTGCCTCTCCCGCATGACCCCAGGGGAAGTGCGAGGGTGCTCCCAGCTTCCCCGGCTTGTCCGTGTCGTGTCCCTCTGGAGATCCCCACTGCCACCAGCCTTTATCAGCTCCTCGGAGGGGCCGTTCCTGCAGCCCCTGCAGATAAGAAAGGAGCTCGGAGGGTGAACGTACCTGGTAGAGCCCGCCAACGCCTCCCAGCCCCCCAAACAGCCCCCATTTCCATAGGATTGAGGCTTGCATATACCTTGATAGGCCAAAAGACGCACCCCGACCCCTTCCTTATTTCTATAGGCGCTGTTTACCCTTCGCCTGTGTGAGCACTCGAAATTCTTCACGTACTACCTAAAGGGAAAACCTGCAATAATTATCAAATCTATTATCAACAAGGGGCTTAAGTATCCTAAATTTTACTTGGTCTGAATTTATTTAAGAGAGAGAGAGAGAGAGAGCGAGAGCTGTGTTTTTGCCCTGATGCAAGCTACTAAGTAGCATTAAATAATAATAAAAATACAATAAAAAACCCCCCAACCAACCTTGTATTGTACTTTATCACTACCTATAGAAGGAGTCATGCTTTGGAAGTATTTGTAATGCGGTTTTATTGTCGTTTGTTGCTGCTTATTTTCTTGGAAAAAAAAATAAAAAAAAAAAATCCCAACAACTGAAACTGCCTAGTTGAGAACGCACAGTATTGTATTATTTTATTGTGCTTATAAAGTAGTGTAGAACTAAATTGCACTGAATGTATAGTTATCTATTTGTCTTGACTTATCTGTTAATGCAACATGCTCGAAACAAACAAAAAATCGTCATTTGTTTTATGTAAAAGCATAGTTCTGCGTGTTCTAACTCTGAATGTAGCAAATACCGCCAGAAGAAAAAAAAAAAAAGAAAAAAAAAAAACCCACCACATTTCTGGACACCGTGGATTTGTATTGTATACGTGAGACATTACGTAAATAATAATAATTATTATAATAATAATAATAATAAAAGATTTTAAAAGGACTGCCTTGCCTCCAGTGCTCTGTCCCTGCCTGGGAGCGCCCACACGCCCGCATCGCTCTGCCCGGTAGCTCATCCCTCACCTCGGCTTTGGCACGCTTGGAAAACCGAGACTCGGCTCTAATTTGGGAGGAGACCAGCCCGTCTTGGCTCACCCAGCAGCGGCCGAGGTGGCCGAGCCTGGGGTGGGGGGATTCCCCCCCTCCTGCCCCCCCACCCCCCCCCCCGCCCCGGCCGCAGCCCGAGCGGGGGGGGCATCGCGCTGCAAAAGCTCGTTAAAAATGGCAACGGTGCTGCTAATTGTCTGGCTGAAGCTGTAGGTCCGCCGCAAAAATGGACAATAAAAGCGAATATTGCAACGACTCCAGCCCTCCGGTGTCTCTTTGCTGCTGCGTGGGGTGCGAGCGGGGGGAACGGGGTGCGCCGGGGGGGTGCAGTGGGAAGAAGCTTCTCCCAGTTTCTTCCCTGGTCCTGCCTGGCGCTGAGGTGCGGGAAAACCTTCCCCTCGAGGCGGTTCCCCCCGTTCCTGGGTGCCAGCGGCGCTCGCCAGCGATCGTTAGCCAGAGGTTGAGGGGCTGGAGGGACCTGAGGTGTGCGGGGAAACCTGCGGGCAGCCCTGGCGGGAGGGCTGGCCCCGGGGCCCCGGGGCAGCGCGTTTCCCCAGAGCAAAACGGCTGAAACACCCCAAAAACGAAGCCGGCAGCAAAGCAGTTTATGTCTTTAGGTTTTTTTTCCCTCCCAGAGGCAAAGTGCCTTTTACTCTCCGTCCAAATTCGCACCTTCTTCCCCATGGCACCGTCCCTAACGTAACACATCCTTTTCTTTTACTGTTAGTAGTAGTAGCAGCGTTAGTAGTGCTATAATATTTTATTATAATTCATCATATTTTAGTCTATTTTTATCATATGTTATCATATATTTTAACATTCTTACTGTGTTTTCACTCTGTTTTATTATGTTTACAGCAAAACCTGGCGCTGATGCCTTCAGTTCTCCCTCTCGCTTGGGAGATGAACTTTCTCGGGATTTCTCTTCCCGCCAGCCTCATTCCGTTGAACGGGCTCTATTGATCTGTAAAACCGGGTCTATCGCTTTTTTTTTTTCCCCCTGCTGATAAATGGACTCCATCACCCCGAGCCCAGGGATGCAGGAGCAGACGGGATGTTTACCCAGATACTGCAGATAAGGCAGCAGAAGGCTCCTCACCCGCAGCCTGATGCGCTGAGCGGTGTCTGGAGGCTCCTCTGTGGGCTTCAGACATTCTTAACCCAAACCCCGCCAAGCTTAAAGGATTTAAGTGCCTCAAGGCTTGAAATTGCTGGACTCTGCCCAGGAGGGCTGGGGGCGGGAAAAAAAAAAAAAAAAAAAAAAAAAGGAAGGAAGAAATAGCGAAGTTGTGCAGCGCGCAGGAAAAGGGGACTCGGGTGGGCGCACCCACACCCGCTCCCTCTCCCCTTTCCACCCCCTCCTTGTGCGATGCCAGGGTGAAATGGAGCTGGGGCGGGGGGGGATGTGTGGGGTGTGGGTGGAATCGCACCGCAAATGTCATCAGGGGGGTCGGATCCTGCCCAGGACCGGGGCTGAGCCTCCGCAACGCGTGTGCGCAGCTCCCGTGGGTGCCCACTCCCGAACCGCACAAAATCCCGATTCGGGCAGATTTCCTCCCCCCGCCACCCCCACCCCCCCACCCCGCTGCTGAGCCTGGAATGTCCTCGTTACCCATCGCTGATCTCCCTAGAAATACCTAAAAAACACCCATAAGGTTTATTCTAGAGTTTTCCACGTCGAGGGCAGCCACGGAAAGTAACATTTTTATTAGCCATAAACCGGAGCGGTTTATTCTAACGGAGCTTTTTTTCGTGGGGAAAATTTAGCCAGCCTTTACAACAAGGGATTTTTTTTTTATTTTTTTTTTTTTACCCCCACCCCTCGTTTGCCATCATAGGACGGGTGCGCGCTCCTTCGTTCCAGCCATGAAAAAACCCGCAGAAATCAGTGAAAAGAAAATACTTTCTGTAATGTGGCTTTAAAAAAAATCGCGATCGGGGCTTTGCAGAGAAAATATCCTCCCCACGAGTGGGGGGGAGCGGAGGGAGAACTTATCAAAGCGGTTAAAAATAATAATAATAATAAAAAAAGAAGCTGCATCCGCACTCTATCCATCATATTTAAATCCCCCAATCTAAGTAGTTTTAGCCGAACGAATACTCGGGGATGACATTTATCTATCAAGAGGGTCTGGAGTTAAATTATTGAAAGTACAGGCGCGGCAGTTCGTTTTGGGGTAAATGTTTATGTTCTGTAGTCAACACAAGAGAGTCGCGTCTTCAGATGACATCCAGTTATTTCTGTAATCACTCCATCATTTCAAGAGAAAAAGAGAAGAGACCGTTTTATGGGGGAAAGTAATTTGAAAGAAGATGCGCTCTCCACAAAGTGGCTTATTCAGAAATGATCATCGCTTCGGTATTACTGAAATTAGACTCATCTACCCGCCTGAAGTAAGAAATATCGTCCTATTCCAGGCTTTTTATTAGCCAATCAAATTTCCTTCGGATCTCCATTTGTGATTTGTGAAAAATATCATTCCTCGAAAAGCTGAGTTTGAGCATATTGCTTATTTTCCCTTAATTTATTATTCTAATCACAGCCGCCGCCGCGCGATAATGCAGCCATTAGGCGAAAAAATTCGTTTAGATTTTATACTCGGAAATGGGCACGGGTTCTATTTGAGAGACAACGAATTTCTGGGGCATTAAATTTTTTTTTTTGCGCGGATGGAGGCGAGAAAGGAGGGAGGGGAGGAAGATGCGCGGGGGCGGAGGTGGGGGCAACTTTGTGAGCTAGATTTGTTTTTAAAAAAGGCGACGCTGCCCCATTTATTTAATTTTTTTTTGGCTCATCTTATTTTTGTCCGCTCCGATTTACCACACACCCCCCCCCCCCTTAAAATTCACAGCTATTTTATCCCTCCCCAAAACCACCCGAATGTCGGGAGAGGGGAGGCGGGTTTAGAGCGGGGAGGGGGGTGATGGAAGGAGCGAAGCGATCGTCCGCAAAGCTCCGTCGTGAGTGTGCGCCCAGGTTACTTTCTGCCTGCCCGGATCAAAATTTCCTCCCCACATTATGGAATTTATTATCTTGTCTGCTCCTCTGGAAAATGGGATCTCCATTGTGCTCGGGAAAGCTGTTGTGGTCGTAGTTTCCCCCCTCGTAACTTTTAACTACCTGTTATAAAATTTATTGGTGGTTTGTAAAGTGAATAAAGTAATTTCCCGTCCATCCGGTTGTATTACAACCTTTGTGTTGTTTGGGCAGACAGACACGCATCCAGCCAGGGGGAGGAAAAAAAATAAATAAGTTAAAGAGGCAGGCGAGTGAGACCCCCCTCCACACACTCACACCCCACCCCTTGCTTGATTTTCCTCAATCAAAACTAAATCAAGGCGCGGAAATACCTGAAAAAATAATAATGTTGGGGGAAACGTGCGGGTACGGATGGAAATGGGTAGGAAAAAACGCGGAAAAATATTTTATCTGCCTCATTTTTCTTGCTGCGGGAGTGCGGTGGCCCCGGGAGCAGCGATTTGGGGGTGGGAAAAAAAAAAAAAATTCTAGGTCTATCTTTGTACGTGAGGAGAAGAGGAGCAGGAAGGCGGCTCCGGGGAGGGCTGCCCGCGGAGGAGCCCGTCTGAGCAGGCTGGGCTTTGCGGTCGCCTATTCACACGCGTTGTGGTGCGCGCGGTGCCTCCGAGCAGGCCTCGACAAGGCACAAAAATGTCGCTTCCCTTCCAAATCGGTGTTTCCCAGCCGTCTACACGGACCCCGCTCCCCACCCAGGCTTGGGAGGGGGGGAGGAAAAAGAAAAAATTAAAAAAAAACCCCAAAGGGAGAAAAATTAATAATTGTGCGTTTAATCCCGCATCGCATCCCCGACGGCGCGACGTGGTGAAACAAAAGGCTGGGGGGAGAAACCGCCTTTTAAATCGATTTTAAGTGCTTTAGTCCACGCGTGCCGGGGTCCCACCCGCACACCACAACGCCGGGCGGGTTTGGGGCGCCCGGCGAAGGGGGTGCAAGAGTTTCTGGGTCCAGCCCGCGCCTGCGGCTCGAGGTTCGGGTGGGATTCGGGCAGTTCCAGGTGCCCTCCCGGGGCTGGGTTGGCTGCGGGGGGGGGATGGGGATGGCTTTTTTTTTTTGGGGGGGGGGGGAAAGGTGGGGAGGGCCAGGTTTTGCCCTGGGCGGTTTCACGCGCAGGGACGCCCCCTTTGCAGAGGTGCCTGGCGGGGAAACTCGGGGCGGTCAGAAATAGCCTTTTTCTCTATTTTTCCCTCGAGCGCGTCCTTGGTTATTAATTAATCGCTTTTAAAATTACCATGCCCTCGCCATTTAATGTGTTTATTTTCCAAATCCAGCCTGCTCCGTTTGTATCCCCACTGCCCTTCTCCCTCGATGTTTCCCTGTGTCGCCCCCCCCCCCCAATTAATTACCGACACGGTGTCTAGTAACGCTCAGCGCTAAAGGCCAAATCTCCTTAGTTAAAAAAAAAAAAAATGCTGAGAATTAACCCGAGCAGCGAATGATCATCAAATGAAACCGAATCTATCTTTAAAAGATTAAAAAAAAAAAGAAATAATAAAAAAAAAAAACCCACCCTCGCTTCTATTAACGCGGTGGCTTAAAAGATAAAAAAGGGGGGACAGAGAAAAGGGGAAGGGGGGGGCGCGGAGGGGGGAAAAAAAATCCGAATATTAAAGGCGAATTGTATAAACATGGCGACAGACGAGAGCATTTGCACTCGTCACAAAAAAATGCAACGCATTCCTGGTTGTTTGCAGAAAATTTACAGCTGAGCAATAAAAGTTTACGACTGAATCACAAGTTGGATTGGCCACAGGAAGTCATGTGGACTCCATCCATGAACGTGAACTTTTTATTGTGGTTTCTCTTATGACTCTTTCGCAGTAGTCTTGCCTTTAACAGTCCAAGCAGTGCCAGGGGTAGGATGGTATTTTTCCCCCCCTTAATTATTAGCGTGGTGATGATGATGATGATTTTTTTTTTTTTGGCTAAAAAAAAAAAAATCTCGATTTTTTTTTTTTTTTTTTTTTACCCCCCCTCCCCGTCTCCTTGGGGTTGGAATTCTCGGTTGCTTTGGGCATTTTGGCATTAATGAGTTTACTGCTGCGTCTGGTTGCCGCCTCCTATTCCCCACCCCTAGGGGCAAAACGCAAAGCATTTCCTTTGCAGGATGCGATGAGGAGGGGGCACAAGCAGTTGTAAATACCTTTTTTTTTTTTTTTTTAAGCCCGAAAAAAAAAAATCCACCCCAAAGAGAGACAGATTCCTCCTTCAGCTTCCCCCATCCTTTGCCCAACCAGAGAAGAACTTTTTAGAGTTTGTTTCTTATTTATCCCCTTTTATTTTTATTTTTTTGTTAATGTTTCTGTGGAGCTGAGCTGCAGCGTCAGTGGATCAGAAAGAGGGAGAGACAGAGAAAAAAGAGAGAGAGAGTGAGAGAGAGGGAGAGGGGGAGACAGGAGCCTCTGGTAAGTGTTCCCTTATTGGTTAAAATGTGTAACTAATGATCCATAGCCCGGGTGTTAAGGATAATGATGCATCGTTGTGCGAGCGAGGGGTGTAGCTTGGATATGAGGGAACGCTGCTGCGGGGCGGCAGAAATGCAGTTAATTCGGGGGGGGGGGGGGAGAAAAAAAAAAAGATTTGCTGTTGCTGATGTCATATTCGGGGTGCGGGGAGGCAGCTCGGGGGGCGCCGGGGGATGGGGAAAAGGAGGGGGGGGGGTTGGTGGGGTGGGGGCGCGTTGGAGGGGAAGGGGAGGAAGAGGGGGGGAATAAAAATAGGTCTAGATGGAAAAATTAATCCTCCGAACTTTTCCGTAAAAAAAAAAAAAAAAAAAAAAGAAAGGGGGGGCAGGCGCATGCGCGGAGGGGCCGGCCCGGCGCCGCGCAGCGCAGCGCGGGTGGGGCGGCCCCGCTGCCGGAGTGCCATAGTTAATGAGCTGCGCTGCTAATTGTGTGCGCGAGGCCCGGCCCTGCTCGCCCGTCGCCCCCCCTCACCCCCCCCAACCCCTCCCGGCACCCCCGCGCCCCCCCCTAACCCGCGGGGTTGCCGGCCGCGGCCTGCGTCTCTTCCGCGGGGCTGCGCGGGTCGCTCCCGCGGCAATAATTAATATTAAGCGCGCGGTGATGAACCACCAACCCCCCGCGTGCCGGGAGCTGCCCCTTTTCTCCGCGTTTTGCCGGCGGGAGGGGGGAAAGGTGGCCGCGAAAGGGGCTCTCGCGGCGTTCCCTTGACGGCTGCGGAGCCGTGCGGAATTGCGCGCAATTTCCCGGGATTTCCCTGCCGCGCGAAGGGGCGGCTGAACAAGCTCCCTGTCGTAAAAAACACCAACGGCCCCCGCGGCTTCCCGCAGCGCTCTGCTTTTCCCGCGGAGCCCTTAACGCGCCGGCGGCTTCTCCAGTTTATTTGCATGCAGGTCCCACCCCTTCCCCTTTATTTTTATTTTTCATTATTTGGGGGTTTTTTTTTGGTTTTTTGTTTTTTTTGCCTCTCTCCCCTTTCCTCCAGCAACTTTAATTCAGGTTTGGCGGGTGCGGTTTAAAGCGTGCCCCTTCCCCTGCTAACCTCCCCGTCTACCTATCCAGCCACCCACCTCCCCATCCATCACCTAATCTGGTCCATCTCCCTGTACGCACCGCGCCCGCGGAAAGGGAGATTATGTATGGGGGGATATCTATCTATCTATCTGTACGTGACGCGGTGACTTCATTTCCTCTCGAGGTTGTGTTTCTTTCTCTTTCCTGATAAATCCTCTGTGTTTAAAATTAAAAAAAAAAAAAAAATTACTGCTAATGAGGGGCGTGTGGACGAGCAGCGCTGTGCTGCCGGCTCTGCCAGCCCCTGCACGTCTGGGGCTGGATGGACCCAGAATTAGGGGCGGACGTCAAATAAACCCCGGGGGGAGGGGAGGCGGAGGCGCTGGCGCATTTTTTGCCTTATTATAAGCGGTTTTGGGGGTTCCCCAGTGTGCGGCCGACGCTGGGAGGGGAGGGGGGGCTGGGGAGGCAAGGGGGGGAGCTGGAGGCCGGGGGTGGCTTCTCGTGTTCGGCCTCGGTGCTTTTTCGCTGCTGCTGGTGGTTGTTTGCCGGTGGTTTTTAAATAAAAATGGCCTCCGCGGTCTTAATTCGCAGCGGAGGTTAATTAGGAAAAGCGGAGCGTGAGGTGCTGGCGGCGGGTTGGGAAATCTAATGGGGAGGAGGGGGAGAAAAAAAAAAAAAAAAGAGATGGGGGGTGTTAAAAAAAAAAAAATCCACAAGCGCGTTTGCAAAGTTGACTTGGCTTTGGGGAACTCGGGCAAACCCTCGCGCCGGCCTTCGGGGCTGGGAATTATCGGCCGGGCAAAACCGAGCGCGGCGCCCCCCTGTCCCCCGCAAGGGGCTTTTTAAATTATCGTCACCCCGCCTCGGCCTCTGCGACAACGCGCCGTTCCGCCGCGTATTTTTGTTTTCTAATAAATAGAAGGTTCGGAGATGGGGGGGGCGGAAAATAATTCAAAAAAAAAAAAAAAAAAGGGGGGGGGGGGCGAGAGGCGCTCTGGGCGCCGTTCGCTCGCCGGGCAGAGCCCGCTGCGGAGGCTCTGCCCGGCCGGCGGCGAGTCGTAAAGACGTTTTACGAGCCAACAATGAGTGTTTATTGGAACCACATGATTACAGAAATGGGAGCTTTTATTGTTTTCAGCCTGAAATCCGTCTGCTCCCCCTCCCCGAGCCCCGCTCCCCGGCCTGGCTCCCATTAGCGGGCCGCTCCCCCCGCCAGGCCCGGAACCCCCCAACCGACCCCCGATATATTGATTTTCTCCTTTCCCTCGACGTGTTGTCACGCTGCAGCCACTCGCGATGCTGAGAAACATTTTTAGGATGTGGAGCTGGAATAACGGGATGATTTATATTCTTCGGGATGGTTTTGTTGTGGAGGGTGGGTTTTTTTTTTTTTTTTCCATCCCGCTCTAAACCCGAGGAAATAAATCGCTGGTTGTATCGGTAACATCAGGGGTTAGAGGGGATTCGCCACGTGTTATTGACATGGACTTTCAGGAAATGATCATTTTTCTTCGGCAGATGTTGGTGGAGGAAAATGAAATCAAACCGGGATCCTACAGAAATTTCAAAATGGAAATTCCGCTGTCCCAAACGCTTCCTAATTTCTCTATAGGGGCGTTTAATTCCGAGCTGTCGAGTACGATCGTGTGAAGGGTGTAAATACAACCTGGGCAACGAGAGGAATTTACATTTAATTTGATCCCGTGCACATTTCGCACACCCGGCCCCGACCGTAAACCCGCTCGATACGATCTTCCCCGCGCGTAGGCGTTAATCTCGGCTTAGAAAAACCCGTGTAACCATCAACTCGCTATAAATACAGAGCACGAACGTGTGGGTGGTTTATCGTGTCAAATCCGCCGCCTTGTAAGAGCCTGGAAAAACCTGTAACTACAAAGAGATGATTAGAAAGAAGCGATTTCCCAACTTGTCGTGTGGAGGAATTTCGGTTTGGGGAACGAATTAACAAAGCCCACCGAGAAATAATATCTAATATCTAACACCTAGAGGCAACCGCCAGCGGCGGGAGGCGGGCGCGGGGAGCGGGGTGATGCTCACGTCGGTTTGCGATGGGCTTTGTGGATCGTTTCCCCGATAAATGTGATTTTTTTTTTTTTTTTAATGGGGGGCTTTGTGCTGCAAAGGGTTCGGATTTTTTTTTTTTTTTTAAAAAGAATAAATTTGCGGAGCTCGGCGTGTGGAGTTGAAGAAAAGGCGAGAGGAGATAAAAAATTAGTCATAGAGGGGGAAATGCTCTTCGGGGAAAGATGCTGCGTAACACGGGGATCAAGAATTTTGGGTTTTGGAGGATATAATTGGAGATCTGGTTACTCTTGTTGGCGGGGGGTTAAGCCCTGCAGCTCGCCCTCTCCGGCAAAAAGAAAAAAAAATAAAAAGAGAGAGAGAGAGAGAAAGGGGGTGAAAAAAATTAAATCTTTAGTGCTAGGCTTTGAGGTCAGGGCTAAAAATAAGATTTTAATTTAAAAAAATAAGGCCTTTCCCCATCGGATTTGTGGCGGCAGCGGGGAGCTGAGTGTGAGCTCGGAACTGGGGAGGAAAAGCCAGGAAATCGGGGCAAAATGTGAAGAGGGCGATTTTTTTAAAGGGGGGGGCGGGCGCGGCGTGACCTCCAGCCTTGGAGGGGCAGAAGGATGCTGGGGAGGAGGATGATGCTGGGGAGGAGGAAGATGCTGGGGAGAAGGAAAGCAAAAAGCGGCCCCGTCTCCCCCCCCCCTTCCTCCCCAGACACAAACACAATAAAAGGCCGAAATGCCCGAAATTGCGGGTGTCTGGACGCAGTCTGCAGGGGACAGGCTGCTGGGCTCGCCTTTGTCGCATGGGGACACACCTTGCTGTAAAAGTCTTTGTCCCCAGACTAAAGACCCCGCGTTTCAATGGGGGGCGGGGAGGGGAAAAATAAAAAAAAAAAAGGGGGGGGTGGGGGGGAGAGACTGGGAGCAAAGCAAGAAAAAACCCCACCACACCGCAAACCAACCAAAAAAACCCCCAAACCCCCCTAAAATCGCCCGCCAGACAAGGGCCAAGGGGTGCGGGGGGACGCGGGGCTGTCCACAGGTGGGTGACCCCCCCGGCTCTTTGCACACACACCCTCCCCCGCCATGAGTGTTTAAATTTCGGCCCGTTTTTGTTTACTTGTTTTGTATACTGCCACCAAGTGACAGAAACTTGCAATTTGTTACAATTTGGTGCCTTTTTTCCACCCCCCCCCACCTCTGCCTGGGTGTGGGATTGCGGCGGGAGGGGGGGGTCACTGGAAGCCAGGGGCTGCGGGGGGGGTGGGGGGGAGAGGACCCCCTTCTTCTCGGCTGGGAAAGGGTGCGAGGCCCCGCAAATCTTCTTCTGCCATGAAAAAAAAAAAATGTAATCAGTTTGTAACGAAGTTTTAGTACCTTTAAGGTGGAGGCGGGAGCGTGCCCCCCCCCCGCCCCAGCCCCAAAGTTCCCCAAGTTGCCCGAAGCCGTTTGAAACTCCTCGCTTGCACTTTCCGCTCGCTCCAGTCGGTTCGGGGGGTTTTTGGGTGGGTTTTACAAATTTTTATTCCTTTCGTTCCGTGTTCCCGGCGTTTAAATCATCCCAATGTACGTGAACTCATAAAAATAGATAAGGCATGTCAACCCGGGAACGGTATTTTCCCCCTGAAAATATGAGTGTATTTAAGCAAATCCTGAAATATTAAATTGTTGCTCGATTAAAGACGGTGTAAACGTATAAATTCAACAAAGCGCTCAAGAGGTTGTCTCCAAATATATAGTTTAATTCTGCCTAAGTGATCGCCCCTAAAAAAAAACCATCATTAAGGCAACTATTATTGTTTCCTGAATTATTTTTTTTTTTTCCGAGCCACCTATGATTAAATTTCTGCCTTCGTATCTGCGAAGAATAAAGGATAAAACTGCCTATAGTTAATGACAACAATTTTTCACCCCTGAGTTATTCTTGCAGAAGGCAATAACATCCCACTCCTTTTTATTTTTAATCTCCACACCCAGCAGAAGCAAGCGCCCCCTCCGCAGCCCCGTGCGTCCCGAAACGCGCAGAGACACGCACACGCGTGTGCGGCAAAATGTCGATTTTCCCATTTCACGCCACGAAGCCTCGGGCGTGACGTCAGGAGCGCCCAGCGGCGTTTTGTGACCTCTTCTCATTTTAGGGACTTTAGGGGAAAGGGACACGAATTTTAAATATATATATATATATATAATAGTCATTAAAAGCTGGAGGCAGATTTATTTCTTTTTTTTTTTTTTCCTTTTTCCCCCGGAAAGTTGCTACCTGCTACCTGAGCAGGTTTTACCCCGCTTTGGGGGCAAAAAAGGTTTTTTCCTAGAGGCGGTTGAATCCCTAATCCCCATTTCTCGCCACTTTTAGCCCAGGAAGCCCCAGGAATGTTGCCGCAGCCGCCAGCCCCCTCCCTACAAACAAAGCGCCGCTCCGCGATCTTACATCCCTTCAAATATTGGGGATTTTTTTTTTTTTCCCTCCTCCCTTTTTTGGGGGGGTCCCCTTCCCAGCGCCGATGAGGTTTATTCCGAACCGCATTTAATCAGCAAATTCAATTTAATTGGGGCGATGTGCCCGGGCAGGGGGAGTTTTTCTCCCCCTGTTTTTTTTTTTTCCGCTGCTGTGAACTTTTTTTTTTTTTTTTTTTTTTTTGCAACGTGGTTACTCGGTAATTTAAGACCCAGCGAAGTCCCGTTTCCGCGGGGAGATTTCGGTGCTGCCGCCTTTTGTTGGGCTGAGATTCGCCAATAAATCTGGGAAGGAGAAAAATAATGAAATAAATCACATCTCCCCCCCCCCCTTAAAAAGAATATTTGAGAATTCAAAACCTCCTCCCGTCGCGGGGTGAAAAAAAAACTAAATAAACGCTTAAAAGTGTCAGAAGGCGCTTTCCAGCCTCGGCCGAGGGGGAAATTTCAGGAGTAGGAACACATTAATTTCTCCTCCTCGCACACCTCCCGGTTTCCTGGATCGCAGACATGTGTTTTGACAATTGCCAGAATTCTCCTTTTCTTTTTTTTTTTTACCTCCCAACCCCTGCGAACGCGTGCAGCGACTGAGAGGGTTTGCAAGCGAGAAAAACCTCTTTTATTTTTCCCCCCCTTCATTATTATTATTATTATTATTTTTCGCGCTGAGCGTTGTAACTTGGAGGGAGACGCCCTGAACTTTTGATGCACTTTCCTCAACCAACTCTGAGAATAAAATCAAGGCACCAAGAACACGTTGAAGGCCATTTCCCCCCAGCTCGCTACAAAGAAAAAAAAAAAAATCAATAGGAAAAAGCAAAGAAATGACTCGTCTGGGCAACTCTCCGGGGCGGTAAATACTCGGCTTTATCCACCCAGGGCGGAGAAAAAGGGGTTGGCGGAGGTTTGCGTTTAAAAAAATAGCCGAAAAGGCGCTGGTTGGGGGGGGGGGGGTTCAGCCCCTCTTCTGGGAGAGATCTGGGGGGGGGAAATGGGGGTTTTCGCTGATTATGGCTTTGCGCATCTCGGTGCGGAAAACGCCTTTTAATTAGCAAATAAAGCTCCCAAACAGGCCACCCTCTCCCCAGCGCGGTGGCTGCAGCGCCGGCATCAAACTTTCCCCACTCGGGGAAGCTCTGAACGGAAACGGCCGGGGCGAGGCGAGATTTATGCTCCCTCTTTCATTATTATTATTAATTTTATTTTATTTTTATTTTTTTTAATGAAGAGCTGCCCAGACTCTGACACCGCGGTTGTAATTACAGAGAATAGAGACGGCTCCACAACAATGCGAGACATCTCAGGCCGGGGAGGCGGGGGGGGGGGGGGAGGTAAATACCCCCCCTCCACCCCCGAGAGTTCGTTGCTGTCATCCTGTTGCCCCCCTTTTTTTGGAGGGGCGGCGTTAGCCCCGCTTTTCTATTTCTGAAGGGTTGTTGGCAGCAGGGAAAGCAATATTTGATCTAGGAAAAGCCCGTTGTAAAGAGCGAAAGACCCAAATAAATAATTAGGGCTCACGTGAGCCATAAATGTCAAGTTAAAAAAAAAAAAAAAGGAAAGAAAAAAAAGGCGGGGGGGGGGTGGGGGTGCAGAGATGCCAGATACAAGGTGAAATCAGTTTAAATAAAAAGGCTTTTAATGGCATCACTTGTATTTACCTCTAAGAGCTTCGAGTATTTAATCAGGCGGGAGCGCGCAGCCCCATGGCCAGATGTCAGCGGCGGGCGCGCGCGTGCCTCGCACACGCGGAGGTGCGGGCGTTGCGGGGGGGGGGGGAACACTGAGGGTGCCCCCCCCTTAGTGCATCCCCAAAGAAGCAGTTTTGCGGCACTTTGCAGAAAAAAAACCACCCCTCGCCCTGCTGGAATCGGTTCGATATGGGGGGGGGGGGGGGCACTGGTGACTCGCTGCCCCGAGCGGGCCGGCACCTCCCAACCCCCCGCCACGACACGCGTGGGGGGCTGGGGGGGGGACGACACCCCCCCCCATCTCTTGCCCCACGCCGAGACCAGCCCTAAGTGGGGAACGTGGCTGGGAAGAAAAGAGCAAACGCCCCCACCCCAAGACCCCCCCCCCACCCCCGAGCGCGGCGGGGCCGGGAGCGCTGCGGCCAGTAGCGGGGTCTGCAGGCGGGAGGGGCGGGGGGGGGACACACACACACATCGATTTGGATTTGTTTCCTTTCAGTAATTGCTGAGGGATAGAAAACACATGTGTTGGGGTTGCATTTTTTTTTTTAAACCTTTTTTTTTTTTTTTTCCCTAAATCAGTTCATCAATTCGCTAATTATAGCTGGGAGGGGGGAGGAAATCTCCCGACACATATTTTTTCTTTCTATTTTTTTTTTTTTTTCTTTTCTGTGTGAGCATCAGTGGGGGGAGAGAGAGAAAAAAAAAGGGGGGGGAATCTGGCTTATGAGTGGTGAATGTTATTTCAGATTTCTACGGGCGCTTTTCTTTGCTGGGAACAAAGAGCAACTCCGATTAAAGAGCTACTCGAAGACTTGTACATATTTCTACTGCTGTGTAGCACTTTTAATAAAACATCTGTTCTTGCTTCTGCTGATGAGTTTACATAATTGTTTGCAGACCAATTTAACCAGAAAGCGCCCCACATATTCCCTCTCCACGTTTTCATGGGGGAAAAAAAATAAATACCTTTTTGGTAGTGACATATCTTGATGAAATACTTTCGAGAAATCCCCAAACTGCTCGAAAATATCAATGGGGGGAATAAAACAAAAAATATCCAGCGCGTTCAGAACGTGAGACAATGAGGAAAACACACTTTAATGACGCCTCAGTTGTATTTGCAGGAGCTTTTGGGGTGGTTGTGCTCTATTTTTTTTTTCCGCCCCCCTCCTCTTTCTCTCCCTTTTCTCCCCAGAAACCTGATTTTTAACGTGGGGAGAGGATTCTATTTAAAGTTTCTCGGCGGCAGCTGGTTTCTGTTCACTATAAATCGACCAGACTTTTAAGACTTGCCCTCTGTTTAGAGAAGTAATAAAACACTTAACTTTCTCGACTCCTAGTCACACGGTTATCACACAGGTCTCCGATACAACAGCCCCGAGCACCTATACAAAAAAAAAATAAATAAATAAAATAAAATAAAAGGAAGGGGAAGCCAAACTAATAATAAAAATAATAACAAACCAAACAAACAAACAAAAAAGAAATAACGAGAGAAAATAACCCCCAGAAGGAGTTTTTGCAGGAACTCCTCCAAACTTGGGACCCTGGCGGGGGTGGAAGAGCCCTTCCATAGGTGCAGCTCCCCCCGTCAGTCTGCCCCAGCAAAGGTCCGGCCCCTCCAGCTGTAGCTACTTTTAATTTACTCGCCAATCTACAGCAGTGCGTAAGGTAAGACAACACGCCAAGAACTGCAGAGCCCTCATCCATCCTCCTCTTCCTCGCCAGCCCCTTCGTGGGACCTTCGCGAGGATTTACTCTCCGGAGCAGCTCGCGTGGCCGGTGGGGGGTTCCCAGGACACCCTGCCCCGAGGAGGACCCGGGCTCAGGGCAGAGGTGCCCGTGGCTACTCAAATATTTGCACCACATCCCTGGCTCTCTCGGGGTCTGCCCAGCTGGGAGTGCCTCTGGCTGGGGGCTTCGCAGCTCAAAAAAAAAAAAAACAACCAAACAATAAAACAAAACCCCAAACCCCCCATAAATAAATACTAATCATCCCCTCAGCAATCGCAGCTATTTCCTACTTTCTTTATTTCCGCCTTTTTTCTTTGATTCCAGAAACCCCTGGGCAGGAGAAAGGGAAACGAAAGGAAGCTGAAGTTCGCTTTTTTGGGGGAAAGCGCCTGTAAACGCTCCCCCCGGCCAGGAGCGTTCCCCCTGTACCAGGCGCTGGGCACCGGGCTGGGAGCCCGGCCGCGCTCCCCGCCAAGGGCCAGCTCGAAGGAAGATGGTGCCCACTTCCAGCTATCTCCTTTTTGGTTAGAAACTTTATTTTTTTTTCCCCCTAGTGACACTCAGGGGAAGCCTTAACGTTATAGAAGATGAATACACGAGCTTTTTTTTTTCAGTTGTAGTCTCGTTTATGGTTTTATTGCTACCATTGATTACTTTGCTTTGTTACACAGAGGAAAAAGAGCATAAAATCCGTTGGCATCCGGGTTCCTGTTATAGCTGGGGAAAAAATATACACACACACACACACACCCCCAACCCTTCTTTGTCAGCTAAAATCTTTTAGGGATACGTCGCTAAAAAGGGAATTAAGTGCATTGGTTGGGAGCAGGACAAGCAAATCGCCTCCGCTCCGAATTGGAGCGGGCACCCCCAAACCTGCCTCTCCCCAGCCCCCCGCACCCTCACATTCCAGATCAAAACGTGGGCACGATGGAGGCTTAAAAAAAAAAAAAAAGAAGAAGAAGAAGAAGAAGAAGAAGCAACACACACAGACACAGAGAGAGAGAGAGAGGAGGCCAGGGTTTCCCTGCCATAATTGAATTTTTAAATAGCAAGCCACCAGAATGATAAAGATACCTCGCAATATTTACAGATCAGCAGGTATGTTTTACATTTAAGGGGCAATTTATGGCTCTAGATTGAAATTAAAATTAGATTAGCTGTCTTCATTTCAATTAGGTCTAGGTGCAATCTAGCCAGAGAAGATAGAATATAATCCCCCCTTTCGCCTAACTCCATATCCGCAGGAGAAGTTTCCCAATCACTGGGAAATATCTGCAACTCCAAATTGCTGCAAACACCAACACGAGGTCGCGTCCCCAGCCCAGGCTCCTCATTCCTCTCCCTCACAACCAGAAATCCTCTTTTTTTTTTTTTTTTTTTTTCCCCCTTTCTTTCTTTACTTATTTTTTTTTTTCCCCCCCCCCCGCTGTTGTTGTGGTGGCTGGTGAAAATGTAAATATCCTCCAGCAGTGAAAATTAGCAGAGAAACGTTGGAGGGGAGAAACGTCAAACCAGAGGAGGAATGTAACTTCCAGACTAACGTGAGTTTGCAGGGTTGGCTGTTGCTTTTCTGGATCTCTCTCTCTCTCTCTATTTTTTTTTTCCTCCCCTCCCCAGGACAGACTTTGGGGAGGCTCTGCAACACGTTATCAATTCAGAAGTCGCCATGTTTCCCCCCCCTTTCTTTCTGTAATATTTTCTCATCAGGAACACAACCGTTTGATTCCATAATATTGACCAACGCTCCATGAGAACGAGGTGGGGGGGTGGGGGTGGGGAGGGAAAAAGGAAGGTAATTTATGGCTTAATATTCTGTGGACAACTGAGATTTATTACTGTGAATTCTGAGCTATTTTATTTCAAGATACTAAGCAAACATTTCTTAAAAAATAAAAAAAAAAAAGGCAAAACACAAACCACGAGCAACATCACGCCCAGACACAGACGGTGCCTCCAAACCTCAGCGTCCGGGAGCAGAAAAGGGGGGTGGGGGTGAGGGGGGGGGGGGAAGGAAAAGTTAAGCCTGGCTTAAGAAATGTGGACACCACCACCCCCCCCCCACCCCCCCCCAGCCCAGCCTCTCCCCCCCACCCCCCCCCCCCCCCCCCCCCGGCTGCACCCCCAGCCCTGGCTCCAGCAGCGCTCCCCTCCCCACCGCATCCTCCCCATCCCCCGGCGCCCCGGGGGTGCCGGGGGGGGTTTTGGGGGTGCAGGACTTACTTTCCATGCCCACTTAGTTTCAACTAGGGAATCAACAGAAGCAAAAGCAATTTTTTCCCTTTTTGACACCCGCCTCCCCATTGGCTCCCCCCGGGTCAGCTGACTTTGTCATTTTGTCTGTCCTGGAGCAGAGCCTTCCCTATAACAATCTAGTTCAGACTACAAACTGGAGACAGAAATAAATATTAAAGAAATCACACAGCCAGGTATAGAGGACGCTATGAATTCCTATTTTACAAACCCATCTTTATCCTGCCATCTAACCAGTGGCCAAGAGGTGCTTCCCAACGTAGCCCTCAATTCAACTGCCTATGACCCTGTCAGGCATTTTTCTACTTATGGAGCAGCCGTTGCTCAAAACCGGATTTATTCTTCTCCTTTTTATTCACCGCAAGATAATGTTGTGTTTAGCTCCAGCCGAGGACCTTATGACTATGGATCTAATGCTTTTTACCAAGAAAAAGACATGCTTTCTAGCTGCAGGCAAAATTCTATGGGACATAATACACAGACATCAATCGCACAGGATTTTACCAGTGACCAAAACAGGAACACTTCGCAGGAACAAAAAACTAGCATTCAAATATACCCATGGATGCAGCGTATGAACTCCCACAGTGGTAAGTTTTACAGCTCGGAGATATAAATTAAATAAACTGAACCATCTTTACGACCTTCTCCCTAGCAGAACAGGCTGAGCGACTTTTTATGGCCCCATAAAAACAATAATATAGCTCCTTCACAGTTGCAGCTACAGGCCTTTTATTTGTTAAGTTGTTGCAAGCAAATATGGCTTGTTATGCTCTTTCTAATTAAAAGACTTCGAGAGTGTAAAATATCCATAATAAAGTGCAGCGAGCTCTGCTCGGGAGTTAAGCACAAAATATTACCGGGGTAAAAATAAGTTTTAATGACGGGTGCGGGAAGTGCGGGGCTGGAGGGTTCCCCGCACCGAGAGGGGCCGGGGGAAGAGCCCGCTTCTGCCCCCCACCTCCTCCCCCGCTCCCCCAAAATCCTCCCATTGACAGAAATAATGTGGGAAACTGAGGTGGGGAGAGGGCGGGGGGAGTACAGCATCCCGGGAGAAAATGACCCGGGAGAAAACGCTGCGTTGGTTTAATTAAAAAAAAAAAACAAAAAAAATTAGAGATATTCGATTTTTTTTTAGGGGGGAGGGGGACGGAGGTGGGTGGGGGGGGAGGAGGAGCGCGGGGTTGCGCGGGGGCGGAGGGGTTACGCGGGTTGCGGGCGCCGGCGTTCCGAAGCGGGCTGACGATTTTTAGTCTGTTTTGTCTCGGCGTCCCTAGGAGTGGGCTACGGGGCCGACCGCCGGCGGGGCCGCCAGATCTACTCCCGGTACCAGACCCTGGAGCTGGAGAAGGAATTCCACTTCAACCGCTACCTGACCCGGCGGAGGCGCATCGAGATCGCCAACGCTCTCTGCCTGACGGAGCGGCAGATCAAGATCTGGTTCCAAAACCGGCGGATGAAATGGAAAAAAGAAAGTAATTTGAGTTCCACCCTCTCCGGGGCGGGGGGGGGGGCCGCCGCCGCCGCCGACAGCTTGGCCAAGGAGGAGAAGCGAGAAGAGACAGAGGAGGAGAAGCAGAAGGAGTGAAAAAGTGACAGCTCGGCGGCAGGACCCCCATTCCACCCCCCCTCCCCGGACCCCCCAACCCCATCCCGTATTTATCACTGGCACAATGTTTGGCTACGTTAAAAAAAAAAAAAGAAAGAAAGAAAGAAAGAAAGAAAGAAAAAGGAAAAAAAAAAGGAAAAAAAGGAAAAAATAATAAAAAATAATAATAATTGGGGCGGGGGATTTAAAAAAATAAGGTGGAAATGTGGACACCCCCTTCCCTCCAGCTACAGCCCCCCTCCCACCCTCCCCAATGACCCCCCCCACCCCGCACACGCATCTCCGCCATCGCCTATTTATCTAAGTCGGGATAAGGCTGTTTCAAGCCGCACACTCCCCCCCCCCCCCTTCCTCCTCCTCCTCCTCCTCCCCCATCCCTCCGCCTCTCCCCCCCCCCCCTAAAAAAAAAAATAAAAAATAAAATAATTGGGCATCCACCCTCCGCTGTGGCGGGTCGGACTGTGCCCAGCCGCTTCTCCTCCCCCCCAGCCAGAGCAAGTTCTTCCTCCCCCGGTGAAAAAATCTGATTTCCCTGCGAAAGCTCCTTCCACCCAAATATAGCATTTCCGAGAGCGTCCTCTTCGTATTTAAGCAGATACCTGGGCTCATCGCTGCATACTACAAACTGTGACAGTTTCTGTGTGAATATTTTTAACTGTGTTTGTGGTACCTGTATTTATATTTATGTTTAGCACTGTAATGTTCCACGGTATAAAGTGAATGGAGTTCTATAGCAGTAGAAAAGGAAAAAAAAAAAAAAAAATCATGATGATAATAAAAAAAAAATCTCTTGTGTTACACCCTCTCATGTATAAAGGTCATGTCCAGAGGACTATGTCGAGTATTTAATAAAAACTGAATATTATTTTTAAAGTTTATAGAATGGCCTCTGAGCGTCCGTCGAAACCTTGCGTGTTGGTAACAGCCTGTTAGAAAGTTCACTTATCTTCTGTGTGTTGTTCCTGAAAATCGGCTCCCTCTCTCCTTTTTCTCCCTCTCTCATTCAAGAGTATTCCAAAAAAAAAAAAAAAGGGAGGAAAAAAAAAATTACATTTTGCTTTGTCTCCTTGTTACTGTATTGTTCGGTGGCATCAGGAATCTATGCCACACCTCTCGCTTCATGATTAAAAATGGATTTCCAAAGTTCAAAACAGTATATATTTCTTATTGCACCCTCCTCAGTCAAACCCCAGGTCAAAGGTTCTGCTTCTCTTTTTTATTATTTTGATTTAATTTGAGCTCGACGCAGCTGAGAATCCCCCAGCTCTGCGGAAGGACCCACCTTCCTCCCACCCCCCCCCCCCCCAACAAGACTTATTTCGACCCAATAAACCTTTCCAGGGAAGGGGGGGGAGTCCCTTTTATCCAGAACCTCATCCTTAGGAGGACGGAAATTGTGGATATAACGCTGGGAAACCGCCCCCGCTGCTGCGGCTCGCAGGCTCGGATACACCGTTGCGAAGGCTGGAGAAAAACCCGGCGCTTCCCTCGCCTCTTTGTCACTGCTCTCGGATTTGCTGGGCTCTGGGTAGCGCTTGGCCAGGGCTGATACTGCCCTGGAAGAAGCTTAGTCCCCTTCGAGTGTTTTTAAGGAAACGACCAGGATTTGGGGGCAAGCGGCCATAACCGAGGAGAAAAAGAAGGAAGAAAAAAAAAAAAAAAGGAAAGGAAAAAAAAAAAAAGAGAGAGAGTGAAAAAAAAAAAATCAGCCTGGGGAGTTTTTTTCAGCCCATCCTTCGCTCGTCTCCAGCCTGGAATGTGCAGGCGATTTTTGCAAGGCGCAGGAAAGACGCAAAAAAAAAAAAAAAAAAAAAAAAATCTCGAAAGAAACCAAGCAAACAGCAGCGACACGGAGAGACCGAGAGCGTTTGGCGAGAGGGGAACGAGCTGGCCGGGGAGCAGGAGGCTCCCTGGGTGTACATGTCCCGAAAAAAAGGACAAAAAACCCCGAAAAACCCCGACAAAGCCCCGAACACCCATCCCCAGGCGCACGCAGAGAACTCAGCGCCCGCGGAGAGGAGGAAGCCCCGGCGCAGCCAGGGCTTTCTCTGGCTGCTGAACGGAGCCGGCACACAGCGAAAACGTGCTCGGGTCTGCGAGGGCCGGGGGGGGGCTCGGAGCTGCCCGGTTCTGCCCCCCCCCCGCCCCGCGCTGGAGCAGAAGGAAGGGCTGCGAATTCAGCTCTGAAGGCATTTATTTCCCCTTTGAAGAGAGGGGCTGGTTCCTCCAGCGAGACAAGGAAGAGCCGGGCTTCTGCCAGCAATAAATTGCCGGGGGGGACGGGGGGGTGAAGGGAGCAGGAATGTAAACTTTGGCGCACCGGAGGAGCAGCCCCTGCAGAAGCCTCGGGAGCTTCCCCGAGCGCCGCCGCTCCCCCGAACCTCGGGAAACAGCGCGGGGACGGTGCTCGAATCCGCCGCGCCGGCCGCGCTTCGTGCAATTAAAAAAATAAATGGGGGGAAAAAAAAAAAAAAAAAAAAAAAAGCCATTAAAAACGCTGCGAGGGTAATGCGCCGCTCCGAGCTTTCCACCGAAAATAAAATATATATAAAAAAAAAAGACCCTCGTGGTTTTTTACCCCTCTCTGCCCGCGCAGCTGCGATTTTGGGATGGAAGAAAGCGCGCAAAAACGCGCGCAAGAATAAAAAGGAAAAAAAAAAAGTATTGAAAATGGCGGAGCTCTGCGCGGAGGGAGCTGCCCCCTCCCCCTTCTCACGGGGGTCGGCGCCGCGCGTTGCGCGGGGGGGAGGGTGGTGCGCGGAGGGTTGCGCGGGGGGGCGCGGAGCGGGTGCGGTGCCGCCGAGCAGCGCTAGGTGCCGCTGCCGTCCCGCGGCGTGCGCCGCCCGCGCATCCCACCCCCCCCCCAACACCCACCCCACGCCCCCCCCCCCCCGCACCCCCCGCGCACCCCCGGCGCCTTCCGCGGGCGCCCATCAATAACCCGCCCCGGGGTCATCAAGGCAAATGGATGAGTGGCCGGCGCCGTCACGTGACGCCACTTAAATATCCCATATTTGGGCAGCGCGTAGAGGGGGAAAAAAGAAAGAAGAATCCCCACCTATAAATTCTGCACTTTAGGAGGAACAAAACGCGCCCCCCCACCCCTGAACTTCAAAGGGCCACAAATCACCCTAATCAAAGCGGTTGCAAAAAAAAAAAAAAAAAAAAAGAAAAAAAAAGGGAAAAAAAAAAGGGGGGGAAGAGAAGAAAAAAGAGGAAAAAAAAAAGGGGAAAAAAGAAGAAAAAATAGAGGGAAAAAAGGAAAAAAAAAAGAGGGGAAAAAATCCCCCCTCCCCAAGTTTTCCTTCCCCCCTTTTTTTTATTTTTTTTTGTCCTCCCCTCCTCCGCCATGAGTTCTTACGTCGCCAACTCGTTTTATAAGCAAAGTCCCCCCGCTCCTGCCTATGCCATGCAAAGTTATGGAAATTATGGAAGTGTGCCTGAGGTTCAGCCACCCAGGTACCGCTACGGGGGCGCGGAGCTCAGCGCCACCCTCCCCTCCTCCGGGGCTGCCACCTCCCTGAGCGGCTTGGACATGTCTGCGACCCCCCGAGCTAACCCCGAGCGACCTTCCTGCACGGTCATGGGTTCTTCAGGGCATCCTTTAGCCAGAGACGAGCCAGCAGCCCTAAACCCCGGGATTTACAGTCAGAAGAGTGTTAACACGGCGCTGGAGGAGAGATCTAAGAGCTCGGCTGAAATCAAAGCCGAGCCCTTGCAAACAGCACAACAAGGAGCACCACAACTGCAGCAGCAGCAACCGCCACAAATTTACCCCTGGATGACCAAACTACACATGAGCCATGGTAAAACTTTCGCTTCTTGATTTTTGTTTCACAGGAATTTTTTTTCTTTTTTTTTTTTTTTCCCCTTCTTCTTCTTCTTCTTTTTTTTTTTTTTTTTTTTCCTTGGGTTTTTATAGGCCATACGGGGCAAATAATAAAAAACCTGAGGTCGTAAATTTTACGACTAAGGCATCAATTGCTCGTAAAACTGTCCACTAAAAGGCTTAGAGGCTATATACGCCCAAATTTATGACGGCATAATTGGATCATAGAAACAAAACGTGTATAAAAGGCAATATTCCATTTTTTTGGGAAGGGGGGGTTAAAAATAACTTGAAATACACATGTTCTCGGAGGGTGAGCTTGGGGGAAAAAAAAGCCACCGGAAGCGAAGGTGGAGAGATTTTTTTGCTTTCTCCCCGCCACCTTGGCAGGGTTGAAGGGGGGAGGAAAAAAAAAAAGAGGCAAGATCCCCCCGAAAAGCTCTTTCCCCGCTTCGTGCGCTTCCGAGAGGAAACAGGTTCCCTCCTGGCTCATCTCCCTGCGTTTGATCTGGGCTTTGGGAAGGAAGGGGGAGACTCGGGGGGCCGGAGGTGGCGGGGAAGGGCGGCTTCGAGGCTGCTCCGCTCCCCGCGTGCCCACGGCCCCAGCGAGCTCCTCTCTCTTCTGCAGCTGTAACCGCGCTTTAGCGCTCTTGAAAAACAAGAATAATAAAAAACTCTTTCAAATCCATCCGGAATTGCTTTGGCTTTTCATGCGGTGTCTCCCCCTTTTTTTTTTTTTTTTAAATATGTATGTATATATATTTATTTTTTTCCCTAGAAACGGATGGTAAACGCTCCCGAACCAGCTACACCCGCTACCAAACTCTGGAACTAGAGAAAGAATTTCATTTTAACAGATACCTGACGCGGCGGAGGCGCATTGAAATCGCCAACAACCTCTGCCTGAACGAGAGACAAATCAAAATCTGGTTTCAAAACCGGAGGATGAAGTGGAAGAAAGATTCCAAGTTGAAAAGCAAAGAGGCTCTTTAGGTGGGATGGCAGGAGGTGGGGGGTCCCCTGCTTGGGATTTTTGTTTTAATTTTGATTCCTTTCCATCACTTCTGGTGGAAACTACCTTGAGGAAACTTGGATTTTTGGGGTGGGGAGGGAGGGAGCTGCTGGATGGGCTCTGGTCCGTACCCTCACAAATCCCCCAGACAAAGGAAAGCTCTTATTAGTATGCAAAAAAAAAAAAAAAAAAAAAAATCAACCCCGCCAACCCCGCTGTCAGCTTCGTGCAAAAATTCCGTGTGTCGCTCTAGGTTGTCACTAAGGGTCCTAACCTGTGCGCTTTTGGGGGGGGAAAAACCACCGAGAAACCAGAAAACACCGAAAAGGCTTAAAAAAAAATCCGCAGGGCGGGTGGGTGGTGTCCTGCCGGCTCTGGAACCCGCGATATTCACCGGGAAGATGGGGAGAACGGGGCTGGCGTGGAAGGGAAAAAGGGAAATTCGGGGGGAGACAGCCCGCAGAGCCACCAAGTTTTGTCAGGTCCCAGCCCGGCGCTCTGGGAGGAGGCAAGTCCTGGGGCGCTTCGCCGGGGATTGTCCGGGGAAGATGCTCGGGCACCTCCGGCCCGGCCCCCGCCGGTGGCGAAGGGAAAATCCTGCCCCTGGCTGGGGCTCGAAACCCCCGACAATCCCCTTAAACCCCCCCGGAGAGGAGCCGGGGGGGGGGTCCCTGCTGCGTGTCCGTCTTTGCGTTGGGACTCGGATGGCATCATTTTATTAATATTTGCATATAAAAGGAATTAATAGACTTGAGGGTGCTGGGGGGGGGTGGTGTGTGTGCGGTGGGGAACGCTTTGCGCGGAGCCTCCGAAATCTCCGGGCAGGAAAGAGCAGCATGGGGGGGTGGGTGGGGGGGGTGTGTTTGTTGGGGGGCGGGTTGGGGAATAACCTCTGGACTTAATATTACTGTGTATTTATTTGTTGCGTAATTAATGTAGATTTGCGAAGCGCTAAGATATATATTAAAAGAAAGCGAAGGCGACCCCCAAATTGTACACCTCTGTCTAAATTCAGTCCATCCTTTATCCCCGACCCCCCCCCCCCCCCCCGGTGATGTACTCGGTATATTTATTAGTCGTCGTTTCGGCCGCGAAAGGGCGATGAAACTTCTATTTTGTCATATGGAATAAAACCGAAAATAACCCAAAAGTTGGTGCGCCGGGCGGCTCTTTCTGTGCGCCTTCCCTCTGCTACTTGGGCAAAGTATTGATTTTTTTTCCTACGTTATTATGTATTTTTTAATCGAAAGCAGATTTCTGGAGGGATGAAGGGATGCTTGAGATTAAAGTACCTTTTTCCCCCCACCCTGGAGAAGGTACGTGCTGCTTTTCCTGTTTCCCAGAGCGTGGGGAAGGGGGAAAAAGGGAATTTTTTTATAATTTCGTGAAGCGCTGGCTGGGCCCTGAGGAAGGTGAGCGGCTTTCTGTCCCACCTCGGACTTTTTTCATCTTTATTTCTCCCAGGTTTGTCGCTCCGGGCTGGTGTCCTCGCCTGGCAGGTGGCATTTTGACGGGAATATGGGGGGAAAAGTCCCTTCTCTCGCTGTTGCGCTCTCCTCCCCCCTCTCCTCTCCCCCAACACTCGGGATAAAATGATTTTCCCCTCAAATTTCTCGCGTTGGACAGCGCCTGGCCTCGGCAAGGAGGTTCCAGTGCCTGACTGGAGGTGACTGGGCTGGGGGAGAGGGCTGTCTGGGGAGGTGGGGAGCTCCAGGCCCTGCTGACCACCCCCTCGCCGGGGGAGCAGCCCTCGGGGGAAGGAGGGGCTGCGCCCCCTTCTTGGCTTTCGAATATCTGTATAATTGGGGGGGGGGGGGGCATTAAATATATAGTGTTTTCCGTCTCTGGGAGTTTGGGGGGGCCTAATGCGGAACACATGGGTTGGAAACCCGCCTTCCACCGGGTGTCCGTCCGTCCGTCCGCCCGCCCGTCCTTCCGTCCGTCCATCCCGCAGGCCAACACCCGCCTCCATATGGACCCCTCCCGCCATATGGCGCGGCCTGAGCAGGAAAACCTCGGCGGCGGGTCTCTACGCGCCCCTCCACGTGCTTTCCACCCGCGGCGGGTGGGGGCGACCCCTCCGCACCCCACCCCCCCCACCCCACCCCCCCCCGCCTCCAGACCCACTCGTGCCCCGCGGCCCCACGTGTGCCGGCGGATTTGCATAGGGCTCGGCCTCGATTTCCCCGGGACCGGGAAGCGCACCCAGACACGCGGGGTGGCTCCTCCCGGGGCCCGCCAGCGGATTTCACAGGCGCAAACAAACGCTGGGAGAAGCCAATAAGCTCCATAAAACTTTATAGGATTTCCTTTACACGTGGGAAACAACGGAACAATTTCCTGAACCCGCACAACAAAAGTTCCTTCCAGCGGCGGCTCCGGCTGCCCCGAGGGGTACAATTAGCACAGCGTGCTCAAGGGGGGCTCCCCCGCCCCTCCCGGGGAATTCCAAGGAATCCGCCCGATTTTATTCGACGGGGTTTATTCCTGGATGGGGGGCTCTGGTTATTTGGCGAGTTGCGAGCTGCAGAGATATTTAATTTGACTGTTGTGTCATTTTACTGTTGATTAATTTTACTGTGGTTTAATTATGCTGTCTCGGATAACAAACTTTTTTTTTTTCTTTTTTTTCCCCCCGCCATCTCCACTGTCATTCTCACGTCGGTTTGGGGTGAAATACTGCAAAGCCCAAGCCCTGCTCGCCTCGCGCGTTTACTTGCCGCCTTCCCCAGCGGCTCCCCCACTCTTGGGGCCTGGGGGGGTTTCAGGGAGGGCTCCGGAGCCATTCCCATCATTTCTTTCTCTTTCCCCCCTCCCCGGTTTTTATTTTTTCCCCATGCTGTGTAAATCTATTGACTGGTTGCTCAGGCACAAACCCCTCTTGGCGTGTGCTGGTAATTGCTCGTTATTCCGTTCAATTTTCTCTTAAGCAACGTCTTCCCCTCACTCTCACCGGGGTTATTGCAGCGTCTCTGGCTTATTATTTTTTATTCTGATTATTCTCGCACTCCACCACCACCTTCTCCCTCTCCTTTTTAACCGGGAAGCTGTCGAGGCACTTGGCTTTGTCCAGGCAAGGGTTAACCAGCTCCCAGACCACGCGTGTTTTCTCTGCGAGAGCAAGAAAACACCCCCCACCCCCCCACCCCCGATCGAAAAAAAAAAACAAACCAGAAAACACTTTAAATTTCCAACTTTCGCGTTTCCGCCCTGCGGAGCGGAATGCGGCGACTTATGATTAATTACCGGCTTCTCTGGCCCGGGGAGGGGGGCAGAGGGGGGCCGGGGGGGGCTCGCTGCACCCCTGGTCCCTCGCCTGGCTACGGGGCAGTTTTCTGGGGGCTGCTGGGTGTTTGGTGGGTGTTGCCGGTGCTGTCTGGAAGAGGGGGTTTTGCCTTTTTATTTCCCCTCTCGGCGGCTCAATCCCTTCCCGAAGAGTCACGAAGGAAATCGAAAAGGACTTACCTTGCCCCGTCATCCGTGTCAACCCCGTGAGAACTTAAAACGGCCCAAAAAAACCCCCAGCAAACCAACCAAAGTTCCTTGGTTTATGTATCTATAAATCCAGGGGGGGGGTTGTGTTGATTTTTTTGGTGGTCCTTAAAAACAACACCAACAGAAAAAAAAAAAAAAAAAAAAGCAAAGCCCTTTTAGGTTCAACATGAGAACATTAGCAGAAATACTCATGGCTTCTACGTGAATTTAGTAGTTTAAAACTTTTGAAGGTTATTTATGTGGATGGCCCTAAGCAAAAGCCCTGAATGGCTCTCAGGGAGCACGTGATGTCATTAAACTAAGTTTTATGGTTTGGGGGAGCTGACAAACCCACAATATATTTACATCATATATAATCTTAACTGTCCACCACCGCAGCTGCTCGAGCTGTTTAACGGCGGGACAGCGGGACACGGCGCTTAGTGCCGAGCGCGGCGGCTCCCGGACCAGCAGCTCCCCGGCCGCCCCCGTAAGTTCTGCCTCTTCCTTAAGTCGCGCCGCTTTCGAGGGATTTTCTCTTTATGCTTTTTTTTTGGGTTTTTCGCGAGGAAACGCGAAACGTTTTGGAACGCCCCCTCCCCGCGTGGGAAAAGGGGTGCGGGGGGGGTGTCGGGGGGGCGGGATGGGACTTTTGCGAAGGGACGAGGAGCTTATCTGGCAGGAGTCTCAGCTGTCCCCCCCCTCGCATCCCCCGGGCTGCCGGAGAGGCGATAAGGCCGGAGAAAGTCTCGATCTTACTGGTTCGGCGGGAAACTCCCCCCTTTCCCCACCGGCCGCCCCCCCCCAGGGGACAGCCTGTGCGCATCCCCAAGTTTCAACTCCATATCCCCGAGTTTTGGGGAAGGGGGGGGGTTATTTGGGTTCGGGAGGAGAGTTGGGCTTTGCAAAGAAGGAGGAGAAAGGGAAATAAATAAATAAAAATAAAAGGCGGCGCGGGGCGGGGGGGGAGGTAAATATTGCGAGGAGCGCGGAGGACGCGGCGGTCCTGGGAGGGGCCGTGCGCGGGGCGGGGGGGGCGGGCGGGGCCGGTGCAGGTGAGAGCAGGGAGGGTCGCTCCGGGCGCGGCCCCACGGCACCCCTCGAGGCGGGGGGAGCCCACGCAGGGTGGAGAGAGGGTCTGCGAAGAGGGTGCCCCCGCCTCCGCTGCCTCGGGGAGGGGGGGGGGCTGGTGACGTGGGGGGTGTCACGTTGGGGGAACCCCTTCCGGGGATTCCTGGGGGGCTGCCACACCCTCGCCCCCCGGGGGGGGTGCTTTTGGGTTCCAACCTTCCCGAGAAGTGGTTGAGGGGGCAATAAGGGGGGGTGCAACCCGCTGGAAACGAGAGGGGGGGAGAGGTGGCCTCGCTCCCTGGCCCCCACCCCGGGGTGCCCCTCAAGAGGAGTGGGTCCCCCGGAAAAAAATAGGGTACCCCCCCAACCCCTCCCAGACAATGGCCGGGCCCCTATTGTTCTCGGGGTGTGGGGGGGGAGATGCTCAGCTTTGTGCCCCCCCTTCCCTGCAAGGCCCCATCCTCGCGTTACCCCAGGCCTGTATTTAGGGGGGCTGCATCCTCGGGGGAGGGACACGTGTGTTGTATTTGGGGGGGGGCCATGCAGGGACCCGAGGCCTCGGGTTCCTCCCAATGACAGGCATGCACATGCACACACACGTGTGCAGGAACACATGTGCAGATGCACATACACATGTGCACACACCTGGGTCAGCACACGTGTAGGCATGAAAATACCCGTTTGCTTGCGTGAGCACATGTACGCACGGGTATTCACAGGGGTGTGCACGCACAAGGCCTCTCACACATGTGAATGCCCGCACGTCACGTGGGCAACCTCCCTCGTGGGTTCTGGGGGGGGTTCTGGGGGTGCTGGGGGGGTTCGGGGTGCTGTGGGAGCCCTGTGGGTGCCGTGGGACACTGTGGGTGCTGTGGGGGCTCTGTGAATGCTGAGGGGTCCTGTAGGTGTTGTGAGAGTCCTGTGGGTGCTGTGGGAGCTCTGTGGGTGCTGTGGGAGCACTGTGGGTGCTGTGGGGCACTGTGGGTGCTGTGGGAGCACTGTGGGTGCTGTGGGGGCTCTGTGGGTGCTGTGAGAGCCCTGTGGGTGCCGTGGGGCACTGTGGGTGCTGTGGGAGCACTGTGGGTGCTGTGGGGGCTCTGTGAATGCTGAGGGGTCCTGTAGGTGTTGTGAGAGTCCTGTGGGTGCTGTGGGAGCTCTGTGGGTGCCGTGGGGCACTGTGGGTGCTGTGGGAGCTCTGTGGGTGCTGTGGGGCACTGTGGGTGCTGTGGGAGCTCGGTGGGCACTCAGCCTCTCCCAGCAGCTCCCTTACAGGCATGGGGACCCCACCTTGCAGTCAGGGCCGAACCCCCCCTCTGCACCCCAGGAACCACCACTCCCCACCCAGAGGGGGGACGGGGCTGCCCCCCACCCCGGGGTGCTCGGGGAGCAGGGGGGCAGGCCAGCCCCCTCTGAGGCACAACCTCTGGGGGAAGGATGGAGTAAAAGGCAGGGACGTGGTAAAACACCTGGGGACCCCCAAATATTTCCCTCTCCAGAGCACGGGGGGGGGGGGCATTGCCCCCCCCCCCCCCGAAAAAGCAGGGAGCAGCCCTGGGGCAGCTCCTTGTGACCTGTGGTCCTGGGGCACCCGGGGGGGGTGGGATTTTAAGCCCCTTCTCCGTGTGCCTTACTCAGGGACCTTCTGGGGGTGCCCTTCTGGGGCTGAGCCCTCCTGAGGGGAGCAGTTCGCTGTCCCGGAGGGGCTCGGTGAGGTCAGAGGGGAGTTTCAGCGATCTGGGGGTGGGGGGGCTGCCCTCCTACACAGGCCTTGTGAACTCCCCCCGGCCCTCGCTGCCCCATTTTGCTCCCACCAGGGCTGGGGGCTGCACAAACCCGTGCGGAGGCTGATTTGGAGGGGGCAGGTTTCAGTCTCCATCATTTTCCCCCTCAGTCCCATTGGGAACGTGGATTCCACATCCCACCCCACCCCTCCCGAGCAGATCCATCTACCTAAGCCCTATACAGCAATGGGGATCTATAGGGCTCTATAGGGTTCTATAGGGCTTCCTCGCTGCGGGGTGTGTGTGGGGGCATGTCCCGAGCGTGCCCGCTCCGAGGTTATATAAAAAAAAAGCATCAGAAATAATCAGTATTTTCTTTACAGCCGTCCCCGATCTGCCGGGTGTCTCCACGGGTGTGGGACAAGGCCACTGTCCCCAGCTCGGGGGTCGCCGGGAGGGGGGTGTGTGGGGTCTCTGTGTGTGTCTCTGGGGTCTCAGCATCCTTTTCTCGGTCCCCTCCCCGGGCTGGTGCAGGTCCTGAGTGCTGCGGGCTCGGAAAGGGGGGAAACGGCAGAAATGAGAGTCGTTCCCTTGATTTGTCGTTGTTAATAGCGGGGAAAAGTGCTAGGGGGAAAAAAAAGTGCCAAAAAATTTGGCACCCCCAAGGCAGGGGAGCTGGGAGCAGGCGGAGGGTGGGGGGGACCCCGGAGCCCCCTCATCCCTCCCCTCCGTCACCCCCAAACCCACGGCAAGCCCTCGCCAGGCTCGTGTGAAAAACGTGCTTCTGGGATCACACGAAGACGCCCAAAACCTGGAGGCGTCCAAAGGGAAGCGGGGGATTTGGGGGGGACCGGGGACCCCCGGCTCCACCGGAGCTTCCCGGGGGTGAACGGGGATGTTCTCCCACGCGCGTCGGGTCCGGTGGTGGCAGAAACACGCAGATTTTCCCAGGTTTGGGGAGGAAGAGGGAAGTTTTTTGCGTCCGACGTGAAGCTCGGCTCGTTGCCCCCCCACCCCTTTCTCATTTCCCAGCTCTTCCTCTCGGTGATGGATGGGGGGGTCATTAAAAATAGATGCCGGGTTGGAGACGTTTCTTCCGGAGAGTTGAGGTTTTCGCTTAAATATCATTTAATTTGAATTCAGGTGCTGCTCGCGTTTGCATGGGCGACCGGGGGAGCTTCCAGTTGTGAATTACGGGATTAAATAAATACGGTGTCGGGAAGAAATTCCCCTTTAGAGGAAGAAGCAACATAAATTTCTGCATAATTGGACAGGAGAAAGAAAAAAAAAAAAATCTGGAGAACGGGGAATATCATTTCCTCGCATCCAGCTCCGTGCTGGGGGGAAGGAAAAAAAAGGGCTTATTGGAGGGTGGGTGAGAGGAGGGAGGAAAATCGGTTGTACTAGAGGAAATCTGGCTGAAATAGGTGGAATCCGGCTGCAATCGGTGCAGCCCGCTGTTTCCACCCCATCATGTGGATTTTCTTTTTTTCCTCCCCGAGGTGGGAAGGAGGTTTCCAGCCACCACCTTCCCTTTGCCCCGACCCCGCAGATCCTGCTCATGGCTCGACTGTATTGATTTATTATCCGCTCCTCACAGCGCGTTTCTATCAAATGAGGTTTTGATCTGGGTTTTCCCGGTCAAGAGTTGAATCCCGAGTTATCGATTTATATTTTTTCCCCTTCCCTTTTTTTTTTTTTTTTTTTTTTTTGGAGAGGTGGTGGTGGTGGGGGTGGGTGGGTGGGAGGGCGGGTGTTTATTTGCGATTTTCCTCTCGCCGGGCAGACACGAGCCTTTTTCCCAGCGGGGACTGGGACTATCCATCCCCCTCCACCCGCTCTCCTTGTTTTTAGGAAGGAAAGGACACCAAGAAAATAAACACACCAATTCCTTTGGCTGCGGACACATCCTTTACACCTCTTTATCCCAACACTTCTCCTTGCGGGAAGAAAGGGTCAAAGCAACACGCCACGGATTAAACCCCACCTTTATTTCCGCTTAAATACAATTTGCTCGTCCTTTTCTTCCTTCTCGGGCTGTGTCTGTGGTCACATTTCTCTCCTAGGCTGTGTGGGTGCTCTGTGGGTGCTGTCCGGGTGCTGTGGACCCCTCTCTGTGCCGTCCGTAGGTGGCCGGGGGGCTGCACACCCGTACGTAAACAGACCCGGAGATATTTCAATGTTTTCTTGGCACTCAGCAGATCCCTCTGATTCCCTCCCAGCGGTAAAATAATCACCAGGGAAGGGAGAGCGGCTACTGTTGACCCCTGGTATTTATTCGCGCCCGGGGCAGGATTTGAGAGTTTGTTGCGCTTTGGGTAAAAGGAGCCGCTGCTCTAAAAAACGAACCGTTCGTTCCCGCGGCTTTAGGAAAGACAAATAAGTTTAACACGGGGGAGTCAGCAGTTTGTAATCCTGATCTTTTTAACTTATTATTATTATTATTATTATTATATTTTGATTTTCTTTTCAAGACACCGCCTCCCCGTGCCCTCCCTGTCCCCGGCCCTGCGCAGCTCCGGCCGCGGGTGCCAGCCGCGGGTGCTCGGGGACGGGAGGGCTCTGCGGGGCGGGGTGTGGGGTGAGCACAGCCTTGGGGGTCTGCCAGGACACCCCCGACCCGCCAGCTCCCCAAAACCACAGCGGGGGTCCCTCCTGCCAGACTCGGGGGGTTGTTGAATGCACCTCGAGCCCTCGTTCAATTTCTTCCACTTTTCTTCCTTTTCTGCCCCCTCCCTCCCTTCCTTCCTTCCTTCCTTCCTTCCTTCCTTCCTTCCTTCCTTCCTTCCTTCCTTCCTTCCTTCCTTCCTTCCTTCCTTCCTTCCTTCCTTCCCTCCTTCCTTCCTTCCTTCCTTCTCTTTCTTTCCACATTTCCCTCTCATTCTCTCTTTTTTGAACCATCTCACCTTTCCGTCTTCCCTCTCATCACCATCCTCTATCCTCCCCCCAAACTCTGCTTTCCCCCCCAAACCGAAGCCACCTCACTGGATCCCCCCCCCGGAAAGCCCCAGCACCCCGTTGGCAGAACGCAGCACCCGCGGGATGTTTCCACCCCTATTTCTCCCCATTTGCTCATTCCCGGGTTTATTTTTAAGGCCTTCCCCCTTTTCCCCTTGACTCTCCAGTATATTCGATGGACCCTTGGGGGGGGGGGGGACACACAGCTTGAGGAGGGGGGCACAGCTTCCTCTCCTTTGGGGGACATCCCCCCCCGTTAGAGCCACATTAGGGGGGCGCAGGCAGAGCTTGATGAGTTTCTGTAATTAATAACGAGGTAGCTCGTGTGTGTATGTGTGTCCCCGCCCCGGTGCCACCTCCCCACTTCCACACACACCCCCCCCCCCCCGCACCTTTTGCTGGGATCCAGCACCCAGCTGAACAGCCCATTTTCCCCAAATAGCCCCCAAATTCGGGATCTAAGCAAATCCCCCCCAAAAAGAGCCAGCATCAATTCCGCCCCCCCCGGCAGCTGAGGAAGACTTTGGGGGAGCACTGAGGGGGGGTCTCTGCTGGAAGGGGGTGCTGAGCATCCCTTCCTCTTAACCTTCTCCCCCTTGGGGGGTTTCTTCTCCCTCTGGAGAACACGGAGGGGGGAGTTTGGGGGGAAAAAAAGGCCGCTTGGGTGCGTGTCCACGCGTGTCCTGCGCCAAGAAAACCGCCTCTTTCCTGCTGGTTTTGTTTCCTCTCCTTCCCGGGGCAAAATAAAGCCCTTCTCCGTGACGGGAAAGGGCAAAATATTTACCTGCAGACTCAAGCTGACACCTGACATCTGTGTCCGCTCCTCTCCGGTACCTGCCTCTTGTCGAAATTGATTCTCTCTAATATTGAGGCGAAATAAAAAGCTTATCAAAAGCCCAGGCCGGGGCTGGCGGGGCCGGGTCATGCGTAAGGGGGGAAGCGGAGTATGAACAGACCGATATTTCATGGGGTTCTTCCCGCACGCGGCGGCAGCGCCTGATTCTTCACTCACGCCGTGTTTCGAGTCAGATCTGGGCCTTCAAAGAAGATTTTGGGGAGCTGCTGTTCGCACAGCCTGGTCCTTGCCGCGACCCTCCCCGTGTCCCCTGGGCAAAGGGCTGCTTCCCCCTGCTTTGCGGTTCCCCCCCCCCCCAAAAAAAAAAAAAATCAGGTCGCCTTTCCACGTTTTCCCAGCAAACCTAAAGGACCGGGAGCACCTTTAGCACTGGCAAAATGCGATTTTTCCCCCAAAAACTTCTATGGCCGAGGCAAGCAGGCCGTGATTTTTTTTTCCCCCACTTTTTTTAAATTTCCTTCTTCTCCTTCTTTTCCTTTTTTCTCTTTTTTCTTTTTTATCCTTTTTTTTCCCCTTCTCCCTCCCTCTTCTTTCATTTTTATTTTTTCGTTGTATTTCTTCTTCTTCTTCTTTTTTTTTTTTTAAATTTTATTTTTTTTTTCCCAGGGAAGCAGCCGATCTCTTATCAGGTCGGGATTGATGCTGGCGGCCTGCTTCTCTCTATCATCCCCGCGGCTCCTCTTGTTCCAGCCCGGTTCCCTTTGCTCCCGGGGCCGTGAGTGATGGCTCCCGCAGCTCCCCATGCCGCCGGAATCCTAATGGCCCCTCCGAGGGGTGGGGACGACCCTCTCCTGCCCACCCCCCCCCCCACATTTTACCAGGAGAAAATTTTAGGGACACCCCCCGAACCCCCAGGGCTGGCCCTTCCCCAGCCCCCGTTGCTGGCGGCCCCCGCGGAAGCCACGAAACGTTTTATTAAAAGGTTTTGATGGATTCGCCTTGGGGATTAACTAAGATAATAGTTTATTGCACTGCGAAAGATTAAACTGAAAGTACCCTAGTGAAAAAAATAAATAAACATTAAAGGGAGCGGGGAGCGCCTTTTCCAGCCTTAAATCCCGTTTTCTTCCCACCCTAACGAGGGTCCCCCGGGCTCCGGGACGTCCGCGCCGCCTTCCCTGGGCGTTCGGATCGTTATTGCAGTTATTCTCGAGCTTTAAATAAGCGTGATGGCTCGGCCAAGCGGTTCGCCGGGCTGCGGAGGGGACATCCCTCCCCACCCCGCCACCCCCGGGGGAGCCCGGACTCCCCCCGGGAAAAGCCCCCTTCCCCTGACTCGCCGGGAGCTGCGCACATGGGCTCGGGGCTGCGCGCATCTGGGTCGTGTCGGGTTTAAGGAGCGTGTTTACACCTCGAGGGAGTTTAAACCAGGGCCTGGACGGCGATAAAAGCGTGACTTTAAATCACGCTGCCCTCCAAGCCAGCCCTTCCCCGCCCGCAGCCGGCTGCCAGGCTGCGGCTCTGCCCTCCCCGGGGTGCCGCCTGCCCCCGCAGGGCCAGGACCACCCCCCCGCGGTCCTCCCCACGCGTGTCGCCCGCCTCCCCACCCCCCCTCACCCCAATTTTCATTGACCTGCACCCAGAGGAAGGGACACCCGGGGATTTCCATCGCAGCGGGTGATCGATCCCAGCTCGCAGCAGCCTCCAAGGTGCATCGACTGGGGGGGGGCGAGGGGCGGCTGGGGGGGGCCTCAGGGATGTGTTTGCTCGGAGCAACGCGGCCATTTCAACAGCGAGGCGGAAAATAAGAGCGTTTTCTGCAGGTTTTGTGGCTGCTTCTGACTTTAGAATTGGTGGGTGGCGTCTCCCGAGGCAGCACCCCCCGGGTCTGATTTTTAACGGCAAAAGGTGTTAAAAAGGGACGAGGCCGGCGAAACTGGGAGGATTCAAAACGTGCCGGAAAGCGCGAGTTTCGGCTGGGTTTAGCCCCATCCAGCCCGTTTTAGTGCCAGGCCAGGGCCTCCGCGAGTGAGGGAGGAGCCGCCTCGGCCGCGGTCCCTCTGCAGCTTCGCGGGTCGGGGCTCCCCCCTCTCCGAATTCCCTGCACACACCCCCCGGCTGGGGCTGGAGTCACTTTCGGGGGGAAAAAATTAAGCCTTGATTTCCACCCCCTGTCCCTACACAGCAACTTTCTCCTCCCGCTTCTCCCCGGCCCAAGCCAGCAGGAAGGGCTCAGGGGTGTGGAGCCTGGATTTGCAACCGGGGGTGGGGTGGGGTGGGGGGGAGCTGCAGGAGGAGGCTGAGGGGGGGGATGGAATGATGTTAATTATTAATATTTTCATCCCGGGGGAAGATTTCCAGGGGTGGCAGCGCTCGGGCTCTCTCCAACACGAGGCGTCAGCCTCCGGTTCGGGTGGGTTTCCAGCCCACAACAGCCGCGGAGCTGCTAATGGGCTCGTTGCCGCCCCGGGGACACTTTCTCCTGCAACTTTCACTTCCCCCCCCCCCGCCCCTTAAAAAACACTCCCTTTCCCCCGTACAAGCCCAATGTTTTCTTTTCAACTTAACCCAGGGTTCAGCGATTCTCCGGTGGGTCGGTTTAAGTTGTCTTTGTCTACCAAAAGTCAAGGAGAAATCTCTGCTCCTGTGTCCAGCACTGACACCACCCTCCAGCCGAGCCCTCCTCTGCCTCTGACCCCCCCCAAACACCCCCCACAATATTTTCAAATATATTCCAATAAATATTTTAAACCTAAAAGGAAACGGATCCGAAGGCAGCAAAGGGGAGCAAACCCTCCCAGGGCCGACAAACCAGCGAAGGGCCCGCTTGCGGTGGCATGAACTGGGGCGACACGGATGAAAACCCGGGGAATAAACCGGGGGGGTGTGGGGGGGGTTATTGCTCCAGTTCCGAGCGGCTCTGGGGGGGGGGTGTGTGTGGGGGGGTGTTCTGCTGGGGCTGCGGCAGAACGCGGGGGCTGCCCGGTCCTGCGAAACCGCAGGGCAAGGCGGGGAGGAGAGAGGTGTGACGTGGTGACTGGTGGCTTTGATTTATTTCAAGCAAAACCTTCCAAAAAAAAAAAAAAAAAAAGGAAAAAAGACAAAAAGAAAGGAAAAAAGAGAAGGAAAAAAATACAAACAAAAACAAAGGAAAAAGATAAAAAAGATGGAAAAATGAAGAGAAGAGAAAAAAAAATATTTTAAAAAGAAAAACCCGAAAGTGTGTTTCCTAGCAAGCAGCAAGTTTGACTCTTGCTGGGCTCCTCGCTCCGCCGAGTCCCGGGGAGCTCCGGCCCGAAGCACCCCTGAAATTCGACAGAAACCAGCAGAGCTTTCCAGCCCGGCCAAACCGCCGCTCAGACGGGGCTTCGCTCACCCCGGCTTAATTTTATTTTATTTTTTTTTGTCGCCCCCCTTTCCTTCCTTTTGGCCAAGGCCGAGAGGGGCAGAGCGGGGGGCGAGAGGAACAAAAACCAACAATTTCTCCGGCATAAAAATGAAACATCAAATTAGTTTGCCTCTGGGCTTCATTTTTCCCCTTCTACATTATAACTAGTTATTGAACTCGCTAGAAGATCTAAAGGCCATTTGTGAGGAGAGAAATTTCAATGGAGTTCCCCCATCAATAACTCCTTGGCAGTGACCTATTGGATCAAGTCAAACAGTTGAGGTGAAATTCAGGTCACGCTGTCTAACCAATATTAAAATGCGCCCACTTTTTAAAAAGCCACTTTCAACGAGATTTGAAGAAAATTGAATTCCTGGGTGGGGTGAGGGGGGGGGGGGGAGTGAGAGAGATGGAAGGACTGGTTTGCATATTGTATATATATATATATATATTTTAGTCCCTTCGCAAACAAGAGAGATTCATCTTTAATACCTTAAAATAAAGGGATAAATATTTACATTATTAGTTTCTTTGAGACGGAAGAGGCTCACAAGAAAAATGCGAAGGCGAGGACTGGGGCTGACGGCCTCCGCTTATTAAAGTCGTTTTAGGCCGATTCATTACTTTTACTGACAACAGATTTACGAAAAAAATCAATTAACCGTTTGCATATTTCTTTGCATAAATTAGAGCGGGTGTGTTTGCGTCAGGAAGGGACAAAAAGGAGAGAGGTCTTCGCGCTGGCGGGGAAAAAAAGAGAGGGGGGAAAAAGAAAATTTCATTTATTGCGTGTTGCCTGTGGTAGAGAAACCCCAACTATTACCAAAAATAAGCAGGAAATAATCTAGATCAGGCAGTTCTCGAGTTCTTCGGCCACTCCTTGTGCAACCAACCCCTCAAAAGAAGCTGGGAATAAAACTCCAAGCCCGCTTGCCACCTCCCGCCTCTCCCGGAGCGGCGGGGTTCACCCTCGGCGAGCTCTTCCCCCGCTTCTCCCATTATTCTGAAGCCCGGGCTGACAAACCCCCAGTAGATAGGTACTTCATTTTTTGCTGGGAAGCACAGATTGCTAATGGGCCGAGGTACAGGTTACCAAACGGTCAGTATGGTAATCGCCCGCACAATGAATCCGCAGAGACAATGCACACTGATTTTTCTTCAGTACTGTCAAAAAGGCGCTTTGTACTTCCAAACGTCCCCGAAACGTCCCCACTTCCCCGTGCCGCAGCCCTCAGCCTCGCCAGGAAAAGGAAATCCAGCCCCAAACGCCGCGCTGGAATTTTTGCCCTTTATTTCTTTTAATTTTTCCCCGCCGAGGTGCGGCGGTTCTCGGGGTTTTGTCCCTCCCGAAGTGTTGCTCGCCCCGGTGGGGGGGGGGGGGACGCGGGATGGAGAGCGGTGGGAGGGCTCCCGGACAGACAAAAGAGCAGATTCTTGTACAACTATTCTTCACACGTCCCCGCAGACTTATTTTACAGAGGGGGAAAAAAAAAAAAAAAAAAAAAAGAGAGGGGTTTTTAAAATAAATAAAAAATCCGAACACTCCAGCGAGAGGCACCGCTCGAAACTGCGGGTGAAAAGCGAAGGGGGGGGGGGGGGGGGAACATGGGCCCACAAGCAATAAAAAGGGGGAAATAAGGTTTTTTGGGGTGCGTTTGTAAAAAATCTGGGGGATTTGTTTAAAATTTTTTAAGCACTCGTAAGAAATCCGGAAATTTTTTTTTTTTTTTTTTTTTTGGTGCGCTTGTGAAAATCCCAGGGGCAGCCCCCCCGCCCCAGACCCCCAGAGGGGCTGCAGGGAGCTGCGGAAAGAGGCTGGAGAAGCGAGTCCTCAAAACCAGACCGGCTGGGGGTGTGTGGGGGGGTGTCAGGGGGTGCAGACGGTGCAAATAAAGTTGCGTTTCCCCCCCCCCGCCAGAGCCGCCCAGTTCGTGACCTTCACGCCTGGGATTTTTTTACTGCCGGTTTGTTTCGTGCTTTATTTTTCTTTTTTCTTCCCCCCCCCCCCCCATCCAGCACAGCCTTAAGAGAACAACCTGTGGATATTTATTTATTCTGCTGGTGCTTATTGAAAACCATCTATTCAGAGCGGGGTGGGCTGGGGGGAGAGGGAGGGAAGAAAAAGGATGTGCGTAGGTAAAAATTACTTTATTAACTCCCCATCTTTATTCAATATTCCCTCAGCCTTGGAATAAAGTTGTTGCATCAGTCTGAACTATAAATGTCAAAGCCCTGCATGAGTCTGAGGTGTTCGGGCAGGATGAAGCATTGCTGGAGAAAAGGAATTTATTGGATATATTTAAATCAATGTTTTGGGTTCCGGAATACATTGCTAGGCAGGTTTTTTTTTTTTTTTTTTTTTCCCCCCTAACCTCGCAGCTCCCATCTCCCCCCTCCTTCCTTCTCTCCCTATCCCCGAAATCGTTGCGGGCAGAGCGAGGGTTTAACCTTCTATAGGTCCAGCTAGAGGCGTTTCTATAGGTGATGCCGGGATTTACAGCCCGAGGAAGGAGCAGGCTCCAGGGGCCAGCAATTAGCGCAGCCCCGCCAACCAACCGCCTAGAACCAACCCCCCCCCAAAAAAGCCAAATAAAGCCAGAAACGCCTCATTTCATGTCCCGCTGCCCAAATAGTGGCGGAGCCGGTGTCAGAGGGGGGCTCAGCCCCCCCCTTACCCCCCCCCAACCCTCCCCGTCGCCTATATGTACCCTGTAGACTCGAATTTGTGTGAGCGTCTCCCAGTCACAAATTCGGCTCTAGGGGAATCTATGGGCGATGCCAGAGCCTTGGAAAGTTCCGCTTTCCTTTAATTGCAGCGCTCCTAATTAACTCCTCAGCCCCTGACGAGGTCAGTTGCTCAAGGTAGAGGATTCAAAGTGCGTTTGCTGTTCGCCAGGGCTTGTTAATATAATAATAATAATAATAGTAATAATCGTAATAATAACAATTATAATCTTTTCAAAGGGTGAATAGCGAAATCACGGCGGTGCTGGGGGAGTGGTGGTGGTGTGGGGGGGTGTGCGGGGCGGGGTGGCTCGCAATCCAAATAAACCCCCATTATTACTTTTCATCTCCAGAAGAAGCAGCAGCCACCGCAAACACAACTCTGAGCCAAGAGCACAAAGAGCCCCGACCATTTCGCAGTGACTGATTTATGGCGTTTTACAACCCCATAAAAAGCTGTAACAACCAGCCAAAAGCCTTCGACACCGCTGGCACATTTAGTCTAATAAATAAAACATAAACAGTTAACTTTATGTGTCACTTTTATTGTTATCAAGTAAAATATGGCAATGCCCTGCGAGCTATGATTCCCAGCTATAATTGTTATCAAGCGCGAGGAGGGGATACCCCACGCCCGCCTCTGCCCCTCTCTTTAGGACGAGAGGGAGATAAAAAAGAAGGGGGAAAAGGAAAAAAAGCTTTAATTGAAGGAGCTAAAACCCTCCCCGAAATTGCTGACATCCGTGGGCAGCTCCGCGACCTGCGCCGGTGGGAGCCATTTTTAACGCATCCCTCCGGCTTTGCCCCCAAAATAATGCGTTGCTAGTTGTATTTTCAGATCGAGGCAGAGCAGAGCCTGGGCACGGCGAGGGCAGCGCTCCGAGCAAGGGCCTGGGGCGGCCGCGGCGCCCCCACGGGTGCTGCACACGCGTGGACGTGTAAACCCCGCGTGGGTGCGTCACCCGCAGCACCCAGGGCCGGGGAAGGCGCAGGGTGCTGCCTCCCCCCCGCCCCGGCTCTGCTGCCAAAGGCCGGGGCTGAGCGAAGCAGGGGCAGGTTGGGGAGCAAAAGGGGGGGGGGGGGTCCTCGCTGCCTGGGGGGTGGGGGGGCAGCCCCCCCCCCTCCGCTGGGTGCGGGCGGGGAGGGCACCCCCCCACCCGCCTCCGCCTGGCATTTAAGGAGCTGCAAACCCAGGTAACTGCGCACACCCCACCCCCCCAAAAAAAAAAAAAGCTGCTTGATGATGTTTGACCCTCCCCCCTCTGGGATGGGGGGGTCTGGGCTGCGGGGGGGTTGGGGGAGGTGGGGGAGTCCTCAACCTGCCCTGTCCCTTCCCCTCCCCAGCCGTGGGAGGGGGGAATGGAGCCAGGGGGTGCTGGGGGTGGAGTGGGGGGGGTCTGAGGGGTCAGTGCAGCTGGGACACACACACACACACACACTCACACTCACACTCACACCAAGGTTGGGGGGGGCCTCATTGTTCTCGGCTCGGACCGCGGGTGGATGCCCGGTGCCCCCCAACAGCGCCATTCACCCTCATCCTCACCCACTCCTCCTCATCCTCACACTCACTCCCCCCACCAAGGGGTGGGGGGGTGGGGGGTGTGTGTGTCCCATTGTGCCCCCCCCCAGCACCCGACGGGGCGGCGGGGGCCCCTCGCCCCCAGCCCCTCGCCCCGAGGCGCATCTCCCCGGCTCTCCCCAGGGCCCCCCCTCCCCCGCCCCCCCCCGCCCCCCCAGTTTGGGTCCATTAGCGGCAGCTTTTGGTTCCTTATCCGGGGACTGGGCTGGCGGGTGTGATTGGCCGCGGATGTCACATGGTGAAAGTAACTTTACGGGGTCGCCAGCTAGTAGGAGGGCTTTATGGAGCAGAAAAACGACAAAGCGAGAAAAATTATTTTCCACTCCAGAAATTAATGATCATGAGCTCTTATTTGATGGACTCTAACTACATCGATCCGAAATTTCCTCCATGCGAGGAATATTCGCAAAATAATTACATCCCAGACCACAGTCCGGAATATTACAGCCGGACCCGGGAGTCCAGCTACCAGCATCACCACCAGGAGCTGTTCCCCGTGCCACGACCCTCCTTCCCCGACCGCCCGTTCGGCTGCGGGGGGCTCCAGGCTCCCGGGAACCAGCGGGGACCCGGGCCGGCTCCGGGAGCCCAGCACCTCCCCGAGAAAGCCCAGCAGCTCTGCGAGCAGGCTGCCCTGTCCACCTCCTCCACCACTCCTTCCCCAGCCCCTCCAGCCTGCAGCCAGCCAACCCCCGACCATCCCACCAGCACAGCTTCCAAACAGCCCATAGTCTATCCCTGGATGAAAAAAATCCACGTCAGTACTGGTATGCAACTTTTATTTTCCTCTTCTGTCTCTCCGCTCTGATTTTCACACCATGCTCGCTCCCTCTCGCCTCTCTCTCTCTCTCTCTCTCTTTTTTTTTTTTATTTCCTTCCCTTCCATGAGAGTCTTTGGGTTAGCACAATTGAACTGGATTTACGACTCCGAATGGGTAATTACACCCACCATAAATTTTATAGCCGAGCTACTGTGGGCAGCCGTAGCCATGTGGCTCGTTCTGTTATGTATGTGTGAAACTCCGAGCGCTTTGTAAGGGGTGCATAAATAATTCAGTCTTTTGAGCCAGGGAAACCCCTTCCTATTAGAATAGAAACTCTTGAGCTGCCCAAAGTTCTTTATTACCTATTTAGCCTATTACTTTTTTTTTTTTTTCCCTCCCCCCGGCTCCTCCAGTCGCCTCTCCCGACCCTCTCTCCATCCACGCTGATTTTCCTTGTGTGTTTTTTTTTTTTTGTCTTTTTTATTTTTTTTTCTGGTTTGTTGTTTTTCTCCTTTCCTCTCTCTCTCTCTCTCTCTCTCTTTTTTTTTTTTTTGTGTTGTTGTTTTGTTGGTTTTGTTTCCCTTTCCCCTCCTTTCCAGTGAATCCCAATTACAATGGAGGCGAACCCAAGCGGTCCAGGACAGCCTACACCAGGCAGCAGGTTTTGGAGCTGGAGAAGGAGTTTCACTATAACAGGTACCTGACCCGGCGGCGACGCATCGAGATCGCGCACTCCCTGTGCCTCTCCGAGCGGCAGATCAAAATCTGGTTTCAGAACCGCCGCATGAAATGGAAAAAAGACCACAGGCTGCCCAACACCAAAGTCCGGGCAGCGGCCGCCAGCGGAACCCCCGCCGCCCCCGCGGCCGCGGGCGAGGAGCTGCCCCCCGCCGCCGCGCAGGACCCGCGCACGGAGGATATCACCAGGTTATGAACACCCCCAGCCCCGCTCACAAATGACTCTGGATTATTTATAGAATCTAATATATATAGATATATATATTTTGGTTCTTTCCCCCCACCCCTTCCCCCCACCCCTTCCCCCTTCCCCTCGTAGTTTTCCTTTTATTATTATTATAATTATAATTATTATTTTTTTTTCCCGTGCGTATATTAAAAAAAAAAAAAGGGTCTCCCCAAGACCTTTAGCTGCATGTCATAGCATGAGGCCAGGTGTCTGTACCTGCAGGGTTTTTTTAACGCCATTTCAGGGTTTTATTTATTTTTTAAAGCTGGGGGGGGGTGGGGTGGGAGATGGGGAGGGAGGGCGGGCTGGGGGGGGAGGAAGCGGTGGGTGTTGTTGGCTGAATTTAATGCTAATATCGACAACAAAAAGGCGAATGTAGGTATTTTTTTTCCCCCTCTGCGTTACAAATGCACAATGAAGTAGCGATGTGGAAAAAACAAAAAAAGCTTTAAAAAAAAAACACAAACCCACGATTGAGAGAGAGGGGGAAAAAAAAAAAAAAGCTAAAAGGAAAAATCGCGATTTAGGGGGAAAAAAAAAAGGAGACAAAAAGCAGCTCCGAAGCAGCACACGAGGGGGGACGGGGCTTTGCTGAGAAACTGAGGCGGAAAAGGGGAGTGAGAGAAAAAGGGGAGTGAGAGAGTGACTTTAAAACGCGAAGCGGAAGGAGGTTTTACAAAGTCCGTACCGAGGGGTTTCGGTTTTTTTTTCTTTTTTTTTTTTTGTCGTGGTTACTCGTGGTTTTTGGACCGATTTTACCTGCTCATTGTAAACTTGCAATAAAGAGTTTTAGTGTGTCTGTGAAAGTCCCAGTGTTCAATAAACCAGTCCGTGTGAATTAGTTTTACTTTTATGTCTGGTGACTTATTTTTATCCCCCATTATCTGCCCGCAAGCCCGCCCCCAAATAACGCTAATAATCTTAATATTAATAATAATAATAATGATCCGCCGGGGCGATGTGCACTGGAGCCCGTGGGCACCAGTTAAGTTGGGTTTAAGCAAACCCAACGCTAACTCCCAGCTCCAGATTTTTATGACATCACGACGTGGCCGGTGACTTTAAAGCTCAGCCCCTCCCAACCTGTAAATATGGGGGGGGGGGGGAATTAAAAAAAAAAAAAAAAGGGAAAAAAAGGGGAAATGTGGCTTTTCAGAGCAGGTCTGGGGGCTGGGGTTAGTTCCAGTCGTGCCTCTTGCTTTTCTCTGCATCCCGCAGAAAAACGGGCTGGTTTTAGCTCCTCTCCCCGCTTCGAACTTTTCCTCGCGGCTTTTAAAAATTAATTAGTATTATTCATGTTATTATTGTTGCTGTTGTTATTTTCTCTCGCTGTCGTGGCGCGCTCGCGTGGACTCGTTCCGAGCCGAAGGGGTCACCTCGAATTTTGCCTGGCAATGAAAAGGCTGTTAAATAATAATAATAATAATAATAATAACAATAATGAGAATAATGGTGGCACCGGCGCTAATAACTGTAATTCATGGCTCCTCCGTGGCCGTCGCAGGCTGCGAATTGGCAGCGGGGGGAGGGATTTTAGGGGAGAAACTGGCTCGTTGTGTGTGCCCCCCCCCCCCCCAAGCCTGGGGCAGGGTGTCTGTGCTTCCCTGGCAGGGCAGGGGGTCCATGGGGGGGCGGGGGGGGGGGGCTGAGCCCCCCTTTTCCCTTTTTAAAATTTTTTTTTAGGCCTTGGTTTGGGGAGTTTGGGGCTGAAAAAAGCGCAGGAAGGGGGGAGGCCTGCTGCCAGTGCCCCCCCCCGCCCCGGCACTGGGCCCCGGACTTGGTGGAGAGGCGCCTTTGAGAGCATCTTGAGGTTTTATTCCATTTATTTCTCAACGTATTTATTTTTTTTCCTCTCTCCCACATCGATTTAAGCTGCCGTGAAAAAGATCAGAGTGTCCCCCCCCCATCCCTTCCCCCCCCCCCCCCTTTGTGGTAACGGGGGGTGCTGCTCTGGAGGAGGTTTTCCTTTATCCCGGGGAGGTTTTGGGGGTCCTTTCCCCTCCTTGAGCGATGTTAATGTCCGGGTGAGGCCGGGGGGGTCCAACACACCCGCTTTTCCTCTCCACGGCCCCCCCTGGGAGCAGGGAAAGGTGCTGGGAGCCAGGTGGGATTTGGGCTTTTTCCAAGGAAGAGCCCGGCCCGCGCAGCTGAGGCCGCGTAAAGCCCTAGGAAAAAATAAAATAAAAAATAAAAAATGAAAGGACGATCAGGAAACAGCCCCCAAAGCTCGGCCCATCCCGTGGCGGGGGGGGGGATATTTTTAATATCCTCTGATACAGGCGAGAAATCAAAGCAGGAAGAGGAAAAATAGTGGGGGAAAAGGCACCAGGGAGGGGAGAAAATGAGGTTTAAGGCAGGAAAAAGCTGCAAATGTGCGGGGAAAGCGCAGCCCCAGGTGCTGGGAGGTGGGTGCCCCCCCCGAGCACCCCAGTGCCCCCCCCGAGCACCCCAGTGCCCCGCAGCCGAGGCAGGGCAGCACCCCAAATCTCCTCGGGGGTGGGGGGCAGAGCTGGGCGACTGCCCGACTGCAGGCTGGGCTGGAGGAGGAGGAGGAGGGTGGGGAGGAAGGAGCGTGGCCCCCAGTTTGATTTCACCCTCTTTTTGTTTGGGGGGTGTTGGAGTTTGGAGCTGTGGCTTGGGTATTTTTAGGTGCTGAGGGGTGCTGTGTGTCCCCCCCGCAGGTGTATCCCGTGGAGGGGGGTGCTGCGGGTGGCACCCGAGGGTGGCAGGTCCCTTGGGTGCCCGGGACAGCACCCAGGGGTGGGCTCCTGCCCCCAGGAGGGTCCGCACCCAGCACCTCCCTCAGCCCTGGCCGTGGCACAAGCGGGGTGCGGAGGGAGGGTGTAAGTGGGAGGAAGGGGGTGGGGAGGTGGAAAGAGGGAAAAGAAAGGGGGGAAAGGGAAATAAAGGGGGGAAGGGAGATAAAGGGGGGGGGGAAGGGAAAATAAAGGGGAAGAGGGAAATAAAGGGGAAATAAAAGAGGGAAAGGGAAATAAAAGGGTGAAAAAGGTAAATAAAGGGGGCAATGGGAAATAAAAATGGGAAAAATTGGAAATGAAGGGAAAAGGGGAAAATTATAAAAAGAAAAAAGAGGGGAAAGGAAGAGAAAGGAGGAAAAAAGGAAAAAATTTATAGAAAAAGGGAGAAAAAGGGGGGAAAGAGTGTGAAAAGGAAAAAAGGGAGGAAAATCAGGAGAAACGGGGGAAAAGGAAAAAGAAAACGAAGAGAGAAAAAGGCCGAAAGGGAGGCCAAAAAAGGCGGGGGGGTGGCTGGGAAAGGGCCGGCGGGGCCGCCGCGGCCCGAGCCCCGCTCCCTCGCTCAGCCCCTCGACGCCTCCGTGTAGCGAGGCTGAAAGAAAAGTTTATTGAAGTTCGGGGAAACGGCAACGGCGGGTTCACGGAAAGGGCAACTTTTCTGTGCCAGCAGCGCGCTCGGGGGCGAGCCCGGTGACCCCGGAGCCCTCCTGACCCGCCGCCGCTGCCGCGTTGTCCCCTCCGTGTCCGCGGACACCCATTTAGAGGCACCAGCGCTGTTGGGAGGCGTTGTGGGTTTTAGCAGAGTACTGGGGTGTACGGGGAGGGGAGGGGGGGGCAAGGGGGGCTGGGGCAGATGCGATGCGTGTTATGGCATTGTCTCCTCGCCAAAATAAGCCGGGAGAAAAGGGGAGAGAAGGGTGAAGTGGCGGGCAAACTTCTCTCCCTTCTTTTCCTCCAGAGATGCTCTCCCTCCCGGCTGGCCCAGGAGCGCTCCCAGCCACGTGAGTAACCCCCGCTTCAGGGAAAAAATATCGAAAAAAATTTAAAACCCCAGTGTTTTTCAAAAATAAAATAGCAGTGTAGGAAATAATGAAGAAGAAAATAATTTTAAAAGGAAATAATTTAAGAAGGAACTGATTTTAAATCAAGAATTTAAAAAGAATGATAGAAAAGAAAAATATTTTTTCAAGGAAGCCGATTTAAAAAATAAAATAATTTTAAAAATGAACCCAAGGCAGAGCAAAAAGGAGCCCCTGAAAGTTTGGGAGGTTGTGGGGATGAAAACCAGGCTGCGAGCGGGAGCAGAGGAGAGGTGCTGCGGGCGGGGGGTGGGCAGGGGTTGGCGGGGGGGCAGCCCCACAAGCCCGGCTTTATCTCGGAGCTGCGGGACAGACAGACCCGCACAGAGCCGGAGGGATGGGGGCAAGAAACGCTCCCCCCGCGGCTCGTCCCTGGGCTCCACGTCCCAGCCCTGGCACCTATAGACGGGGCTGCAGGAGGTGCCCCCCCCCGGGCTCCGCATTGTTCAGCGCTCGGATAATTCGCTTTACTTTGATTATTGGGCTATAAACAACCAGCAACAACGTTCGAATTACCATCTGAGGCCGGGGCTGCTTTTTGCCCCCTCTTTTATGTTCTTCGAGTCCAATTTGTTTTGAAGTTCCCTGATAAGTTTTTACCGGTTCCTTCCGCAGCTCGGGCTTTATTTTGGGCGGTTTTCTCCCCCCCCCCCCCTCTTTAACAAGCCTCGCTGAGGACTCGGGGTTTGAGGGGGCCGCGAAGTCTTTTGACCAAGGGTTTAACTGGTAATAAAAAAGGGAAAAAAAAAAAAAAAAGGAAGAGGGTGAGGAAGCCTTTGTAGGAGCCTGCGGGGCTGGTGCGAGGGTGGTAACCCCGCTCGGCCCGACGGCAGCGGGCTGAGAACACGGGCTGCCCCGTCTGCCTGTTAGAGGGGGAAAAACCGGCTCCGGGGGCGCTTCGGGGCGAGAACCGCGGGCTCAGGCTCCGCCGCAGCCCCCGCGCCGGCAGAACTTCTTTGATTGGAGTTTGGAAGCCCTGGAAAGCCGCGACATCCCCTTTTTTTTTTTTTTTTTTGGGGGGTCGCCCCAGGGCTCTCCCGCGGAGCCGGGGCTGAGCGCGCAGCCAGCGCGGCATCGCGGCTCCTTCCAGCCGTCGCCTTCCACCCTCCGCGGCTGGAAATGTTCCTCTCGGGCGTTAATTGGAATTAAAAGCCCAACCACGCGCCCGGGGTTAAGCGGGTGAGTTACTGGTTCGCCCCGGACCTGACAGCACCTCCGACGTGCAACTTTTATTTATTGTGCTCTCCTATATCATTACCCAGAGACAGAGTTTTATGTACTTCCTAATCTGTCGCCGTGATTAATTTTGATGGGCAAAGCACCAAGCTAAACATTGGAGGATTTATTTTATTTTATTATTTTATTTTATTTTATTTTTCGTCGTGAAAGACTCGGATTTCCTTCCCAAACAGCCGTGGGGATGCTGGGGGCAGTTTTCAAAGATCACCTTTTCCTGCTTGTTTGGGGGGGTTTAATCAGATTATTTATTAGGATTAGGATTATTTTCGGAGGAGGGGGGGAAAGGCGGCTTGGCGATGTTTGGATGGGGGGGGGGATTGCTTCCCCCCTCTCGTGGAAAACAGACACGGGACAAGCTCCAGGCTTGTGGGGTGACCAAGATAAAAAAATCTGTAAATAAATAAATCATCCCTTTCTGCGTAGGGAATTAAATACTGCTTTGGAAATGATTAACTTTTCCACCCATGCCTTAATTAACATTTTTTTTCCCCTTGCTCTCTAATCCAACATATGTATCCCATAATGTCCCGAGCCGCGTAATGGGAGAAGTGGGATGCAGCGGAAGGGAAAGCTGCGACCGCTCCCCTTCTCCGAGGGAATATTTAGCTATATCACACCCACACCCCCAAAAAAAAAAAAAAAAAAAAAAAAGGTTTGATTTTGGGGGTATTTTTCTCTCGGTTTCGTCTCTTTCCGAGGAGTTTTCTGCCCCGATGACACTTTTGGATCCCTTGTCCTTCATCCGAGGAAGAGGACGGCGCTCCCCCCGCTCGGGAGCAGCCGGGAAAAAATTCATTCTGCTGGGGAATAAACTTATTTCTGCCGCCGGGGGTGGCCTCAGGGCTGGGGTGAAGGATTTCCCCAAAGTTTAGCGTTTTGGGGGGATTTATTTCCTCCGTCCAGCTTCGGCTCCTGCTGCCTTCTCTGACAGCTGCCACTCAAACCAGCCCCGTGCCGGGGGGGGGGGTCTCCTGCTGCCCCCCCCCCCGCCTCGCCCTGGGGGAATTAAGGGCAGGAAGGAGCAAAATCCCCCTTTGCTCGGCAGAGCCCGTCACTTTGAGGGGGTGAAACAGTGAAATAGCCCGAAAAAGGGAACGAGCGGCGCTTCCGTGGCAAATCCCACCCCCCGCGCCCATAAAATGCCGATTTTTAGCACCGAAAAGGCCCTACTGGAAGGTGGGGAACGAGGGGTAATTTATGACCCGGGCACGTCCCTGCCCCCAAATCCTTCTCCCCTCGCCAAGATGCTGCTGAGACCCCCCCCTTTCCCCTCCCGCCCCTGTTATCCGCCCCCCCCCAGGAGCCGCTCCCCATTTATTCCCAATTAATTCCCTGATTATACAATCAGAAACTTAAACAAGCTGGAAGGGGTGGGGGGGTGATTCGGGAGTTCGAGGAGCCTTTATGATCGTTATTATGCATTTATTTATTTTTGAATGGACCAACTGGCAGATTAAACCCCAGCTGTCCCCCCCCCTCCCTCCCTCGAAATAAAACCGCAGGGAGAGGAGGAAGTTTTCAGGCAAATTCTCCAAATCCACGTTAATTCCTGCCCCGAGTGGGTCCTTTTAACCAAGAAGTGTCTTTCTGCGGGGGTTGCCCGTGCCCAGCCGAGCACGTCTGGGTTTATTTACACGGACCAGTACGGGCGGGGTGGGGGGGGGAGACCCGGCGAGCTGCATTAAAATTATCATTTATAATTATCATTTATAATTATTCCCGGGTATATCGGGAGAATTAGAGGCACGCGAAGAGGCCGGGAGCGGGGCTCCAAGCAGGGGGCACCCACGCGTGTCCCTGCGCAGCACCCAGGTACCCACCGACACGCGCGTGTCTGCGCACCATTAACACCCGCAACTTCTGTTAATTACTATTAATTGTAAATACCTCCGGGCTGCCTCATCCTCGCTTAAAACCTCACGATACCCCCGCGTTTAAATGCCCCCCCTACACTTTCCCTACTTTATTCCCAATTTATTCCCATTTTCTTCCTACTCTGTTCCTCTTTATTCCCATTTTCTTCCTATTCTATTCCATTCCTGTTCTATTCCTATTCTATTCCCATTTTATTCTTATTTTTATCCCTCTTCTATTCCTATTTATCCCTCTTCCCCTATTTTATTCCAATTTTAACCCTATTTTATTCTTTTATTCCTATTTATCCCCATTTTCTTCCTATATATCCCTATTTTATTCCCTTTTATCCCTACTTGCTGCTTCCTTTATTCCTATTTATCCCGATTTTCTTCCTATTTATGCCTATTGCAGGCCCAGGTTTGTTTTTGGAGGAGGAGGAGGGTCCTTCTCCCCCCCCCCCATTAAACGCCTGACCCCCCCCCGGCCCCCCCCAGCCCGGGTCCCTCCGAGTGTCTCTCAATACTGAAAGAAGAGCCCGCGGAGTGTTGATGCCCAGGTTGGCTCCGATCAGCTGGGTCATGACCCCGGCTCCGGACAGACGGACAAAAGGGGCTTTTTTTTTTTTTTTTTTTTTTTTTTTGGTGGGGCGGAGTGGGGGACCCGCAGGCTCGGCTCCCGGTGTGACCCCAAAAATCGTGGGGCAGGAGCGGGGCGGGCTCCTAGGTGTGTGTGTGTGTGTTTTCATCCATCCCTTTATATGTTTATTATATTTATTCTTATATTTATTATTAATTCAAATTATTATCATAATATTTCTAATTATTTTTGTTATTTTTTTAATGTTATCCAGCCTGGGGTGGGTGGGAGGGGCAGGGTGGGGAGGGGGCTGGGGGCAAATCAAACCCAACCGCAGCCTGAGCCTTGAAGGTTAAAAAACCCCTCGATTTCCAGCCCCCCCCCAAAAAAAAAACCAATTTCAGAGAACGGGGCTCACCCCCCTCCCCCGGCTCGGGGGGGATTTTAATTACAGCTGGAAATGGGTTTATTGCCCCCTCCCAGCCCTCCACCCCCTCCTTCACCTCTTTTAAGTTTTCTTTCCACCTTTGTGTTTGCGAGCTGAGCTTCGGGAGATGCGAAACTGGGGCTGAAAGGGGTTTATTCAACCCTGGGTTAGGAAAAAAAAATGAAATAAATGGGCAAACAACGGCCGGGCCGGGCCTTGGCTGCCAGTTTGCTCCTAATAATAATAATTATTAAAAAAAAAAGAAGAGGAAGAAATTATTATTTTATTATTAATTATTATTATTATTGTTATTATTGTTGTTATTGTTGTTATTATTATTATTATTAGGGTTTAATGCCTGGGTGGGAGGGGAGACCCGCGATATTTTCCCGGTTGGGGTTAAACCCCCCCCCCCTTCAGCACTTCAGGCGCATCTGTAATTATTAGAAATATTTATTAGCAATAATACGCGGGGCCATTTACCGCTAATGGGCGCCGGCATTTGCGGGGCTGTGATTACGCAGAGCCCTAATTAGCCTCGCGCTGGGGCTTTCGGGCAGCTTCAGATCAGGGGGTTCGCGCCCGCGGGGGTGTCGCCGATGTCGCCGTACCCGCCCATACACACGGGGAAAAAAGTTTTTTCGGCCCCTCCCGGCCCCCCCCCGCTGCCCCGCACGGCTTGGGGGGGTGGGGGGTGAGGCGAATATTCGGGTTATTCTCGAAGGGAATAAATAAGGGCGGTTATTTCCCCCCTTAGGAAAAATTGTGAGTTTATTACTGATTTTTTCCCCTGCTTTTTCTTTTTTCTTCACCAAAAAACCCCGCAGAAAACCTCCTCCCCGTCTGAAAAAATGATTCGGGGCGGGGGGGGGTGTGTGTGTGAAATGGGGGGAGAAACCGCAGGAGGGAAAGAAGTGGAGGGAGCTGAGAGGGGTAGGGGGTGTCTCCCACCACCTCTGAAAATTGGAGGTCAGGCTGGTTTGGGTGGGGGACAAATAAATCAGGGAAGGGCCCTAAAAGACACCCCCCCCCCCCTTTTTTTTCTAGGGGTTTGGGGCTTTTCCAGGGCAGTGAACGAAGCGCCGAGGGCTGGGGAGCAGCTTCCGGGGGCAATAAAAGGGAATTTAGTGTTTTTCTCCTGATCTGGGGAGATAAGAAGCGGGGAAGGTCCCTGCAAAGGTCAGGGTGGAGTGATGGGGTGGGCAGATGTGGGCTCTGTGGGGGCAGGCCGGCCAGATGTGGGGTAGTGTCCAGATGTGAAGTGATGGCCAGATGCGGGGTGCCGCCCTGGAACCGCGTCCTGCTGTGGAGTGCTGTTACGGAGGGGCATGTCCAGCTGCTGTACGAGGGTGCAGCCGTTGGAGGGTGCCCAGATGTGGGGTGCTGGCCTGCTTGGCCATCCAGATGTGGCGGTATCACTGAGGCTGTCCAGATGTGGGCTGCCACCTTACGATGCTGTCTGCAAGCAGGGTGCCACTGTGGGACTGGGGTGTCCAGCTGTGGGGTGTCACTGCAGGACACTGTCCAGATGTGGGGTGCCACTTTAGGTGCTGCTTGGATACGAGGGGTCACCTCCACGGGGTGCTAGGCGTGGGCTGCCACCGTCTCTACATCCAGCTGTGGGTGCCACCGTCACCACTCACTCCCGTGTCCCGCCGCTCTGGTGAAATCCATCATTTTCCCCTAAAAAAGGGAAAAAAACAATTTTTTTTTGCTCCGATTTGGAAAATCCTTGAAAATACCCCAAGAAAAAAGAAAAATTGCTGAATTTTGCCCTTTTTTTGGCCCCCTCAGCCCACGTTGACTTGGCCCCATTTCCCGTGGGATGTTGCAGGAGCCTTGGGGAAGTTCTGCGTCCCTTGGAGGGGAGGTCTGAGAGGAGGATGGAAGGGAGGATGATGAAGGAGAGGTTTGAAGGATGGAGTGGTTGGAGAGGAGGAAGATGGAGGTTTGGGGAGAGGATGAAGGTTTGGGTGGAGGATGGAAGTTTGGAGGAGGAGGATGAAGGTTTGAGTGGAGGATGGAGGTTTGAGGAGGAGGACGGAGGTTTGAGGAGGAGGACGGAGGTTGGAGGAGGAGGATGGAGGTTGGAGGGGGAGGATGGAGGTTTGAGGAGGAGGATGGAGGTTGGAGGAGGAGGATGGAGGTTTGGAGGAGGAGGACGGAGGTTTGAGGAAGAGGATGGAGGTTTGGGGAGAGGATGGAGGTTTGAGGAGGAGGATGGAGGTTGGAGGGGGAGGATGGAGGTTTGAGGAGGAGGACGGAGGTTTGAGGAAGAGGATGGAGGTTTGGGGAGAGGATGGATGTTTGAGGAGGAGGATGGAGGTTGGAGGATGGAGGTTTGAGGAGGAGGACAGAGGTTTGAGGAGGAGGACAGAGGTTTGGAGGAGGAGGACAGAGGTTTGGAGGAGAATGGAGGTTTGGGGAGAGGATGGATGTTTGAGGAGGACGGAGGTTTGAGGAGGAGGATGGAGGTTTGAGGAGGGTGGAGGTTTGAGGAGGGTGGAGGTTTGGAGGAGGAGGACAGAGGTTTGAGGAGGAGGATGGAGGCTTGAGAAGGAGGATGAATGTTTGAGGAGGAGGATGGAGGTTTGGAGGAGGAGGACGGAGGTTGGAGGAGGAGGATGGAGGCTTGAGGAGGAGGATGGAGGTTGGAGGAGGAGGATGGAGGCTTGAGGAGGAGGATGGAGGTTGGAGGAGGAGGATGGAGGCTTGAGGAGGAGGATGGAGGTTTGGAGGAGGAGGATGGATGTTTGAGGAGGAGGATGGAGGCTTGAGAAGGAGGTCGGAGGAGGAGGATGGAGGTTTGGAGGAGGACGCAGCTCCTGGCCTGGGTAACCATGGCAATGCAGCGCTGGAGCATCCAGCGCCCGCTCCTTCCCTCTCCTCGTTAACAGGCCCTGCCGCGCTCCTGCCAGGCAGACGAGATTTATCTTGATTAGCCAAACCCGCTCGCCCACCACCCCGAGCGGCTGCTGCCGAAGCCGGGGAGCCGGGCTGGGTTTTCCCAGCCCTGGATGCTGCTCGGGGTGGGGGGCGAGATGCCTCCCGCCCCCTCCCCGCACCCCGCCGAGCATCGCTCAGAGCTCCCCTGGCCAGGGAGGGGACCTTAACGAGTGGATGCTCTAATGAAGGATCTCACCGATGCTCTCCCCAAACAAAGGTGGTTTGAGCCCTCCCGTGGCCCAACCCCGGTAAAATTTGGGGACACGCACCACAGAGACACCGCGGTGGGCTACAGCACCCTCGTTTGGGGGGAAACAGGGCAGAAAAGGCACTTTCTGGCCTTGACTCCTGGACTCCCCCCACCCCTGACGCTGCGTTTCGGGCCCCTTTTCAGTTACGGGTGTTTTTTGGCTCGTGTCACCCCCCTGTCACCTGCTCCGGAGCGAAGGGGCTGCCGGGGCGGGGGGAACCACACGCTGTTGGCTTTAATTATCTCCCATAATCAGCTTCCAGGGGGGCGCGGGGGTGTCTGCGCCGTGCGGGGGGGCCGAGGAGGGGGGGTGAGGGTGCCAGGACACCCCCACGGATCGGGGTGCTCGGGGCGGCTGGTTTGCTGAAAGCATTTGAGAGCCACGTGTGGCACCTGGACACGCGTGTGCACGCGTGTGGAGTGGGGGGGGTGATGCTGAGCTGCTCCCGTCACCCGGTGCCACCCCCTGAGCAAGGTCCTGGTGTCGAGGGGGTGTCAGGACGATGCTCCCCCCGCCTTGAACGTGCGTGGTGGATGGTGCAAACTTCACCTGCCCCCCCCGGGGGGGCTGGGGGGGGGGCTGGAGGTGCTGCCCCCCCCCGCCCCCCCCCCGTGGCTTCGTCTCCCGCCGTGTTTTAACGAAGGGCACGCAGGGGTCAGGCTTGGGTGGCCCGAGAGCACCAGCACCGCTGGGCTGCCCTTGTGCTGGGAGGGGGGGACCCCCAGGTAAATGGGGGGTGCTGCCCCCAGCCCCCCTGGATGGGTTTTGTGCTTGGAGTGAGGGGGGGTTGGAGCGGCAGAGGGGGGTCTGGGGGAGCTAAAGGGGGTTTGGGGGGGCGGAGGGTGGTTTGGGGGCACTGAGGGCTCTGGGAATTTGGGGACCCCCCCCCCCGGTGTGTGGTTGGGGGGTGCTGGTGTGATAAAGGGGGTGGGTTTGGCCAGGGGAAGCGGCTTTGGGGAGGGGGGGGGGCTGTCCCTGGGATGTGCCCCCACATAAGAGGGGCTGGGAGGGGGCGTTTTGGGGGTGTTCTGCATCCTGGGGTGGGTCTGCAGGGGTCTGCACCTTGGGGGGGGTGTTTTTTGGGGGGATCCTCTGTGTTCGGGCCATGTGCTCTGTGCACATGTGTGTTCACACGTGTGCGTGTTACCCGTGTGCTCACACGCAGGCGGTCAAGGCCCCCTTGGCACATGCTGCAGCGTTTTGAGGGGGCGGGGGGCCCGCACGGAGCCCCCCAGGTTTGCGCCAGGGCACGGACGAGCCTCCTGGGTTTGGGGACGCACCAGCTGCGTTTCAGCCCCCACGAGCCCCACGGCGGTTGTGCCACGCGTGTGCGGATCCACCGGCAGCCGGCGTGTGCGTGTGCCGCATGCCGCAGCTCGCGGGGAGCCCCAAATCCCCCTTTTACGGCCCCAAATCGCCATTTCACGCCCATTTCCAGAAAAGCCCGTTTCCGACTCGTTCCCTCTGAGGAGCCGCCGTGACTCAGTTTCCCCCAGCGCCGACGTGGCCGCGGGTCGTGTCCCCTCGCTGCCGCCGCAGCCGCGTCCAGTCTCCCCCGGGACCCTTAAAAAAGCCCCGTAAGTGTTAAATTTTGGTACTTTAATTCAAAATATAAAAGTAATGTCGGCAGAGAAGATCCATCGCAATCGGTCGTGTGTGCACGCGTGACAGGTGTGTGTGTACACGCGTGTTACACGCATGTGCCGTGCCGGAGCCCTGCGTGGGACAGCCCAGCCCCGCCAAGCCCTGGAGAAGCTGAAATTAATTAATAAGGTGTAAAAATGAGGAGGAAAAGGGCAAAATGAGCAGCACTGGGCTGAGGGTCCTCCCCGGAGCCCCCCCGCGCCCCATCCCCTCCCGCCAGAGACGTCCCCAAATTCCCAAATTGGGGCATTTTTGCTTTGAAATGAAAAGCCCCTCCGAGAACTTTGCCTCGAGGAGAAAATAATGAGAATAATTCTACTAATAGTAACAACGACAATAACAGTGAGTGATATTAAGTAAATAATAAGTGAATAAAAAGTTAATAAGTGAATAAAAAGTGAATAATAAGCAGATAATAATAGTAACAATAACAGAAATAGTAATAACCGCATTGAGGAGATAATAATAATTATATTACTAATAATAACAACAATAATGAATAATGAGAAGTATTAATAAGTAATAAATAAATAGCAGGTAAATAAGTAAATAGTAGGTAAATAAGTGAATAGTAAATAAGCAAATAATAATAACAATAACAGAAATATTAATAGTATTAGCAATGATAATAATGAAAATAAAGAAAACAAAAATAACAATAATAATTATTAAAAATTAAAATCTTCAGCGGGGGGAGGAAATAAAGGGCTTTTCGGTTTCTCCCCCCACCCCGCGCTATACCCGAGCGGGCGGCGCGGGGGCTCGAACCGGGGTGACGCGGCGCGGGGGGCGCGGGCGGGGCCGGGGGGGCTCGTTCGCGGTGAGTTATCGCGGAGCGGAGCCGAAGGTGCTGGGGGGGGGTGGCCGGGGGCGGCCGTAAAGGCGGCACCGGCAGCGCGCGGTGCCGGCTCCCGGGTCGTCAAGCGCCGAGAGCCGGGAGGTCCCCGCGGCCGCGGCGGGACGGGCCCGGCTCGGGGCGCCGGGAACCCGCGGAGGACGTGTCCGGCAGCAGCGGGGGGGCTCCGGGGCCTGCCCCCGGCCACGGGCTCTCGGCATTTTCGTTATTATTATTATTACTAATTATTATTATTATTATCTAAGTGTTTTATTAAGTATTATTATTTTTATTTTAATTATTATTTTCTCTCTTATTTTTCCCTCTCTTAAATACCGACAGACAAGAGGCTTTGAGGTGAAGGCGGCGGGGGCGGCCCCTGCGCACCCCAACCCACCCGGCTGGGGGGTCAAGCGGGTTTTCAAACCACCCAGCGGAGCCAAAGGCCGGCCTGGGGGGGGGGGGGCGGTACGGAGGGCACCCCCGGGCTGTAACGAGGGTCAAACCGGCGAGTTCCCGGGGGGGGGGTCTGGGGGTGGGTTTTATCTGCCGGGGTGGAAGGGGAGCAGCTCGCTGGGGTTACGGAGGGGGGGGGCGTGTGGGGCCCTAAAGCGGGTCAAGTAGAACGATGGGATGTCGGAGACCGCGCGTGCGTTTGGTGTTCCGGGGTACGAGGCGTTACACGTCCTCCGCGGAGTGTAGAGTACGCGCCATGGAACATACGGCGTGTTTCTTACGGATGTAGTGCAGAGAGTGTACGTTACAGATTCCGTCTAATATATTGAATTCTATGGTATTATGTACCGTATGTGGTAACGCATACGAGAAGAGATTAGATTACATATTATCCGTTATAGATACGCTATACTAGATGCTATATGCTATATGCTATATGCTATATACTATATTCTATATGCTATATACTATAGAATATAGAATATAGAATATAGAATAGAGTATAGAGTATAGAATATAGAATATAGAATACACACTATATAATATATAATACACAATGTCTAATATCTACTATCTACTATCTAATATCTAATATCTAATATCTAATATATACTATATAATACATAATATATAATTAATATATAATATCTAATACACAATATCTAATATATAATACTCAATATCTAATACACAATACACAATATCTAATAAATACACAATATCTAATACACACAATATCTAATGCACAATATCTAATGCACACAATATCTAATGCACACAATATATAATGCACACAATATATAATGCACACAATATATAATGCACAGTATATAGTGCCCGACACTCAGTATCGTACACACTCCTGCACGCCGCAGAGGGCACCTGACGCCCGGTGCGTTCTCTATTTCCCGCGACGCGGACGGGTGAGAGGAACCCGCCAGACCCGAAACCTCCCTCATTCATCCGGCACAACCCCCCCGCGGCCGGCCCCGCTGCTCCAACCCACCGGCCGATGCTCCCCGAGACCCCCCCCGAACCGCCCCCCACCTCCCGGGCACGGGAAAAACAAGCGCAAAAATTCCTCCTCACCCCCCTCCCGCCCCCGCTTGCGGTTTTTTTTTTTTCCCCCCAAAGCGGTTCTGGGCCCCAGCCCCCCCGGCCCCGGCAGACCCCCGCCGCGGGCGCCCCTCGCACCTACCAGCGCTCGGGACCCCCGCCTGGAGCCCCTCGAACTGCTCCCAAATCTTGGCGATTCGCCCCCAAACTCCGGCAGTTTCGCTCCGCTCCGGCGGCTTCGAACGCGGCGGCGGCGGCAAAACGCCGAGAAACGAAGATTTCCCGGAGATTTGCCCGAAATTGCTCTTTTTTTGCTGCTTTTCAATTTTTTTTCCCTTTCTTCTTCTTTTTCTTTTTTTTTTTTTTTTTTTGGCGCGATCCCTTCCGTGGGCAGCGGGAACCGGGGCGGGGGGCGGGGGGGGACCCCCCGCGCTGTGAAACCACTTGAAAAACAGAAGGAGAAATAATTAAAAATAGCCCCCCAGCCCCGCGCCGAGCTGCGCCGACGCCCCCCCCCCGGCAACCCCCGCCCTCCCGCCCCCCAAATCCCCCCTCCCCAGGACACGGGGGTGGGGGAGCTGGAAACTCCGCGGGGCTGAACCCCCCCATCTCTGCGCATCCAAGCGGGGATTTTCCTGCCCCGCGCTGCAAAACCGCGCTTTTTCCCGCTGGAAAAGAGCAAGAAAAACCCTTTAAAAATGCCGGTTCTGCGCCCGCCGCCGCCTCCGCGGGGTTTTTTCGGGCTCCTCCGGGGAGGGAGCGACATGAAGTGGCTTTTTCGGATTTTTTTTTTTTTCCTCCCTTGTTTACAGCTCCAGAAGGCAAAAGGGCCATAAATCTCGGGGAGCCCCCGGAGACGAGCGCATTTGTATGCGCCGGGAGAAGCCGCTAATCCCTCGGCCCATTAGCGCGGCCGCGAGCGGGAGTTCCGCTGCCCGTTAACTCCCGCTTAAATTCTGCAGGAAAAGGGCAGCGCGAATCCACAGCCGTCCGGTGGTTTGTCAGCCGGGGGTGGGGGGGACACGCACGTTCCCCCCCGCACCCCGGCGCGGCCCAAAGCGGCGTTTTGGTTTTTCTCTATTTTTATTTTTTTTTTTTACCCCACAAGCCCGGAGGCTGCGCAGCGCAAGGAGGGGGGTCGGGGGGGGGGTGGTGTTTGAGGGGGGGTGAAATAAAAATGGTCCCACGGGGGTGGAGAAGGAGTGGGGTGAGGAGGGGGACTGGGGGGCTGCTGGGGCAGGGGATAGGACGGGCAGCGGGCAGGGACAGGCAGGGGGTGGGTACGGGAAGGGACAGGCAGGGGCAGGCGGGGGCAGATACAGGCAGAGACAGGTTCAGGCAGGGGGCAGAGGCGGGCAGGGGCAGGTACAGGCAGCAGCAGGTATGCTCAGGGGGCAGAGATGGGCAGGTACAGGCAGGGGGCAAGGGGCAGGGGCAGTGACGAGCAGGGGCAGGTACAGGCAAGGGCAGAGATGGCCAGATATGGACAGCGGCAGGGACAGGCAGGGGTAGGTACAGGCAGGGGGCAGGTACAGGCAGGGGGCAGGTACAGGCAGGGGCAGAGATGGCCAGGTATGGACAGGGGCAGGGACAGGCAGGGGTAGGTACAGGCAGGGGGCAGGGACAGGCAGGGGGCAGGGATGGGCAGGGGCAGAGATGGACAGGGGTTGGGGACGGGCAGGGGCAGGTACAGGCAGGGGGTAGGGTTGGTCAGGGGCAGGTACAGGCAGGGGTAGGTACAGGCAGGGGGCAGGTACAGGCAGGGGCAGAGATGGGCAGGGGGTGGGGACGGGCAGGGGGCAGGTACAGGCAGGGGGCAGGGACAGTCAGGGGCAGGTACAGGCAGGGGGCAGGGATGGGCAGGGGCAGGTACAGGCAGGGGGCAGGGATGGGCAGGGGCAGGTACAGGCAGGGGGCAGGGACGGTCAGGGGCAGGTACAGGCAGGGGGTAGGGTTGGTCAGGGGCAGGTACAGGCAGGGGGCAGGGACGGGCAGGGGCAGGTACAGGCAGGGGCAGGCAGGGCCCTGCCCATCTGTATGCCGCGCACACTCCCCGCTCTTTCTTAATAGGCTTTTTATATATATTTTTTCCTCGCTCCCATTCTCCTCGCCCATTAGCGGATCGATGCCCCCCCCCCCGCCAGCCCCTCTCCTCCAGAGCCGTTCCGGCAGCTATTTCCTTTCACTAATCAATGCTTTCTTCTCCTCCATCTCCCCTTCCTCCCCTTTCCTTCCTCCCCCCCTCCTTCTCCTCATCGTCATGCTCCCTCCCTTCAGCGACCCACTTCCCCCCCCCCAGCACCCTAAAAACCCCCAACCCACGAGTGGGAGCGACAAGCTTCTCTCTCCCCCTCAGCAGGCACCAGCACCCCCCTCCCTCCTCATCCTCACGCCCCCCGCCCTGAGGCAGCGCGCAGATAATGCGAATTTTTGTGAATTTTTTTTTTTTTTTTAATATATTGTCTTTTTTTTCGCCATTTCTCCCCCCTCCCCTTCCCTCCTTCGCCCGTGAAAGCGTTAAAGGTAGGAGCCCGGCAGCCAGCAGCAGGCTTTTGTGGGGCTGATTTATGACTTCAATCTTGGTTCACCCAGAGTTCACGGGGATTTGCTGTTCCTGAGGGCTAAAAGATGGTCTCACTTGACAAGTGTGACTATTGGAAATGCCTCTCCCGCTCCCTCGCTCTCCCAACCGCTGCCGTTCCAACCCGTAAAAGCTTTTTCTAATTGAGAAGGAGACTCAGGGGCTGTGTGTCCGTCCCCCCCCCCCTCCTTGGAGGTGGAAAAAGGGGCTCGGCACCCCGAAACTTCCACCCGATGGGGCTGGGGGGGCGTTGGAGGGGGGAGATGGACGGCGGTGGCTGCGGGGGTATGACAGCCCCCCTCCCCAAGCCCGAATTCCCAAGGGAAATACAAATAACCCCCCCCCACCCCGCTGCCCCCCAAATTCCTCCCCAGCCCCCGCCGCCCCCGCGGGTTTTAAACGAGTAAAATAGTTTATGGAAGGCACCGGGGTCTTCAACTCCCGCAGAAGCATCGACCATAAATTACCCGACGTGACTCGCTTCCCAATGCGCCCAGCGCCGGGTCCAACCCCCCCGGCACCTCCCCGCGGCCCCCCCAGCCCTTCCTCCCCCCCCAGCCCTTCCTCATCCTCCTCCCGCATCCCGAATCTTGCGTGTGTGTGTGTGTGGGGGGTGTGTGTGTGTCTCTCTTATTTTTTTTCCACTCTGTTCCACGAGCATCCGCCCGCCTTTGGCTGTAAAATAACCCTTGTGGGGATGTTAATAAGATGCAAATTTGAGCGGCGGCTAATCGCGTTCCGGGCCAGCGCACGCGTGTGGGAGCATGTGCGTGTGCGCGCGTGTACGTGTGTGCACACGCCTGATTGATGCTCCGAGGTAACGAAGCGGTTGGTGCCGGCGCAGGATGCGGCCCCAGTTCCAGTGCAACAGCTGGATGGATGCGCCATAACCTCCCTGTATATACGTCCCTATAGGTCCCCGCGTGGGTGTCTATAACCCTGGGCACTGGAGGGTGCTGGGGTGCTCGTGGGGGTGCTCCAAGCCCCCCCAAATGTGTGGTGTGGCCACGTACACCCCGTTCTGCGCCAATGGCCTCTCCCTTCTACACCATCCTTTGCGTCGGGGGAATTCTATACGTGCCGACTGCGGAGACGCGCGTTTGGTGATGGCAGGAGCAGCGCTGGGGGCGTGGGTATAGGGGGGGTGTCTAAGGAGGGAGCTACAGTGTCCGTGGGGCTGGGTGTCCCCTTATCCCTATGGCTGCAGTTCTATACATCCCCATTTCCGTATGGCTGCAGTTCTATACATCCCCATTTCTGTATGGCTGCAGTTCTATACGTCCCCATTTCCGTATGGCTGCAGTTCTATACGTCCCCGTTTCTGTATGGCTGCAGTTCTATACATCCCCGTTTCTGTACAGCTGCAGTTCTATACATCCCTGTTTCCATATGGCTGCAGTTCTATACGTCCCCATTTCCATATGGCTGCAGTTCTATACGTCCCTGTTTCTGTATGGCTGCAGTTCTATACGTCCCCATTTCCGTATGGCTGCAGTTCTACACATCCCCGTTTCTGTATGGCTGCAGTTCTATACGTCCCCATTTCCGTATGGCTGCAGTTCTATACGTCCCCGTTTCTGTATGGCTGCAGTTCTATACGTCCCCATTTCCATATGGCTGCAGTTCTACACATCCCCGTTTCTGTATGGCTGCAGTTCTATACGTCCCCATTTCCGTATGGCTGCAGTTCTATACGTCCCCATTTCTGTATGGCTGCAGTTCTATACGTCCCCGTTTCTGTATGGCTGCAGTTCTATACGTCCCTGTTTCTGTATGGCTGCAGTTCTATACGTCCCCATTTCCATATGGCTGCAGTTCTATATGTCCCCGTTTCCGTATGGCTGCAGTTCTATATGTCCCTGTTTCTGTATGGCTGCAGTTCTATACGTTCCCGTTTCCGTATGGCTGCAGTTCTATACGTCCCTATTTCCATATGGCTGCAGTTCTATACGTCCCCGTTTCTGTATGGCTGCAGTTCTATACATCCCCATTTCCATATGGCTGCAGTTCTATACGTCCCTGTTTCTGTATGGCTGCAGTTCTATACGTCCCCATTTCCGTATGGCTGCAGTTCTATACGTCCCTGTTTCTGTATGGCTGCAGTTCTATACGTCCCCATTTCCATATGGCTGCAGTTCTATATGTCCCCGTTTCCGTATGGCTGCAGTTCTATACGTCCCTGTTTCTGTATGGCTGCAGTTCTATACGTCCCCATTTCCGTATGGCTGCAGTTCTATACGTCCCTATTTCCATATGGCTGCAGTTCTATACATCCCCATTTCCGTATGGCTGCAGTTCTATACATCCCCATTTCCATATGGCTGCAGTTCTATACGTCCCCGTTTCCGTATGGCTGCAGTTCTATACGTCCCTGTTTCTGTATGGCTGCAGTTCTATACGTCCCTGTTTCTGTATGGCTGCAGTTCTATACATCCCCATTTCCGTATGGCTGCAGTTCTATACGTCCCTGTTTCTGTATGGCTGCAGTTCTATACGTCCCTGTTTCTGTATGGCTGCAGTTCTATACATCCCCATTTCCATATGGCTGCAGTTCTATATGTCCCCGTTTCCATATGGCTGCAGTTCTATACGGCCCTGTTCTATACATGGAGGTATTTGCCTGGGGGCAGGGCGCTGAGTGGGGTCCCCCAGTTGTGCCAGTCAGGGCTCAGGGGGATGTCACCTCACCAAGGGGGTCTCCAGGTCACCCCCAAAGGGGAAGGACCCCACCGAGAGCAGCCGCAAAGGGCAAATTGTGGGGCAGAGCCGGGGGGGGGTGCCCTGCAGAGTCCCCCCACCTCAGGCCCCTCTGCTCCACCACCCTCCCCAGCCAGGACCCCGAGGGTCCCGAGGGTCCCGTGGGTGGCAGGGGCTGGGCTCAAGGTCACCCTTCCTCTTCCAGCATCTCCCAGGGGACCCATTTGAGGGCTCGTCATCCCCCAACCTGATGGGCAGGAGCACATCCCAGCGGACCCCCCCCAGATAACCGCCCCCCCCAGCCCCTTCCACCCCCCCGCAGCTCCCACGCCCGGCCCTTCTCGTGGGATTTATCCCCAGTGAAGCCGCCGGTCCCGGGGATGCCGGTACCCAGAAAACATCCGCAGCCGAGCGCCGCCGTGGTGCTGCCGATGGTGGATCCTCCACACCCCCCACCCCCTGCCACCCACCTTCCCCAAACCTGGAGTTACTGGAAATCCACCCAGGCCCCATTCCGGGCTTCTTTTAAACCTCAATTAATTTCCTTAAAATGATGATTCTTGTGGAAACGAGCTTTAATCCAAAACACCGAGCCTAACTCCCGGCTCTCCATCGCGGAATTTGATTTTCCCGTCGCTTCGGTTCCCCGAGCGTTCACGCGGGCACGGCGGCATGGCGAGCGGGGTGCGGGGACACGGAAAGACGGACCGGAGGAAGGGAAGGTGGGAGGAGAGCGGAGTAGCCCCACTCGGGCCCCGCGACCCCCCGACTCCCCCGGATTTAACCCCATCCCCTGCTGCTGGGGGGAACTGGTGAGGGTCCGCCTGGCAGGGAAAATTCCGGCTGACCTAAAATGTCATCCAAATCCGCCAGCTCGGCACAACCTCCGGCACCCTGCGCCTGTCCCTCTGCTCCCGTATCACACCGGGGCAGATGTGGGATGTGATGCTGCTCCCCGCCTCGCTCCATCCCTTCTGGGGTGGGTTTGGGGTCGCTGTCCCCTCCAGCTCCAGCCCAGCCCCGGGGCTGGACCAGCCCCGGGAAGGGGAAGCTGGAGTCGGGCACCGGCAGTGAGAGAATCCCGCGGGGTTCAGCTGCTTTGGGAAAAAACCCTCCATCGGGTCCTGGGGGTTTTGCTCTGGTGGGGGGGGGATCCCCCCAAAACCGCCTCGTACCCGCCCCGCCAGCACCCCCCCTCCTCCTCCCCGCGGGTTATTGTTTCCTAAGCAAATAGAGATGTAAATATATGGCAGCTCCCGGGCGGCTTTGACCCGGCAGCGCGGCGCAATTCTCGCTGCCATTTACACGTCCGCGTCGCCCTTATTTATTTTTATTAAAATACTTGAAAAAAAAAAAAATAATAGCCAGCAAAAAAAGAAAAACCACCCGAAACACCCAAGCAAGGCGGCGGAGCGGAGCCCTGGGCTCTGCGGGCTGCCGGGAATCGAGTGTATTTTCTTTTTTCCGGGCGAACACTGGCCTCTTGTTCTTCGAATGGCTTTGCCATCTTGCGGCTCTGGGGAAGGAGGGGCCTCACCCTCCGCTCACCCCCATTCATCACCCGGACAGCCCTCGCTTGCCGAGGCCTCTCACCCTTTTCATCTCCCGGTTCGGCTGCGGCCGCCCCGCTCCCGCCTCGCACAATGATGCCGCCGCCGTCGCCCGGCGCATCCCCTCCCCGGCGCGCCCGCGTCCCGCTCGCCGGCATCTCGGAGGGGCCGGAGGATGGGGGACCCTTCGCCGGGGCGCCGGCGTGATAACAAAACTCCCAGATATTTTTTATTGCCCCTTCCAAAATGAGGAAATGTCCTGATTGAAGGAGATAATCAATATTTCATCAGGGACAGAGCGGGTCCGCGGGGTGCGGAGCAAAGACCCCCCAGCCCCGACCCTGGGCTGTGTCTCGAGGCTGCAAATAAAAGCAAAGGGGGGGAAATAAGGAGGAAAAGCGTAGATCTCCTCCCCGCCCGCGGAGGGGGGTGGTTTTCTCTCCGGCCGGTGTCGCAGTGTGGATGGAGGTGAGGTGGGCTACGGGGGTGCGTGTGGCCCAGGGGGTGTTCTCCCACCTTCTCACCTTCGTGAGTGGCTTTTCACCCCCGCAAGTGCGCCCGAGCCCCCCTTGCACACCGTGCGGGGAGCGGGAGGATTTACACCGCCTTGTGCTTTTAGTAAACCCCAACTGGTGGGGTAAGAGTTTTCCCGGGGCGGGCAGCACCCCGACTCGGTGCCACGAAATGCCGGTGCCCCGGCAGAGCCGCCCGCTCGGCTGGAAAATGGCTGCGGTGAGCGGGTTACGGCTCCATCCCCGGAATTAAATCACAGCTCCGCGCTAACTCGATGGCGCTTCGTACGGCGGAAAGGTCAAACGGGATTTGTGTGATGGTAACGAACGCTCCCAGGTAGCCTCTCCCCGTGCTAACGAGCCCCATGGCGGGCTTGCAGGGCACGACGTTGCCCCCAGCCCTGTCACGGCTCCAGATTTGCACCCACCCGGCGAGGATTTGCACCCTCGCGCTCAGGCGTGCAATGGGGCTGCGGGGAGGAGGGTGCGCGTGCGAGACGATGGCCACGTGCAAGGTGAAGCTCACATGCGGGAGGTGGCCACGTGCAGGGCGGAGGCCACGGGAGCGGGTGTTGGTGCCAAAGCATCGCCCCAGCTCGCCTCGCCCATCCGTGCACCAGCCACCCATAAAGGCACCTACTGGGGCGTGGGTCGGGCAGGGTGAACGCTGATTCCACCTGAATTCCTCCCTGTTCGGGCAGTTCCCGCCCTGCCGTGGATGGCTTTGGGCGCCCAGAGCTGCTGGAGGGTGTCCAGAGCATCCCCTCAGCCCAGCCCACGGGGGACCCATGGGAGACCCACGGGGGACCCATGGGAGATCTACGGGGAACCCATGGGAGACCCACAGGGAACCCATGAGAGACCCATGCGGGACCCATGGGAGACCCATGGGAGACCCAGGGGTTGTCAAAAATCCAGGAGAAGCGCCCAAATCCGCCTCCGGCTGCAGATGGCCCCGTATAGACTGGTCTATACGTCGCCCCGGCACTCCGGGAAGGGAGGCAGCCGGCCCTGAGGAATTCAACTGGAACCACCACGGGGAGAGGCAGAGGGCTCGTGAATTTGGGAAATTCGGCCCCAAACCCGCCCATTCCCGCTCTGGCTTCACGCGACAGAGATTTACCTCAAGTTTCTGCGCCTCCTCCCACGCCGCTGAGCAAACAACGGCTGATAAATAAAAACCCCACCTGCTTTGAAATCTTTTTTAATAGATTCCCCCCAAATCCCGGCAGCCCATTAGCATTCAAGGCGTGGGGAGCGGGCGCTCGGTGCCGCTGCGTGACCTTTGCTTGCACCCGGTGCCGGGGAAGAGCCCGGCGTGGCGGCTGCGCCGGTGAGCGCGGGGGCTCGCCATGCAGATTCTAATTTGGCGATTACTGTCACAAAGTCATTTGTCAGCCGCCCCGGGGAGACTCGGCGGACGTCAGCCCTCCGATGCTCCTTATTGCTGGCTTAATCTTTACAGATTGAATTAAGATTGGGGGACTTTATCAGCGGATGGAGCCGGGTGAAGGGTTACGCGCGGGTTTCATTTGTTCGGTGATGGGAAGGACGGCGCCTTCCACCCCGCCGAACCCGAAAGAAAATAAAAATAAGCCCCAAACCCAGCCACGAGCTCCCAAACCCACCGACTACCCCGTGATCAAACCGCCTTCGAGACGCTCTTTGGAGTAAAACAAGATGGATGGAGCATCCTTCCCCCAGCCCGCGGAGCAGCGGCGGTCGCCCTCCACCCTGGTATTAATTCTGCTATGAAATTAAATAACGCGGAGGGTTGCGCTGCTTTCATTAAGCGTCGTGGGCGAACGAGCTCCGAGCAGCGCACTAATTAGCACCAGGCAGGAGCGATGTCCCCCCCGCCCCGGCCGCTCCCCCCTTTTTCTTGCTTATTAATGGCTGTGAGTAATAAACGGACTTCGGGGGGGTTGAGGTGGGGACGTGGGTGCTCGCGGACCTGGGGGCACCCCCCTGCCTCGGTCCCCGAGCTCTCACCCCTCTGAAGGAGCGGGGAGGAAGAGGAGGGTGGGGGTCATCCCCTCCTGCTGCTGTTGGGGGGCAACAACGAGCATCCCAAGGAGGGAATGTGTCCCGCCAAGGAGGTCGGGGCTGGGGTAAGAACCGCTGGTAAATCCTGAGGGAAGCCGCGGCCGGAGCGGGACGTTTTGGGATGAAGATGAAGGGAAATCGGGGTGCCCCTGGGACATTTGGGCCTGGCTTTGGTGGAGAAGCTTAGTTCAACGTGGCTGTGGGATGTGAACCCCTGATCACCGTTAGTCCGGGCTCCCTCTGGAGTCGGTGGAGAGAACTGGCACCAATCAGGAAAGCCCCAAAGCGACCCAATCCCTTCCCGTTCCAGGAGCTGGCCTAACTTTTCGCTAAGTCAGGCTAGAAGGGGAAAGGCAAGGCTTAACCGTGAGGTCAGGCTTATCGCTGCCATCCCCATCACCCATCACCGCGCTTCAACCACCGCCGGGAGCGGGCGGCCGGGTACCGACGGGCAACCGCTCCTTCACGGCGACGTCCTCATCCGCCCGGCCTTTACTGGGAAGGGATGGGTTTAAACTCTGCGCCTCAAAGCCGAGAACCCTTCCTCAAAACCGCGCTGCTGCTCGTTAGGGTAATTCGCTTTGCTCGCTCCGTTTGCAACGCGGCCGGCTCATCCCCGCGGCTCCTGGGAGGACTCGGCCGCGCTCGAGGATTATTGAGTTTCACGCTGAGCTTCGCGTTCGACCTGCTGGGGTTTAGGAGAGCTCAACTATTTTCCACCCTTTTTCTCGCCCCGGCAAACAGGAGTTTGGGTTACATCGCCGCGGGAAGCACCTCGCCCCCGCTGATTTCCCCCCTGTGCCCCGTTCTTCTCGTCTTTTTAAAGCCCGCTGGCTTTGCACGTCAACGCCCGGGCTCGGCCGGAATATTTGGGATGTTCCTGCTGTATTTTCCCTTCAAAGGTCCAAATTTCCCTTGAAAATCCCCAACGAGAAACCGGAAAGAGGCACTTTCACCCCAATTTGCTCCAAAAACACGCAGAGCTGGGGGATTTCGGCTCGCTCCGAGCTTTAAGGGGAGAACTTGCTTCAAGCTCGGCTTTTTGGGCTTAAAAGCGTGGACTTTGGCATCCAGCCCTGGGCTTTAATGGTGTTGGGCGGCTCGGGCTGACCTTTGTTTTGCAAGGCAATGCTTCACGGCTCCGGCTCAGCTTCTCGGAGCCGCCTGCCCGGGGTTGTTGGCTTCCCGGTAAGATTCATGGGACCCATAAAAACATCAGTTTTCTTTTCTAAACAAAGCTGTTGCCGGCCGTTTGCAGGGGAGAGGCCGGAGGAAGGGAGGGAGGGATGGAGGGAGGGCGCCGGGCATTTTTTTTTTCTTGAGCTTTTGAGCTGTTTATTTTGTTGCTGTAAATAAGGCGGCGGTGCCGGCAGAGCCTCGGGGTCGAGGCCACCTCCTGCCCGTCTCTCAGCAGCTCGTCGCGCACACGGGGAGCGATGGGGGTTGTAAAATGGGCTGCGAAGGGATGCTTTGCCCCAGCACCTCCCGGTCATCCAGGAGGGTTGTGTCTCCTTTGGACGTGCTCCAGGTTGCAACCCGGAGCAACGCTGGCCTTCTGGAGGCTGCTCCTCATTCAAGTTCTTCTTCCAAAGGGATGGAAGCCCCTTCCCTCCTCCTGGAAGTCAGCTGGTCACTTGAGACCCCTCCACACGCGAAAGTGTGGGCAATCAGCCGAAGGGTGGGATGCTCCCCCGGCTCTTGGTTACTCACTCCCCTGCAGGACATTGTCCATCCTCTTCCCAGCCCCAACCGGGAAAGCGGGGGAACTGCGGGAAGCGATCTGCTGCCTCCCGTAAGCCGCGGCTCGCGGCGGGGAATTGCCCATGTCGAGGGAGATGCTCTTCGGGAGGAGCTGAGCGGAGAAGCTCGTCTTTGCTAACGAACCTGAGGGCATCTACGGTAAAGAGAGATGGATCCTGACCGAAACGCCGGGGGACGGGCAGTAAATTACCTTCCCCTGACGGAGAAGCACTTTCATTTGGACCGAAGTGCACTTTGCATGCATTTTGCATGCTCTTTAAATGCGCTTTAAATTAATGCACTTTCAACTCAAACCCTTAGTTAATTCAGATTCGCCTGCCTGAGTGTTCCCTCGCAGACACATCCCCGCTGCAGCACCCAATCCAACGCCCTTCGAAGCTGAGAGAAGGGCCTTCGGGGTGGCTTCATCTCATGCCCTACGACCAAAACCAGAGTGTTGGGTCCAATCTCCTTCTATCCCTGGAGAGAGGTGGCACCCACAGGTTTGTCTTCCAAAGGACAGGAGATGACCCACATCTAGTGGTCCACCTTTCTCCACAGACCCTGGAAGGAGCTGACATAACCCATCCAGACCAACATTTTCTATTTAAATAAGAAAAAACCGCAGCTAGTGCTGGAAGAAACCATTCACCCTCCCTAGACGTTCCTTCACTTCAAGGAGTGAGGCGGAGCCGGCCCAACCTGCATGAGGCAGCGCAGAAGACAAGGACGTGGTGACGGAGAGGCTCCAGCAGATCCCTGATGGGACGGGGCTCTGCTGAGCTAATTTCTGTCTGAGTTTTTCACCCGATCCGCTCACCACGTGCCAAGGCCATGGGATGCAAGCGCATCCTGGCAGGAGCCGCCATCCAAAACGCGGCCGTAGCGCCGCCCCGTCTGCGGGGCGGCGAGGTGCTCAGCTCTCTGTCGTCTCCACGATGCCTCCCAAAGGGAAATAATTTATTTAGCTCCCGTCCTACCTCCTTCCCCCTGTATTGATCCATTGCCAATTGGCTGTTCTGCAAGAGAAATGAAGCCGACAGCCACGGGATGAGCTGTTAACGCGTCAGCAGACTCTGGAAAGGACAAAGTCAAGGGGATACGCTCGTCCTCTGCGGCAGGAGGACTTTGCCAAGCTGTTTCTGGAAGGAGGTGAAGATGTTTGGGGTCTGGTGCCTCCCCGGCCTCACGTGGGCGGTGGGATGTGGGTGGGCAACCCTGCTGGTGTGGGAATCTTTGTGGGTTCTTCTCGGTGCCTCCTTGAACGGCTGTGGCATTGCGCAGGCCAGGTCCTCGCTGGGGCTGCTTTCGTTTTGGATCGGGGGGGTGTGATTTCATGACCTGAATTAGTCTTGTGGACACTTCTCAATGTTGGTCATCCAAGAGCTGTGCCTAAATGAGGAGCTTCCTGCCCAAACTCCTCTACACGGTCAACGCAGGGAGACCAGCTCCCCCGAGTCCTAAGGAAGGGCTGAGTTCAGGTGCTCATTGCGAACCCACCAGGAATCTCCCAAAACATGCCCAAAATAAACATCTTTCCTCCTTCCATGGGCCGGACAGGAACCGAACGTCCAGCTGAACCCAGCGCTGGTTAGTTGGCGAAGCAGAATGGATCGTGTCCTTCAGGAAGGTGGTTGAACCTCAGCCTCAGCATCCCTGGAAGGAGGAGAGAACTCCAGATCTTGGAGTGGGTCCATGAGGGAGGCGGGCACAGGAAGGCTGTAAGTCCTGGCTGCGCCGCGTCTTGGCAGGACCAGCGGCCCCGAGACGTATCTGTAAGGGGACATTCATCAGCATTAATCCAAATCAACTCCTAAAGTGGATTAGCCAGAGCCCATGAAGGCCCTTTCTGGACACTTATTCAGAATTACAGTTGGTTTAATTCAGTTGAGCTTAATTTGCAAAGCTAAACCGAATTAAGACCGGCTGCATTTTGAACGAGAAGGTCCACGCGCGGGTTTAATATAATTTATCTGGCCCGCTTTAAATTCACACCCTTAGCTGATCTATACGCCCCCGGGGAAGCAGCTCAAGGTAAAAATTACAGCATCTTGTCTTCGTTAGGGCTTGGCTGCGCTTGGTCTCAGCGAATCGTCCTCTCCCTGTCAGAGCCGTATGCTGGGCCGCCGGCCTGCCACCCGCCTGAGTTGTGGCCGCTCTGAGAGGTCCTTCACGGCGCAGCCGGCAGCGTGATGTGAGGCCAAACGATGTGCAAGGACAGGGCTGTGAGTGATGCAGCTACGCCCCGGGTGGAGCGATCCAGAAAATCACTCTGGGAGCATCCGCGTGTGTCTGATGCCAACCGGGACTATCAAGCACCTCGTGCGTGGAGGGGAGAAGGTCCTGATGAAGGTAAATGGGATTCTGAGGGACATTTGGTCAGGCTGAGGGAGGCGTAATGGGATGCAAAGCCCTTGGGGTGGGATTTTCCAGCCCTGAGCAGAATGAAGAGATGCTTGAAGAGGCAGGTGGGGTTGATGGGACACCTGGCCATGGTCACCAGTGCTTGGCAGGAGTGACCAGAGGATGCAACAGCCCAGGGCTCCAGGTATCTACACCCCGTCTGCAGGCACCAGCCAACGCCCAGGTCCTTACCAGACTCCGCGTTCATCAGGATTCCTCACCAGCCACATCATTTCACCACCTCCAGCTACAGCCCGATCCCCCAGACACCTCACCAGGGTCACCAAACTGGATCAGGCTGGAAGGAGGAGAATTTCCCAGCCTGGGTGTCTCCTGTAGCTACTGAGAGGTGCCTTCAGGGAGGGATTTGGCCGACTCCAGGCACAGGGGACCATGAACAGGATGGGACCCTCCAATCCTCCAAGGAAACGATATCTACAGTGGAGATCACACTGGAATTTGGCTGCAAATGACCCCGTCAAGCTGGGCACTGGGAGGGGAAATGCCTCCGCCAAGGCTTTGAGGAGGTTTCTTGTCTTCTCCTTATTAATCACAGCAAAGAAAGCCGGTCCCTTCCCCTCCCATAAATCTTGCAGTGGCGTCAGCCCTGTTCATCCGACCCTTGGCTCACGTCGCGTCCCAGCTCCGCTCTCACGACGGACGAACCAGGGAGAAAAACCGCCTGGCAGCACTGAGCTCCCGCGGGTGTCAAGCGCATGCTTAAAGTTAAGCAAACGTTTCCGTGCTCTGCCGAGCCCAGACATTAAAATCCTGAGGTTTGCTTTAAAGTCCTGAGATGAATTTCCTGGTGCCTCTGGAGGGTCTTTGCCTCTTCGAATGTAGAGGTGGGTTTTCTGTAGACGAGAGGAGGAGAGACTTTATCTTCTCGGGGAAAATTGAGGCTCCTGTCCTACGTCTAGGCAGACCCTGGTGCCTTTATCACGAGGCTCCTGACAACTAGTCCAGAAGCCCCAGAATACTGAACTCGGGAGGAGTTCTGAACATTTCAGTATTAACCTAAGTCTGCTGACTTCGATGGACCATCTTCAGGCGTGGTTGACAGGAACCCGGTGATCACAGACTAACCTCTCGCCTTTCGCTTGTCAGTGACGGAGAAGCAAAGCCCTCTCTGGACACAGAGGCCCGCGAGACATCTCTGACCAACTCTTTCCTACAGCTTTGCTCTCTGTCCATCCACCACCGCTCCATCTCCTCCACCCCGGACCAAAAGAGGAGGAGGAAGGTCTGGGGTTTGGCAGAGGCACGGAGCTGGCACAGCTCCCTGCGCCATCCCCCTTCTCCTCTAAATAAGGCCAAAATACCCCCTGTGTCTTCACAGCGAAGTGTCTTGTTTCCATTAGCTGATGGGCAGCTACCGAAGTACCTCAGCCGAGGGGTTTTAACGTGAGCCGCCCTCCAGGTAACCATCTCCTATCTCTTCAAAACACTTTATTACAAAGGCAAATGTATGGTTTAGCAATGCTCAGATGGCTACTTAGTGTCATGTTTATCCCAGGCCAGACGCTTCTTGAAATGAATGAGACTCTAAGATCCAGGTTCCCCCTTTGTTTAATGGACTTTAAGTTGTTTAAATCACCGGCTTCACTTAAACGTCTCACTTAAATAGGATGATCTATTTTTCTCCATTAAAAGTTCATTCATCACAACCGGGGATGAGTCCTTCCATGAGGCCCCGATGGAGAAAAAAACCATCCATGCTGGGTCATGGCCGTGGTTTGGCTGTTTCTGTGCAGGGATGGACCATTTCTTGGCAGAAAGGGCCCAAAATCTGCCAAGAGGCAGCAATGCAACCTCCATCATCCTGTGCCCCATGGCTCGGATGGATGCTCTTGGCTCTGGTGGTCCCATGCACACCCTGGACCCTTTTCCTTCTCCCATGCCCCCTCTTTGAGCTGGAGACCCCCAAACCATTCCCCTGCCATGACACTCAGTCCCCATGGTCACCCCACGGTGAGATGGAGGAGAACAACTGCTGGGGACAAGCAGGTGGCAAAGGCCACAGTTTGGCGTCTACTTCAACATGGACCATGGAGAAGTACCATACTCTTTGGAGAAGAGCTGGGCAGCGAGGAGCAGAGCCGGGTGATGGGTCAGTGGGGCAGAGCCTGTGTCGGCTTCCTGGCTCAGGAAACTGAGGTAGGACCAGAGAAAAGGTCTCCACCAACACAGGATGGACTCTCCAGCCACAGCAACTATTAAATCCCAACGCTTTCCTCTTCACTGTAAGAGAGGAGAATCCCTGCAGCATAAACCAGGCCAACCTTACACTCTCAATCACCCCTTTTACTCCCTGGGCACCCACAAATTTACAGCCACCCCCCCTGTAACTCCCAAAGCCCCCCCAGACCGACATGCTGAGAGCCGTCACCTCCGTGACTTTGTATTCTCCTTGCAATATTCATGCGTGGAGGGTAGAAATGTAAATACATCCCGGCTGTCCCGCTTTGATTCATGCTTGGGTATCGAATCACATGTGCTTCCCCGTATGCAATAAATCTCCTTACGGTAACTCCACCTGAATTGTTCTTTGTGTATTTCTCGGATCAGGATGAAGAACTGCGGCTCGAGGCGGAGCTGCAGGCCCCCTGCCCCCCCGGTGCCCATCGGCAAAATATTTCCCAGTGCGAGCAGAGGCTGACGTCTTCGGTGTGGTGAATGGGATCGTCCTCAGGCTGGTCCAGCATCTCCAGCACAGAGCTCAGTGAAAGAAAAAAAGGGGGTTTGGGGGGAATTTGATGCCTTATAAACCCTGGACTTTGTTGTCCCACCCTGTGGGTAACCACCCGGAGCCCGAGGTCTAGGCTGGGAGCAGGAACGTGGTCAGAGCGGTGCTGGAGCCAGGCTGAAGTGGGGGCAGATGTCTCCTTCCCTTTGCTGTTAGCCCAACCATCACCTTGAGCCTTTTTGGCTGCCCAGAAGATGATGTTCATCTTCTCATGGACCCCAAAGTCAGTGGGGGGAGTTGGTACACCCAGAGCCCGGCTTCTTCCATCAGAAAGCGGTACAGGAGCCCAATCCCTCGCCCTTGGGAGCTGAACTCAGCCAGGAGCTGTTTCACCTCGCTGTGACCATGTAGGAGCCAGGACTTCGTCTCCACTGGTGCCCAAGGCTCACTTGGTGGCCAAGGGAGAGAGATGGGAGAATCGTCCGGGCAGGTGGGTGCATCCTCAGGTGAGCATGGGGGAAAATCGAGGTGTTTTCTCCCCGACAGCAGCAACATCTCCCTAGGAGTGTCCAAGTCCCCCCACCCAAAGAGAGTTGACCAAATTCCACCTAAAACCCTCCCATTGTCCCCCAGAAAGGGCCAGTCATGGACCAGGGCAGCTCCATCCCAGCAAGACTTGAGCCGACCCACTTCATGTCCCCCCAGAATGGGGCAGGAGCAGCAACATGTGGGGCCAGTGACCGCCCCTTGGCCGAGCGCTTGGTTTCGGAGGAGGTTTGGAGATCCCCACGCTCCTCTCAGGCTCCCCTGAGGCTCGTCCCCTCCCTGACACAGGACGCTTCACATTCCAAAACTGCCTCTAATTAAGATAATGTCGAGCGAAGCCTCAGTGGAGAACAGGGCTGAGCTCACAGATCAGGACAGATTCCAAGAAAAAAGGGGGTTGGTTTTTACCCTTGAATCCTGAGGGGAAAAAAAAAAAGAGGGTGGGGGGGCGAGAGAAACCTTCTCATACTTCCAGGGAGAGCAAGAAAAATCGGAGAAAATTACAGAGCCCGGCACAAAGCCCTCGACATCTTCCATTACAGCGGCAAAATTAAAACGCGGGGAGTTGAGCAGCGAAAACCTCGCCGGCTAATAACAGAAGTAAAAAGTTGTTAATCAGGCACGTGACCCTATAAAATAAAGGGAATAATTGAAAAGATATCTAATTTATCTATCGAATGCCTCCAACGCTCCCTTTATCACTTAGATGGACAGAATATAATTGGTGCGGTGAAAGCCATCAATCTTCGGAAGTGGGCTTTCTGTACAAGATACAACTATTACTGTCATATTATGACACCATAATATCAAGATCAATGACATTTTAAATGCACTCCAGTTATGGGCAATTGGTGACAATAAAAACAGTGACAAATTGATGAAACAAGCGCCAAATGATCTGGTGTCTAAAATAAACCATAAATAATCTTCTTTGAGGGGAAAAAAAAAAAAAAAGGAGAGATCCGCCGAATTCGTAGGGATTGGGGAACGTCTTCATCCCATCTGTTTATCCGGGGGCTGAATGATCCGATTTTTGTAAAGGGGCAACTTTCCGGGTTGACTTAAGCGTCGTTCCCGTGCGGTTTAATAACATCATCGTTAGCGTAATTGTTGCCATAAAAAGGCAGGTTCTTGTTCAGCCGAGGAAGTTGCTCCCAGCTGAAGAGTCAACACGATGGTGCTGTAAACGCCGTGGCGGTTTTTCACGTGTTATGGTGCCGGGACGGCGTTATCCACCCGTGGTGTCTGTGGCCTGTCAATAGAAGCAATAACCACAGTGGGAATGACGGGTGGATCTTGATGGAGCTTCTGTCAAGACCCAGCCGTGCTCCTCAGACACGAGGGGAGCTGGGAGTGGGAGCCTGCTGGGAAAACTGGGGTGAGACCCGGCTTTTCCCCCTCTCCTGGACATCCCAGCAGCTCCCAGACCTGTCCCCAACTGCTGTCACCTCCCTTGGGTGGGCGGGAATAAAAGACCCCAAGGACAAGTATGGGAAGGAAGAGCAGATCCTGTAGGAATGGATCCCACAGGAACAGCTCCTATGGAAATGGTCCACTGGGAAGAGACCCCATAGGAAGAGATCCCATGAGAATGGATCCCAGGGAAGTGCATCCTCGATACCATAGAAGCAAATCCTGTGGATCCTAGAGGAACAGACCCCACTGGAACAGATCCCATGGGAATGTGTCCTATAGGAACAGATCCTATAGGGGTGGATCCTAGAGAAATGGATACTGTGGGAACGGGTCCTATAGGGCTGGATCCTGTGGGAATAGATCCTATAGGGATGGATCCTGTAGGACTTGACCCCAGAGGAAGAGGAAGGGTCTTCGGAGCCGGCCGCAGTCACTAGTGGGGTGTCTGTGAGGGGGACGGGGGGTTCTGAAGGTGGGGACAGGGAGTTCTTGGCTGACAGTGGCTGTGGGATTCAAGCCTGGGTTTCAAATCTGGCAGCATCTGGCGGGATGCCGAAGCCAGGACCCGATGGTCCTCACCTCCCCACAGCCATGCCAAGGTACCCACCGGCCTCCACCCTGCTGTCCCCCCACAGCCCTCCCCACCCTGCCTGTGGCCCCATCCTGCCCTCCTCCCTCCCTGAGCCCCCAAACCCGGGTTGGCTTCACCCCTCAGCATCCCCAGACAGCAGCTGCCAGGGGCTGGGAGGCGGCCGAAAGCCACCGGGCGCAGACGCCGTGTCCTCATTTCCCAAACCTCTCCAAACGAACAATATTTTACATCCTTCGAGGCTGTTTGGGCAGCACTTATTGAGCTTGGCTCCAAACGGCTCCCTCTGACGTGCTCTCCCCATCCCCTCTTGCTCCATCTCCTTGATGAATATGAAACTTGGCTTCAAGCTGAGGAGCGCAAAAGTCTGACGGATCCTTCACGCACCCCGGAGTCATTTTCCCAGAGGCATTAACGGCTTTTCCTTGGCCAGGGGAAAGGCCTTTGGCAGGGAGCAGCGGTGAGGAAGGTGCTCTGCCCACAACTTCCCAGCTCCAGCCCCATAAATGCGGATGGAGGAGCCCTCGCAGCCTCGCTTGGATCCAGGGACAGCGACGCGTGTATGCAGGCATGCCAGGACAAGCTGTCACCTCCAGATTTAGAAGTTGTACCCCCATTTTAGGCATTTCAGGTGCCTAAAATCCAGCCCTTGGGTGATGCCGAGCCCTTAGAGCCGCTATTTTGGGAGCAGGTTGGAATTGTGACTCGCCAGGGATTAAAATTGGGGTTTTTTGTACCCTGGTCTAAGTGAAACATCGGCAGGATCAGGTCCAGGGTGTGGGTGTCCAAAGGGGACATGCTGCAGGAGCACTTTGGGGACGCAGAGGGGTGTCCCCTGTTGGTTTGGGCACCTTGAGAAGAAAGCTGGTGCCTCCAGGGATGGTTCACCCACATATGCCACCCGGGGGGACAACCCAGCCCCTGGAGCTGCCGCTCTCTCCCCAGAGCCCACGTGCTGCCCCCGAGCAGACCCTCAGATAGGAGGAAATCCCGTGTTTCTGCTGGTGAGCTTGTTCCCCAGGGCTGGAGCATGTGTGGGTCCAGCAGCAGGACCCCAGGACACCGAGTGAGCTTTCCTGGGCTGAGAGCTTGAGGAAACCCCATGAGAAGTTTGGAGGAGGGAATATTCTCCTAAACGAGGAGTGTTATCCAACCCTGATCCCCGTGCAGTCGCAGGGCTGGGAGGTTGGTGTCCATGATGTTTTTCTGGGGAGGTGCTGAGATGCTGAACCCCACCACGAGCTCCAAGGGCTTGTTTATGGCTCCACACCTTGATCCGGTCTTCAAGCTGGGCCAGAGCTCTCTGGGATGATTTGTCTCCATCCAGATGATTTTGGGATATAAAAGGGAAGGACCCACCCACGGATGACCTTGCTGGAACAGGGTCCCCCTCTGGTGCAGCTCCTTGGGGAGAGCAGAGCCTCTGAGCCACGGCCAAGGGAGACAAATTAAGAAAAAATAAGGCAAAAAAAGAAAGAAAAAGGGGCCAATGCCACATTCCCAACCCCTCCCCAACCTGTCGGGTCCCACCACATCAGAGAGTTGGCTGCTGGCCCGGAGGAGCCCCAGTGCTGGCGGGAGGAGGGTCCCCACGTCCCATGAGTCGTGCGGGAGGGGAGCACCCGGCCAGGGACCCAGCTGAGGGGCTGGAGCGAGGAACAGCGGGAGCACAGGGGGAGAAGGTGCTGGGTGGGGGGTTATGGGGCCTCAGGGAAGAGAGGGAGAGAAAGGGGAGAGGAGAGGAGAGGAGAGGAGAGGAGAGAGAGGAGAGGAGAGGAAGGAGAGGAGAGGGAGAGGAGAGGAGAGGAGAGGAGATAGGAGGGAGGAGGAGAGGAGAGGAGAGGAAGGAAGAGGAGAGGAGAGGGAGAGGATAGGAGAGGAGAGGAGGATGGAGAGGAGAGGAGAGGAGAGGAGAGGAGAGGAGAGGAGAGGAGAAGAGAAGAGAAGAGAAGAGAAGAGAAGAGAAGAGAAGAGAAGAGAAGAGAAGAGAAGAGAAGAGAAGAGAAGAGAAGAGAAGAGAAGAGAAGAGAAGAGAAGAGAAGAGAAGAGAAGAAGAGAAGAGAAGAGAGAGGAGAGAGAAAAGAAAAAAGAAAAAAAGAAAAGAAAAAGAAAAGAGCAAAAGAAAAGAAAACAAAAAAGGAAAAGAGAAGAAAAGAACAGACAAGAAAAAAGAAAAGAAAAGAAAAGAAAAGAAAAGAAAAGAAAAGAAAAGAAAAGAAAAGAAAAGAAAAGAAAAGAAAGAAAAGAAAAGAAAAGAAAAGAAAAGAAAAGAAAAGAAAAGAAAAAAGAAAACCCCACCCCCAGGTTTTTGGTTTTTCCCTTCATTTTGGGGAGGTTTTTTTCCCCTCTGAGAATAGAGGAGAAGAACGAAAAGGTGAGGCTGAAGGTTGCTCAGGGCTTTTGGGGGAGGGCTGGTGTGGGGGTCCCATGCCAGGCTGGGTTCCACCACCCCACGTAGCCAGGGACCCCCAGACAGACCGACCAGCACATGGACCTTCCTTGGGACGGTTACTCCTGAGCCAGACCCACCCCTGGGGGCATTTCTGGGCTGCTCCTCGATGGATTTTAGGCGAACCCAAAAAAACGCCACCTCCCAGCGCTGCCTGAAAATGGCTTCAAACAGCACCTAGGAAAAAAAAACCAACCCCCACGGCTCCTTCAGCCCAGTGCCTGGGACCAGCTGAGCCTGGGGACATCGCAGGGAGGGGCTTCAGCCATTCATCTCCACGCCAAGCTCGCCATGGACATCGATGTCCCCAGACACGCTGTGGTCTGTGCTGATGCCACACAGGGTGCCCAGCGCCGGCCGAGATGCTGCTGGCACCCCCCCGGCTCTCCCAGCCGCTCCCCGTGGGCAGCTCACATCTGCCAGCCTTCCGCAGAGGTTCAGTGCCCCAGGGCATCCCCCGCAGCGCTGGGGTCTTCTAGTGAAGTCAACAGCTCAGCCATGTCCCTGCAGGCGCTACAAGGAGCCTGGCACCTATGTAGGCATCTACGTATAGATGCACAGCTGCACTGAGGCATCAGCTAGAGACCTCCCCGAAGACTTGGCCAGCGGATGAGTGCGGCAGAAGCCACGCGGCAGGACTCAGCGGTCGCTTGGCTGGGGAAAGGAGGGATGGGACGGCACGCCCTGTCCCCGAGGAAACGTCGCTCTGCTTCTTGCTGCACCCAAAGAGAAGCGGGTTTTTTTTTCCAGCTGGCTCAAGAGCATCGTGCAGCTCCCAGGCGATGTCCGACCACCCCGCTGCGCCCCAGAAGGAGCCTCTCCGGAGGGTTGCTTTGGGCTCCACCAAGGGCCACCATTGCCCATGGCGGCCGAGCAGCTCTTGATCTCTACGTTTTGAGCCGGCTTCAAAAAACAGAGAAGTGGAGCAAACCCAGAAGAAACCGAGTCACTGATTGTGAACAGAACGCTGAAGAAAAGACCCAAGGGGATGGGGACACAGAGAACCACCTCCCAGGGCTGGAAACGGAACCCAGCCCTGGCCCTGGCCCAGATATTCGCTCGTTCTCCGGGCATTTGCCCCAGAACTGCTTTGGGCTTTCAACACATCATTTCCCAGCGGCTCCGCACGTCGCTGCCAACCACATGTGGTCCTTGGCCCCTTTCTTTGGAGAATTGTCCCAAAAATGTCTGTGAGGCTGCCAGTGGCCCAGCGCCGAGCCTGGGGGTGGGGGCGGGGGGTGGAAAATCCGTCCTCGGGACCTTCTCTCCCAGCGGGGAGCTGGTGGGGGCAGATTTGGGGTGGGGCGTGTCCCCAGCCTGTGCTGATAGTAATGAAATCGCTGGGTTTCAGCTCAAAAATCAGAGGCTCTGGCGCGGGGGTGAAGCTCTCGGGCAGGAGCTGCATCATGCGCGAGAAGGAGGTCACGGAAAATTCATGGTTTTCAGGAGAAATCACGAGGTTCATCCATCAGGATGGCGTAAATGGGCCCCAGGATGGCACAGGGGAGCGTCCTGGGCTGCGAGAGCCAGGGGAGCGTCTCTGGAGACCTCCGAGGACCTTCTCCCCTCACCCAGCACCTCTCCAGGCAGGATGGGGTGGGGGGTCAGGACACAGGCTCCTCTGTTTTGGGAGGAGTTCAGCTTAATTCGGTCAAAGCAGAGAGACCCCAGCGCTCACGTGTGCTGTGCCCGGGCAGGACTCGCTCCTGACGAAGGTGACAGACCGGCTTTGAGGGAAACTGAGGCAGGGAGCTGATTGCTGGGGAGGGAAAGAGGCCTCCCCCCTCGCCCTCTGCCCACCCGCGTCTTCCTAGCGAGGACAAACAGGACGACGGGTCCGGTTTGCCTAGATCTGAATTTTTCTGGCTCCGCAAAGTCCGTCCCTCGCTGGTGCCGGCACTGACCACCCGTAACCCCCGACTCCGGGCGAAGCCAAACACCCACTTAATTAAACTCCGGGAGAAGACAGAGGCGCAGCCGGCTCCGGCTCCGCTCCCCGGAGGCATCGCTCATGCCCGCGATGATCGTAAGCGGCTTTAATATTGAAAGATGGTGCCATTTAGGAAAACCGAAGCCATCCCCGCGCAAAAAATAAAACAACTTTTCGCTTGATGAAAGATACCGAGAGTAAATCCATTAATAGGAGGTAATTGAAAACTCGTGGGTAATCTTTAAGCCATCATGAACTTCACCCGTCGGGATGCTCGGGTGTATATAGAGCGCCGGGGCGACTCGCTCCGGCTTTTACAAATCACAGCCCCGGTGGTTTATGGTGCCGGGGCTCGGAGCGGAACGGCGATGTCATATTTAGATTTCTAATTATCTCCCGCGATGCTTCGGTGGCTTCTCCTGCGCGGAGCCGAGCGGAGCGGGGAATTGCGGCGAGGAGCAAACCGGTCATGAGTCATTAAAGAGAGAGAGGACAAGGTATCACCTGATGGGGAAGATTGAGATGGTCCCTCTCCTCTTCCCGGGCTGGTGGTAATATGCCGGGAGTCCGTTCGCTCCCTAAACGGATGGAGCAGAAGCTGCAGGATGGTTTTCTTTGCTGCCGCTTCTTCGCAATTTGCTTTGCCCGGCGCCGGCCCTGAGCAATGGCCCGTGCGGCAGAACCTGCGTCCAGTGTCCTCCTCCCCTCCCGCCCCGCTCGGCCAAGTCTCTCTCCCCAGTGCCCGTCCTTGGGATGGGCTCCCGTGGGTGCTGGTGTGAGCACCCAGGCGGGCTCCTCTCGTGAGCTGCCCCCAGGGGTGAGGGGGCACCCGTGACTCCCCACGGGTGGGAGCGGGGTGCTTTGGAATGGGGGGGACCAGGGACGGGGCAGCTCAGGAGCGGGGGGAAACCCCAAAACTCTTCACACCTGGAAACCCAACAGGGCTCCTCACTGGACGATGCTGCTACTGGGGTGATTCTTCCTCCAGCATCCCAGGAAGGAAGGCAAACAGTGGCTTCTCTGTCCGTCCATCCATCCACCCATCCATCCATCCACCCATCCATCCATCCATCCATCCATCCATCCATCCATCCACCCATCCATCCCTCCCTCCCTCCCTCCATCCATCCCTCCCTCCCTTCATCCATCCCTTCATCCATCCACCCACCCATCTGTCCCTCCTTCCCTCCCTCTGTCCATCTCTGCCTCCCGCTATCTCTCCATCACCGTCTCCCGCTGCCCAGACAAAATTCGCGCCGCCGCGGGAGGTGTAAATCTCATCCATCCCCCCCCACAAGCTCGGCCAGGCTGGAGCTGCCGTGGAGGAGACCTGAGCAGCCCCGGGCAGTGATTTCCAGCTGCCGCGACGCCTGGCCCCGGCTCTCCGTGGCTCCCTGCCCTGGCTGGCGAAGGCTCGGCAATCCTGCGGGGAGCGGGACATAAATCTCGAGGTCAGGGCTAATACCCATTAACAAGCAGCGCTGCTTGTAGGTGATTGCACGGGATTCTTTATAAGGCTCGGGCAGATGAATGGACTGTCTGCAGCCATAAATACGCTGCTCCACGGCCTCCTGCCTCCGGCACTGGGGCTCTGACTACGCTCGGCTTGTTTCCTACCCGACTGGAAGGGCGATTCCCGGGCAAACCCCCCTCCCGCTGCGGGATGCTCTGCAAATCCCTCGGTTTGGGGGCAAATGTCCCCCTGAGCATCCCCAGGAACACGGAGGTACTGAACCTACCACCGAGGTGACGCTGCTGCATCGCAGCATCCGTTCGGGGATGGGGCGGGTGGGACCAGCTGGACCATCCAGGGTGATGCTGGGTAGGGGAAATCCCGTGGGAAACATTTCGGGTGTGGGGGGGCATTCCCTTTGGAAAACGATACTAAATAAAAGGGTCGGTGGAAATTGAGGAGGAGGAGGCACAACGAGCCTCTCACACGCTTACGCCGGAGCTTGATCACTTCATCGAGCGGAAGTGCTGCACCCTGGATCCCAAACCCGAGCCGGTCTCTCCCTGAGGAGCTTTTCAGCCCAAGAGGAGCAGCCCTGGCTGGACCCTGCTTCGGTTTGAGGACGAGGTGGGGGAAATGGGAAAGCAGAGGCGGAAACGTCACCTTGATGCCGATGGGTTCAACCTTCCCCTGGGAAACAACTGGGGTAGGAGAGAAACCTCCCAGGGGGGAAAGTCCTCGCCTCGGTTTGCTCCAGCGGACCATAAAAAGCCCCTTAACTTCAGAAATAGGAAGAGAAAGAGGCGGAAAGGACCAAACCCCATCCCAAACCCTCTCCAATGCCGTGAGATCTGTGTCCCCGCTGAAGAGGCCGGGAGGCGGGAGGGGACGCGAGGAGCCGCTGGATCCAGACAAGCCCCGCTCCCGCCGGCCGCCCTTTCCGATGCCCAACAAATAAATAAGGTGAAGAGAGAGAGACGGGGCTGACAAAGAGCCCCGGAGGGAGCCGGGTCTGCGCCGGGTGGCCCCGGCAGCACAAGGACAATCTTCTCGCCTCACGCAAAACGCCTTGCGTCCGCGCAGCCCGGGGTAAACCCCGGGGATTTATGGCTCCCTCCCCTGCAACCGCTTCCGTGCGTCTCCCTGAACTCCGGCAGGAGTTTAACTGCGTCTTTGCCGGGCGCTGGCGGGTTTGGATGGCCGCCAGCACGCGGCTGCCCCCGGTGAAGGAAGGAAGATAAAGAAAAGCGATAACGGGGAGTTGGGAAAGAGCCTGGATTTAGCCCGGGGTCGGCGCCGGCTGAAACCTGTTAAACGAGATGGTCAAAATCCTCAAGAAAAGGTAAATCTTGGCAGCTCGGTCGTGCTTCAGGGTGGCCAAACCTCAGCCCTGCCCCAGGGCAGCTCATCCTGGACCCCTGTGCTGCTCAGCCCCCAATCCGCCTTCCAGCGGCACCGTTTTCATTTCCATCACCAAAATTCAAGCTGGGAAGAGAAACGCGTGGGATTTTCCCTCTTAAATTGACCTCTTAAATTGGTCTGGCAGAGCAGTGGCCCAATCCCACCGTTGAGCTGGGTCCCCACTCAAGGGCTAAGTCGAGGTGAAAGATGCCCCAAGGCCACCCAACGGCAGCCGCATTGTCCCACTGCGCCATGAGGGACTCGTTCCTCACTCCGAAGGGTCTGGGATTCACACCTCAAGGTCTCAAAAGCTTTTTATTTGCTGCCCAAACACGCTGCTCAACCTTTGAGGACATCAGAGCAAAGCAAGAGAAGGGCTGTGGGCTTCTAGGTGGACTTTGCCGGTGGAGATGGCCGTGGTCAATCCCCCAGCCACGAAGAGGAGAAAAACCAGCACCAAACCGCAGGTGATCACGGCTGGGAGCTGGCGAAAGCCTGGGATTACTGGGAGAAGCGGGGATGCTCCGCTTGGAGGGAAGCCGGCAGAGCGGAGCCCGCTAATTCGGCAGAGGTTGTTACAACGAGGCCGGCAACTCGTTACACTCATTAGCCACGGGGAAGAGCGAGAGGAGCAGGGACTGATGCTGCAGCAGGGAAAAATTACGCGAAACATTAGGCGTGACTTGGGCGCTGGGAGGGCTGTTGGGAGGGAGGAACAGGCGGCTGGAAGCTGTTCGGGGGGCGCGGGAGGGGGAGACGCTCCTGGCAGGGGACCCATTTGTCGAGGATGGTTTGGGGGTAATGGAGCCGCGCTGGGGAGGCGGCTGGCTCCAGGTCTGCGGGTGGGTTTTTTTGCCCTGAACCCCCCAAATCATCCTCTCTGGGGGGAGCAAAGACATCGCGGCGTGTTGGTGCCATTTTTGCGTCCTGAATTTAACTGCTGATGGGTGAAAATATCTGTTTGCTACAGGTATTTTCCCGGGAGGGGGGAGTGTGTTCATTTATTTTACACCCTCAGCCCCCAAATGGCTCTTGATTTCCTCCCCAGCAGGTCCTAGGCTCAGAAAACAAAAAAACCCCGAGAGGTTTGGCTGGGAAGGGGAGATTTGCTGGGGGCTGCGGTGCCCATCGCGCCCCCAGCGCCGAACGAGGCCGAGAAACGCTCCCAACACCTTCGCTGGCGTGAAGTGAGGCTACAAATAAACCACTCAAAGGGACGGCTCTTGTTCTAATCACCCCATAAAATGTGTTTAAGCGGCCAGCCGGAGCCTTTCCAGGGCTTTATTTATCTATTTATTATCGCGGCTGACCGGAGCATCCTTCTCCTAAAGAGCCCGGTGCCAGCGCCGTGAGTTATGCAAAGGCAGGAGGGGAGTGAGCGGGGACGCGCTGCCGTAACTCACGCCCGGAGCCCGGCCGTGGGGATTTCGGGGGGCAAGGGGCACCCCGGCTCTCTCTGCAGAGGGTTTGTGCCCCCACCGAGACCCCACGGGCTGTTTGCAGGGGAGGGAACGGGCTGTGGTGAGGGGTTATCCATGGGGCAGGGGCTGGGATGTCGCCGGTTGGGAGTTTGGGGGGATGTTGGAGCCTTGAATGGGGCATTTTGGGGTTTTTTAGTGGAAATGCTGTTTCCAGGCACCTGTCGCTGAGTGATGCTTGAGCTGGTCCTTCCTAAGACACAGCTTGGCCGAGGGGGTGCATGGCAGGACCCCCCCGTCCCACATCACATGCCCAGTTCTGGCATCTCCCAGCCCGGCCCTGGGTTGGGATGTGGTGGTGGGATGCTCCGACGTGGCACTGGGATTCACCACTGTGGCACTGGGATGCTCCAAGGCCACGGGATGTTCTGACGTGGCAGTGGGATGCTCCGACCAGTCCTCCAGCAGCCAAACCCCAGACCCAGCTCTTCCTGCCTCCGATCTCAGCCCCTGCAGCCTCCGCCACCTCCTCCTCCTCCTCGCTCCTTCCTCTCCCAGTCCCACCAAGGGGTGATCTGCCTTCGGGCAGCCCCAGCCTGGGCCATGCAGGGGAGGCCAAACCCCACCCCTTGCAGCCCCCGCCAGGGGTTAGAGCTGCCCCCAGTTACAATCTGGGGGGTGTATTTGCCACCTGGGCGTGCGGTTGCATTTTGGGGTGCAGTTGCCTGGGCGGGGGGAAGCAGTGGGAAGTTTGTCACCAGTGTCACCAGTGTCCCCCCCCCTCCAGCACCCACGTGTCCCTACACGCAGCACTCACGTCGCTCCCAGCCCCAGGGAGGGCAGCACATTGTTCCTGAGCTGAACTGGGTGGACTGGGAGGGTCTGAACTGGGAAACTGGGTATTTGGGGCTTTTTGTGGCCCTTTTCCATCCTGTGGGCTCGTTCCCCCTCTCCCTGCCTGGCTGATCCAGGAGCTGATCCGGCTGAAAATGAGCCAAAAGTCCCACCTCACCCCGTCCCCGACTCCTCGTCCTCCCTCCTTCACCCCTCCCATTCCCCAAAGAGAGCAGAATCAGCACCCGCCCCCCCAAGACCTTTTCCCATCGGAAAGGGGACGCTCAGGCTCAGAGCGAACCCTCCAACACCCCTTAAAAAAGATTCGCTCCAATCCCTGGCAATGCAAAAAAATCCCCTTTTCTCCCCCTTTCTCCACCTTTCCCCCCTTTTTCCTTCTTTTTCCCACCCCTTTCCCCCCCTTTTTCCCCCTTCCCCCCCTTCCCCCTTCCCCCTCTTTTTCCACTCTTTCCCCCCGCTTTTCCCCTCTTTTCCTCCCCTTTCCCCCACCCCTTTTCCCCTCTTTTTCCCACTTTTCGCCCCCTTTCCCCCTCTTTTTCCCCCCTTTTCTCCTCTTCCCCCCCCCCTTCCCCTCTTTTCCCCCCGGCTCAGCCCCACTCGCCCCCAGATCGAGCTGCCGGGCGGACGCAGGCGCCGGCGCTTTGTAAATATTAATTAAATCTCTTTTTTCTGGGGTCTCTTTGGCTCCGCGGGATGCAAACAGATGGGAGCCGAGCGGGCTCTTCCCCTGGCCAGATCCGAGCGGATCCCGGCGGTTTTCCATAAAATCCATAACGGGGTACGAGGGGGTTTACTGGGGGCTGGATGTACGGGGGGGCTCTGGGGAGGGGGTGAAATCGCATGGGGTGGGAGCAGATGCTGGGCAGAGCGGGGGGGTCCTGGGAAAGCTGGAAAAAAGGGGGAAAAATGAGGAAAAGCGGGATGCAGCCTCAGGAACTCCCATGAGCGGGGGGGTCCCCCGGCCAGCCCCCCCCAATGCCCCCGGCCGCGGCGCAGGCGCTCTGAGCTCATTTAATATTAACAAATTGAAATGAATTATTTTAATGCCAATTAACTTGTAGCTGTCCCTTATTAATAGTAATTTAGATTAATATTTCTGGGAAGCGGGAACGCGGGGCTCGAGGCGACGTGATTGGAATGCCAGAGTGCGACGGAGCCTTGAGTTTTATTACTTTATTTATTTTTTAACTGGATTCTCACTTTTTCAACCCAAAACTGGGCTGGAGGATTTTTGATGTTTTTTGGTGAGGCAAAAGCGGGGCCTGTTTGGCCTCGTAAAAAACAGATTTCCCAGCTCAGCCCAAACATCCCATCGTGGTGTCGAAGGGAAGAGCTGCCCCTGCCTCCCAGTAACCCCCAGTACGAGCCTCCCCCGCCCCGACCTGGCAGCTCTTGGGGGAAGGTGAGGGGAGGGGGAAGAACCTCAAAAATAGACTTTTTCAGGGTGTTTTCTAGAGGTGGGGAGGGGGAAAAGGGTTTGGGGGACAAAGTTTGCTGCTGCCCCTTCCCTGCGGGGTGGGGGGAGGAAAGAAGGAGGGAATGGATGGAGGAAAAGAGAGGAGGGAAAAAATGAGAGGGAGAGAGAGAGGAAGAAAAAGGGAAAGAGAAGGAGAAAGGGGGAAGAAAAAGAAAAAAGGGAAAAAGGGGAAGAAAAAGAAAAAAAACCAGGAAAAAATGGAAAGGGAAAAAAAGGGAAAGAAAAAGGAAAGAAAAAGGGAGTAAAAAAGTAAGAAAAAGGAGAGAAAAGGGTGGGAAAGAAGAAAAGGGAAGAAAAATAAATAAAAAGTAAAGAAAAAAGAAGAAAGAGGGAAATACAAAGGGGAAAAAAAGGAATAAAAATGAAAAGGGGAAAGAAAACGAGCTGAAAAGGGGAAGGAAAAAGAAAGGAAGAAAAAGAAAGAGCAAAAGGAAAAGCAAAGGGCCGGGGGTGGGGCGGCCCCGCTTACCGCCGCTCCGGGCGCAGCTCCCGACGGGCCGGGAGGTCCCGGGGGTCCCGGGAAGGCTCGGAGGGTCCCAGGGTGTCCCGTCCCGTGGGTCCCATCCCGGGGGTCCCGTCCCGTGGGACGCAGCAGCCCCGTCTCCCTCCGCCGCTCCGCCCGCCCCGGCCCCACCGCCGCCCCCCGGGTCCGTCCCGTCGAGGCGGCCCCGGCCCGCACCGCCCCCGGCGCCGCCCCCAGCCCTGCCCCGGCGGGAGATTTGCCTTTTTCCGCCTTTTTTTGCCGCCCTCCACCCGCCCTCCACCCCCCGCCCCGCCGTTCTCACCCCGAGGCTCCTCCCGGGACCCCCCCGCGGACTGTCCGTGGGACCCTCGGGACCTCCCTGCCACGGAGACCCGCGGGACCCCGCCCCACGAAGCCCCCTTGGTCCACCCCCACCCGGACCCTCCCGAGATCCCCTCCCCCACGGAGCGCCCCCGAGGCCTTCCTCCCAGATACCCCCGAGTTCCCCCCTCCGGAGACCCCCAGGACCCCCCCCCCATGGAGGCCCCCCATCGAGATTAACCCCCCCCACTCTGGCACCGAGCTGAGCCCCCGAGACTGGGTAAAGCCCCCCGGGACAGATCGACCTCCCCGGGGCCGGGCTGAGCCCCTTAACCCAGGCAGCACCTTTGACCTCCAGCAGCACCTATAGAGACCCACAGCCACCACACAGACCCCTATAGAGCCCTATAGCTCCTATAGACCCGGCACAGGACCTATAGGGCCCTATAGCTCCTATAGACCCGGCACAGGACCTATAGGGCCCTATAGCTCCTATAGACCCGGCACAGGCACCTATAGAGCTCTATAGCTCCTATAGACCCGGCACAGGCACCTATAGGGCCCTATAGCTCCTATAGACCCAGCACAGGCACCTATAGAGCCCTATAGCTCCTATAGACCCGGCACAGACACCTATAGAGCCCTATAGCTCCTATAGACCCGGCACAGGCACCTATAGAGCCCTATAGCTCCTATAGACCCGGCACAGACACCTATAGAGCCCTATAGCTCCTATAGACCCGGCACAGGCACCTATAGAGCCCTATAGCTCCTATAGACCCGGCACAGGACCTATAGGGCCCTGTAGCTCCTATAGACCCGGCACAGCCACCTATAGAGCCCTATAGCTCCTATAGACCCGGCACAGCCACCTATAGAGCCCTATAGCTCCTATAGACCCGGCACAGCCACCTATAGAGCTCTATAGCTCCTATAGACCCGGCACAGGACCTATAGGGCCCTATAGCTCCTATAGGCCTGGCACAGGACCTATGGGGCACATATAGAAGCACATACAGCCCCCCCCAGATCTATATGGTCCCAGGGGCCTGTATAGACCCCAGCGATGTCCTGCTGCTCTGGGACACAGTGATGGGGGGATCGGGTGCCTATAGATCTATAGGCGTCCCCCCCCAATCCTACAGATGTGCATGGCGACGTCCCCCCAGATGTGTCCCGTATGGATCTATAGGTGCTAAAAGCTTCACACTGCCAAGGACCGGCGAGGGAAAACTCCCAATTTTTAAGGCTTGACGAGAGTTTTCTTGGAAATGAGGAGAAAAATGGGAAATCCCGGGACTGCGGGAGCTGGTGATTGATGCTGAGGGATGCAGGAGGGGACGGGGTGGGGTTAGACGTGATAACGGGAATGATGGGAATAATGGGAATGATGGGAATAATGGAAAGAAATAGGCATAGAAATAATAGAAATAACAGAAATAACAGAAAAAATAGAAATGGAAATGGAAACGGAAGTGGAAATTGTAAGAATATGATTAAATTAATAACCTAATAAATTAATAGGACTAATTTAAGGCTGAAATCGTACACCACACGATTTCCAGGGGTTGAACATCTGGGCGCACCTTCGGAGCCGCCCAGGGCCCCGGTTCTCCCCCGGGCTGGAGACGAGAGGCCAAGCCCGAAAATCCCGGGACTCCGGGAGCCGGCGCTTGAGGCGGCGGTCGTTACCGGGACGGTTCTTCCAGACCGCTGCGAAATCCCCGTTCCCTCCGAGCGCAGCCCCCGCCTCGCCCCCCGGTGCCCTTTTCACCGCCGCCGGCCCGGGGCCAGGCGTGACCCGGTCAGCGGGTGCCCCCGCGGCCGGCGTGGGGGCGGCAGCACCGAGCCGAACCGGCGGGTGATTAATGAGGGCGCGGGGCGGCGCTGGCAGCCGGCCGCGGCCCGGCCCCCCGGTTCATCACGGGGAGCCCAGGACCGTGCTCAGATCGCGGGGGGAAAGGAGAGAGGAGAGGGGCAGGGAGGGAGAGGGGGTCGCCCGGGCCCGAGGGTCCGCCCGGGAGAACATCCGGCCCCGGGGAAAACGGGGTTTGAAACAGCCGGAGAGGCAAACGTTCGGCTGCAAAATTATTCGGAGATAAAAATGCTCAGATATAAAATTTTCTGATATTAAAAATGTTCAGATATAAAAATATTCAGCTATTAAAAAATTCAGATATAAAAAATTTCAGATATAAAACCACACAGATAGAAAAATATTCAGATACTAAGAAATTCAGATATAAAAAAATCAAGGTATTAAAAACCGCAGAGATAAAAATGTCAAGATATTCAAATATTCAAATATTAAGAATTCAGAGATAATAATTCAGATGTAAAAATTGAGATGGAAAAATTCAGATGGAAAGATATTGAGAGAAAAAACATTAAGATAGAAAAATAGTCAGATATAAAAAAATCAGATAGAAAAATAGGCAGCTATTAAAATATTCTGGTAGATATTCAGATATGAAAATATTCAGATATGAAAATATTCTGATATAAAAATATTCCAATATAAAATTTTTCAGATATTAAAAATATTCAGAAAGAAAAATATTCAGAGAAAAATAGACCTAAAAATCCAGCTAGAAAAATATTCAGATATAAAAATGTTAATAGAAATAATATTCAGATATAAAAATATTAAGTGATTAAAAGCAGATATAATGGATGTTCAGACACCGAAAAATTCCGATGGAAAAATATTCGGAGAAAAAAATACACGGAAAAAATTCACATGGAAAAACATTGAGATATAAAAATATTGAGATACAAAAATATCCGGGTCTGGAACTGTGCAGCTGTGAAGAAATTCAGGGCTAAAAATATTCAGATAATTAAAATACCCCAATAATTAAAATATTCCGGTATCTTACAACGCCGCTATTAAAAATTCAGGGAAAAATCAGCCCTAAAAATGGGAAAGGTACGAAACGTGCGCGGGGAGAAGCGGCGCGGCGGCGGCGGGACCGCGGCGGGCGTCAAAACCCGGGGCTCCGGGAATGGCGTGGGGATTTCCCAGCCGGGGGGCTGGGGGGGGGGAGCCCCCGAACTGGTGGGACTGGGCTGGGGGGCGCGGCTGGGGATTGGCCCCGGCGGGGGGAGGAGGAGGAGGAGGAGGAGGCGGCTGAGGCTGAAGATGAGGAGGAGGAGGAGGACAGTGAGGATGATAAGGATGAGGCTGAGGCTGAGCATGAGGCTGAGGCTGAGCACGAGGATGAGGATGAGGATGAGGAGGATGAGGCTGGTGGGAGCCTTCGCGCCCGGCTCCTCCCGCAGCCCCGGTTCTTTGTCTGGGCCTCGCTCCCTCGGTCCCTCTTTGTTCCCCACCGCCGGCTCTTTGTCTCCCGCCAGCTGCCTCCTTCCTCCTTCCTCCCTCCTTCCTCCTCCTCCTCCTCCTCCTCCTCCTCCCTGGGGATGGGGCCGGGGGGGCAGGATCCAGCCCCGGCGCTGGGACCAGGGCGCTCCCACCCCGTATTGCCCATCCCCAACGGGGGGCAAACCCCGACCCCCTCCTCCCTGCACCCCCCACCCCGGACACCCCCCACCCCAATAAAACCGACCCCCACCCCCCCCACCCCCCGCCGACTGATTTTTGGGCTGATTTTCCCTTTTTTTGGCACTTTCCGACCTTGGGGCACCAAGGCAGAGGCTCAGCCCCGCGGGTCCCCAGCTGGGGGCTGGGTTGGGGGGGGGTGTGATGCTGGTTGGGTGCTGGGTCGGAAGTGGGGGGGGGACTTGACCACCCCCAGCAGGTACCAACTGCCTCCCCAGTGCTCCCAGTGCTCCCAGTACCGCAGGGTCTGCACTGCCAGGGACGGATCCTGCCAGAGCGGGGAGGCTGAGTCTGGGGGCAGTGTGGGGGGGCTCTGGGGGCTGTGGGGGGGTCCCAGCTCTGGCTTCTCTTCCATGGAAGAAATAAAAGAGGACACAGAAATGGGGCAAAAAAGGGGAGAAAATGGTTTTGGGGAGCTCTTGGCTGCAGGCAGGAGGGAAAACGCCCTTTTCTGGGCTCTTGTGGGTGGTGGGTGTGAAACCCCCCCCGGTCAGCTCGGGGTTGGGGGGTCTGGCCTCTCCCCGAAGCCCCGCGGTCAGTCCCTGGTAATGGGGGGCAGCCCCCGACCCCCCCGAACACCCCGGCTCCGGCTGTCGGAGCCGCTTGGATGGAGCTGCGGGAGCATCCGCCACCCCCGGCCTCAAATGCCCCCAGCCCCAAAGTCCCCTCCCCAGCCCCAAAGTCCCGTCCCCAGCCCCAAATCCCCTCCCCAGCCCCAAATCCCCTCCCCAGCCCCAAATCCCCCTTCCCAACCCCAAACTCCCCCAGCCCCAAACCCCCTCCCCAGCCCCAAATCTCGCCTTCCCAGCCCCAAACTGGCGTGTTTTCCCCTCTAAATCAGCTTTTTCTCCCCTAAAAGAGCTTTTTTTTCCCTCTAAAAGAGGTTTTTCCTTCCAAAAGGCCTTTTTTCCCCCCAAAAAGGGCTGCTTCGCCCCTAAAAGGGCCGGTTTTCCCTCAAAAGTGTCTTTTTTCCACCACTTTCCACCGGTTTTCCCTCTAAAAGGACTTTTACACCTCGAAAATGACTCTCCCTCCCAAAAAAGGGTTTTTTTTCCCCTCTATAGGGTCTTTTTTCCTCTAAAATGGCTTTTTTCCCTCTAAAACGGCTTTTTTCCCCTCTATTAGATCCTTTCCCCTCCCAAAAGGGCTGTTTCCCCCTTTTCCCCCTGTAAATGGGGTTTTCCCCCCTAAAAGCTCTTTTTTCCCTCTACAGGGGTTTTTTTTCCCTCTAAAAGGCCATTTTTCCCCTTAAAATATTTTTTTTTCCTTCTAAACATGGTTTTTTACCCTCTAAAAGGTCTTTCCCCACCTCCAAGATGACTTTTTTTTCCCCTTAAAATGTTTTTCCCCCGCCAAAGCCACCAGCAAAGGGGCGGGGGGGGGGAGGAACACGATGCCTTTTATGGGCCAAAATGACATTTTTATCATCTTGGGGATTGTGCTATTTCCTTTTTTTTTTTTTATTGCCCAGTTCCAGCTTTATTTTACCCGGTAACAAAGTGAAATTATTTTTCCAGGAGGGTTTTTATTTATTTTATTTATTTTATTTATTTTATTTATTTTATCCCCCCTCGCTCCCTTGTTAAACCCTTGAGCCGACAAACGCTGCTGGGGAGGTGGGGGGGGGCAATAAAAAATAAAAGGCACCAATAAAGATTAATTATCTAATTAACAGAGACATAAAATAGCGAGAGGAATCAATAAGCCAAAAAGGGGGGGGGGGGGGTCGGGGGCGGGTGTGGGTGTCCATGGAGGTGGGGGGTCACAGCCTGGTCCTGCGGGTCCCCAGTGGGGCAGAAATTGCCCCGTTTTGGCTCTTTCTGGTCCAAAATGGGGCTGGGGTGGTGGTGGTGGGGTCCCAGGATTTGTGGTGGGTCCAAACTGGGGGATCCTCAACCCCGCAGTGTCCCAGTCCGGCACATCCCAGTCCAGCGCATCCCAGTCCAGCACATCCCAGTCCTGCATCTTCCCAGTCTGGCACATCCCAGTGCCTGACAACCCAGCCCTGCACCATCCCAGTCCCACCCAGTCCCTCAGCAAAGCCCCGGTTCTGGGGCCACTCGCGGGTGGTGCCGGGAGAAGGTCCCATGGAGTGTCGCGGGTGGGTGCTGGGGTCCCCAGGGGTGTCCTGTGGGGTCTTGCGGGTGGGTGTGGGGGGTCCCCAGGGGCAGCCCGTGGGGTGTCATGGGTGGGTGCAGGGGGCCCCCGCAGCTCTCTGCCTCTCTCTACCAGCTTCTCCCCGCAGAGCTGGCCCGGGCGGCCACAGGCAGCCCAGTGCCTCCCAGTTCGGCCCAGTACCTGGCACTGGAAGCAGGGTGGGAGGGAGGGACCCTGGCGGCACGGCCCCTCTGCTGGGTGGGGGGAACTGGGGCAGTGACTGGGAGGCGCTGGGGTGTCGCTGGAGACCTGGTGGGGCTGGTCTGGGGTCCCTGGGGGTGTGCTGGGGGGACGCGCAGACCCTGTGGGGCAGGATCTGGGTTTGGGGGACCTACAGGGCACCTCATGGGGTCCTCATGACACCTATAGGGCACCTCCAGGGTCCTGGCACCTATAGGGTACCTGTGTGGTCCTCACAGGGTGCTTGTGGAACCTCCAGGGCACCTACATGGTCCTCATCAGGTGCTCCTGAGATCTACAGGGTACTACAGCATCCTCAAAGGGTGGTTGAAGGACCTATAGGGCACCTACATGGTCCTCATGGGGTGGCTGAGGGACCTATGGAGCACCTACATGGTCATTGGGACCTATAGGGCACCTGCATGGTCCTCATTGGGCTGTTCATAGGACCTACAGGGCACCCCATGGGGTCCTCATGAGGTGTTTGGGTACCTATAGGGCACCCATGAAGTCCTGGGACCTACCGGGCACCCACATCGTTCTCCTGGGTTGGTCCTGGCACCTACAAGGCACCCGTGTGGTCTTCCCAGGGGGTCCTGGGACCCAGAGGCCATCTACAAGGTCCCCCTGGGGTGGCTGTGGGACCTCTAGGGCCCCCTCAAGGTCCTCCTGAGGGACAAAGGGACCCAAGGGGCTGTTTCCCAGGGGGCCTGGGGCGGTGTCTGTCCATCTGTCTGTCCTGTCATCCCCTCCATCCATCTGCCTATTTGTCTGTCCTGCCATCCCCTCCATCCATCCATCTGTCCGTCCGTCCGTCAGTCCGGTTCTCCAGGGGTTTGTCTGTCCCTCTCTCTGTCCTTTGGATGGTCCCCGTGGAGGATCTGCTCTCCGGCCCTGGCCCCACACTTCGATCCCAGCAGCTCTTTGTCCGTCTGTCCCACATCAACCGTCCCTGAGGCTCTGGGTGGGCCTGGAAGGCCCCGGCTCGGCCCTCGTTTGGCCTCAAATCACCCCAAACCCCTGGAATTCCCTTGAAAAAGCCCCTTTTCTGCCCCAAATCCACCAGAATCACAGACAGACGGACAGACCCCCACCCTGTGCCCCCAAACCTGGGGTTACCCCCACCCTGCACCCCCAATCCCCCCCAGGGACCCCCCACCCACAGCTCAGCACCCTGAGGGACGAGGCGGAGGCTGCGGTCCTGCCGCATGCAGCATTTATTGCCGAGGGGGAAACTGAGCCATGGAGCACCCTGGGGAGCCCCCCAGCACCCCAGGGATCCCCCACTGTCACCCTTTAGGTTAAAAATCCCCCAAAATGAGCAATTTTAAGGATGAGGAGCCCCAAAACTGGGTGGGGGACCAAGCCCAGGGCTCCCAGGGGAAACTGAGGCACAGGGCGGGGTCATGGTCTGCACCCCCCCTTCCCTGAGAACCTCTGTAGTGTTAACTGGTTAAACTGGAGAGACTAGAGGCTGCTGGCTGGGTGCCCCCCAGGGAGAACGAGCCCTCAGGGTAGGGTATGCCCCAAGGAAACTGAGGCATGGGGGGACCACTCTGGGCCCCCCCTCCTTGCTCTCAGCATGGGAAACTGATGCCCGGATCCACCCTCACCTATCCTAAAGGTGCCCCAAACCAGTTCCTAACAGGGGAAACTGAGGCACAAACCCATTAACCTCCTCCCAAACCCACCTCTTGCTCTCAATAGGGGAAACTGAGGCACAGATCCATCTCCCACCTCCTAAAGGTGCCCTAAACCAGTTCCTGACTGGGGAAGCTGAGGCCCGGATCTGTCCTCATCTCATAAAGGTGTCCCAAAACAGCTTCCAACTGGGGAAACTGAGGCACAAACCCATTAACCTCCCCCAAACCCTGTCCCCTCTTGCTCTCAGCAGGGGAAACTGAGGCACGGATCCATTCCCCCACCTTCTAAAGGTGCCCCAAACCAGCTTAATTGGGGAAACCGAGGCCCGGATCTGTCTTTTACCACCTAAAGGTGCCCTAAACCAGCTCCTAACTGGGGAAACTGAGGCACACACCCATTAACCACCCTCCCAAACCGCTCACCTCTTGCTCTCAGCAGGGGAAACTGAGGCAGGGATCCATCGCCCACCTCCTAAAGCTGCCCTAGACCAGTTCCCAACCAGGGAAACTGAGACCCAAACCTCTTAACCCACCCCCGTCACCTCCCCTCCTCCCCCTCCTTCTCCTCCAACAACTCCAGCACTCCCAGTTCACCCAGCCGTGCCCTGGCCAGTTCCTCCCAGCCCCGGTTGGCCCGGGGGTTCCGTGGCGAGGGGTGGGGGAAGCCCTCAACCCTCACGGCCCGGCTGGTGTCGGCCAGCGCCCTGCGCGCCCTTCGCTCGGCGAAGCGCCCCACGCCCACCACCAGCTCCACTCCCAGTACCCCCACCGCCCGCACCAGTGCCTGGTCGCACAAGACCAGTAAGCGGTTGCGTTGGGCTGGGGGCAGCTCGGCGGGGGTCAAGTTCCTGCCACTGGCGGCGAGGAAAAGGAGGGGGCAGTGGTTGTGGACGAAGCAGTGGCGGAAGAAGAGCCGGGGGTCGGGGCAGAGAGTCCGGATGAGGCCCCAGAAGCGGCCGCCGCTCACCTCGGCCCGGCGGCAGCTCAGCCCAAGCACCGGCCGCTCCGGGTGCTCTGCCGGCGGCTTCGTCACCCCCCCGGTGACCCGCAGCCACTCCCGCACATGCCACACTTCGCCAAAGGGGACCTGCGAGAGAGGGGGGGAAAAAGGGGGGTGTCGGTGGCGGGGCTTGGGATCACACACCCTCCCGGTGTGGTTTCCCTGGGCACCCCCGTGCCTCAGTTTCCCCTCCTGGGCCTCCATGGGAATAGATAGGGACACACCGGGCACCCCAGGAGCACCCCTGTGCCTCAGTTTCCCTCACCCAGGGCTACCCAGAGATGGATTGAGACCTCCCCTGGCACCCTGTGCCTCAGTTTCCCTCGTCAGAGGCCCTATGGGGATGGATTGGGATCCCCTTGGCACCCCAGTGCCTCAGTTTCCCTCACATGATGTCACCCCAGGGATGGAATTGGGACATCACAGGCACCCCACGAGAACCCCTGTGCCTCAGTTTCCCTGACCAGGGGCCCCACGAGGATGGATTTGGAGCCCCCTGGCACCCTTGTGCCTCAGTTTCCCTTGGCTGGTGCCCCATGGGAATGGATTAGGAACCCATGAGCACCTCTGTGCCTCAGTTTCCTTAACCTGGGACCCAATGGGGATAGATTGAGACCCTCCCAGCATGCTCATGCTTCAGTTTCCCTGCCCGCTGAGCCCCCCCGCCTCCGCAGGGCCGCACCCCGGTCTGGGCCATGCCGAAGGGGCCGGGGTTCATGCCGAGGAAGAGGACGCGCTTGGGGCCGCGGCAGTAGCGGCGCACGAAGTCACAGTGGGGCTCCCAGGCGTAGTCCAGGGGGTGATAGACGTGGCTGACAGGGGCCCCGAAGGGCGGCAGCGCCCGCAGCTGCTCGCTCTGCTCCCGCTCCAGCCGCAGGAAACGCCCGGCCACATCGGCCTCATCCTCCTCCTCCTTCGCCACCGGCACCAGCTCTGGCCCCACCAGGAGCCATGACGCCATCGCCCGGGGCCTGCGGAGGGGAGAGACGGGACGGGGCAGCGCTGGGGTCGGCCCGGTGGCGGGGGAGGGAGGTGAGGGGGCGGTGGCCTGGGCCCCCTCGGCTCTGAAACAGGGAAGGGCGGAGCCCCAGCGCCGCTCCGCCCCGGCCCTGCACCCCCCGGGCCCTCCGGCTGCCCCGCACCCCCCAGGTGCCCCCTCAGGGCACGCAACTGACCCCGTGGCGCTGTCCTGTCCCTCCCGACCTGCCCCACGGCCCCTCCAGTCCCCCAGGGCACCTCAACTGCCCCCCCCAGCCCCGGGCCCGCTCCCCCGCGGCCCCCACAGGCCTAACCCCGGCCCCGGGGCCCCGCCAGTTGCCCAGCGCTTCCCACCGCGCCATCCTCCTCTTCCTCCCGCAGCACGCCCCAGACCCCAAATGACGTCACGCGGCATCCTATGACGTCACGCCGCCTTCCCGGGGCCTACCTGTGCACCGCGCCGAGCTGGGCGCCACCGGGCGCCCCGCCCTTTGACCTCTGACCCCCGACCCCGCGCGCGCGGCGCCTGCCGGGAGCTGGAGTCCGGCGGGCCACGCCCCCTCCGCCGCCCTTCCCGGCGTGCCCCGCGCGGAAGGGCGGGACCAGACCCTTTGTCTGGGCATCGCGGGGCGGCGCGCGGAGTTTCCCGTCATGCCTCGCGGCGGGACCACCCCCTTCCACATCCCCCCCACCCTCCGTAGTGGCGCGAACGCGCGTGGGCAACGTGTGGGGGGACACACACGGGTGGGAGCCGGGGTGTCGTGACCCCACGGAGCCACCGGGTGGGGCGCAACCCGGGAGAGCGCAGAGGGGGCGTGGCCTCGTTAAGCCACGCCCCACGCCATGACCCCGCCCCACCCCGGCGGCACCGCGCGGGCTTCGGCGGCACAAGGGCGACCCCTGGCGGGGGGCGGGTGTCGCCGAGCAGTGGATGGAGCCACCACCGTGTCCACCCCACCGTGTTCCCAACCCGCCGGCCCGGCCGCCCCCGCCCACGGCCACTCCCGATGTCCCCAGGCCCCGGTCACTGTGTGCTCCCCCCCCTTCCCGGTGTGTGTCCCCCCGCTCCCAGTATTCCCCGGGCTGCGGTGCCGCGTGGCGGCCACCAGGTGGCGCTAGAGGCAGCGCCGGGGGGACCCGGGTGGGGGGGCGGAGCTGGGACAGCCCTCCCTCTTTTTAATGGGTTGGGGGGAGCCGACAACCCCGGGGATCCCTGAAATGGGGTCGAGTCCCTACCCAGGGGGGTTACCCCACCGTGACCTGGTATTGGGGGTGAACTGGGCCATACTGGGGACACTGGGCGGGGGGCCAGTTGCAGGCCCCCCCCCAAACAAAGCAGCAGCTCCTGAAAAGTGACCGTTTATTGGAAGCAAATACGAGGGGGAGGGACACACACGACACGGGGACACCCTGGGGGGGCCCCAGCTAAAAACACCCACCTTAGAAAAACAGCAAAAAAAAAAGGGGGGGCTGAGCCCCCTCAAAACCTGCCCCCTCCTTCATTTGGCAGGGGGAAACAGGGTGGGGGGCACCCCCTCCTTCCAGACACCCCCAAAGTTGGGGGGGGACACACAACTATCCCCTCCCCGGTCCCCAGGGGGAGCTGCGGGGAGGGGCAAGGTGACCCCTGGGGACACGGTGCGGGGGACACACATGATGACGGCTGGGGGGTGGGGGGGGGGGCTATGTACAGTGAGGGGGGGGTCGGGGATGGGGTCCGCCTTAGCTCCTGGGGGCCTCGCGCTCTTTGTCGGTGTCCTCGGGGTACGCGTGCCAGGTCAGGCGCTCCTCGTAGAAGGCGATGACGATTTGGGGACACTTGAGGTTGGCCTCCTTGGCCAGCACCAGGTCAGCCTCATCCGTGTCCTTCCTGGGGAGCAGGGGGGAACACACACATGACACACCCCCCAAAATTAAACAGAGGGTTCAGGGAGGCCACAGGAGGTGGTTGTCACCCCCCTCCCGGCCCTGGGGATGCGTGGGGTGGCCTCACCACTTCATGAGGAACATGAGGTCCCCGCACGAGTCGGTGGCTCCGATGATCTTCTCAGGCTCCAGCCCCCGCTCGAAGCCCCGGGCGATGTCGTTGCTCTGGGGATTTTGGGGAGAAAAAAGGAGATTTTGGGGGTGGGATCATTTATGATGGGGTGAGTTCATGGGGTTGGGGACACCCTCTTGGTGCTGGTGCCGGTGGGTGGTGCTGGCCTGTCATGGGGGGGCACTGGGTACCTGGCCCCATCGTGGAGGCACTGGGCACCCATTACCAGGGGTCCTGCCCCGCCACTGGGTGCATGTCCCAGCCGTGGGGACACAGGGTGCACGTCCCCATGGCTGGGTGCCTGTCCCCATCATAAGGATGTTGGGTACCTGTCCCCACCCCTGGGTGTCTGTTCCCCATCCCAGGGTGCCCATTTCCCCGCCCAGGTGCCAGTCCCCCATCCCAGAGTGCCCATTCCCCATCCCGGGTGCCTGTCCCCAACCCCCAGGTCCCTGTTCCCCACCCCCGGGTCCCCGTTCCCCACCTCTGGGTGCCCATTTCCCATCCCTGGGTGCCTGTTCCTACCCCTGAGTGCCTGTTTCCCACCCCTGGGTCCCTGTTCCCCACCCCAGGGTGCCCATTCCCCAGCCCTAGGTCCCTGCTCCCCATCCCTGAGTTCCAGTTCCTACCCCTGGATGCCCGTTCCTCACCCCTGGGTGCTCGTCTCCCATCCTTGGGTGCCCATTCCTCACTCCTGGGTGCTCGTCTCCCATTCCTGGGTGCCCATTCCTCACCCCTGGGTGCTCGTCTCCCATCCCTGGGTGCCTGTTCCTCACTCCTGGGTGCCCGTTCCCTCCCCTGGGTGCCTGCTCTCCCCCCAGGCAGCCCCCGCAGCTGGAGGAGCTGCAGCTTCGGGCCATGGGAGTTGCCCTAGCCTTGACCTTGACCAAACGGCAGCAGCGGCTCCCGGACCGGCTGGGTCCGGCGCCGGGAGCGGGTGCCGAGATAAGGCCCAGGGAAACAATTCCAGCGCAGTGAGGTCACTGCCGAGGGTGCTGGCCAGTGAAAACCAGTAAGAAACCCTGCGATCATCGCCCAGAACGAAGGGACTGGACTGGCCGGTGGGTACTGGGTGGTGTGGGTATAACTGAGGGTGCTATCTGGGGTGGGGGACCCTCGCTGGAGGTACCAGCTTGAGTTGGGAACTAACCCCAGAGGAACTGGAAACCTTCGCTGGGACCCAACCGGGGTCGGACCCTGTGATGGTGGCCACTGGGCAGGAACCTGGGCTGGGTGCCCGTCCCTATCGGGGGATGTTGGGAGCTCGTACCCACCCCGGGGTGCTTGTTCCATGGTGGGGATATTGGGTGCCCATCCCCATCCCTGGATGCCCATCCCTGTTCCTGGGTGCCTGTCCCTGGGTGTCTGTCTCCACCATGGGGACGCTGGGTGCCCCTCCCCGCCCCTGAGCGCTCGTCCCCATCCTCGGGACACTGGGTGCCTGTCCCTATGGCTGGGTGCTCACTCCCCATGGTGGGGATGGCAGGGTCCTGTCCCTATCCCTGGGTGCCCATCCGCATCCCTGGGTGCCTGTCCCCATCATGGGGACGCTGGGTGCCCAACCCCATGGCTGGGTGCCTATCCCTATCACAGGGATGCTGGGTGCCAACCCTGGGTGCCCATCCCCATCCCTGGGTGCCCGTCCCTGTGCCTGCGTGCCTGTCCCCATCACAGGGACACTGGGTGTCCTTTCCCATTCTTGGGTGCCCATTGTCATCCCCGGGTGTCGGTCTGCATCATGGGGATGCTGGGTGCCCGTCCCCATCGTTAAGTGCCTGGCCCCATCCCAGGGATGGTGGGAGCCCTGGGTGCTTGTCTGTGTCCCTGGGTGCCCATCCCCGGTCCCTGAGTGCCTGTCCTCATCACAGTGATGCTGGGTGCCATTCTTGGGTGCCCTTCCCCAACCCTGGGTGCCTCTCCTCTTGCCTGGATGCCTGTCCCCATCATGGGGATGCTGGGTGCCCATCCTCATCCCTGGGTGCCCGTCCTCATGCTTGGGTGCTCATCCCCAACACAGGGATGCTGGGTGCCATCCCTGGGAGCCCATCCCCACCCCTGGGTGCCTGCCCATCCCTGGGTGCCTGTCTGCATCCCTGTCCCTGGCTGTCCTTTCCCCGCCCTGGATACCCATCCTCAACCCTGGGTGCCTGTGGCCATCATGGGGATGCTGGGTGCCACCCCTGGGTGCCTGTCCCCATGGTGGTCCCCTCACCTCCCTCTTCTTCTTGGCCTTGACGTCGTCGCCGGTGGCCGCCAGCCCTCCTTTCCTCTTGGCGCCCTCCGCCTTCTCCCGCGGTCTATTCCCGTCTCCCTCCTTCATCTTCTTATACTTTCTCATAAACTCCTGGATCAACTCCGGGCAATCCAGGTTCTTCTCCGGCTCCCAAGTATTATGTTCCCTGTCACCAAACGACCACCATCATCATCACCATCACCATCATCATCATCGTCACCGTCCGGTGGCGGCGGCACTTACTCGGAGAAGCCCTTCCACTTGAGCAGGTACTCGGCCTGGCCCTTCACCACGCGCCGGTCCAGCACCTTCTCCACCACATACTCCTCCTCGTCACCCGAGGACGAGCTGTCGGCTGCCCGCTTGCTCCTCTTGCCCATAGCGCAGCGCCCACGGGTCCTGGGGGGTGGGCATGGGGTGTGGGGGGGTTAGCGGGGACCCCCCCCCCCCCCCAGCACCGCCCCCCACCCCGAGCAAGAGACGGCGGCGCCCGGCGACGCGGTTTGGGTGACAGCGCCTTGAAACGGCGGGTTTTGAGGCGGAGGGAAGGTTAAAAACCCTAAAAACGGTGGGGTTTAGGTACAGGAAAAGAAGATTTGGGTTAAAACCCCTCAAAATGGTGGAATTTAGAGTCAGAGGAATGGGATTTGGGTTAAAAGCCTTCAAAATAGTGAGTTTTGAGGCACAAGGAAGTATGGTTTGGGTTAAAAAAGCCTAAAACCATCAGGATTTAGGTACAGGAAAGGAAGGTTTGGGTTAAAAGCCTTAAAAATGGTGTGATTTAGGAGCAGAAAAATGTGATTTGGGTTAAAAATCCCTAAAAATGGGGGATTTAGGCACAGGGAAATGGGATTTGGGTTCGAACGCCTCAAAATGGCGGGTTTTGAAGCAGAGGGGAGGGTGGTTTGGGTTAAAAACCCTAAAAACGGCGGGATTTAGGCATGGGAAAAGAAGGTTTGGGTTACCCCCCCCCAAAACGGTGGGATTTAGGGGCAGAAAAATGTGATTTGCGTTAAAAATCCCTAAAAATTGTGGGATTGAGGCACAGGGAAATGGGATTTGGGTTAAAAGCCCCAAATTTGGGTTTGAACCCCCCAACATGGTGGGTTTTGAGGCCCAGGGAATTGTGGTTTGGGTTAAACCCCCCCAACGGGCGGATTTAGGCACAGGAAAATGGGATTTGGGTTAAAAGCCCTGAAAATGGTGGGATTTAGGGGCAGAAAACTGCGATTTGGGTTAAAAATCCCTAAAAATGGGGATTTTCAGGGAAAAGAAAATGCGATTTGGGTTAAACCCCCCCAAAACAGCGGGATTTAGGGAGAGAGAAATGGGATTTGGGTTAAAAATCCCTAAAAATGGGGGGGTTTTATTCTTGGGTTTAGCGGTTTTTTCATTAATTCAGCCCTAAAACAAATTGATGGAGCCAGGAAATTCCTCCCCACCCCCAGCCCCGGGGCGGCATTTCCCCGGCCGGACAAAGGCCCAACCCGGCGGGACGGATCCGCAGAGGGTTTGGGGGTAAACCGGGAGGTTTTGGGTGTCAACGGGACTTTTAGGGTGTAAATGGGAGGGTTTGGGTGTAAAAGGGAGGGATTTGGGGTGTAAAAGAGGCGGGTTTTGGTGTGAGGGCGCAGGGGACGGAGCTCCCGTGGTGTCGCACCCCTAAAGCCGCGAGCGGGGGTCCTGGGGGAACAAAGGAAAAGTGCCGTTTTGAGGGGAAAAGCGCCGGTTGAAGGGAAAAAGAGCCGGTTTGGGGCAAAAAGTGCTGTTTTCAGACAAAAAGCGCCGGTTTGAAGCAAAGAAAGAGGCGGCTTGAGGCCAAAAGGAGCCGGTTTGAGGCCAAAAAGCGCCGGTTTGAGGGAAAATAGAGCGGGTCTGGCCCGGAGCGGCTTCTCCCGGCTGCCCTGGTGTGGGGGGGCGGGCCCAGGCCGGTGCCGGTGCCGGTGCCGCAGAGGGGAGCGGGCCGCGAGGGCGGGGCGAGCAGCGCGCCACCTCTCCCCATTGGCTAGCGCCGCCGCCGTGTCCGCTGGCGCATTGGCTAAGCGCGCCGCCGCTCGCCACCGCCCCGCCCCACCGCCGTTGGCCCGGCCGGCCGTCACTCCCCGCGCCGTCCCACCCCTCCGCCGCCGCTATTGGCCGAGGGCTCCGCCGCTCGCCCCCGCCCCCCGCCGCCGCCATTGGCCGGCGCGCCTGCCCATCCCGCCGGCGGGGTCCTCCCCCGCCCTGCCCCCCATTCATCCGCCGCCCGCCGCCGCTACCTGGGCGGGGAGCGGCTCCGGCGCGGGCCCGTCCGCCGCGGTCTGGCCGCCCCTCCGAGCCGCCGCCGCTCCGCGCTCCGCCCGCCAAAACCGCCTGCAGCGCGCAAGCGCCGCAGGCCGCGCTACGCGCATGCGTCCGCCCGCCCGCCCCTCCGTGCCGTCGCCCCGCGTTGCGCATGCGCCGAACCAAGGCCCACCTTGGGCGCCGGCGGGCGGGCGGCCTCTCCTCGCCGCCGCCGGGAGTCGCCGCCGCGGCGCCGCCGCGCCCTGCTGCTGCCGCCCGCCGCGCCGCGCTCTTCGATCTCCGCTGGGCCCGCCGCCGGGTCGCCCTGAGCGACGGCTGCGCCCGCCAATGGGAACGGCCTAGCCGCATTGCTAGCCAATGAGCGGGAGGCGAGAGGCGGGACCGCCAGCGAATGAGCCAATCGGAGGAGAGTCGGGGAGTCTCCGGGACGGAGCGGGAAAAGCTGCGCTGGGCGGGGCCGAGGCGGTCTCGTCCAATCCGTGAGGCTCAGAGGCGGGACCTGTCCTGCCGCCTCCAATCAGCGGCGTTAGCGCGGGCGGAGCGGCCGTGCGCCGCCAATGAGACCGCGCGGCTCAGGCCCGCCGTCCAATGGGAGGCGGTGTGGGGGCGCGGCGCGGGCGGTACCGCCCAATGGGAGCGGCCGGGGGGCGGGCGGACGGCGGGGGCGGCGGAGTGAGGCGGCGGCGCTCGCGTCGCTCGGCCCCTTTCTGTGTCGGCGCCTCGCAGAGGGAGCATCGCGCGCTGAGCCGCCCGCCGACCAGCCCGCCCAGCCCCGCGCCGCCGCCATGGCCAAGTCCGAGGTAAGCGCCCCGCCGCCCTCCAGCCCCGCCCCGCCCCGCCTGCCGGCCCCCGCCGCCCGCCGCGGCCTCCCCGCCCCCGCCGCCCCGTTCGCCGCCGCGCGGGCCTCGCGTACTGCGCCTGCGCGCACCCCTCGGCCGCCGCCATCTACGCAGGCGCCGGCGACCCGCTGGTCGCCGGGGGGTTCCCGCGACGCATGCGCAGCCCCGCGCGCGCCCGCCCGCTCGCTCTCCCCCCTTCGTCCCCTCCCCTCCCTGCCCGCCGCGGCGCCCCGCGCGCGGGGCCACGTGCGCGCCTTTGTGCTCGGGTGGGCGATGGCGGCCGCGGCGCCTCCGCGCATGCGCAGGGCGGGCGTCGGGCCGGGGGGGAGCCGGGGGGGAGCCGTGGGGGGAGCAGCGGGATGAAGTGTGGCGGGGAACGGAGACCGGGCCGCTATGGGGATCTCGATCACGCCGTAGACGGGGGCTGGGGGGGTCTCAGGGGCCTGGGTGGCCTCACAGCTGGGGGCTGAGGGGGCCCAGGGGACCTTTAGGCCCTGGTCGGCCCCACAGAAGGGGTCAGTGTGGGCCCAGGGTCCCTGGGGAGGCCTGGATAGACTCCCAGATGGGGCCTAGCAGGGATTATGGCCTCCCTGAGACCTGGGCAGCCCCACAGATGGGACCTGAGTGGGCCCCAGGGGCTTGGGTCACCCAGAGATGGGGCTGGAGAGGCTCAGGGGCCTGGGTCACTCACAATTGAGGGCTGAGGAGATCTTAGGGGCCTGGGGAGCCTCAAAGTTGGGGGTTCGTGGGCCCTTTTGGGGCCAGGGTGGCCTCAGACATGGGATCTGGTGGCTCAGGGGCCCTTGGGGGCCTGGGTAGCCCCACAGATGGGACTTTGAAGGGTTTAGGGCTGCCTTGAGGCCTGGGCAGCCCCCCAGATTGGAGCTGGGGGAGCTCAGGGGCCTGCACTGCCCACAGATGGGGACTGGGGCTTTTCAGGGGCCCCTTGGGGCCAGGGTAGCCCCACAGATTGGTGTAGGGGTGCTCAGGCCTCTCGAAGGAGCAGGCAGCCCCACAGATTGGGGCTGGGGGGCTCCCAGGGTCTGCAGAGTCTTCCTGCGGCCTGCACAGCCCCAGAGGTTGGCACTGGGGGTCTCAGGGAGGCTGGGAGTGGCAGGGTCTCCCTAGGGCTGCAGCAGGGCAGGGAGGCCCCATATAGAGGGTTTGGGGCTGAAGGGGCCCCTTTGGGCTGGAGACAGGTAGGGTGGAGTTCAGTGGGTCCAGTGAGGGGGGGCTGGGGGTGACAGGGCCTCCCTGGGGCTGGGGGGGATGCAAGGCAGTTCCAGGGGGGCATTTAGGGATGACAAGGCCTCACTGGAGCTGGGTGGATGCTCCAAGGGGGTCCCATGCAGGAGGTTTGGGGTGGCCGAGTGCCTCTGGAGCTGGGGAGGTGGGGGCTGGGGGGCAGGGGTATCCAGCCCCCACCTCACTCCCCCCAACCCTGCATCGCAGTCTCCGAAGGAGCCCGAGCAGCTCCGCAAGCTCTTCATCGGCGGCCTCAGCTTCGAAACCACAGACGAGAGCCTGCGCAGCCACTTTGAACAATGGGGCACCCTGACCGACTGCGTGGTAAGAACCTCCCCCCCGACCCCCCCCACTATGCCCCCCACCTTCTCCCCAGCCTCTTTGGGGGGTGGGTGACAAGCATCAGCCCTTGGTGATGGGGTTGGGGCTGTCACTGTGAGGGGAAGCAGCCATGAGGGTGGGAGGTGGATGAGTCCCCTTCCCATGAAGGGGGTGGGCTGCATCTTGGTGTCGGGGGGTGTTGGGGGCTTCCACCATGCCCTGATGCGTCCCTGTGCTCCCAGGTGATGCGGGACCCCAACACCAAGCGCTCGCGAGGCTTCGGCTTCGTCACGTACTCGTCGGTGGAAGAAGTCGATGCTGCCATGAACGCGCGGCCGCACAAAGTGGACGGCAGAGTCGTGGAACCAAAGAGGGCCGTGTCCAGAGAGGTGGGGGGCGGGCCCTGGGGGTCTCACACCGGACTGGGGAACGATATGGGGTCTCCAGTCCCCTCCTGCCTGCAGGACTTGCAGGGGCCTGGGGCCCATCTCATGGTCAAGAGGGTCTTGGTGGGCACATCAAGGAGGACAGGGTGGCCTCTGGGCTCCCAGTTAAACCCTCCCAAGCCCCTGTGGTGCCTCTGGGCTCCCAGTTAAACCCTCCCAGGCCCCTGTGGTGTCTCTGGGCTCCCAGTCAAACCCTCCCAGGCCCCTGTGGTGCCTCTGGCCTCCCAGTTAAACCCTCCCAGACCTCTGGGTGCTTCTGGGCTCCCAGTTAAACCCTCCCAGGCCCCTGTGGTGTCTCTGGGCTCCCAGTCAAACCCTCCCAGGCCCCTGTGGTGCCTCTGGGCTCCCAGTTAAACCCTCCCAGACCTCTGGGTGCTTCTGGGCTCCCAGTTAAACCCTCCCAGGCCCCTGTGGTGTCTCTGGGCTCCCAGTCAAACCCTCCCAGGCCCCTGTGGTGCCTCTGGCCTCCCAGTTAAACCCTCCCAGACCTCTGGGTGCTTCTGGGCTCCCAGTTAAACCCTCCCAGGCCCCTGTGGTGCCTCCGGGCTCCCAGTTAAACCCTCCCAGCATCCTGGGTGCCTCTGGGCTCCCAGTTAAACCCTCCCAGGCCCCTGTGGTGCTTCTGGGCTCCTAGTTAAACCCTCCCAGGCCCCTGTGGTGCCTCTGGGCTCCCAGTTAAACCCTCCCAGGCCCCTGTGGTGCCTCTGGGCTCCCAGTTAAACCCTCCCAGGCCCCTGTGGTGCCTCTGGGCTCCCAGTTAAACCCTCCCAGCGTCCTGGGTACGTCTGGGCTCCCAGTTAAACCCTCCCAGGCCCCTGGGTACGTCTGGGCTCCCAGTTAAACCCTCCCAGGCCCCTGGGTACGTCTGGGCTCCCAGTTAAACCCTCCCGGGCCCCTGTGGTGCTTCTGGGGTCCCAGTTAAACTTCCCCTCCAAGCCCTGGGTAATGCAGGGGTCTCCAGTCCCTCCCTCCCGCAGGACTCGCAGCGACCTGGCGCCCACCTGACGGTGAAGAAGATCTTTGTGGGCGGCATCAAGGAGGACACGGAGGAACATCACCTGCGGGACTACTTCGGCCAGTACGGGAAGATCGAGGTGATCGAGATCATGACAGACCGCGGCAGTGGCAAGAAAAGGGGCTTCGCCTTCGTCACCTTCGATGACCACGACTCTGTCGACAAGATAGTCAGTGAGTGCGGCGAGAGGCGGGGAGGAGCTGGCTTTGGGCCCCCCGTCCCCTGAATCTTGGTTCCCCGCCCCCCAGTCCCCTGAATCTGGAACCCCCTTGTCCCCTAAATCTTGGGGCCCCCTCCCCTCAAGCTCTCCCCCCGCTCCCTGCAGTTCAGAAGTACCACACGGTGAACGGCCACAACTGCGAGGTGCGGAAGGCCCTCTCGAAGCAGGAGATGGCCAGCGCCTCAGCCAGCCAGCGAGGTGAGCCCGCGGCCCGTCCCCCGCCGCCCCCTGTCCCCCGAGCAGCTGCCGCAGCCGGCTGCCTGTGCTGTTCCTAAAGGCTGTCCCCCCCCGCCGCCCCCTCTCCTAGGCCGCAGCGCCTCGGGCAGCTTTGGCGGCGGCCGCGGAGGCGGATTCGGCGGCAACGACAACTTCAGTCGCGGCGGCAACTTCGGCGGGCGCGGTAAGTGCCGCGGAGGGACCCCGGAGCTGCTGCTGGGGCACCAAACCACTGCTGCCACCGCTCGTCCTCCTCCTCCTCCTCGCTGCCTGCCTTCCTCCTGCTCCTCCTCACTGCCTGCCTGCCTTCCTCCTCCTCCTCGACGCCTGCCTGCCTGCCTTCCCCCTCCTCCTCGCTGCCTGCCTGCCTGCCTTCCCCCTCCTCCTCGCTGCCTGCCTGCCTGCCTTCCCCCTCCTCCTCGCTGCCTGCCTGCCTGCCTTCCCCCTCCTCCTCGCTGCCTGCCTGCCTGCCTTCCCCCTCCTCCTCCTCGACGCCTGCCTGCCTGCCTTCCCCCTCCTCCTCCTCGACGCCTGCCTGCCTTCCCCCTCCTCCTCCTCGACGCCTGCCTGCCTGCCTTCCTCTTCCCCCTCCTCCTCGACGCCTGCCTGCCTGTCTTCCTCTTCCCCCTCCTCCTCCTTGCCGCCTGCCTGTCTTCCTCTTCCCCCTCCTCCTCCTTGCCGCCTGCCTGCCTTCCTCTTCCCCCTCCTCCTCCTTGCCGCCTGCCTGCCTTCCTCTTCCCCCTCCTCCTCCTCGCTGCCTGCCTGCCTGTCTTCCTCTTCCTCCTCCTCCTCCTCGCCGCCTGCCTGCCTTCCTCTTCCTCCTCCTCGCTGCCCTTGTCCCCACATGCCTGCTGCCTTCCTCCTCCTCTCTCCCATGGTGGGATTTTGGCACCTCGCTCCTCTCTCTCTCTGGCTCCTCTCCCCTCAACCCCTCCGGACCGACCCAGCCCGCTTTGTTCTTTCCAGGTGGGTTTGGTGGTGGCCGCGCGGGCGCTTACGGCGGCGGTGGCGCAGACGGCTATAACGGATTTGGCCCTGACGGTAAGGCCGGAGCGGGATCGCTCCGACGGCCGAGGACTCCAGCTCCGCCAGCGGACCCAGCCCGCCGCCCTGCCGCCCCCCGCAGCTCGGCCCCCACCAGCCCCCCACCCTGGGGCGGCCGGCACAGCTCAGCCCCCTCCTTTTCCTCTCCCTCAGGTTATGGTGGCAGCGGCCCCGGCTACTCAGGTGGCAACCGGGGCTACGGCGGTGGCGGCGGCAGCACCTACGACGGTTACAATAACGGCGGGGGGGGCTTTGGTGGCGGCAGTGGGGGACGGCGGCCGGCCCGGGGCCCTGCGCTGGCCGTGCGGAACGGGCTGTCCGAGGCGGGGACAGGTGAGACCCCCCGCCCCGGGGCCCGAGGTCCCCCTCTTGGCCCTGGGGTGACCCCAGATTCCCAGTTAAACCCACCCCTGCCAGGCCCCTGGGTGCCTCTGGGCTCCCAGTTAAACCCCCCCAGGCCTCTGAGTGCCTCTGGTCTCCCCATTAAACCCCAGTCTGACAGTGGGGTGCCCCCAGACTGCCATTTAACACCCACCCCATGCCCCATTGTGCCTCCAGGCTCCCTGTTAAACCCCCTTCACAACCTCCCAAGTGCCCCCAGTCTCCCCATTGAATGCCCTCCTGGTCTCTGGGCTCCCAGTTAAGTTGTCCCCTGGCCATGGGCTACCTCCAGGCTGCCAGTTAAACACACCCCATGCTCCTGGGTGCTTCTGGGCTTCCCATTAAACCCCTCCCAACCTCCCAAGTGCCTCCAGGCTGCCCATTAAACATCCCCACTGGCCTTTGGGCTCCTCATTAAACCCACCCGGACCTCTGGGCTCCCAGTTAAACACCCCCCCGTGCCCCATGGTGCCTCCAGGCTCCCCATTAAACCCCCCCCAACCTCCCAAGTGCAGCCAGCATCCCCATTAACCACCCTCCTGGCCTCTGCGCTCCCCATTAAACCCCTCCCAGGGCCATGGGCTACCTCCAGGCTCCCAGTTAACCCCATCAAGACCCCCCTTAGGTACCTCCCCTTCCTTACCCTGACCCCCTCTCCCTCTTCCCTCCCCCTGCCCCCAGGCAGCAACTTCGGCGGCGGGGGGAACTACAATGACTTCGGCAGTTACAACAACCAGGCATCCAACTTCGGCCCCATGAAGGGGGGGAACTTCGGGGGCAGGAGCTCGGGGCCCTACGGCGGCGGTGAGTGTGTCCCTGCGCCCCAGGGCAGGGTAGGGGGGTGGGATCTACCCCCTGAATCTGCTTTTATCCCCCCCACCCCGAGTGTTTTCCTGACCCTCCCTGTCCTCTAACAGGCGGCTACGGCAGCTCGAGCGGCGGTGGCAGCTACGGCGGCGGCAGGAGGTTTTAACACCCAGGCAAGTGGCTGGGGCGGGAATTGCCAAGGGTTAAAATAATAATAATGACAGAAAAATGGGCAAAAAGCTGCCCAACGGCCCCAAAACCCAGCGGGATTCACTTTCCCCCCTGTTATTTGACGTCAGATTCGGTTTATTTCCCGTTATTTGACGTCAGCTGCACTTTATCCCTATTTATTAGGGATCAATTTATTCTCTATTATTAGGTATTTATTTGATGTCAGATTAATTTATTCAGTGTTATTCGTCATATTAGCTTTATTCTGTATGATTTGATATTGGATTAACTTTATTCCCTATTATTCGACCTCAGATTAACTTTATTCCATGTTCTTTGACATTAAATTAACATTATTCACGATTATTCAACACTAAATTCACTTTATTCCCTAATCTTTGACTTTAGATTAACTTTAGTCCCTGTTCTGTGATATTAAATAATTAGTTTTAGTCCCCGTTCTTTGATGCCGGATTAATTTTATTCCCTATTCAACCTCAGACTACCTTTAGTCCCTGTTCTTTGACTCTACAGTAACTTTTTCTGCTATTATTCGACACTAAATTCACTTCATTTGCCCTTTTTTACTCCTAAATTCACTTTATTTGCCCTTATTTACCCCTAAATTCACTTTATTCACTCAACCCCAAATTAACGTTATTCGCTAAAATTTAACCCTAGATTAAGTTTATTTGCCATTATTTACCCCATATTCACTCTTACTTACCCCTAAATTAAGTTTATTCGCTATTAGTTACCCCCAAATTCCCTTTATTCGCTATAATTTAACCCCAAATTAACTTTATTCACTAATTTAACCCCTAAATTCAGTTTATTTGCCATTATTTAACCCTAAACTCCTGTTATTCGCTGGTATTTACCCCTAAATTCACGTTATTCGCCATAATTTACCCCTAAATTCACTTTATTTGCCCTTATTTACCCCAACCCCAGTCTGTTCCCCCCCCCATCCCCTTCCCGTGCTCTAACCCCCCCTTTCCCCCCTCTCCCGCAGGCGCCCAGCGGAGCGGGAGAGCCAAGCCGGGGTCCCCCCGGGGGGGGAGCTGCGGGTGCCACCAGCCGGGGCCGGGGACCCCGCCCCGCCCCGGGCTGGGGGGGGGGGATGTGGGGGTTACCCGGGGGGGGGTGACGGCCGCTCGGTGCCGCCGCCGCCGCCCGCCCCGTCCCCCCCGGCTGCGCGGGACCGTGTTCGTGACTCGCTGTTCACCAGGTTTTTAGTTTGTCCGTGCCGTGGAAGCATTCCGGGGGGGCCGCCCGCGGCCCCGCTTTTAGTTGCGCCCGTGCTGTCGATCGCTGGCTGTAACGACGTGACGCTGAATAAACGTGTCTTTTTTTTTTTTTTTTAATTAGTGGTAGTAGTGTTATTAATTATGGGGGGGTATTTATTAATAATGATTTGGGGATGCTTTTTAATAATTGGGGGTATTTAATAATAATTTGGGGAGTACTTTTAAATAATTATTTGGGTGTTTATTATTAATAATTTGGGGGTATTTTAAAATAATTTTTGGGGGGTACTTTTTAATGATTTGGGGGGTATTTATTAATGATTAATTTGGGGGTGGTTGGGGATGATGTTTCACAGCTCGGAACTGTGCTGGGGTCACCACTGGCCCCTGCCCACCACACCCCCATTTCACCCTATTTTACCCCCCACCCTATTTTACCCCATCGTTTCACCCCTATTTCAGCCCCCTCTCACCCAGTTTTACACCCCCCCCATTTCACCCTATTTTGTGTGTCCCCCCCCTGCCCCAGGCAGCTTGTCCCCAGGGTGTCCCCTCCCTATCACCCCCCCCCCAGTTCTCCCCCCTCGCAGGGACGATCCAGGTAAGAGCAGTTTATCTGTGTGTCCCCCCCACCCACCCCTCCATGTCCCTGTGTCCCCCCGGGTCACTAACTCCAGCCTTCGCTTTTGCAGGAGCCCCTGGCCGTGGGGACGGGAGCCCTTGGGCCACCCACGAGGTGAGCGGGGCCACAGGCGGACACCAGGGGTATGAGGGGACACGTGTGACCCCCTGCCCCGGGGCCAGGGCTGTCCCCAGCTGGTCCCTGCAGTGGCCGGTAGCCCCTGGGCGGGGGGTGGCAGTGGGGGGTCAGGCAATGAAAACAGGGTGTTTTGGAACCGTGTCCCATCTGTGGGGATGGAGGGACAGGACAGGAATGGGGACAGAACAGGGACGGGGATGGAGGGCCAGGGGCAGGGATGGATGGGAACAAGGATGGAGACAGGACAGGAAAGTTGGAGGGGACAGAATGGGGATGAGGATGGAATGACAACAACAGGGACAAGATGGGGACAAGCACAAGAGGGGACAAGGATGGAGGGGATGGGACAGGGACAAGGAGAGGTCAGGGATGGAGGGACAGGATTGGGGACAAGGCTGGAGGAGACAGGGCAGGAATGGAGAAGACAACGTGGGGACAGGGGTGGAGGGACAAGGCTGGGGACAGGGATGGAGAGGCCCTGGAGGGTACAGGGTGGCACTAGGGATCAGGACACAGACAGGGATGTGACAGGGATGGAGGGGACAGGAGGACGAGCTGCCAGGGCTGGGGGACAAGGTCCTGGGGGCTTCAGGGAGAGGGAGGGCCGGGTGTCACCTGGGGGTGACAGGGACAGGAGGTGACAGGCAGGCGTGGGGCTGGTGAGTATGTGGTGTCACCCAGGGGTGGGACAGGGCAACAGGGATGTGTCACTGGAGGGAGGTGGCAGGAATGTGTCACCCCAGGGTGATGGGGCAGGGGGTGACGGGTGACGCGGGGTGACAGAGGCACCTTCTGAGGTGGTTTATTGTCTATTTACATGGGTGGCAGTGATGGGGGTCCCCAGGATGTCACCAGGGGAGGGCTGGAGCACCCAGTGGGCACAGAGCTGGGTGCCCCAGGTGCCATTGGGGACACCCTGGGGGGGCTGTACCCTGGGTGCGTCCTCGGGCCCTGGGCTGTGTGTGGGAGCACCCAAGGGTGCCCTTGAGCTCCGCGGGGTACAAGATGGCACCATGGGCACCCAAGGGCCCTGTCTTCCCATGGGGTGAAAGGGCCACCCAAGGGTGCCCTGGAGCTCGGTGGGGTGCAGGCTTCACCCAGGGGTGCTATGGGGCCCTATGGGGTTCAGGCTGGCACCATCAGCACCCAAGAGCCCCACTGGGTGCAAGGGTCACCCAAGGCCCCCATTGCTCCCTAGGGGGTGCAGGTGGCACCCAAGGGTGCCCTTGAGCTCCACGGGGTGCAGGGGTCACCCCGGGGTGCCGTGGCTCTCTGTGGGGTGCAGCCCCCCCTCCCTCCCCGGCTCGGGGCCCTCCAGGCCCAGCCCCACGTTGGGCACCAGCCCCAGGCTCTCGGGGGGCAGGGGGGTCCCGTCGCCGTCCCTCAGGGCCCCCAGCACCTGCGCCGACACCCGGGCCAGGTCCCTCCGCAGGGCCCCCAGCGCCCGCTCCGCTTGCCCCCGCGCCCTCAGCAGCCGCTCCCGTTCCCTCCCCAGTCTGCCCAGTTCGGCCTGCAGCCGGGCGATGGCTTCCAGCTTGCGGCGGCGGCATTTCTGCGCCGCCATCTTGTTCTTGCCGCGACGGCGGATGTCGCGGGCCAGGGCCAGCTCCGGGGCCGAGAGCCGGGCCCGGCCCAGCGCTGCGTTGAAGTCCTCCACCGGCAGGTTCACCAGCGCCTCCGGAGCCAAGGGCAAGGTCAAGGCCAGCGCCCGGCGGGCGTCGCGGCTGCTGGCCCCGGGAGAGGCCCCGGCTCCGGCCGTGGCCCCGTGGTGGGCGAGCGGCGGCGGGAAGGGTGGTGGGAGAGGGGGGTTGGGGAAAGAGGGGGGGAAAGAGGGGGAAAAAGGGGGTGGGGGGAGATCGGGGGGAGGAGGGGGGTGGAGGGGGGGGTAAAGGGGGGGTGGGGCGGGAGGGAGGGGGCAGAATTGGGGGTCGAAGGGGGCGTCAGCCCCCATGTCCAGGCCCTGCGGGGAGAGAGGGAGTGGGGTGAGGGGGTGTTGGGTGGGGGGGTGTGCAAGGGAAGGGGGTCCAGGGGAGGTGGGTGCGATGGGGGGGTCTCCCAGGGGGGTGGGCGCAGTGAGGGGGTGCAGTGGAGGTCTGGGGGTTGGGGGGGCAATGGGGTCACCCAGTGGGTGCCAGGAGGAGGGGGCGGTGCAGTGGGGCCGCTCTGGGGAGATGGGTGCAGTGAGGGGAGGGGTCTCCAAGCGGGTGGGTGCGGGAGGTGGGGTACAGGGGGGGGTCTCCCGGGGCCGTGTCCCGGGGTGAGAGCGGCGCGTGGAGCCGCGGCGGCCGGCAGGGGGCGCGTGGAGCACGCAGCGCGGGGGGCGTGGCCAAGCGTAGGGGGCGTGGCGCACCTGGAGCTCGCTGAGGGAGAGGATCTCCTGCCACGTGAGCTCCACCTCGGCGGGGCCCGTCGGGGGCGGGGCCATGGGCGGGGCGGGGGGCGGTGCCACGGCCAGACCACGCCCCCCAAGCTCCCCGAGCGTCGCCAGCGTCTGCAGGACGAAGCGCCTCGTTGGCTCCATTTGGCTGTGGGCGGCTCTTGGCCCCGCCCCATTGCCCCCCACCCCCGGGCCCTAGAGACCCCTCCCCATCCCTTCCCGCACCCCCTGAAACACCCCCAGACCCCCCCCCCCATGCCCCAGGTGCCACCCATCGGGGTCCCAACGGCCCCCAGGGCCCCTGACACCCCTCTCCAAGACCCCCAGATGACCCCCCACAGTGCCACCTCCAGCCCCAGCGCTCCCCGAGCCCCCCCGCACCCCCCCGGCTCACCTCGGGGTCCCCCATGCCGGAGCCGCGGCGCCGCCTCCTCCTGCCGCCCCAGATAAGGGGTTATCACCCAGCCTCGGGGTGGGGGGCACCCACTGACCCCCTCCCCGCAGGACGGGTGGGTCCCTCCCTGCTCCCACTTCTGCTTTCGGGGTGCGGCGGGGGCGTGGGGTGGGCGGGTGCCCCCCCCCTCATGGGTGCCCCCACCCATGGGTGCCCATGGGTGCCCCCCGGGCGCCGCTCGCCTTGCGCCACTCCGTTGCCCAACGCCGGGACGTTGCACAAGGACCAACCGACGTGGCCCGTCCGTCACCCGTCGTGTCCTCGTCCCTGCCCCGCGTCACCCCCGGAGACCCCGCAATAACAGTGCCAGCCCCCGGGGGGGGTGGGTGGTGAGGGTGCCCCCCCCGGCCTGCCGCAGCCGTTGGAGCCGTTTCCGTCCGGGGCTGAACCGGGGCCCCGGCTCCCGCCGCCGAGCTGCGGGCACCCTGCCCGCACCCTGCCCACACCCTGCCTGCACCCTGCCCGTACCCTGCCTGCACCCTGCCTGCACCCAACATACACCCTGCCTGCACCCTGCCTGCACCCAACATACACCCTGCCTGCACCCAACCTGCACCCTGCCTGCACTCTGCCTGCACCCAACATACACCCTGCCTGCACCCTGTCTGTACCCTGCCCACACCCTGCCTGCACTCTGCCTGCACCCAGCATACACCCTGCCTGCACCCTGCCTGCACCCAACATACACCCTGCCTGCACCCTGCCTGCACCCAACATACACCCTGCCTGCACCCAACCTGCACCCTGCCTGCACTCTGCCTGCACCCAACATACACCCTGCCTGCACCCTGTCTGTACCCTGCCCACACCCTGCCTGCACTCTGCCTGCACCCAGCATACACCCTGCCTGCACCCTGCCTGCACCCAACATACACCCTGCCTGCACCCTGCCTGCACCCAACATACACCCTGCCTGCACCCAACCTGCACCCTGCCTGCACTCTGCCTGCACCCAACATACACCCTGCCTGCACCCTGTCTGTACCCTGCCCACACCCTGCCTGCACTCTGCCTGCACCCAACATACACCCTGCCTGCACCCTGCCTGCACCCAACATACACCCTGCCTGCACCCTGCCTGCACCCAACATACACCCTGCCTGCACCCAACCTGCACCCTGCCTGCACTCTGCCTGCACCCAACATACACCCTGCCTGCACTCTGCCTGCACCCAACCTGCACCCTGCCTGCACTCTGCCTGCACCCAACATACACCCTGCCCGCACCCTGCCTGCAACCTGCCTGCACCCAACCTGCACCCTGCTTGCACCCTGCCTGCACTCTGCCTGCACCCAACATACACCCAACCTGCACCCTGCCTGCACCCTGCTTGCACCCTGCCTGCACTCTGCCTGCACCCAACATACACCCTGCCTGCACCCTGTCTGTACCCTGCCCACACCCTGCCTGCACTCTGCCTGCACCCAGCATACACCCTGCCTGCACCCTGCCTGCACCCAACATACACCCTGCCTGCACCCTGCCTGCACCCAACATACACCCTGCCTTCACCCAACCTGCACCCTGCCTGCACTCTGCCTGCACCCAACATACACCCTGCCTGCACCCTGTCTGTACCCTGCCCACACCCTGCCTGCACTCTGCCTGCACCCAGCATACACCCTGCCTGCACCCTGCCTGCACCCAACATACACCCTGCCTGCACCCTGCCTGCACCCAACATACACCCTGCCTGCACCCAACCTGCACCCTGCCTGCACTCTGCCTGCACCCAACATACACCCTGCCTGCACCCTGTCTGTACCCTGCCCACACCCTGCCTGCACTCTGCCTGCACCCAACATACACCCTGCCTGCACCCTGCCTGCACCCTGCCCACACCCTGCCTGCACTCTGCCTGCACCCAACATACACCCTGCCTGCACCCTGCCTGCACCCAACATACACCCTGCCTGCACCCTGCCTGCACCCAACATACACCCTGCCTGCACCCAACCTGCACCCTGCCTGCACTCTGCCTGCACCCAACATACACCCTGCCTGCACTCTGCCTGCACCCAACCTGCACCCTGCCTGCACTCTGCCTGCACCCAACATACACCCTGCCCGCACCCTGCCTGCAACCTGCCTGCACCCAACCTGCACCCTGCTTGCACCCTGCCTGCACTCTGCCTGCACCCAACATACACCCAACCTGCACCCTGCCTGCACCCAACCTGCACCCTGCCCGCACCCACAACCCACCTGGGCACACTCACAAGCACCAACACACTCACACATGTGTTCTGCCCGGGCACTCTCCCTGTGCACACACATGCACCGACACCTCAATCCTCGGGCACATGTGTATGCCAACACCCTGACCCTTGGGCACACGCGTGTGCCGATACCTGGGCGCACACAGGAACCTACGCCCCGACCCATGGGCATAAGTGTGTGCCAATGCCCCGGTCCCAGGGCACACGCGGGCACCGACACCACGATCATCAGGCACACGCGTGCACCAGGACAACACGCACTAACACACAGCACACGCATGATCCTTCCCTGGACACAGACATGTATTAACATCCCTTGGTGCACGCGTGTCCCCTGGTACCGCGACCCTCGGGCACACGCGTGCGCCAGCACATGCACCAACACGCGGGCACACGCGTGGCCTGGCACATGTATGTGCCCGTCCCCGACACGCCCCCCCCCCCCCCGCCGTTGCACACGCGTGTACCGGGACCCACCTGGTGCTCAGGGCCCAGCGGGGACGCGGTGGGGACACCGCGGGGACACCGCGGGGACGCGGGACGGGCCCGGCAGCGCCAGCCCCCGGGGCGGCCCCCGCGGCCGCTGCCACCGGGTGACACCCTGGGGACAGGGGGGGGGACAGGAACCCGGGGACTGGGGGGGGCGGGGGGAGTGTGGGGCCGTGGGGGCGGGATGGGGGACAGGCTTGGGGACACCAGGACGTGGGGACAAAGGGGGGCCAAAGGGGAGGCGTGGGGACTGAAATAAGGGACATGGGGACAAGGACGGGGACACGGGGGGGTCAAAGGGATGAGGGGACAGGGGGGACACGGGGACATCAGTGGGGGTCATGGGGACCCAGGGACAGGCCATGGGGACACAATGGGGGACACGGGGACACTGGTGGGGTCCCAAGGCCAAGGGGACACGGGGGTTGGGGGGCACGGGGAGGGGACAGGGGGCCGGGGACACTCCTGAGCCCCACCTTGTCCCCCCGTCCCCGCCCCCAGGAAGCCACCGGCGGTTGTGCCCAACGCCGGGGCCCCGCGGGGGACGAGGAGGGGACACACGGGGGACGGCCCCCCCCCAACCCCGGCCGGGGTTTATCAGCGGGGCCCAGGGCATCCGCCCGCCCCCCCCCCCGGCGGGGGCACCCTGGCGTCCGGGTGTCCCCGGTGTCACCCGGTGTCACCCGCCGCGGGACGGCGGGGCCTCGCGGGGGGTGGCCCTGTCCCTGCCTGTCCCCACGTGTCCCCCTGCACTCCCTCACCGTGTCCCCACATACCCCCCCGTGTGTCCCCACGTCCCCCATGTCCCCAAGTCCCCCCATTCACCCCACCCGTGTCCCCCCCCCGACCCCCGCCCTGACCCCAGAGAAGCCAAAGGGCACCGCTAAGCCCCGCCCACCGAAGGGGGGGCGGTCCAATGGGGGCGTGGCCAAGCACTGCAAGGGAAACCGCGTCCGGTCATGTGATTAGCGAGGCAGCCAACCACAGAATGAGGCCGGCAAAGCGGTGACGTCAGCGCTTCCCTGGTCACCATGGGAACTGCACCGCCCCTCGGCTTCCGGGTGTGTCACGCGGCGATAACGGACGGGATATGCCTCCAGTCAGAGGTCATTCCGGGAAGGGCGGGAAAGACCGGCCCGCCCCCTGCGCGCCGTCAGGTAGCGATTGGTCGACTGTGTCCTGGGCTCGTCCAGTCAGCCCCGTGGGGCGGTGCCCGGCGGTGTGATTGGCAGCGAAACATCCAATGAGCGGCGGCCGCTCTTCCGGCTCCACGTCGGCAGCGGCGAGCGCAAAATGGAGGCGCTGATCCTGGTTAGAGACGGCGGGGCCGGGAGGGGGCCGGGGGCAACGGGGCGCACTGGGGGTAAATGGGAGCGGTGTGGGGGGTTACGGGGTCGGCGAGGGGCAGCGAGGGGGGAGATGGGGGGGCGGCGGTGGGGGTGAGGGAGGGCAATGGGGGTAACGGGGGCAGCCAAGGGGGAATTGGGGTAAAAGGGGGTGGAATGGGGTAAATGGGGGTAAAGGGGGTAAACGGGGGGGCATTGGGGTAAATGGTGTGGTGCCAGTGGGGGTAAAGGCGGGGCAATGGGGTTAATGGGGGGCAGGGGGTGTTAATGGGGGGGATGAATTGGGGGGGCTATTGAGGGGGTAAGGGTGGGGCAGTGGGGTAAGTGGGGGGGCGGCGTGGGGGGGAGATGTCAGGGTGCGAATGGGGGTGAATGGGGGGTGCTGGGGGGGGCAATGGGGGAGTGAAGGGGGTGCCAGTGGGAGTGGATGGGGGGGCAATTGGGTAAATCGGGGGGCTGTGGGGGCGTCAGTTCCAGGGAGCCACTGGGGTTAATGGGGGGGGAGGCATCTCCCTGCCCGCGGGGGTGGCCTTTCCCACACCCCCCCGCCGCCATGGTGGCTTTGTCCTGCCCGTGGGGTGACAACACCCGGGGCAGTGGGTGACTGTCCCCCCGCCCAGGCGCTACCCATGGGGACCCTGCTGGGGCTGGGGTGGGGGGGCTGTGGCCGGTGGTGGCCCTGGGTGGCCGTCGGTGGCCTGGCAGCGCCCGGGGCGAGGTTCTGTCCTACACTCGGCTGTGGGTACGGACAGTCAGTGCATCACAGAACTTGGTCCCGGGAGCTCGGGAGCACCGGAGCGACGGGGATGGGGACAGGGACAGGGATGGGGACAGGTGTGGGTATGGGGACAGTGACATGGACAAGGATAGGGACAGGGATGGGGACAATGACATGGGCAGGGACAGGGATGGGCACAGGGACAGGGATGGGGACAGGTATGGGGACAGTGACACGAACAGGGACAGGGATGGGACAGGGATGGTGACGGGGACCGGGACCCCCCAGCCTGGCCCTGCAGCAGCGTCCAGCCAGGAGTCTTCACCCTGCCGGGGGTCCTGCCCCTCCAGGCTCCTTCGTGCTGTCCCTGGGGTTTGGGTGCCCCAGCGTGTCCCACCCTGGCCAGGCTGGGAGTGCTCCCGTCCCCGGGACAGGGGTGGCAGTGGGGTGACAGTGGCCGTGTCCCCACAGGAGCCGTCGCTCTACACTGTCAAAGCTGTCATCATCCTGGACAACGACGGCGAGCGGCTCTTTGCCAAGGTGAGGGGCACGGTGGGGGATGACGGTGACACAGGGGGGACAGGGGTGGGGACATCGCCCTGGGGAGAGGCATGGGGACACTTGGTGGCACCAGGAGGGTTGGGATGTGATACAGGGCAGGGACACGTGGGTGGCACAAGGGTGCAGGGACAGGGCTGGGGTCCTGAGGGCTCCTTGGGAAGGGGTGGCCCGTGTCCCCACTGTCCCCGTGTGTCCCTGTCCCCTCAGTACTACGACGACACATATCCCAGCGTCAAGGAGCAAAAAGCCTTCGAGAAGAACATCTTCAGCAAGACCCACCGCAGCGACAGTGCGTGATCGGGGATGGGGACGTCCCCTGGGGTGGGCTGCCACCCCCATGGACAGCGGGGACAGTGGGGACAGGGGGGTGACGCCCGGCTGTGCCTGCAGGTGAGATCGCGCTGCTCGAGGGTCTGACCGTGGTCTACAAGAGCAGCATCGACCTCTACTTCTACGTCATTGGCAGTGCCCACGAGAATGAGGTGACAGGGGACACCCAGGGTGACATGGGGACACCCAGAGGTGGCAGAGGGGACACCAAGGGGTGACACGACATGGAGGACAGCCAGGGGTGACAGGGAGGGACACCCAGGGGTGATGGAGAAGGGAGGGACACTCGGGGTGGGTTGGGGACAGGCAGAGGTGACAGAAAGGACCCCGAGGGTGTTGGTTGAGGACACCCAAAGGTGACAGGGGACACCCAGGGGTGATCGGGCAGGTGGGACACCCAAGGGGATGGGGTGGGGACACCCGGGTGGGTTGGATGGGGACACCCAGGGGTGCCAGGCCACAGGTGCTACTGTGGGGTGGCCGCGCGTTGTAGTGCCACCCATGACCCCACTGTCCCCAGCTGATGCTCACCGCCGTCCTCAACTGCCTCTTCGACTCGCTCAGCCAGATGCTGCGGTAGGATGGGTGCTGGGGGGGGGTACCCATGGGTGCTGGGGGGTATCTGGGTGTGCGTTGGGGCATGAGGGAGTCCTGGGCAGGTACCTGTGGGCCCTGGGGGGTTGCACCCATGGCACTAGGGGGTCACCATGGGCGGGGGGGGCACCCATGGGTCTCGGGGGGGAGTGGCACCCAGGGTCCTGAAGGGGCACCTATGGTCCTAGGAAGCACTTGTGGGTCCTGGGTGGGGGACCACCCATGGTGCCAGTGGGCTCTGATGTGGGTAGGTGATACCGGGGGACCCAGTGGGCACTTGGGGGGCAGGGCTGTGGGTGCCTGGAAGGGGGGATCCCATTGCCAGGGGGGAGCCCCGGCCATGGGTGCTGAGCAGGCAGGGCCCTCCCAGGAAGAACGTGGAGAAGCGGGTGCTGCTGGAGAACATGGAGGGGCTGTTCCTGGCCGTGGATGAGATCGTGGACGGCGGGTGGGTGCCCCTGTGTCCCCCTCCGGGGGCTGTCCCACCCCCCTGGGTGCCCAGGGTCCCTGGGAGGTGGGGCACTGGGTGCTGACTGGTCTCTGTACCCCCCCACAGCGTTGTCCTGGAGAGTGACCCCCAGCAGGTGGTGCATCGCGTGGCTGTGCGGGTATGGGGGTGGTACTGGGTATACTGGGAGGGAGGGGGCTGTGGGGGGGCCATGGGTGCCCCCCATCACCCACCTCCCTCCATGTGTTGCAGGGCGAGGACGTGCCCCTCACTGAGCAGACAGTCTCACAGGTAGGACCTTGCCCCCCCTCCCCCAAAGTGGGACCCCCTGCTCTGGGACAGGGGTGATCCCTGGGTGCCCCCCCAGCACCCATGGGTGCCCCGTGCCCAACCTCCCCCTCCTCCACAGGTTCTGCAGTCGGCAAAGGAGCAGATCAAGTGGTCGCTGCTGCGCTGAGGTGGCCCCCCCGGACCAACCCCCCCCAGGCCCCCCAAACATGCCACCCCCCCCCAAATCCCGTGTGCTGCCTCATCTCTCCCTGCGCCGCTTCCCCCACCCCGGCACAGACCGGGAGCACCCAGGTGTGTCTGTGGGTGTCTGGAGGGGTCCTTAGGGTGCCCGTTGGCTGTCTGGGTGGGGAGGGACACTGACACCCCCCCCAGGAGCCGTCCCAGACACAAGACCATGGACTCAAACCTCATCATTTATTTGGGCCAAGCCGGGGAGGGGGGACGGGGACACCTGGGGACAGGCAAATGCGGGGGGTAACAGGGCCCTGTGTGCCCCCCGCCTGCGCCCCCCCCCGCCTGCTATTGCTTTGCTTAATCACAGTATTGACTGGGGGTGGGTGGGCTGTGCAAGGTGTGGGGGGGCCACAGTGTCAGTTGTGGGGCAGTAAGGGGGGGGGTAGTGCCAAGTGTGGAGGGGGGGCACAGTGATAGTGGGGGGGGGTCACAGTGATGGGGGTGCTGGGTTGGGTGGGGGCAGTGAGGAGGTGCTGGGTTTGAGGGGGTGGGTCACAGTGATGGAGGGGTCACAGTGATGGGGGTGTTGGGTTGGGGGGCACTAAGGATGGGGGGGTCACAGTGAGGGTGGTGCTGGGTTTGGGGGGGGTCACAGTGATGGGAGTGTGCTGTGTTTTTGGGAGAGGGTGTGTGTTGTGCAGTGCTGGGTCCTGGGGCAGTACTGGGGGAGGGAGGGGGGGGCACAGTGCTTGTGGGGCAGTACTGGGAGCGGGGGGCGCTATTTACAGGGTGAGGGGGGTGCCCCAGCCCCCCCTGCATTATTGCAATGGGCTGGGCCCAGATGGGGGGGGTTGGGGGGCACCGGGGTGGTGATGGGTGCCCCCCACCCCAGGGTGTGTGCGGGGCTCGCTGCCCTCAGTGCAAGAGGTCATGGCTTTGGGGGGTGGGTGGGGTGGGGGGGCGGCACCCAGGGGCGGGGGGGAGGCACCCTGGGGTGGGGGGGGGCACCCTTCCCTGCGAGCCATCACTGATTGCTTAGCGGATCCCTGAGGTGCCGGGGTGGGGGGGGGCATAGGGGGGGTGTTGGGGACCCCCCCACCCCACCCTGGGGGTCCCCGTCCCCGCGGGAGTTGTGCAGTGGGGCCGGGGGGGGTAATGGGGGGGGGGGCTCATCGTTTTCCTGCCAAATATCCCAATTCCAGTTAAAAATAAATCGTTGAGCCCCACAAGCAGCTGGGGGGGGGGGGGTCGGGGGGGCTGTTGCCGGGTGCGGTTGCCAGGGGACGGTTGCTGGGAGATAGTTGCTAAGGACGGTTGCTGGGTGCAGCTCCTGGGTGTAGCTGGTTGCTAGGGACGGTTGCTAAGTACCATTGCTAGGGACCGTTGCCAGGTGTTGTTGCTGGGTACTGTTGCCAGGTCTGGTTGCTAAGGACCGTTGCTAAGTACCGTTGCCAGGGTCAGTTGCTAAGGGCCGTTGCTAAGTACTGTTGCCAGGGACCACTGCCGGGTGCTGCCAGGTCCCTTTGTCAGGTGCAGATGCTGGTTACGGTTGCCAGGCGACCATCGCTGGGTCCTGTCGCCAGGTAACCATTGCTGGGTACCACTGATGGGCGCCGTTGCTAGGTAACCATCACCAGGTGCAATTGCAGGGGCTTGTTGCCAGGCAACCTGTTGCCTGGCAACTGCTGCTGGGTCCCGTTGCTGGGTAAACATCTCCTGGTTGCCTAGCAACCCCGTGGTTGCTAGGGAACCATTACTGGGTGCCCGTTGCTGGGCAGGATGCTGGTCCTGTTGCCAGGTAACCATTGTCAGGGAAGTTGCTAGGTAACTGTTGCCAGGGGGGGTGGGTTGCCGTGAGCGGGTCCTATTGCCAGGTAACCGTTGCCAGGGGACTGTTGCCGGGCAGATTTCTGGGTTCCTTTGTTGCTGGGTACCCATTGGTGGCTGGTTGCTAGGAAACTGTTGCTAGGTAACCATGGGGGTTTGGATGGTTGCCAGGGGCTGTTGCCAGTTAATCACCAGTGCCTGGTCACTGGGCTGTGATGGGGTTTGCTGTGCGGTTGCCAGGCAACCATTGCTGGGCATTTGCTGGTTGCTGGGTAACGGTTGCCAGGCAACAGTTGCCGGGATGGGGGGGGGGTGTCAGTACGGGGAGAAGAGGAGGGGGGCGTGGGCGGGGCGCAGGGGCCCGGGGGCGGGGCGTAGCAGGGCGGGGGCCAGGGGGGGCCCGGGCAGGAGGGGGGGCCCGGGGGGGCGCAGGGCCAGGGGGGGGGCGGCCATGGCAGCAGCGGCGGCTGCCAGGGCCAGGGGGGGCGGGAGCAGCCCCCCCCCTGCCAGCGCCTTCGGCAGCTCCTTGGGGAAGGGCAGCGCCTGCGGGTGGGTCGAGGGGGGGTGTCAGTGACTGGTCGGGGGGGGGCAACCCCATGGACCCGGCACCCCCCGCCCCAGCTGCATGGGGCACCCACGGGCACCCTATAGGTACTCCAAGGGCCCCTCCTGCCCCATGTGGCTCCCTGTAGATACCCCCAGACCCGCCCTGTCCCATAGGCACCCTCAGGACCCCTATAGCCCCCCCCCCAGCCCCCCTCCTGCCCCAGAGGGACCCCAGGACCACCTATAGCCCCCCCTCAGCCCCCCCTCCTGCCTCAGAGGGACCCCAGGACCACGTATAGCCCCCGCCTCAGCCCCCATCCTGCCCCAGACAGACCCCAGGACCCTCTATAGCCTCCCCTCAGTCCCCCTCCTGCCCCAGAAGGCCCACAGGACCCCCTACAGCCCCCCCTTACCAGCTCCGGGGGGGTCCGGGGCTTCTTGTGGCGGCTCAGCAGGGGGTTGGGTTTCCCGGCCACCCCATCCCGGTGCCGCCGACTGGAGATGTGCTGGGGGGGGGGGCAAAGTGGGGGCGACTTATGGGGTGGGTGGGGGACACCGAGGTGAGGACATCCTCCTGGGGGGTGAGGGGGGCTCAGGAAGTCCCAGGGAGGGGGGTTTGGAGGAGAAGAGTGGGGCTGGGGGGGTCCCAAAGGCATTTGGGGAGGATGTTGGATGGTTTGGGGGGGGTCCCATAAGGGATCCTCAGGGGGCACCTCTCAGTGGTCCCAATGGGCTCAGGAGGGCTTGGGGGGAGTTCCGAGGGGGGGTTAGGGTCCCGGGGGAGGATTTGGGGGTTCCTCAGGAAGATTTGGGATTCCACAGGGGGGTTTGGGGTCCCAGGGGGGTCCTTGGAGTAATCTGGGGTCCTGGGGGGGGTGTCCCGGGGTACCTGCTTGAGCTGGAGCTCGGAGTTGAGGCGGACGTTGCAGATCTGGCAGTGGAAGGAGCGTTCGGGGGCCTCGGCCGGGGGGGTCCCCCCTGCAGCCCCCCCCAGCCGCGGGAAGGCCCGGATGGGCCCCAGCCCACTGCGCGCCTCCACCAGCGTCTTGTGCTTTGTCCCTGCGCGGGGTGGGGGGGACACGGGGGGGGGGGGGGTCATCACCCTGTGACCCCTCTGGCACCCAGTGAGCCCCCACCGGGACCACCGCTGCAGCCACAGGACCCCTGTCCCCCCCCACCCCAGTGTCCCCCCAGTGCCACTCGATGTCCATTCCTGTGCCCCTCAATGTCACTCAGACCCCCCCATCCATCCAGTGTCCCCAAGTCCCTCGTCTCCCCGTGTCTCCCAGACCCCCCCATCCCCTCCTGTCCCCTCAGTGTCCCCATGTGCCCTGTTGTGTCCCTGTCCCTCGTGTCCACATGCCCCCCCAGGCCCCCCTCCATTGCCCCATCCCCTCCTGTCCCCACAGTGTCCCCACATCCCTTGTGTCCCACAGACCCTGCTGCCTCCCTGTGTCCCCAGACCCCCCCCCTTCTCCCATCCCCTCCTGTCCCCTCAGTGTCCCCACGTCCCCCGCAGTGTCCCCACCTTTGTTGTGTGCCTCCAGCTGGGACAGCGAGTTCACCGCCACCTTGCAGAGGCCGCAGTACAGCAGCCGCTTGGCCTTCGCCTTCTCCTCCTCCTCCTCTTCCCCCCCCGGCCCCCCCCGCGCACCCCCAGGCACCTCCGTGGCCACGGCCGGCGGGGGAGTGGGAGGTGAGGGGGGCCCGGGGGCACCGGGGGCTGCGGGGGTGGGGGTCTGCTCGCCTGCCGGTACAGGAGGGGTTAACAGAGCACCCCTTGGTGGGGTGGGGGGTCTGGGGGGGGCACCCTGGGGTGCTGGGACCCACCTGTGCGATCCGGTGGCTCTGCAGGGGGTGCGGACGCGGGGCCGGCGGGGGAGTCCTGGGGGTCTCCGGGGGGGTCCCCCGCGCCACGGCGGGCACGGGCGGCCTCCAGCCCCTTGAGGCGCCGGGCGTGGCGGTTCCCCTGGTAGTGGGCGGCCGCCTGGCTCTGGGGAGTGGGGGGCACCGGGTTACACCCCCCGTGACACCCGGGGAATGCCGCAGCACGCACCCCTGGGGACAGGGGACGCCCTGGGGACCCACAGCTTGAGAGAGCGCAGGTGCCCAGGATGAGGGTCCCAGGCACCACGGCGGGGTTCACAGGCAGCCAGGGGTGACCCCAGGCACGTGGGGGGGGGTCCCAGGTGCCATGAGGGGGGTCCCAAGTGCCCGGGGGAGGGTCCCAGGTGCCCCGGGGGTCCCACCTCGGAGTTGAAGCGGATCTGGCAGACGCTGCAGGCGATGACCGGCCGGTGCCGGGGCTTGGCCAGCGCCGCCCCCAGCACCCCCTTGGGCACCGGCTCCATCTGTGGGGCGGGATGGGGTAGGGGGGGGTCACATCCTGATCGGGGTGGGGGGGGGGGGCAGCACCCATACACTCCCCCACGACCCACCCCCAAACCACCCCAGCACCCCAGGGGCTGTGGGATGGGGCTCAGTGGGTGCTGGGGGCACCGTGGGTAAGGGGCACGCAGGGAGGGGGGCCGTGGGGGGGCTGTGGGTGCTATGAGGGGGCTTGGGGTGGGCTCTGGGTTCCAGGGGGGGCTGTGGGTGGGCTGTGGGTTCCGGGGGGGGGCTGCGGCTGCTATGAGGAGACTGTGGGTGCTGGGGGGTGGCTTGGGGTGGGCTGTGGGTGCCGGGGGGGCGAGCAGCGCAGTGCCTCAGCCCCCCCCCCGCCCGGTGCCGTAGCCGCTCAGGAATCTCTCCCTGCCCAAACCCAGGGGACGGGACCCGCCCGGCCGCCCGGCCCCTGCCCGCCCGCGGGGTCCCGGCCCGGCCCCGGGGTCCCTCACCGGGGACGGGGGTGCGGGGGGGTTCCCGGCCCAGACCCGCCCCCCCCGTCCCAGACCCGCCCCCCCCCGTCCCGCTCCCCCTTACCCCGAGCGGGAGCGGCCCGGCCCGGTGCGGCGGGTGTGGGGGGGGGTGTTGGGGTGGGGGGGGGGGTCCGGTACGGCGGCCGGGAGGGGGCGGGGCTCCGCGTGGGCCCGGGCCGCCCCTCCGGGACCCCGCACTGACCCCGCGGGGCCGCCGTAGGATCCCTCCCGGCCGCCGTAGCGACCCCGGCCCGCGGTTTCCCGTCCCCCCCCCACCCCCCCCTCCCCGGTCCCGTGTCCCCCCCCCCGCCCCGGCCCCGGGACTCACGGCGGGCAGCGGCGGCAGCAGCCGCAGGGCAGCGGCGGCGGCGTCGGGCAGGAGGAGGCGGCCGGGGGGCGGCCCCAGCGGCCCCGGGGCCCGCAGCATCGCCCGGCCCGGCCTGCGGGAACGGGGCGGGGGGGGGGGGTGTCAGGGGGCACCGGGACCCCCCCGCCAGGTCTAACCACCCCCCCCCCCGCGCTGCCGAGTTTCCCCCCCCTCCAAGACCTGACCCCCCCCCCCCCCCCCCGCCGCCCGGTGCCGTTTCGGGGAGCTGCGGGGCGCGGGGCGTGTGTGTTACCTGTGGGGCCCCCCCGGTGGCGGCGGCGGCCCGGTGGGGCTGTCCTCGCGTGTCCCCCCCCCTCCCGGTATGTCCCCCCCCCCCCCCGCGCCCGGCCCGGCCAATGGCGCCGCGCAGAAGTGGGGCAGGCGCGGGGGGAGGGGGGGGGGAGGCGCATGTCACACGCGTGTCCCCGGCCACGCGTGTCCTCGGTCACGCGTGTGTGTGTGCGTGTGTCTCCCCCCCACCCCGTGCCCCCCCCTCCACGCGTGTCCGCGGTCACTCACGTGTTCCCCCCCCGCCACGCGCGTCCCCACGGCTCCGGCCTCGCGGCGCGGGTGGGGGGGGTGGTGAGGGGGGGAGCCCGCGCAGCGCACGCGCACGGGCGGGCCGCGGGCACACGCACATGTCGGGACACGCGTGGGCGGGGGCGGGCGGTTGCCGTGGGAACGGGGCCCCACCCCCGCCCACGCGCAGCCCCGGGGTGGGGTGTGGGGGGGAACCCAGAGTCCGGGTGGGGCTCCTCGTCGCCCCCCCCCCCCCCAACCCTTGCACGTCCCCGCCGTGCACGAGCCTCGTGCACATGCGGCCCCCCCCCCCCCCCCCCGTGCACCCCGGCCCCTGCAACCCCCCTCCCCACTTTGCAGCCCCCCCCCAAAACTCTGACCCCGCGCATGCGCCCTGCGCCCTGACCCCCCCCACGCGCGCGCGCCCGCCAGCTGCTGTGTCACGTGACGGCGGGGCTGGGGTTGGGGGGGGTGCTGTGGGTGCTGGGGGGTGTCTATGGGTGCTGGGGGGGGGGTGGAAATGTGGGTGCTGCGGGGGGGGTTGTGGGTGCTGGGGGGAGGTCCCTGCGTGCAGGGGGGCGTGGGGGGGGGGGACACGGGGGTGCTGGTGGCACCGGGGGGGGGTGACACCCCCCCATCAGCGCCGGCGGGGGGGGGGGGGGGATGGACGGCGGGGGGGGGATGAATTATTGATGGCGGCGGCTGCTAATGAGGGTGGTAAATGGTGTCACCCGACACCCCCGCACACGCGTGTGCGCTCAGCCGTGTCCCCCCCCCCGCCACGCCTGGCACACGCGTGTGCCCCCCCCCCGCCCCGTGGCCCTTCGCTCCGCGGCTCTGGGTTGGACACGTTTATTGGGGGGCCCTGAGGCTGGACCCCCCCCCCAAATTAAATACAAACCGAAGCTGCCCCCCCTCCCCAACACCCCCCCCCACCCCCTGCGCCCGCCTGTGCCCCCCGCCCCACCCCCAACCCACCCCCCCCGCGCTAGTGCAATCACCCCCCCGCGGCCCGGGGACGGGGACACCCGGGGACACCCCGGGGACGTGTGTGTCGGGGGGGGGGAGTTGTGTGTGTCTGTGAGTGTGTGTGTGTGTGTCCCCCCCCCCGGCAAAGAGACCTCGGGGCGCGGGGTCAGTGCAAAGTGAGGTGCCCGCGGTGGGGGGCACGGGCAGTGCAGCGGTGACACCGCGGCCGGGTGACACCGCAGCTGGGTGACACCAGGATCGGGTCACACCATGACTGGGTGACACCATGATCGCCTGACACCGCGAATGGGTGACAGCGCAGCTGGGTGACACTGCGACCGAGTGACACCGCGGCCGGGTGACACCGCAGCTGGGTGACACCAGGATCGGGTCACACCATGACTGGGTGACACCATGATCGCCTGACACCGCGAATGGGTGACAGCGCAGCTGGGTGACACTGCGACCGAGTGACACCGCGGCCGGGTGACACCGCAGCTGGGTGACACCAGGATTGGGTCACACCACGACTGGGTGACACCATGATCGCCTGACACCACGAATGGGTGACAGCGCAGCTGGGTGACACTGCGACCGAGTGACACCGCGGCCGGGTGACACCGCAGCTGGGTGACACCAGGATCGGGTCACACCACGACTGGGTGACACCATGATCGCCTGACACCACGAATGGGTGACAGCGCAGCTGGGTGACACTGCGACCGAGTGACACCGTGGCTGAGTGACACCGTGGCTGGGTGACACCGCAGCTGGGTGACACCAGGATTGGGTCACACCACGACTGGGTGACACCAGGATCGCCTGACACCGCGAATGGGTGACAGCGCAGCTGGGTGACACTGCGACCGAGTGACACCCCAGTCGGGTGACACCGCGACCGAGTGACACCACAACCGTGTGACAGCACAACTGGGTGACACCACGACTGGGTGACACTGCGACCGAGTGACACCCCGAACAGGTGACACCATGAGAGGGTGACAGCGCAGCTGAGTGACAGGTGCCACTATGAGGGTGCCCCTGGGGCACGTGTGTCCCCAGGTCCTGTGCCTGGTGGGGGGGGTCCCAGGGCTGGCACCGGTGCTCGGCGCGGTGACGGTGACGGTGACATCGCAGCGGTGCCTGGCGGGGTGTCGTCCATCCCACCGGTGTCCTGGCTCTCACGGCGGTGCCCGGCGTGTCACGGCAGCGATGCTACCAGCGCGGTGTCACCTGTCCCGGTGTGGCAGTGCCTGGCCCCGCAGGGTGCCCAGTGCGGTGGTGCCTGGCTCGGCGTCAGCCCCCGTGCCGCTGACGCCCGTCCTGGTGGTGACACCCGTCCTGGTGGCAATGGCGGTGCCCAGTCTGGTGGTGACGACCAGTCTGCTGGTGACACTCATCCCGGCAGTGATGGCGGTGCCCAGTCCGGTGGTGACACCCATCCTGGCAGTGATGGCGGTGCCCAGTCCGGTGGTGACACCCTGTCCGGTGCTGCCCAGTCCGGCGGTTGTGCCCATCCTGGTGGTACTGGGCCCGCTGGTTCCCGCCACGCCAGTGTCCCCCGTGTCGGCGGTGCCCGGGGCAGGGGTGCCCGTCTCGGTGGGTGCCCGGTGGGTGCCGCCGGTGCCCGGTGCCCGCCGGTGGAGCGGGGCCCCGTCAGGCCTCCGAGGCCGCCTGGGGCTTCAGCTGCGCCTTCTCCATGGCCGTGCCGTAGGGCCCCGAGCGCTTGAAGAAACCCAGCTGGGGGGGTGTCGGGGGGGGCCCGGGGACCCCCGAGGTCCCGGGGACCCCCGTGGCCCTTGTGCCCCCGCCATGGTGCCCAGGCCTCTGTGCCCCCCATGTCTCTGAGTTCCCCCAATCCCTTGTGCCCTCCCCAGTGCCCACGTCCCTGTGCCCCCCTATGTCCCCTGTGCCTCCCCATAGTGCCCATGTCCTCTGTGCCCCCTGTGCCCCCCCGTGTCCCTGCATCCCCCCTGCCCCTGTGCCCCCCAATGTCCCCTGTACCCCCCCATGATGCCCATGTCCCCGTGCCCCCCATATCCCCATGGCCCCTATAACCCTCAGTGTTCCCTGTGCCACCCCCATAGTGCCCATCTCCCTTGTGCCCCCTCGTCCCCCCCTCCTCCATGTCCTTTGTGACCCCCAACCCAGCCCCCCCCCCCCCCGTGCCCCCCCGTGCCCACCCCGTACCCACCTTGTAGAGGCCGTAGCAGAGCAGGGCGAGCAGCAGCAGCCCCAGCAGCACGGCCAGTACCACCACCCACACCGGCACCCCGCCGCCGGCCTCGGCGCGCGCCCACTGCAGCCCCGTCACCACCTGCCACCCGCGGGGACACCCGTGGCGTCACCCGTGGGGTCACCCGCTGCGTCAGCCCCGCGCCCACCGCAGCCCCGTCACCACCTGCCACCCGCGGGGACACCCGTGGCGTCACCCGTGGGGTCACCCGCTGCGTCAGCCCCGCGCCCACCGCAGCCCCGGCACCACCCGCCACCCGCGGCGTCACCCGCGGGGTCAGCCGTGTCACCGCACACCCACTGTGGCCCTGGCCACCCGCAGCGGCACCCACATGGCACCCATGGGGACATCCCACACCCGCGGTGGCACCCACGGGGTCATCCCACACCCACAGCAGCCCTGGCACCACCTGCCACCCACAGTGGCACCCACAGTGGCCCCCATGGGGACATCCCTCACCCACAGCAGCCTTGGCACCACCTGCCACCCGTGGTGTCACCCACCACGTCCCCTTGCACCCACGGCAGCCCCATCACCTCCTGCCACCCACAGCGTCACCCCACCACACACAGGCGTTGCCCCACGCCCGTGGCAGCCTGTCCCCCCCTCCCTGCCCGTCCCCCCGTTGTCCCCCCGCTGTCCCCCCGCTGTCCCCCGCTGTCACCTGCAGGCGCTGGCTGGGGTAGTGGAGGGGCCGGACGCGGTACGGCAGCCGCAGCACCCGGTACTCGGCCTCACAGCGCAGCGCCTGCGCCCGCACCTCCCGCTGCGCGCCCACCGTCAGGGCCCACTGGCACCCACGGGCACCCAAGGGGCACTCATGGGCACCCACGGGCAACCAGGGGGCACCAATGGGCACCCACGGGCACCCATGGGGCACTCATGGGCACCCACGGGCAACCAGGGGGCACCAATGGGCACCCACGGGCACCCACGGGGCACTCATGGGCACCCACGGGCACCCATGGGGCACCCATGGGTAGCCAGGAGGCACCCATGGGCATCCACGAACATCCAGGGACACCCACAAGCACGCACCAACACCCGCAGGACACCCACAGGTACACACGGACACCCACGGGGCACCCACGGGGCACCCACAGACACCCAAGGGCACCCACCGTCACCTGTGGGACACTCATGGACACCCACGGGGCACCCAAGGGCACCCACAGGCACCCACCACCACCCATGGGGCACCTGCAGGCACCCACGGCCACCTCCCAACACCCACATGAAGCAATGGGCACCCACGGACACCTGTGGGCACCCGGTGACACCCACGAACACCCACTGGGGACTGCGGGAACCTGCGCCCAGCACCCACTGACCCACTCCCACGAGAGACCGGGGCACCCACTAACCCCCCCTTTCCATGGGTGACGGGGGCACCCACCCCCTTGGCAGACCAGGGCACCCACTGACCCACCCCATGAGGGTCCAGGGCACCCACTCACACCCCCCCGCGAGGAACTGGGACACCCACTCACCCCCCGCTCCATGGGTGACAAGGGCACCCACCCCCCGGGGCACTCAGGGGGGCGAGGCGGGATGCTGGGGGCTTTTTGGGGTGCTGGGGCACACTGGGGGTCCCGGGGGGGGTCCCGGGGGGGGTCCCGGCGGGGTGGGGGGTGTCGCGGGCGGGGGTCCCCCTCTCACCTGGCGCAGGGTGGGCGCCCACACGTGGAAGGTCAGGCGCAGGCTGACGCGCTGCTGCTTCTCCAGCCCCCCCATGGGGCAGCTCAGGCGGAAGCACTCGGCCTCGGGGCACCCCTGGGACACCCCCACCCCCCCCCCGTGGACGTGTCACCCCCCCGCGGGGACACCCGGCACCCAGGGGTGTCACCCACGGCGGGGTCACCCCAACCACACACATCACCCACACCCAGGACCCCCCCCCCCAGATCACCTGCCATGGGGGCGCTTGGCACCCCAAGTGTCACCCGCCCTGGGGACAGCACCCACGGGGGGTGTCACGGGGTGGGGGGGCACTCACCAGGGTGAGGGGGGGCGCGGGGGGCCCGCTGCCCCGCGTGTCCCGCGTGTCCCGCTTGTCCCTTGTCACCGTGTCCCGGCGCTGCAGGACGGGTGACTCCGGGCTCCGCTCCTGCTCCTGCGGGGGGGGGGACAGGACAGTGCTGGCACCCGGTGCCACCCAGTGCCATCCCCTGCCACTGGCATACTCTTTCCCACCACCTCCCAGTGCCACCCATGGCCTCCCCTGGCATCCCCTGACCCACCCAATTCCCCCCCACAGGCACCTTCATGTCACCCAGTGCCACCTGCCTTGGTGCCACCCAGTGCCCTCTCTCTGCCCACCACCTCCCAGTGCCACCCAGTGCCCCCTAGTGCTCCACCTCCCAGTGCCACCCAATGTCCCCAGGACCCTCCAGTGCCCCCAGTGCCACCCAATGTCCCCAATGCCTCCCAGTCCTCCATCACCCAGTGCCACCCAGTGTCCCCAGGTGCTACCCACTGTCCCCAGTGCCCCCAATGCTCCACCTCCCAGTGCCACCCACTGTCCCCAGCACCATCCAGTGTCCCCAGTGCCCCCAGCACCCCGTCCCCGTGGCACACCGCCAGGTGCAGGCTGTCCAGGGGGTGGCTGGCAGAGCAGTTGGGGGGTCCCGAGTGGCCGGTGACGTAGAGGAGGGGGTGGCCCCGGTAGCTCAGGGGACAGCTCAGCTCCAGGGTGCCATGGCTGATGGCACTGGGACCCTCGTTCACCACCTGACGGCACCGGGCGGGGGGACAGGTGACACGTGGCACCCACGGCAGGGGGACATGGCACCCACGGGGACACCCACAGCACGGGGACAGGGAGACCCCTGGTTAGGGGACATGGGGAGAGCTGGGGACACGAGGACCTGGGGGGTCAGGGACACAGGGACCCCCGAGGTTGGGGACATGGGCACCCACAGGGACAGGGACAGGGGGACCCACAGGGATCAGGGACCCCCGAGGGTGGGGACATGGGGACCCACAGGGATCAGGGACCCCTGAAGGTGGGGACATGGGCACCCACAGGGATCGGGGACCCTCGAGGGTGGGGACATGGGCACCCATGGGGACCCACAGGGAGAGGGTTTTGGGGACATGGGGACCTGTGGGGCAGGGACATGGGGGTCCCCAGGGTTAGGGACATGGGTACCTCCAGAGACAGGGGACCCCTGAGATTGGGGACATGGGGACAAGGGCACCCCCAGGGACACGGACACCCCCAGGGCCGTGAGGGTCCTCAGGGTTGGGGACATGGGCACCCCTGGGGACACGGACACCCACAGGGACGGGGCCACAGGGACCTGTGTGCTTGGTGCCGTGCCCGCCCCCCCGCTTTTGGGGACAGGGGGACCCCCAGGCTGGTGACCATAGCCCTGTCCCCCCCCACCTCATAGACGTGCTCCACGGGTGGCCCCAGCTCCTGCAGCCGCCGGGGCGGCCACTCGGCCGTCCAGCCCCCCTCGGGGACAGTCACCACGTCAGGCCGGGACACCCTGGGGTTGGGGGGGGGACAATGGGGGGGTCAGCACCCTGTGTGACCCCCCCCGGACTCCCCCCCCACCCCGCCGCCGTGGGGGTCACTCACCCGAAGGCTGAGAGGCGGGTGGCCACCCGCACCTCCAGCGGCACCAGCACCACCTCGCTCTGCGAGTTGTTGGCGTTCTTGCTGCCGGCACATGGCGGGGGGGGGGGGTCACGGGGTGTCCCCCCACCCCCCACCCCCGGGGATGCTGGGGGACACCCCCCACCCAAAGGGGGTCCCCAAGCCTAAGCATCCCCCTGCCCGCCGAGCCGGAGATGCCCAGTGTGACCCCCCCCACACCCAAGTCTCAATAGGATCCCCCCCCCCGAGGGTGGCCAAGGTGGGACCCCCCCAGCCCAGAGACACGCCCCCAGAGACCCCCCCAGGTAGGATCTTCCCTGATGCCCCCAACCAAGACCCACCCCCCGCCATGATCCCTGAACTTGACCCTGGGATGAAGCTGGGACCCTTAATCCCAGGACCCCCCCCCACCCTGGGGTGCCCCACCCAGGATGCCCCCCCACTCCAGGGTGTCCCAGCTGGGACCCCCCCACACCCCAAGGGACCCCACCCCAAGTCTGAACGCCCCCATTCATGACCCTCCATGATCCTTTAGCTGGGACCCCTCATCCCAGGACCCCCCCCCACCCTGGGGTGCCCAAGGTGGGACACCCCCCCGCAGAGCCGCCCCCCCCCCACTCTACCCCCCCCCCCAGGTAGGATCTCCCCTGAACCTCCCTGCTGGGACACTCTATCCCAGACCCCCCAACCCAGGGTGCCCCCCCCAGACCCTCCCCACCCCAGGGACCCCCCCTGGACACCCCCACCCCCGGGGACCCCCCCAGACCCCCCTACCTGCGGATCTGCAGCTCGAAGCGGATGCTCTTGCTGCTGTCGCTGAGGTGGGGGACGGTTGAAGCGCAGCCCCCCCCAGATCTATCAGCAGAGGGGGGGGGGGGGGTGTCACACCGGGCCCGCCCACACCTCCCCACACCCCCCCCCCCCCCCGTGGCCCCCACTCACGCTGGCACCCGCCTTCATGGGGTTGCCCAGGTCGCAGAGAGGGGGCTCGAGCCGTTGCCCGCCCCGAGCTCACAGCTCAGTGCAGAGAAGTTCTGGGGGGGGGTGTCAGGGGTGATGGCACCCACAGGGCCTGTGGGGCACCCACCCCTGGGCAACCCCCCCTGGGTTGCCCACCCCTCAAGTGGGGCGCCCAGGAGGATCCATCCCGCAGCTGGGGGCACCCACCTGTATCAAGGGGCACCAGGAGCACCCACCCCTCACCTGGGGGCACCCACCAGCACCCACCCCTCACCTGAGGGCACCAACCAGCACCCACCCCTCACCTGGGGGCACCCACCCTGCATCCAAGGGGCACCCAGGAGCACCCACCCCTCACCTGGGGCACCCACCAGCACCCACCCCCTATCCAGGAGACACCCAGGGGCACCCCCTATACCAATGGGCACCCACCCCATGCCCGAGAGCACCCTCAGGTACCCCCCCGAGCCCCACCTCACCCTGGGGAGCACCCACCCCACCCCGCAGGGCACCCAGCCCATACCCAGGGACACCCAGCCCACAGCAAGGGGCACCCCATCCCGCGCACCCACCCCGTGTGGGCGCAGCACCCCTGTGTACTGGGCGTGGGGAGGGGGCCGCACGTGCAGCTCGGCCTCGTAAGCCCCCCCCTCGCCCTGGTTGCGGGCGTTGAAGGTCAAGTTCAAGCTGTTGCGGTCCCCCAGGTAGACGACGCGACGGTCCCTGCGGGGACACTGTGTCAGGGCCACCTGGTCCCCAGGGGACCCCCCTGTGGCCCCCCCCCCCCAGTCCCCCCCCGCCTTCCTTACGCGGAGGCGTCCAGCTGCAGGTCGGGCACACAGATGTTGTCCTCGCCACAGTCCAGCTGGATGTGAGCCTGGGGACAGGGGACAAGGGACATGGGGCAGGGGGACATGGGGACAAGGGACATGGGGGCATGGGGACATGGGACAGGGGGACATGGGACAGGGGGATGTGGGGACAAGGGACATGGGGATGTGGGGGCATGGGGACATGGAGGTACGGGGACAAGGGACATGGGGACAAGGGGACAGGGGACATGGGGACATGGGACAAGGGACCATGGGGACAAGGGACATGGGGACATGGGGACATGGGGACAATGGGGACATGGGGACAAGGGGACAAGGGGACAGGGGACATGGGGACAAGGGACATGGGGATGTGGGGGCATGGGGACATGGAGGTATGGGGACAAGGGACATGGGGACAAGGGGACAGGGGACATGGGGACAAGGGACATGGGGTCATGGGGACATGGGACAGGGGGACATGGGGACAGGGGACATGGGGATGTGGGGACATGGGGACATGGAGGTATGGGGACAAGGGACATGGGGACAAGGGGACAGGGAGGGGGGACACATGACCATGGGGGACGATGGGGGACATGGAGGTGGCAGAAGGTGCCATAGGGTGCCACTGGGTGACATGGGGAGGCGTGGGGTGCCACTGGGTGCCATTGGGCACCATTGGGTGCCATTGGGTGCCATTGGGTGCCACTGGGTGCTCTATGGGTGCCATTGGGTGCCATGGGGTGCCATTGGGTGCCATTGGGTGCCACTGGGTGCCATGGGGTGCCCCAGGTGCCATTGGGTGCCACTGGGTGCCACTGGGTGCCACTGGGTGCAGGGGTTGGGGGTTACCTTGGCCTCCAGCCGGGTGCGGGTCCTGGGCGGCCAGGACTGGGTGCAGCCCGTGGGCATCGGGGGTGTGCGCGGGGGTCCAGGGCGAAGCTCAACCCCACGGCGATGGGTGACAACTTATCCCGAAACTCTGACTCATTCTGCCATGGCGGCGGGGGGACAGCGATGAGCAAGATGGGTGGTGGTGGGGGCACCCACTGGGTGCCCACCCACCCACCCGGCTGCGGACGTACCCGTAAGAAAACGGCCATGGTGCGGCAGCGGGTGCCGGCGCCGTTGGGGACGGGCAGGGTGAGGGTGCGGGTGGGTGACCCCCCCGGGAGGAAAAGCGCCCGGCGACCCCCCCCCAGGTTTCGCCCCATCCAACGCTCAGCTCCACCGAGAAAACCTGGGTGGGTGGGTGGGTGGGGGGACACCCATATCAGGGACCCCCGGCGTCCGGCCGGACGCCGGGGGTCCCTGATATGGGTGTCCCCCCCTCGCTCTGCCTCGATGCCCCCAACTCACCAATGGGGCCGTGCACGTGTCGCCCGAGGCGTTGAGGCAGAAGCTGACGTTGATGCTGAGGGCGAGGGGAGCACCCATGGGTGCACCAGCAGCTGGGTGCCCCCCCCCGCACTGGGTCCCATGCCAGCCCCCGCAACTGTCCCCAACCCATCTCGATGTCACCCCCTGCATGTCCCCACTAGTCCTCAGGGACTCCCCCCCACCCGGGATTGGGTGTCCCTTAGCGTCCCCCTGATGTCTCCAAGCCACACGCCCCCCACCATGGACTCTGTGGTGTCCCCAAACCACCCAAGACCCCCCCCGCAGTGTCCCCATGTCCCCCCTGGTGTCCCCCCAAGGGTCCTCCTGCAGAGCTGGGACCCCCAGACCCACCCATGGGGTGCTCCCTGGTAACACCCCCCTCACGAGGTCCTTGCTGTCGTCAAGCCCCCAAGTCACCCCTTGGTGTCCCCAAGACACCCAGGACCCCCCCAGTGTCCTCCACCCCCATGTCCCCGTGATGTTCCCAAGCCACCATACCCCGACATGTTCCCTCCCAGTGTCCCCAGGAAACCCGCCTGGTGTCCCTCTCCAGTGCCCCCACCCATTGGGTGCCCACCGGTAACACCCCCCCCCAAGGTCCCCTCTGTCCCCAAGCCCCCCTGTCACCCCTTGGTCACCTGAGAACCTGGGGACACCCTGGTTGTCTCCAACCCCTCCATGTCTCCCAGTTTACCCCACTCCCCACCACCCAGCGACCCTCTGACACCCCCCTCAAGGGTTGCCCAACCCCGCCGCGGTGTCACCCACCAGGGGACGTGGTGGCCAGTGTCCCTGAGGACGCAGCCACGTCCCTCAGGGTTGAACATGGTGGGGAAGACGCTGAGCGCGGCGCTGGCGTGGACGATGGGGCGGCCCCTGGGGACAGGGGGTCAGGGACAGCCCGTGGTGGCGGGGGGGATACACCGCGGGGACACCCCAGGGACACCCCACCCACCCCTAGCTGGTGGCACCCACCTGTAGACCACGGCCGTGTCCACCCCAAAGGCGCCCACCAGGAGGTCTGTGGGGAGAAGGGGGGTGGGGGTGTCACCGGCCGGGGGGTGACATGTCCAGGAGGGTGGCACTAGGGGTGGGGCACCCATGGGGGGGGGTAGCTGGGGGCTGGGCGTCACCTCCATGGGGTGGTATGGTCTGGGATGAGGTCCCCAGACATGGGGCACCCATGGGGTGGCATGGATGGGGCTGGGTGTCATTGCATGGGGTGGCATGTCCAGGAGGGGTGGTCCCCAACCATGGGGCACCCATAGGGTGGCATGGATGGGGCTGGATGTCCCTGGCCATGGTGGTGGCATGTCCAGGAGGGGTCTACCAACCATGGGACACTTATGGGGTGTCTCACAGATGGAGCTGGGTGTCTCCACCATGGAGCACCCATAGGTGGCACAGATGCGTCTGGGTGTCTCCAGCCAAGGGTCACCCATAGGGTGTCATAGATGGGTCTGGGTGTCCCTGGCATGGGGTGGCACGTCCAGGCTGGGTGTCCCCAGCCATGGGGCACCCACAGGGTTGTCCCTGGGGTGGGTGCCCGGGGGGTGGGGGTCTCACCCGGGTAGCCGTTGCCGTCCAGGTCGGTGGCACCCCCGCAGGGCGGCTCCGAAAGGAAGTCGGGGTGCCGGCCGGGCGCCCAGTGGCCCCGCAGCACCTGGTGGGCTGGGGGTGCAGACCGGCCCCCGCCCCGCTGTAGATGTAGACCAGGCCCTGCCGGCCCTCGGCACCCAGCGGGGCGCCAACCGCCACGTCTGTGCCACCACACTCAGAGGGGGGGTCCCAGGGGGTTGGACACCCCCCGGGCACCCCCCCGACCCACCCTATAGCCCAGGAACCCTTCCCACCCCTGCACCCCCTGGGCCACCCCCCAGCCTGGCACCCCCCTGAGCCACCCAAGAGCTCAGGCACACCCCCCTGCATCCCTTGTGCCACCCTGTAGCCCACCCCCACCCCCCCCCGGGCACCCACTGTGCCACCCTATACCCTGGGCACCCTCCTGCACCCCACCACAACACCCAACAGCACAAGGACACCCCCCACCTTGAACCCCATGTGCCACCCCCATGTGCCACCCTACAGCCTGGGCCACTCCCCTGTGCCCCGCCCCGGGCACCCCCTCTACCCCCCCCAGCACCCCATCTGCCCCCCACGTGTGCCCCCACTGCCCCCCCCATGAGCCACCCTATAGCCTGGGTGCCCCTTTGCACCCCCCTATGAACCCTCCCCGGGCACCCACCGCCCCACCATGCGCCACCCTCTCCCCCCCTGCCCCCTCCGTGCCCCCCCCCCAGCACCCACAGTTGAAGCCATCAGGTCGAGGTCGCCCAGGGGGGCGATGGCGCTGCCGAAGCGCCCGAACTCCTGGGGCCCGGTGAGAGCCATGGCGGGGGTGGGTGCCATGGCGGGGGGGGTCCCGGGGGGGCGGTGGGTGCCAGGGTTGGGGGGGGGCAGCTGCAGGTACAGGTAGACCCTCCCCACCTCCTGCACCCGCCCCTCCCCTGTCCGTGCCATGAAGAGGGGCGCCCCCACCAGCAGGTCCACCAGTCTGCGGGGCAGCGGCCGTCAGCACCCCACCGACACCCACCCCCACGGGGGGGGTGGGGGGGGCACCCATGGGTGCCTGGAGCATGTCGGGGGTGGGGGGGGCACACACACACTCACCCGTCGTTGTTGACGTCGGTGGCGGCCACCGCGTAGCCGAAATACGCTGCCATCTGCGGGGGGGGGGAGTGGGGTGATGGGGGGTGCCCCCACCCGGCGTGGGTGCCCCCCGCCCTGCACAGGCACCCCTCACCCTACGTGGGTGCTCTCGCCACACATGGGTGCCCCCCACCCTTCATGGGTGCCCCCCACTCTGTGGGACCCCTCCAGCTCCAGCTTCCCTTGTGCCCAGTGACCCCTGTGGGAGCACCCAGTGACCCCGCGGGTGCACCCAGGGACCCCGTGGGAGCACCCAGGGACCTTGTGGGTGCACCCAGGGACCTCGTGGGAGCACTCAGCACCCTGCAGGAGCACCCAGCACCCCCACCCTACCTGGGCACCCCCCCCAGGACCCTCCCCACCTCACCTGCTCCCCCGAGAAGTTGTACAGGGACTTCATGTTGGTGCCATTGAGGATGGTGACCTGGGGACACGGGGGACGTGGAGGGGGACACTGTGACAGTGGCCAGGGACCCCCCCCGGCACCTCCGTGTCCTCTGTCACCATGTCCCGCCCCAGCCTTACGTAGCCGTAGGTGAGGTTGCCCTTGGGACACCAGCCACGAAGTCTGCAGGGGACAAAGTGACCCTGTCAGGGGGGTGACACCCCCCTCGTTGTCACCCCCCCACCCACGCCCCAGCACCCTGGTGGCACCCCCCTTGTGTCGTGTCCCCCGCTGACTCGCCGACAGCCACCGAGTAGCCTGGGGAGGGCGGGGAGAGGTGTTCACCTGCGTTGTCACCCATGGTCCCGTGCCCCTCTGTGCCACTGCAACCACCCTGACCCCTCTGTGTCCCTGTCCCCCGTGTCCCCTGTGCCCCTGTCCACCGTCCCCACATCCCCATGCCCGTGTTCCCTGTGCCCCACGTCCCTGTGCCCCATGTCCCCATGGCCCCCGTCCCCGTACCCATGTAGCTGTCGTCGTGGCTGGGGGCCGCCTGGCGCGTCTGCAGCTGCCCGGCCACCCCCTGGATCAGGTACTCGGGGTAGCTGGAAGTCGCGATCTGCTCCTGCGTCGCGGACATCACCTGCCCTGGGGCGCGGGGGGGCCTCAGCACCCGGGCGTGCCCCCCCCCGCGACAGGGGGACATGCCGGGGATGGAGGGTTTGGGGACAGGCAGGGGCTGGGGTCTCACCTTGCCAGAAGTAGCTGCCGGGGCCCCCCAGGAGCACCCTTCCCGTCTGCAGAGAGACCAGGGTGTGGGGGTCCCCCTCAGCCTGGGGCAACCAACCAGGGACCCCCCCCACACCCCCAGACCCCCATATACCTCCCAGACCCCCCATATACCCCCCCAGACCCCCATATACCCCCCAGACCCCCCATATACCCCAGACCCACCCAGACCCTCTATATACCCCCCAGACCCCCTGTATACCCCCAGACCACCCAGGACCCCCCTAATATACCACCCAGACCCCCTGTATACCCCCCAGACCCACCCAAACCCCCTATATACCCTCCAGACCCCCCATATACCTCCATATCCCCCCAGACCCCTACATACACCCCAACCCCCCATATACTTCCATAACCCCCCAGACCCCTGTATACCCCCCAGACCCGCAATACACCCTCCACATCCCCCCTGTGATCCCCAAAACACCCCCATACGCCTGATATACCTCCCGTATCCCTGACGCCCCCCACCAATCCTCAGCCCCCACCCCACAATACCCCCCATATCCCCCGTGCCCACCCGTGCCTCCACCTGGGTGAACTCGGCGCTGAAGCCCCCCTGGCAGTAGCCCTGCCCAGCCGCGGAGTTCAGGTCTGTGGGGAAAGAGGGGGGGGGCGGTCGTTGGGGGGTCCCATGGGTGCTGGGTGGAGGGGGGGCTATGGGGTGTCACCCCCCACCCAGTGTGCTGGGCTGGGGGTGGTTGAGGGGGTCCCATGGGTGCCAGGAATGATCTGGGGAGGGGAGGGGTGATGCCCAGGGACCTGGGCAGGGAGTTCTGGGGGTGTCACCCATGGGTGCTGGGTGGGGGGGATGCCCAGCAGTGCCACCCATGGGTGCCAGGCTGGGCGGGGGGGCACGGGGTGGGGGTCCCACCTGAGCGGCAGGGCGCGTACTCCACAAACTTGGAGAAGTTGCGATGGAGAGAAAGCAGGAGCCCACCGGCTCCGGGCCCCCCCTCCCCTTGCGGGGGAGGATCAGATGTAAAGGGGTGGCGCCAGGGACTGGGGGGGGGAAACACACAGGGGGGGGGGGGGGCACAGGAGTGTCTTTGACCCCCCAGTGTCCCCCCGCTGCCCTCTCTGTGCCCCCCTGCTCAACACCCTGGTGACCTCCCTGCCCACCTTGTGCCCACTCTGTGCCCCCCCCATGCCCCCCCATGCCCCCCCCGTGCCCCCCACCCCGTACCAGGATGGAGGCGTCGTGTGCCCGCACAGTCGCCCCGAACCACTGCAGGGACTTGAACTCGACGGGCTCGGGGGGTCCGTGTTGTTGCCCCCAAAATCGTGGTGCGGGTCCCTGGGGAGGGGGGGGAACCGACACAGAGGAGGGGTCAGGGTGGCACCGCCGCCGCAGCACCCATGGGACACCCCGCCCTGCCCCCCGGGTTTATCATTAACCAGGAGGGACAAGAGCTCACAGCAGTGCCAAGGCCACGGGGCGGCGGGGGGAAGTGGCCGTGGGGACAGTGATGTGGGGCTGGAGGGGGGCTCTTGGAGGGACCCACGGGGGTGGCACTGGGTCCCACGGGTGCTGGGGGCTGTGTCCCAAACCTGTCCCCATGCAGTGACTGTCCCCGGGCCTGGCCGTGCCCTGTCCTCATGGCTGGGGGGGTCCCGTCCCCATCCATGTCCTCATCCCCGTCCCCCCCTGTCCCGTCCCCCACCCTGTCCCCATCCCCGGGGGGTCCCAGCCCCACCCGTGTCCCCATCCCGTCACCATACTTATGTCCCTGTCCCCACCCTGTCCCCATACCTGGGGGCTCCTGTCCCACCTGTGTCCCCGTCCCTGTCCCAAGCCCAGGGATCTCCATCCCCACTGGTATCCCCACCCTGTCCCCATCCCCGGGGGGTCCCAACCCCACCCGTGTCCCCATCCCCGTGTCCCCGTCCTTTGTCCCCATGCCTGGGGGGCCCATCCCCACCCATGTGCTTGTCCCCCCCCACATCCCCACCCTGTCCCCATGCCCGGGGTTCCTGTCCCCCCACCCGTCCCGTGTCCCCCCCTTACCGATGTGGTCGAACTCGATGGGGGTGCAGTCGTCGCCGGGGGGCCAGGGGCAGTGGTACACGGCCCCCCCCTGGGTGACGTTGGGCTGGCTCGTGTTGGCCTTGGGGGCACCCACCAGGATGCTGACACTGGGTGGGGGTCAGTGGGATGCTCAGGGTGAGGGGACTGACCCCACGGGGACACGGTGACCGTCACCCACAGAGGGGAGCACCGGCGTGGGGGTGTCCTGGGGGGGGACACCCCTCTGCCCCCGTTCCCCACCCCCGGGTCCCTCGGGTCCCTCTGACTCAGCCTGGGTCACACTTTCCGGCTCCGAAACCACCACGGCCGTGGACGGGGGGGCCACGCGCCACGGTGGGGGGCACCCAGGGGCACGACGGTCCCCGGGGGAGGACACCGGGGGGTGCCCCCCGGTTTGCCCCAGCCGCCTGGGTCCCCCCCGAGTGTGGGTCGCGCGTGGGCAGGGGTGGGGGCGGCCGCCGGGGTCCCCTCGCGAGCCCCCGCAGCCCCCCGGGGGCAGCTCCCGGCTCCGGTTACAGGAAACGCTCCGGCCGGGGGCTACGGGGCCCCGGGACCCCCGGCGGGGGCCGGCGCGGGGGCCGGGGACCGAGCCGGGACCGGGCTCGGCCCCTGCCCGGTGCCCTCAGCCCCGCCAGAGACGCCCGGGGCCGCCCCCTTACCGGTTCCCGCGCCCGTTCCCCCGTCCCGGTCCCGGCTCCCGTTTCTCATTCCCGGTTCCCGCTTCCCGGTGCCCCATTCCCGCTGCCCCGCCCCGCTCCCAGTTCCCGTTACTCGCTCCCGGTCCCGATCCCCACCTCCCCGCCCGCCCCGCTCCCGGAGCCGCTCCCCATCCCGCCGGGCCGGTCCCGCTCCCGCCCGTTCTCCATCCCGCTCCGTCCTGCCCGGGCTCCCTCCCGCTCCCGGTGGCCGCTCCCGTCCCGTCCCGTCGGGGCCCGGGGCCCGGTTCCCGTCGCCTTCCCAGTTCCCGGGGCCGCTCCCGGTGCCCGGACCCGTCCCGGTGCCGCTACCGCTCCGGCCCCGTCCCGGTGCCGGTGCCGTTCCCGGTACCTGTCGGGCCGGGGCAGGTAAAAGTCCAACGCGAAGCCGAAAAGGGACCCGGGGCCCCGCGGAAGGCGACGGGCCGCGACTCTTCCAGGTTGAAGGCAGCGACGGGCAGCAGCGGCAGCAGCAGCGGCAGCAGCAGCGGCGGCGGCAGCGCCCGGGACCGGGACCGGGGTCGGGGCCGGGGGCGACGCGGGGGGGCCGGGGCCGGGGCCATGGCGGAGCGGGGCTGGCCGGGCTCGGCGCTGCCTCCCGCTCCCGAGTCCCTTCGGAAAGTGTCCGGGGGGGGCCCGGCCCGCCCCGCCCCGCCGTGACTCACCCGGGGAGGAGCCAGAGCCCCGCCGGGCACCGGCACCGGCACCGGCACCGGCACCGGCACCGCAACGGGCCGGGCCGGGCTGGGGGAACCGGGGGCGCCGGGACATCCCGGGGGGAGCGGGACGGCGGGGACCGGGATATCCCCGGGGGCACCGGGACATCCCCGGGAGCACCGGGACACTCCGGAGGGACCGGGATGGCGTGGACTGGGACACCCGAGGGGCACGGGGACATTCCGGGGACACCGGGGCATCAGGGACTGGGACATCCTAGGGACACTGGGACATCCCGGGGACACCGGGACATCCCGGGGACACCGGGGCATCAGGGACTGGGACACCCGAGGGGCACTGGGTCACCCGAGGGGCACTGGGACACCGGGGACACCGGGACATCAGGGACCGGGACACCCAGGGACACTGGGACATCCCGGGGACACCGGGACATCAGGGACGGGACACCCAGGGGCACCGGACACCGAGGACTGGGACACCCCAGGGCATCGGGACACCCCGAGGGCCTCGGGACACCGGGAGCGGGGACAGTGAGGGGACCGGGGCACTGGGAACAGCGACACCGGGGACCAGGACACCGGAGGGGCACGGGGACACCAGGAACTGGGGCACCGGGGAGAGACCGGAGGGAAACGGGACATTGCGGGGACACCGGAGAGGGGTCCCGGGTGGCAGCGGGACACGGGACAGGGACAGCGCGGGGGGGCGAGGGGACACGGGACACCCGTGAGGGGACTGGGACAGAGGGGATGAGCCCCCAGGGGACAGGGTGGGGAGGACACTGCGGGGGACTGGGACAACGTGGGGGACACGGGGGGACAGGCCAGCAAGGCACGCTGGGACACTGGGGGTCCTGGGACAGAGGACAAAGGGACACCGGGGGCACCCGGGGAGGACAGTCACAGGGCGATAGGGGGGGACACGGAGTGGGGGGGGACACCAGTGGGACACTGGAGGACGCGGGGGCGGGGGGGGGACACAGGGACGGGACGCTGGGCTGGGGGGTGGTGGGGCTGGGGACAGCGGCGGGGACGAAGGGGACACGGGGGGGGGGGGAGGAAGGGGACACGGGGTGGGTGGGCCGGGGGGGGTGGTGGTGGCCGGGGGGGAGTGGTGGTGGCCCGGGGGGGGCCGGATCCGGCTGCCGCTTCCTGAAGGAAAACAGCGGAAACGCGGCCGGAGCTGGAACCGTTCCCACGCGGCTGCGCGGGGGGGTGTGGGGGGGGTGGGGGGGGTGTGGGACCCCCCCGCGGGGGGGAGACACGGGAGGGGGGCATGTGGGGGGGTCCACCCCAGCACCTCAGCACCCCCCACGCGCGAGGGGCGCTGGTCCCCCGCGACCCCTCCACGTGGTCGTGCAAAGCGGGGGCGCGGGGGGGCTGGTAGGGTGGGGACACCCCCCCCACCCCGCTCGGGTGGGACCCCCTCAGCACCCCCCCCACTCCTCGGACGTGCGTGGGGTGTGTGCGGGGCCCGGGGGGCCCTTGCGCCGCAGCCGCATTCCTGCCTCGATGATGCAATGGCGGCAGCGCAGCTGGGCCGGGGGAGGGGTCGGGGGGTCGGGGGGGGTCGGGGGGCTCAGGGGGGGTCGGGATGCTCAGGAGGTTCGGGGGGACCCGGGCGGCTGGGGGGGGTCCCCCAGTACACAGCACCCACCCCCCTGCCCGGGCCCGACGTCTGGGTGCGCTGCCCAGCACCCCCCACCCTGGCCGCCCCCCCCCCGGGGTGGGCGCGGGGGTGCGTGTGCCCCCCGTGGGCACGGGGCCGCTGGGGGACAATGGGGACGTTTCCGTGACCGGGGCTGGGGGGGAAGTGACGGGCGAGAGGGGAACAATGTGCCGGCGCCGGGGCCCTTCCTGCCCGTGGCCGGCCCCACACGGGCACACGCGTGTGCCTGGCACTGTCCCTCGTCCACATGCGTGTGTCCGGCACCGTCCCTTGTCCACACGCATGTGTCCGGCACCGTCCCCTTGTCCACACGCATGTGCCTGGCACTGTCCCTCGTCCACATGCGTGTGTCGGGCACCGTCCCTTGTCCGCACATGTGTGCCCAGCACCGTTCCTCGTCCACACGCGTGTGGCCAGCACAGTCCCTTTGTCCACGTGTGTGTACCCAGCCCCTTGTCCACACGCGTGTGCCTGACACCGTCCCCTTGTCCGCATGTGTGTGCCCGGCACCATCCCTCATCCACACGCGTGCCCTACACACCGTTCCCTCATCCACATGTGTGTGCCCACGCCATCCTCTGTCCACACGTGTGTCCCTGACACTGTCCCTTTGTCCACTCGCGTGTGCCCTACTCTGTCCCCTCATCCACACGCATGCCCCACACCGTCCCTTGTTCACGTGTGTGCCTGACACCATCCCCGTGTCCACACGCGCGTGGCCTGTCCCTGTCCCTGTGTCCCCCTGTCCCCGTGCTAGGGCTGTGTGGGTGCCCATGGCCACGGGCTGCCCCATGTGCCTCAGTTTCCCCCCCACCTCTCCCTACCCTAGGCTGGAGGGATCCTGACTGGGGGCCGCCCCCATCCCCAGGGGTGCTGTCCCCCATCCCAGGGACACCCCATGGGTGCCATCCCCTAGTCCCACCCCAGGGACTCCCATACCCTCCCCCCCCCGACACCCCCTGGGTGCCCCCCGCAGGGTGAAGCTTTGGGTGCTCCCGGCCAAGTAAGGCCGGGGCCGGGGCTGGTCCCTGAGTCACCGGGGGGGCCGGGGGGGCCCCGGGCCTGACTCACCGCCGCCGCCAGCCCCTATATAGCCTGGGCCGACAGCGGGGCCACGTCACCCCAGCCCCCCCCGAGGGCTGGGGGGACACACACAGGGTGCCACTGGAGCACCCAAATGGGTGCAGGGCGCACGTGCCCCCCCAGGCAGCCTCATGGGTGGGGGCGCGGGTGGGCACCCCTGGGCGCCCGCCCGGCCTCAGTTTCCCCTCTCCCGGGGTGGGGGGGCGTGGGGTGCGGGGGGGGGGGGGGCCTGGCGCGGAGCCGCGGGGCTGGCGCGGAGCCCGGGGCCGGGTGCGGACGCTTCCCAAAAAGGCGCTGGAGGCTGCGGGCGGCGGGAGCCCGGCCAGCCCAGGGGGGGCCGCCCGAGGGGGGGCTGGGGACCCGGGGGACGCCGCGGCGGCGGCCGGCACGCGTGTGCTTGTGGGGTCGCCTGGCCGACACGCCTGTGCTCCTGGTACTGCTGCTGCCAACACGCGTGTGCTCGTGGGGCCGCTGTGGCCAAGATGCGTGTGTTTGTGGTACCACTGCGGCCAACACGCGTGTGCTCCTGTGGCCAAAATACGTGTGTGCTCATGGTACTGCCGTGGTCGGCATATGCATGCACTCGTGGTACTGCTGCAGCCAACACATGTGTGCTCCTGTGGCCAAAACACGCGTGTGCTCATGGTACCGCTGTGCCAACACACATGTGGTCGTGGGGCCACTGCAGTCAACATGTGTGTGCTCCTGTGGCCAAAATACGTGTGTGCTCCTGGTACCGCTGTGGCGAGCACACTTACGTGGTCCTGGTACTGTGGTCAGCACACGTGTGCTGGTGGTACTGCCTGGCCGACATGCATGTGCTTGTGGTAGGGCCTGTTAGGTACCGGAAGGTACATGTGTGGCCAGCACACGTGTGCACTTGTGGTACTGTTGTGGTTGGCATGTGTGTGCTTGTGGTACTGCTGTGACTGCACATGTGTGCTCAGGGTACTACTGCAGCTGGAACGTGTGCTTGTGGTACCATCTGGCCGACACACGTATGTTCCTGGTACGCTGTGGTCCGCACACACGTGTGCTTGTGATGCTGCTGTGGCCGGAACATGTGTGCTCGTGGCATCACTGTGGTTGTCACGTGTGTGTGCTTGTGGTGCTGCTGTGGTCACCACATGCGTTGCTCATGGTAACGCTGTGGTCAGAACATGCATGTGCTCATGGTATCGCTGCAGCCAACACGCATGTGCTCATGGTACCGCTGTGACCGACACGCGTGTGCTCATGTGGCCAACACACACGTGTGCTCACGGGCTGTCCCGCCCCCCCAGTTCAGACCAGTTGCCTCCTGGGGACACCCTGACGTCACGCAGGGTCCCCCCCTGCATCCCCCCCCCTTTAACCCTTTCCAGGCCGGACGGTGGGTAAATCACGCTGGGATGCGGCGCTGATTGACCCGCCCTCAACCCCGGGGCGGTTTGGGGCCAGAACGGGCAGTTTTAGTGCTGGGGGGGCCAGACGCTGCCCAGGCCCGGCTGTTTCTGGGGATTTGCTGGTTTTCCGCCTCGTTTCCTGCCTTACCCCGTCCCAGGATCCGGCCAATCCCCATGAGCTGGGGGGGAAAAACCCGAAGGGGTAACAAAACCCCCAAAAAGGGCTTCGCGGGGAGCGATGCGGGGGCGTCCCCCCCACCGGGGTGCAGGACACTGAGGGGACGGGTCTTCTCTGACCCCCCCGGTGACGCCGAGCGGGGCCTCGGTGCTGCCGTTTGCCAGACGTTGGCCGGTTCCTTCCCTCTTCTTTTTCCTGCCGCTTTCTGATGGTAAATAGGGGATTTTGGGGGGGTTCTTTTTGTCCCCGCCCCAGAGAAGCGACGCCGGGCGCTGGGCAACAACACGGGGAATTTTCTCCTGGGAATTGGGGAGAACTGCGCCCCCGGTACTCTCCACGTGGCACCAGTTCCCCTGGCCATACCGCGGTCCCTGGGGTCCCCTGCCCATACTGGGGTCTCCCGTGCCCATACTGGGATTCCCAGGGTTCCCTCTGCCCATACCTGGGTTCCCTGGTTCCCCCCTACCACGGTTCCCAGGGTCCCTCCTGCCCATACGGGCGTCCCTGGGGTCCCAGCTGCCCGTGCCAGGGACCTTCCTGCCCATACTAGGCTGTCCCTGTGCCCATACTAGAGTCCCTGGGGTCCCCCCTGCTTGTGCTGGGGTCCCTGAGGTCCCCCTACCCATACCAGGGTCACCCCCTGCCCATACTGGGGTCCTGGGGTCACTGCCACCTGTACCAGGGTCCTTGGGGTCACCCCTGCCTCTATTGGGGTCCCCCCCTGCCTGTACCAGGGTCCCGCCTGGTACTGGGGTCCCTGAGGTCTCCCCTGTCCCTACTGGGGACCCCAGGGCTACATGAGGGAAACATGACAGGGAGAAGCGGTTAAAGACCATGGGGCGACACCTCCAAAAGGCCTCGAATCCCCCAAAAGTGCTGGGGAGGAACTGGGACCCCCCAGCGCAGGGAGCCACGGGACGGGGCCACGTTTCTGCACCATCACCGGAGAAAAACCCTGGCTCTCCCTCCCTGGCCCGGGGAAAACCCAGTGGCTGCAGCACAAGGGGCTCTGTGATGGCTACGGAGAGAAAAGAACAGCAAAATAGGTGGAAAAAGGAAAAAAAATAAATGAAGGGAAACGCCCGTCGCTTCCCTTGGGCTGAAAATCAGCCAGAATCCTCCAGGCTCCCGGGCTGGATCCACCCGGCGAGGAAAAACTGCGGCAAAGGGCTGCGAGGCCGTTGTTGGCAGCACTGGAGCACATGGAACTGGGCTGGAAACCTCGGGGAGAGCCCGAGGAACCCCCCCTTAACCCTTGCCGAGCTGGGAGGGACTGGGACAGAGGTGGGAGGGAGCTGGGAGGGACTGGGACGGACAAGGCAGAGCTGGGAGGGACTGGGACGGAGCTGGGAGCGGTTCTGGCCCCAAGTGGGGAATTAGTTGCGACACCGGAGAGGGGCTGGGGCTGCCTACCCCCTCCAGGGACCCGCTGGAACAGGGTGGGGACACAGAAAAAAGCAGGATTTCCCCCAAGAAGTCCCCCCCGTGCGGGGGGACGCCCCTGTTCCCAGTTCCACACCCACCTTCCCAGTTCCACACTCGGTGGCTGAAGTGAGGGGACAGTGGGGTATGGGGGGCCTGGGGTATGGGGACACACTGGGTGGGGGGGGCACAGGAGGGGTGGGGGGGTACAGGAGGTGGTACAAGACATGGGTGAGCCTAGAGGTCATGGGGACACACTTGGGGGGGTATGGGGACATACTGGGGGGTGACAGGGACACAGGCTGGCCTGGGGGGGGGGTTATGGGGATAAACTGGGGGAGTTACGGGGACACACTGGCCGGGGGTGCACAGAGGCACGGGCTGGCCCAGGGTGCCATGGGATAAACTGGGAGAGGTTATGGGGACACAGGGGGTGTGACTGGGACATGGGCTAGCTCATGGGTTTTGGGACATACTGGGGGTGTGTGACAGGGACGTGGGCTGGCCCAGGGGGTTAAGAGAACACATTGGGAGGGTTATGGGGACATGGACAGGCCCAGGGGGAGCGTGACAGCCTGCTGGGCACAGGATCGCAGTGGGTCCCAATCCCACCCAGTGTCCGTCCCATGGGGGTGGCCCCAGGGTCCTCCTGTCTCCTCGCTCCCGGGTGAGAGGACACTAGGGATGCTCATGGGCAGTTTATTTGAAAAATCTATTTAAAACCTGGGGGTCACTGCCCCCCTGCAGCAGCGACACAGGGGCAGAACCCCCACCAGGTTCATCGGTCTTGGTGGAAAGCCGGGCACTGCCCCAGTACCGTTGCCATCGGCCCGGGCAATTTGGCGGCCGCAACTGGGGGCCGTTGCTGTGGGGCGTCCTGCTGGTCCCTTGTTGCGGCTCCGGGCTGTGGGCGATGCTGGGGCAGATCTGGGGGGCTAGAGAGGGGCAGAGGTGTGGGTGCGGGCAGCACCCTGGATGTGGGCACCCAGCCAGGGGGGTCCCAGTCCCGCGGGCTCCTACTCGTCATTCATGAAGAGCAGGTTGGTGGTCTCGAATTTGAAGGGTGGGTGCTCCTCCAGGTCCTTCAGCTCTACAAAGGGGTCCTTCAGCTCTGGTGTGGCAGGCAGGGGGGGACGAGGCAAGGGACACGGCGAGGGCAGGGAGGGGACACTCACCTGCCTCCCAGTCCTCCTGGCACGGGGGGCACTTCCAGGCCATGGGGGTCTCTGGCTGCCCCGCTCCACAGCTGAGGAACATGCCTGGCTCTGCGAGGACAATGGGGACAGTTGTGGGGAGGGGGTGCACAGCCAAGCATGGCCGCCAGGGTGGTGAGGGGGGGCTCATGCTGTACCAGGGGGTTGCGAAGCTTGAGTTTGTCGGGGCAGGTGGCTCTGCAGCTGGGGTGGGTCACCCTGTGCCTGGCGTTGAAGGGGCACACGGTCATGGAACGGGCGGCCTGTGGGTTGTTCTGGGGGGGAGAGGAGAGGCCAGAGGCGCCAGGCTGGGGAGGGCGGCAGCCTCTGCCTCGGAGATGGCTCCGGGCAGGCCCCAGGCTCCTGTAGGCCCCAACCCCAGCACCCTGCAGGCCAGACCCCCGAAGGCCTCAACCGTGGACCCCCATAGGCCTTGGCCTCCAGCAAGCCCCCCGGCCGTGTGCAGGCCCCAACCCCGCAGGCCTCAACCCCGGCCCCCTGCAGGCCAGACCCCGGCAGGCCTCGGCCCCCAGCAAGTCCTAACCCCGGCCCCCTGCAGGCCAGACCCCCGCAGGCCCCAACCTTGGGCCCCCATAGGCCTTGGCCTCCAGCAAGCCCTAACTCTGGCCGCACGCAGGCCCCAACCCCGCAGGCCTCAACCTCGGACCCCCGCAGGTCAGGCCCCCGCAGGCCCCGGCCCCCCACAGGCCCCACCCCGCAGGCCCAACCCGCAGGCCCCAACCCCGCAGGCCCCGGCTCCCGCTCACCCGCTGGCACTTGACGAGGTGGTAGGGCAGCCGGGACGTCCGCATCTGGTGGTTCTTATGGTAGGGGCACTGGACGAGCGGATCGGAGTCCATGGCGGGACCCACACCTGAACCCGGCCCGCCGGGTTCCAGCCGCTCGGCATAACCGACTGCCGCCGGGTCGCCATGGCAACGGGGCCGCGCGGCCGCCGCGGGGCGCCCGCGGCGCGGCCCAGGAGGCCCCGGCCGCGCTAGAAGGGCCCATGCGGGGCTATAGGAGACCCGGTGGTTATATAGGGGGCCCGGGTGGTGCTCTGTGAGCCCAGGCGGTGCTATATGGGCCCTGGGCAGTGCTATAGGAGCCCAGGCGGTGCTTTGTGAGTCCTGGACTGTGTTATAGGAGCCCCAGGTTGTGCTACATGAGCCCCAGGTGGTGCCATGTGAGCCCAGACAATGTTATACGGGCCCCAGGAGATGCTATATGAGGCCTGACAATACTATATGGGCCCTGGGTAGTGCTATATGAGCCTGGGTGGTGTTATATGAGCCCCAGGCAGTTGTATAGGAGCTGGATGGTGCTATATGAGCCCAGGCGGTGTTACATGGGCCCACGGACATGCTATATGAGCCCAGACAATATTATATGAACCCTGGGTGGTGCTATATGGGCCCAGACAACATTATATGGACCCCAGGAGATGCTATATGAGCACGGACAATGTTCTGTGGTCCCCGGACGGTGCTATATGAGCCCTGGATGGTGTTATATGGTCCCTGGGCAGTGCTGTATGGACCCCAGGAGATGCTATTTGGGCTCTGAGTGGTGATATATGGACCCAGACCATGTCATATGGGCCCTGGATGGTGCTCTATGGGCCCTGGGTGCTGATGCAGGGCACTGCACCATGTATTAGGGCCTCTCATGGTGTTACAGGGGCCTGGGTGCTGTTTTAGGGGTCGTGGTTGTAAGGTCCTGGGTGCTGTTGTAGGGTCCTGGGTGCTATCGATGGCCATGGCTGGTGTCATTGGGCACCGGCAGTGTGACGGGGTGCTGGCGGTGTCACCGACAGTGTCACCAGCGGCATCACGTGGTGGTGGGCCCAGCCCAGGAAGCCCAGGAAGGGGAAGTTGGGTGTTGGGGCCTCTGGAGGGACGTGGGGGGACACAGGGTGCTCCCCCCCAAAAAATTGCCACCATGTCACTGCCCTCCGTCTACCAGAACAAATTCGCCGAGAAGCTGACAATCCTCAATGACCGGGGACGGGGCGTCCTGGTCCGCATCTACAACATAAAGAAGGTGAGGAAGAGCCTGAGGGGTGTGAGGAAGCAGGGGGTTGGTGGGATTGCTGGGTGGTCTGATGGGTGGTCCGAGCTCAGAAGGGGGTTCTGATGATGGGGGTGTCCCCGCAGACTTGCTGTGACCCCAAGACGCGGCCGCCCTTCCTCAGTGACAAGGCCATGGAGCCCTCCCTCAAGTTCATCAACAAGAAGTTTCCTCAGCTGGATGTGCGGAGCAGCACGGTGAGGGACCCCTCTGCCCCCACCCTGTCACCCCCCTGTCCTCCCCATCCCATCCTGTGCTGTCCCCATCCAGTGTCCATCCCCGCGTGTCACCTCACCTTGTGCCACCACCGGGCTCCATCCCCCTCCCTTGGTCATCCTGCCACCCCCTGCCCAATGTCACCCCTCCCTGGGTGTCCCCTGCTGTGTCACCCCACCCTGAGTGTCCCCTCTGTCTCTTTGCAGCAACACCTGGGGCCAGTGCACAAGGACAAGGGGGACATTGCCCGGGTGCTGGCACCCTTCTACCATTCCTTCCTGGATGTCCTGGAGTTCAGGGTGAGCTGGGTGGGGGGAAAGAGGGCTTTGGGGTCCTGGAAGGTGGGGGGGATGACAGCAGTGACAAGCTCCTTGTCCCCTCCTGCCAGGACCACGTCTACGAGCTGCTGAACACCATCGATGCCAGCCAGTGCTTCTTTGATATTGTGAGTGGGGCGCGGGGGGTTCTCCGGGGGTGTCACAGCCGCGGCCACACTCTCACGGCTGTCCCCTCCCTCCCCAGCACGTCAACTACGACTTCACCAAGAGCTACCTGGACCTGGTTGTCACCTATGTGTCCCTCGTCCTGCTGCTGGCCCGCACCGAGGACCGTCGCCTGCTCATTGGCCTGTACCACTGTGCCCACGAGATGAGCCACGGCACTGCGTGGGTTGACCATCCCACCGCTGCTGTCCCATGGACTGTCCCCACTGGGGCTGGCCCTGAGGACCACGTCCCCAACCCTCATGTCACCATCCCCACAGTGACCCCAGTTTCGCCCGGCTGGGACAGATGGTGCTGGAGTACGACCACCCCTCAAGAAGCTGACAGAGGAATTCGGGCCCCACACCAAGGTGGGATGCAGGTCCTTGCATCCTGCCCTGACCCACCCCACGGCCGCCTACCCCTTGATTTCCCTCTGTCACCCCAGGCTGTCACCAGTGCCCTCCTGTCCCTCCATTTCCTCTTCGCCCGGAGGAACCAGGGGGCTGAGCAATGGCGCAGCGACCAGCTCCTCAGCCTGCTCAGCACCGCTGGGCCATGCTCAGCCCCGCCAGCTCCGACACCGTAAGTGCCACCGCGCCATGTGGACCGGGGAGGGGAGGCTGCAAGGGGACTGAGGGTGGTGACGTGGTGATGCCTGTGTCCCCAGATGGCCTGCGAGTACCTGTCCCTGGAGGTGAGGAGCGCTGGATCCTCAGTGAGTCTTTGCAGTGCTCGCGGGTCCCCAGCCCCATGTGGGCACAGGGTCCCTAGACCCATGAGGGCACAGGGTCCCTCACGAGGACGCAAGGTCCTCAACCCCACATGGTCACAGGATCCCCAGACCTATGAGGGCACAGGGTCCCCCACATAGACACAGGCTTCCCCATGAGGGCGCAAGGTCCCAGCCCCACCTGGGCAGCCTGGCTCCCAGGTTGGGCCCGTCTGCTGCCCACCGTGGGGCTGGCGTTGCTGGCAGCCCCCGCCTGCCTGACACTGGTACCCGCAGTGGGGTTCCTGGTGTGCCCGGGGGCCCTGGGCTCATCTCCGCAGTGCCTGGAGTTGTGGCGGCTGGCGCTGCAGGGCTCGCTCTATGTCACCCTCCTTCGTGACGAGGCCCTCCAGGTCCACAAAGTCACCGAGGAGCTGCTCAGCACCCTCAAAGGGTAACAGCCATGCCAGGGGCCATAGAGGGTGCCAAGGGGTTGCTGCGGTGGGTGCCAGGGGCTGGGGAGGGCACCAGGAGACTTCACAGGCTACCAGAAGGTTGTGTTGGGTGCCAGGAGGGTGTGTTGGGTGCCAGGAGGTTGTGCTGGGTGCCAGGAGGGTGGCTGGGTGCCAGGAGGGTGTGCTGGGCGTGAGAATCAGGCTGGGTGCCAGGAGACTTAGCAGGGTGCCAGGGGATTGCACTGGGTGTCAGGAGATTGTGCTGGGTGCCAGGAGATTGTGCTGGGTGCCAGGGGATTGTGCTGGGTGTCAGGAAATTGTTCTGGGTGTTGGGGGCTGGGGGCTTTGCCAGGGGCTCTGTGGGTTGCCTGGGGCTCTCCTGGGTGCCGTGCTGGGTGCTGGGTGCTGTGCTGGGTGCTGTGCCTGGCAGTGCCCACCCGTGGCTCCCTCGCAGGTTCGGGAAGCGAGTGGCTGACGTCAAGGAGTGCAAGGACCATGCCGTGGCTCACAGGTTGGGGACCCAACTTGGGGGGTGCAGCAGGGCTTGGGGGTGGTCACAGAGGTTCCAGGGAGCTGGGAGGTGCTGGGGGTCTCTCCAGAGCGAGGGGTGTCCCAGGAGATTCTGGGGGTCTCAGCACCCTGGGGGGGAATGATCCAGCCCCCACCTTTGCCACCTGGTGCCTGTGATGTCCCCACTGGGTGACAGGGGTGGCTGTGGGGGGTCAGTTGGGTGACTCCGGCTCTAACCCCCACACTGACCCCCCCTGCAGCGGCTCCCTGCACCGGGGGCGACGGGTGTACCTGCGCGGGGCTGTGCGGGAGCTGGCAGTGCTGCTGGAGGACCAGCCTGGGCTACTGGGACCCAAGGTGGGCTACTGGGACCCAAGGTGGACACGGGGGTGGGGTGGGCAGGGGGCTGGGTTTGGGGAGCAGGGTTGTGTGGGTGCAGGATTTGAGTGCAGGGTTTGGGGTGCAGGGTGCTGGGTTGAGGTGCAGGGTTTGGATGCCGGGCTCTGCCTGTACCTGAAGGTTTGAAGTGGGTGCAGGTGGGGGGTACTGCCAGTGCCAGCCTGGTGCCATGCTGTGCCAGTGCCCATTGTGACCAGTGCCAGCCCAGTGGCAGTGCTGGGTGGCAGCACTCCATGGCTGGTGCCCTCTGACCCCCCCAGGCCCTCTTTGTCTTCATGGCCCTGTCCTTGTGCCGGGATGAGGTGACCTGGCTGGCACGACACGCCGGGCACGTCACCAAGACCAAGACACCCGAGGACTTCACTGACAGGTTGGCACTGTGGGCGGGCACTGAGGGGGGTGGCTGTGACCACGGGGGACACCCGTAGGCATGGACAGGCCAGTGTCAGGGTGGGGAGTGCCCTGGGGTAATGCTGGGGGGTACAAAGAGCTCTGGGGTGATTGTGAGGGTCACAGCTGGCACTGGGGGGGTCTGTGGAACACAGCTGGCTCTGGGGGGATTTTGGGGGGCACAGCTGGCTCTGGGGGGGTCCGGGTGGCACAGCCAGCCCCAGTGCTGAGCGGAGGCTCGTGGCAGCCATGTCGCGGAGCTCCTCTTCCTCTTGGCAGCTGCGGGGTCTGGTGCGGCGGCAGGCTGGGGTGCTGCGGCGCTACCACGTCCCCTACCTGGCCCGCTTCGACGCCCTGCTGCTGAGCGAGGTCATCCAGGTACCGTGGGTCGTGCGCGGGTCCCCTGTCGGGGTCCTCCCTGTCCCCTGTGCCCCACCCTGGCTGTCCCTCCATCCTGTCCCCATCCCTGGCCCCACAGAACCTTCCGTGTGCCCCGAGGAAGAGTCCATCATCCTGTCGTCCTTTGTCAGCACCCTCTCGGCCCTCTCTGGAAAGGAAGGTACGGACTGATATCCCCTCTGGCATGTCCCTGGCACTGCCCAGAGACAGATGTCCCCCCTGGCATGTCCCCAGCACAGTCCGGGGACCAGTTTCCCCCCTGGCGTGTCCCCAGCACCATCTGGAGCCTGATGACCCCGCTACCCCGGAGCCCTGCAGCAGTCCTGGATTGTGCTGGGCACCCAGACATGGGGAAGTGGCAGCTCCTGGGGTTCCTGGTGGAGGGGCACTGCCACCCCAGCATGGCACCCCCCTAGACCTGGCACCCCCAGGACCAGTATGTCCAGACTGGCACCACCCGGACTGATGATCCCCACATCCTGGTAACTCATGCCGCGTTCCCCGTGTTCTATTTTCCCCGTAGCTGATGACAAGGAGCCGTTTGATTTCACACCGCTCCGCCTGGACTGGTTTCCGGCTGCCGGTGCTGTCCCTGTCCCTGTCCCCCTCTTGTCCCTCTCCTTCCCTACTTCCCTCTCCTTGTCCCTTCCCTCTCCCTCTCCCTCTCCCTCTCCCTCTACTTGTCCCTCTACTTGTCCCTGTTCCCATCCCAATCTCCATCCTTGTTCCTATCCTATGCTAACCCCCTTCGTCTCTCCCATCCGTGTCCCCAATCCCTGTCCTCACCCTTGTCCCCTGCTTGTGCCCCTGAGCCCGCTGTCCCCACCCTAGCCTACACCAGTGTGGCCAAGGCCTCGCTGCCGCTGAGCTCCAACCCCGATGTGGGCCGCGTCATGAACCTCGTGTCTTCCACACCAAACTGCTCGACTCCCTGGAGGAGCTGCTGGCCGAGGGCCTCCGACCTCTCTGACCTGTGGTGAGCACAGCCGCCCTCTCTGCCTCAGTTTCCCCACACTCACAGGTGTGGGGGTCTTGGAGCCAAGGTCCTGCACCCTAGCACCCATGAAAGGTGCCCACGTGTGCTGGGTGATGGTTTGGAAAGGGATGGGGTGTCTGTGGGGAATGTGTCACCCTGGAGGAGAGGTTGGGTAAGGTCAGGTTGGGGACGGGACAACACACAGTTGGCACAAGAGCAGCATGGCTAGAGAGACAAATTCCCTCTCCTGCCCCACTCTGCCCTTCCTGCCCCTCTCTCGTTCCTCCTGCCCCCCTCCCCTGCCCCTCTGCCCCCACCCCTCGCAGTTTTCTACCCTCGCCCTGTGGGAGAAGATGTTGTGGCGACGAGGGAGGGAGCCCTCAATGCTGCGCTTCACCATCGCCTTCCCTCTGCTCTGCAGCCACTTCGCCCGCTGCGTCCACCCCATGTGCCCGGAGGAGGTGGGTCTTGCTGCCCAGTGGGGACGCGGGAAGGCACAGGGACACTGTGGCTGGGTTGGGGACAACGGCAGCCCCCATGGCTTGTGGGACAGCTGGTGGCATGCCGCAGAGGTGGCGGCGGTCCTTGTGCCTTGTGCCGTGATGGTGCTGTGCATTCCACCCCCTGCAGTAACCCCCACCTGAAGGTCACAGCGCTGGGCTCTGCAACAAGTTCCTGGAGGAAATGGCCCGGCAGGCCAGCACCTGCGTCATGGACGCCTGTGCCGAGCAGCACAACCTCAGCGAGCAGTGAGGGGCTCCAGGGCCTTTGAGATCTCTGTGGCTTTTGGGGGCTCCATCACCTTCAGCATCTCTGTGGTCTTTGGGGTCTCTGTGGTCTCCAGGGTCTCCATGGCCTTTGGGACCTCCATGGCCTGTGGGGTCCTATGTGGCCTCTTTGACCCCTTGGACCTCTGTGCCCTCCTTGGCCTCCATGTTCTCCAAAGCCTTGGCACAGCAGAGGGAGGGGAAGACCTGGCAGGGTCCTGGAGGCCCAGCTGGGCTGTCCTCGGTGCCGTGGCCCGTGGTGACCCCGCTGCCCATGGCCACAGCTGCTGCCCAAGCACTGTGCCGCCACCCGTCAACAAAGCCCGCAGCAAGAAGACCATGAAGCAGCCGGCCAAGAAGGGGGAACCCGAGCGGACAAGCCGGGGACTGAGAGCCAGAGGAAGGTACCGGACCCTGACCACCAAGTGAGAGCCTACCCGGGCTAGTGAGGGTGGGCAAGGGGCTAGCGGGAAGCAGCAACCACCCAACATTGGATGTGGTGTGATGCTGGGGGCATGGCGTCACTGTGGGGTTGTCCCCGCGGGGCTGCGGTGTGGCTGATGGCTCCTGTCACCCCTGCACCAGCATGGACAAGCTCACTTGACACTGGCTGAGCTGTCTCCTGAGGCCTCAACCATGTGCCCAACTTCACCGTCTTCGAGCCACACTGGTGACACCGGCCGAGTACCTCAGCAGCCACCTGGAGACGCGGCTCACCAAGTAGGGACCCGCTGGGGACGCGGGTGGGTGGCGTGGTGGCGTGGATGGCTGGTGGCGCTGCTGGGGAGGGGACACCATGCCAACGGCTCTCCGACAACCCCAATCCTGTCCCCACAGAGCCATCGTGGCCATGGCGGGCTACAGCCAGGCCACTCAGGTGGTGGCCCGGCCCTCAGAGGTACGGTGGGGCTGAGCGCCTACGTGACCTTCATCCAGTCGCTGGGACAGTTCGTGGGCTTGGACACGGGACGCCTCATCCGCAACGTCCTCTGGCATCAGACGCAGCCTCGCGACGCCACCGGCGAGCAGACGCTCACCACCATCTAACAACCAAGCTGGTGGGTGCCCTGCTGGGTGCCCCCCACTCCCGACTCATTCCCACAGGGGACGTGTCCTGCGGGGCCGTGGGTGGCTGTGGGTGGCAGCTGTTTGGTGTCCCCAGGTACCTGGAGGCCCTGCTGCGACAGGCCAGCACGGGGGGCCATCGTCCTGGCCCCGGCCCTGCAGGCGTTCGCCACGGTGCCCCGGGAGGGTGAACCCAACTTCAGCGCCGCCGAGTTCTCCGATGTCTCAGGTGGGGGGTGTGGGTGTGCCACGAGGGGGGTCTGTCGCCCTCCCTGGCCCTGCTGATGGCCCCGTCCTTGTCCCCTTCCCCACAGAGATGCTGGGCGCTGGCTGAGATCATCGGGCCTTATGGCAGGAAGTTCCTGAGCGACAACCTCATGTGGCACGTGGGCTCCCAGGTCACCGAGCTGAAGGTAGAGCTGGGGACTGGGACCAGGGTCAGGGGACTGGGACCAGGGTCAGGGGACTGGACAAGGGTTCTGGGACCACTTTCTGGAGCCATGGTGTGATGGGGCAGGCAGGGACCATCCCAGCCCTCTGCCTGTCCCTGAGCCTTGCTGTTAGCATGGTGGGAACAGAGCGGCCAAGACACCCCGTCCCTCCCCATCCGGCCGCGGGCTCGCCGTGTCCCCAGTGCCACGAGCCCCCCCGTCCCCCTGCAGAAGCTGGTCAACGAGAACATGGACACACTGGTCCAGTTGCGCTCCAGCTCCTGCAAACCCGAGCAGCTGGCAACTCTGCTGCCCCGACTGACCTGTGAGTCTGGGAAGGGGGACACTGGAGACACTGAGGCTGGCACACACGCATGTGCATGCACACACGTGTCCCTGCTGTCCCCTCTGCTCCTGCAGCAGCTGAAAGCGTCCTGAAACGCATGACCATCATCGGGGAGATCCTGAGTTTCCGTGCCATGGCCCAGCAGGGCCTGCGGGAGGTGGGTGTCGCCCACCCTATGGTCCCCCGTCCTGTGGGGTCCCCACCCACAGGCCCCATGGGGAGCCCCGTGAGCACCCACCTTCTCTCCTCAGGGTCTTCTCCCACCACTGCCCCTTCCTGATGGGTCCCATCGAGTGTCTGACGGACTTGTCACCCCCGACACCGACATCCAGGTAGGGGACTGGGACAAGGTGGCACCTCCAGCGCTTGGGGCCAGCTAGTGGCTGCTGTCCTGTCCCTGCTGTGTTGTATGGCACAGCGCGGTCCCCCGTGCCTCGCTGCACCCAGTGTCCCCAGCCCTGAGCCCCGTGTCCCCCCAGGTCACCCTGAGCATCTTCGAGCTGGCCTCGGCCGCAGGGATCCCCTGCGATGGTCGACCCTGCGCTGGTCAACATTCTTGCTGGCACCAAGACGGGTACCGGGGAGCTCCTGGGTCACCCTGACACGGACCTCCTACCCCGCTCACCTTCCCCTACCCTGTGAACACCTTCCTGGGGTCCCCTTGGACCCCCGTTTAGTGTCACCTCCCTCTGTGGCAGATGGCTGCTCCCCGGAGGAGGACTACAAGGTGACCTGTCTGCTCCTGGTCTTCGTGGCTGTGTCCCTGCCCCTGCTGGCCTCTGACCCGGCATCCATCTACAACACCGAGCTGGACGGTGAGGCCGTGGCCCCAGCAGTGTTGTCCCTGTGTCCCCAGTCCTGGCTGTGTCCCCATGACCCCACGGTGGCCTGGTCTCACTCTTTGTGCGTGCTGCGACCCTGCGGGTGCCCCATAGCCACAGCTGAGGGGTAGTAGGGACAGCAGGACCCCAGGAGGTGGGCACAGCAGAGACCCCTCTGCTGTCCCCAACCTTCCCATGTCCCTAACCCAACCCGTGTCCCCAGGCTACAACAACAACATCCACTGCCTGGCCAAGGCCATCATCCACGTGTCAGCCGCCCTCTTCACCGTCCACAACAAGAACATCGAGACCCACCTCAAGGAGTTCCTGCTGGTGAGAGTGGTCAGGGGCCACCGCCGTGCCTGGCCAGGGGTGGGCATCCTCCTAGGGTGGGCACCGTCCCCCAGTGCTGACCAGTATCCATTCGCCAGTTGGCCTCCGTCAGCCTCCTCCAGCTGGGTCAGGAGACGGACAAGCTGCGGGTCAGGAACCGCGACTCCATCTCCCTGCTCCTGCAGCTGGTGAGTGGTGGCAGGGCCCCGGGGTGCTGCTGGGTGGCCTCAGGGTGCTGTGGGGTGCTGCTGGGTGGGCAGATCCCAGTTTCCGTGTCTCTGCTGGGCTCCAGGTGGCTCCAGCCCCGTCCAGGCTGCTCCAGCCTCTGGGCTGCAGCTGATCTGGGTCCTCAGCTCTGGTTGGGCCCTGGGGGGCAGGATCCAGCTCTGACACCCCCGGGAAGGGGCTGGGCTGCCCGGGTAGGTGCCACGCACCCACCACCCGGGATTGGTATTCAGGGAGCGCTTGGCCTCGCTGCAAAGCATTTAAATGCAAATATTTCAATCTGGAGCTGGGGCACTGGAGCCATCGGCAGGGAGTACCCAGTGCTGCTGGGAGGGGCTGGAGGTCGGCTCCCCATTCTGGGGGGGAAACTGAGGCACTGTGCATGTCCCCTCTGTCCCTCAGATTGTGGCGGAGTCGTCCTTCCTGACGGTGGACATGCTGGAGACCTGCTTCCCCTACGTCCTGCTCCGCAACGCCTACCGCGAGGTGTGCCGGGAAAACCTCCTCAGCAGGGGTCCCTCGCACTGAGCCTGGCCGCCGCGTCACCCCCGACACCCCCAACCCCTCCAGCCGCTCCGCGCTGGCACCCCCGGGTCCTCCCTCGACTGCTGATGTCCCCAAACCGTCCCTGTCCTGACCCTCAGCCATCGCCACCGCCACTAAATCCCTTTTCACCCCAACGGCTGTGTCCGACTCGTGGCTGGGGGGACCCGGTGAATATTCAGGGCCGGCTCTGCCCCAGCACCCCAGGGTAGGTGCTTGGCCCCACGTCTCCAGCAGAACGAACCTCCTGTGGGTCCCCCTTGGGGGCGCAGAAAGGTCTGGGGGGGCCGGGCCGTGAGGGCGGGCACGAGCTGCTGGCAGGATTTACCAGCTTTAATTAACGCTGTTGCTGCTCCTCACGGCAATGATCCCGGCCGGCCTCCTGCCTCAGTTTCCCTTCACTCACCCAGCCATGGACTCTTCAAATCACGTTTCCCCCCCCATCTCTGGGTGTTTATTTTTCTCCTGTGCAGCATCTTGGGGGAAAATTAATGGGGCGAAGGAAGGAGGCGGCGGAGCGGCCGTTGCCATTCCGCTCACGGGCGGCTGCTCCGGGATGAGTCACCGGCCGTGCCGGGAGAGGGGGGACGGCGGCTACTGCGGCCACCAGGCCCCCCTTGGCCTGAGCCCCCTCTGGGCCGAGCCCCATGGGCAGCTCCCGGGGCTGAGGGGGGGCCCGAGCATGAGGCTGCGGCAGCCAAACCGAACGGCGGCCGAGCCCGCGTGCACGGCCGCCTCGTCCGGCACTAATTGCTTTATTAATTCATCCGGAGTTGGGGGTGGCGGTGGGGGGGGGAAGGTGGGAAAATTGCTCCGGAGCGGGTTGAACTCCTCCGGCTGCGCTCCCGGGGGGGCTGAACTCCCCCGAATTAACGCCCAGAACCTGCTGATTATTCCAGATTGCTGCAAAAGTCTATTTTCGCGCTCATCAATCACGATATTAAGCGGTAACGAGCTCCCCGTGGCAGCGCGGCTTTGTCTCGCGCATCCCTGCCCACGGCCTCTCCCGCACCCCCTGCTTCACTCCCCCCCTCTTTGTTCAAATCGTTGCCCCTCCCCAGCTCTGAGCCGCCCCCCCCAACTCTGAGCACCCCACCAGCCGAAAGTTTGAGGACCCCAAATTGTCCCCAGTGGGGTGTGGGAGCTCCCACGCCACACGCCGGGGCTGGCGGCCCGTCCTGCTGACCCCGGCACGCAGGTGGGGGTCCCATGGGTGCCCCCCCGCACCCCGCACCAATGCAGGGAACCCCCGTGGGAGGGGGCACAGCCCCCCCTTGTACAGCTAACTGGCTGCATCCCCTCACAGGACCCCTGGGTGCTCCCTGGCCAAGGCTGGGAGGCGACGGGGCCGGGACCCAGCTGAGCCGCTGGTGACTGTGGGCCAAGGTGGGGGCTCAGGGGTGGCACCTCGAGGGGAGGGTCCCCACCTGGCCCCCCCCCACCCCGGTGCTGGTGCCTTGGTGGTGGGTGCTGCGCACACCTACAGCGTTACATAAGGAGCTTATTAATATTCCCCAGGGGCTGCGCTGGGCGGGTGCCGTGGGGGTGGTGTGGGTGCTGTCGTGCCCCCCTGGCTCGATGGGACTCCCCCGGGGCTCAGGGCACCCCGATATCACCCGCTGTGGGTGACCAGAGCCTCCTTGGCTGTGGCACCCTGAGGTTTCCCAGTGGGACATGGATGGGATGGGGGAAGCTACAGGGTGGGGGGTGAGGTGGGGGCGTGCGAGGGGTTGTGGGGCAGGACTGGGGTGTCCATGAGCCCACGGGACAGGGTACCCTCACGCTCAGGCTGCTTCTAAACCCCCACTCCCCCCGCACCCCCCAGCCCAGGGGGGCGATGGCCTGACTGGCGAGAGGCCCCGCAGCCCCCCAGGTTTGGGTAGGACCTACAATAAATCTGGGGGGGGGGGTGTGTGTGTCACTGCCCCACGGCCAGCGAGAGGGGACGGTCCCTGGTGTCCGTGTCCCCAGTGACGCGTGACGAATAGTGGGGGATAGGTCTCGGCGGGGAGCGGGGCTGGGGGAGGTTGGGGTTGCGGTGCCCCCCGCCCCAAACCGCTGCTCAGAGCAGACCCCCCCGGCTCTGACCCCTGCCCGGGCTGCCAAACCCAGTGACCCCCCCCCCCCAACCCCGTGGGGGTCCCGGGGCACCTGACCCCTCCCATAACCCCATGGAGGCCCCGGGGGACCTGCCCCCCATAACCCCACAGGGATTCTGGGGCACCTGACCCCCCCATAACCCCATGGGGGTCCTGGAGTGCCCCCTCATGGGGTTCCTGGGGCACCTTCCTCTCCCATAGCGCTTAGGCGGGTCCCGGACACTTCCGTCCGCACCGGGGGTCCCGGGGCAACGGCCCCGCCGTCCCGCCAGCCCTATGGAGGGTCCCCAGAGCATCCCCCCCCATCCCTATCGCCCCGTGGGGGTCCCGGGCACAGCCCCCCGCCTCCTCCGCCAGTGCCGGAGCTGAACGGGGCGGTGGGGCTGGGCGGCTCCGGTTCCCGGCCCCCGCCCCCGGCTCCCCCCGCCTCTCCCCGCCCTCCCGCCGGTGCCGGTGCCGGTGCCGGCTCGGGGAAAGTTGCGGCGAGCCCCGGTCGGCGGAGGCAGAGCCGGCAGCAGCGGGAGGACCGAGGGACGGCGGCGCCGGCGGCACCGGGCACGGCGGCACCGGGCACGGCTGCACCGGGGCATAGCGGCACCGGCTGCACCGGAGCACGGCAGTACCGGCAGCACCGGCAGCACCGGCAGTACCGGCAGCACCGGCAGTACTGGCGCTTCCCGGCCGAGCATCCCCGGGTAGGAGCGCGCAGTATCCCCGGTCCCCGCCGGCGCTTCCCATCCGCGTTCTCCCATTCCGCTTCTCCCCATCCCCGCTTCTGTCCTCCCGGTGCTCCCCATCCCCGCTTCTCCCGATCCCGCTTCTCCCCATCCCCGGTTCTCCCCCGGTGCTCCCCATCCCCGGTGCTCCCGTCCCCGCTTCTGCCTCCCGCTTCTCCCCCGGTGCTCTCCATCCCCGGTGCTCCCCGTCCCCGGTTCCCGGTGCTCCCCCGGTTCCCCCCATCCCGCTGCTCCCACCCCCGGTGCCCGGGATGCCATCTTAGCTCCGCCGCCCGGGCCGGTGCCGCCTTGCGCAGCCGCCGGGTACCGGGCGCGGTGGGGAGCGGGGTGGCGGGGAGCGGGGCGTGGGGGGGGCGGTACCGGCGGCTGCTCGGCCGCGGCCCGCCGGGCCCCGGCACCGGCCGCGGGGCTGAGGGCGCGTCCCCGCCGCCGCAGGGGCCATGGAGCCGCCGCGGAGCCTCCCGGGGCTGGAGCCCGACCGCGGGGCGCTGGACCCGGCCGGCTGCTGCCCGTCCCCGCTGGAGATCAAGTCCGCCCCCAGCAAGAAGATCTGGGTCAAGCTCCGGGCGCTGTGAGTGACCCCCCCACCTCGAACCGGGACACCCCCCCCCACCCCGAACCGGGACCCCTCCCCAAACCGGGGACTCCCACCCCCGAACTGCCACCCCCAAACCGGGAACGGCCGCCCCCAAACTGGGACCCTCCAACTGGGACCCCCCCCAATCAGGACCGCCCCCCCCCCACACCAAACCAGGACCCCTGACCCCACCCTGAGCATCACACCCCCATTTCCTCCAAGAGCCCCTCCGGTGCCCGCCCCCCCCCCCAGGCAGGACCCCCTGGGGGCTTCAGCTGTCCCCATGGTCCCCCCGGAGCCCTTCACCCTGGGGACCCCCCAGGCCCCCCCCCTCCATGTGCTGCCCCACACTCCCATGCAAGACCCCCCAGTCACCCCTGCGACCACCCTGCACCCCTTTGGGGTGGGGGCCACCAGGACCCCCTCAGGCTGGGGGCACCCATAAACTTGGGGTGGGTCTGAAGGGGGTGCTGGGTGGGTGCCCCCAGCCCTGCAGAGGTCAAACGGGTGCCTGGGTGCCACCCGGCACCCTCCGACACCGCAGGGTGCCACCCTGCACCCCGAGGGGCTCTTGGTGGCCCCGGGGTGGAGGGGTCCCACCCCGTCAGCCTCGTGCCGTCGTGCTCACGCGTGGGCCCGCATGCACTCCCCGCGTGCGGGTCCTCGTGTGATGGGCACGAGCGTGGGCGTGCGAAGTGCGCGCAAGGGGCGAAGGCGCCCTCGTGCACGGGTGCACCCGGGGTGTGGGGGACACACACACCCCCCCCGGGGACGAGGACGGGAGCCGGGTGCCCGTGTCACACGCTCGTCGGTGATGCCTGAGTGTGCAACCGGCTGCGCACGTTGCCGCAGGCCCTGCGGGAGCGCGCACACGCGTGTGCGGAGGCGTGTGCGTGGGAGCGTGTGGCAGGTCCCTGGGGTGGGGGGACCCCGTGGGAGGGGTAACAGCACCCATGGGTGCACGTGGGGCTGCGGTGTGTGTGGGGGTCCAAGCGCTGGCTGGGCTGACCCTGCACCCCCACCCCGGGCACGAGGTGGCCCTGGGGACACTGGTGCCACTCCGAGGGGTGCCAGCGGCTCTGCGGGCGCTGTCAGGGACACAGTCTGGGGGTGGCATGGGGGTTGGCAGCAGTGGGGGGCCGTGGGTGGTGACAGGCAGCCCGTGGGGACCGTGGGTGCGGGTGGCACCCGTCTGGCAGCGTGACACAGCCCGACCCCTGCTCCCGTGGCCGGATGGTGGCCGTCCCCTGTCCCCGGGCTTTGCTCGGGGGTCCCAGCACCACCCGTGATGGGTGGGTGACACAGGGGCCCTCATGGCCGTGCCACCAAGGGTAGGGGTCCCCAGGGCTGAGAATCCCTGAGGATGGGTGTCCCCAGGGCTGAGGGTCCTTGGGGATGGGGGTCCCCAGGGTTGGGGGTCTCTGAGGATGGGGGTCCCAGAGGCTGGGGGTCCCCAGGGGTGGGTGGCCGGTGCGGGAAGGTGACAGCCGCCTTCCCAAGGTCACATTCCCCCGCAGCTTCGTGCTTCAAACGTGACGTCTGGCCGCCCACCCCGGCCCCCCCCGCCCGGCCCCTCTCGCTCGCTCGCTGGCAGCCGTCACCGTCACTGTCACCTTGGATGGTTCCCGAGCCGTGGGGACCCAGTGGCTTCGTCCCCCAGCTGCGGGGACCCAGCTGTGTCCCCGAGCCATGGGGACCCAGTGGCTTTGTCACCCGCTGGAGGGGTGGCGGATCCCCTTGTCCTCACCCCCTGACCAGGAACGCTGTCCCCACGCTGTCCCACGGCCCCACTGGCCCCAGTATTCCCAGTGCTGGTGCCGGTCCTTCCTGGGTCAGCTGGAGTCACTCCTGGGAACTGTCCCCTGGGTCGGGGACAAGTGCCAGCACCTCCTGGCTCCCATCCTTCCCGCGGGGTTTGGAGCTGCTGGTGGCTGTCCCCAACGCCAGGGCACACGGGGACCTGTGCCACCCGTGTGGCCGTGTCCGGACCCCCGCGGTGTTACGCGAGCGTGTGTGACTTCCCCACCGTGGGCACAGGGGGTGATGGTACGGGGGACGCTGTGCCCTGCCCTGGGAGTCAGCTCAGGGGGCCTCTGGCCACGTGTCCCTGTCCCACCGGACTGTCCCCACGTGCTGTCCCCCTCCCCACGGCTGGGTGTTGGGGTCACCCTGAGGTGTCCCCTGAGCCACACGTCACAGGTGCCACCAGCCTTGGGGACCTTGTGGCCAGGGGGTGGGGACCCAGGTAGGCAGTGATGGGGACCAGTGGGTACCACTGGGGACCCGCTGGGTGCTGGTGGCAGTGCCAGCGGGAGGGGACAGGGTGGCCGGAGGGGTGAGCCGGACCAGGACAGTGACCAGCGTCCCACTAGGGGCTGGCATCTACCCCGTCCCTCCTCCCTGTTCTTGTCTCAACCCTGGGGCTGCCCGTGTCACCCGTGCCACCTGTGCCACCCGTGCCAGCTGGTGTGCGAGCGGGAGACATGGCTGCGAGGGCGGCGCTTCCCCGGGTGGCCATATGGGATCCACCCCCCCCATGACAGACACACGGACATGCAGACAGACAGCCTGCGACAAGCACACGCGTGTTCAGGCGTGTGTCAGACAGGGAGGCGGGGGCTGGGAAGTGCAGTGTGGCTCCGTGCGCACGCGTGTGGTAGTGGGAAGGCGCACACGTGTGCGTGGGTGTGCAGGTGTGGGGGGTACACGTGTGTGGGGGTGCCCTCCAGAGGGGTGTTTGCGGGTGTGGGCACACGCGTGTAGCTGTGCCAAGGCTGCACGTGTGTGCTTGTGTGCACCATGCGTGTGCATGTGGGTGCATGTATATGGTCATGTGTATGTGTTCACATGTGCGTGTGTGTGTTCATGCGTGCATGCCCGCGTGCTCACACCTCTCACTTGTGTTCAGGCATGTGCGTATACATACATGTACATGCACGTGTGCACATATTACACATGTGCATTGGGGCACATATATGTGCATGCACACGTGTGTGCACACAGATCTGGGTGCTCTGCCCTGCCAGGACTTGTCCCCCCAAGCTGTGTCCCCATGTCCTGTGTCCCGTGTTCCTGTGTCCCGTGCAGGTGTCGCAAGCTGGTGGGTGGAGAGCGGCCGCGCCGGGCTCCCGTCCCCATGTCCCCACGTCCCCATGCTGCTGGGGCACCCGTGGGTGCCGCTGCCATCCCCGTCCCCACCACCCCACCATGGCAGAGCCGGTGATGCTGTGCAGGGGCCACCCGCGTGGTCCCGTCCTGCGGCGAGTCCCTGGGGACTCCCCGGCACCCAGCGTGGGGAGGCTTCAGGAAGGGGGAAACTGAGGCACGGCAGGGTGAGGGGTGGGGGCTGAGCACCCTGACCCTGCTGTGGGTCCCCCCCCCCACCTAGCTGTGCCCCCTGACCCCTCTTTTCTGGCCTTGTCCCTGTCCCCAGGGACGTCCCAGTGCCACCAGCGCAGCCCCAGTGACCCTGTGGGTTGGCAGGACTTTGTCCCCAGGGTCACCCGGGGCCTGCACAGGGCGGGGAGGTGACACGGGGGGGACAGCCACCACCTGCCGGGACCCTGAACTGGGGGTGCTGGGGGGAGCCCCGCAGCCTTCCCCAGGGTGGGGAGGGTCATTGTCACCCGCTGCCAGCACCCCTGCCCGGTGCTGGGTGCTGGGTGCTGAGCTCCGGTTGCTGGGTGAGCTCTGGGTGCTGTGTGGGTGCAGGCTGAAGGGGTTTGGGTGCAGGATGAGCTCTGGGTGCTGGGTGCTGGGTGCAGGATGAGCTCTGGGTGCTGGGTGCTGTGGGCTCATCTCTGCCTGCTGGGTGCCCCCCCCCACCCCCCAGCCCCACCATGGCCACGCTCCCACCTCCACCCTCCCCTCGCTGCCCCCATCTCTCAGGGGGTCCCCAGGGGGTGGGTGCCCACCTGTGTGTCCGTGCCTGACCACGGTGGCCCGGGGAGGTGCCAGGGGGGACCAGGAGGTGGCTGAGGGTGACGCAGCACCCGCCGCCCGCAGCCTGCGCTACCTGGTGAAGCAGCTGGAGACGGGCGAGGTGAACGTGGAGGAGCTCAAGAGGAACCTGGAGTACGCCGCCTCGCTGCTGGAAGCCGCCTACATCGACGAGACGAGGTGCGGGTGGGTGCCGCGGGGCGCCGCGGGGTGACGCCCGGCCCCGGTGCCACCCGTGACGGTCCCCGTCCCGCAGGCAGATGCTGGACACGGAGGATGAGCTGCGGGAGATGGGCTCGGACGCGGCCGTGCCCTCCGAGGTGCGCGACTGGCTGGCGGCCACCTTCACCCAACAGGCGCGAGCCAAGGGGCGCCGGGCCGAGGAGAAGCCCAAGTTCCGCAGCATCGTGCACGCCGTCCAGGCCGGCATCTTCGTGGAGAGGTGGGTGCTGGGGGGGGTGGGCAGCACCCATGGGTGGGATGGAGGTGGGAGCGTGGTTGTCGGTGGTCCCATGGCAGCCAGGGGCTGTGTCCAGCACCCAGGGGGTCACCAAGCACCTGGGAGGTCCCCAGCACCCAGGGGGTGTCCCCAGCACCCAGGCGGTCCCCAAGCCCTGGGATATCCCCGGCACCCAGGTGAGTCCCTGGTGCCCAGGTGGGTCCCTCAGCACCCCGCTGGGTCCCCCAGCACCCAGCTCAGCCCCAACTCCCACCCTCACAGGATGTTTCGCCGGACGTACACGGCCGTGGGGCCCAGCTACTCCACCTCCGTCCTCAACTGCCTGAAGGTACCGGGGTGGGGAGGGCACCCCAGTACCCTCCGGGGGGGTGTGCCCCAGCCTGGCAGTGCCTGGGCATGGCTGGGCTTCACTGGGCACAGCTGGGTGTCCCTGGGCATGGCTGGGAGTCACTGGGTGTCCCCGGGCATGGCTGGGTGTCACTGGGTGTCCCCGGGCATGGTTGGGTGTCCCCGGGCACGGCTGGGTGTCACTGGGTGTCCCCGGGCATGGCTGGTTGTCCCCGGGCACGGCTGGGTGTCACTGGGTGTCCCCGGGCACTGGCCTCACGCCCCGTCCCCCCGCAGAGCCTCGACCTTTGGTGCTTCGACGTCTTCGCGCTGCACCGGGTGACGGATGAGCACTCGCTGCGGACCATCGTCTTCGAGCTCTTCACCCGACACAACCTCAACAGCCGCTTCAAGGTGCGCCCAGGCCCGCGCCCACCCCGCGGGTGCCCCCGGGGCTGGGTGCCGGGCACCGAGCGCTGTGCCCGCGCCGCAGATCCCCGCTCCCTTCCTGACGACGCTGCTGGACGCGCTGGAGGCTGGTTACGGGAAGTACCGGAACCCCTACCACAACCAGGTCCACGCCGCTGATGTCACCCAGACCGTCCACTGCTTCCTGCTCCGCACCGGGATGTTGGTACGGGGGTGCGGGGGGTGCCCACGGGGGTCCCACGGGGGTCCCACAGGGGTCCCAGACAGTGTCTGGTGCCCAGTGCTGGTCCAGTGCTGCGCTGGTCCAGCTGGTCCAGGCGATGCTTGTTGCCACAGAGACGGCACCACCCGGCGATTGCGCGGTCGCTATGGAAACAGTGCCAGGCTGATGGGGGGGGACGACGAGGTGACCCCCAGCTTGGGGGGATGTGGGTGGGCACCCGTGGGGGGGCACTTGGCACAGGTCCCCGCACGGCATCACTGTCACCCGCGCACACGCACGCTCGCAGCATGTCACACGCGTGGCTGTGGGAACACACACACACACACAGAGGATGCCCCCTGTGCCCCTTGTGGGGTGGCACCAGAGCACCCGGTGCCCGTCACCATCTCCCTGACCCTCGTGTCCCCCCCCAGCACTGCCTGACGGAGATCGAGGTCCTGGCCATCATCTTTGCCGCCGCCATCCACGACTACGAGCACACGGGCACCACCAACAGCTTCCACATCCAGACCAAGTGAGGGCGGGTGGCACAGCACGGGCGGCACGGCACAGGTGGCACGGCACGGGTGGCATGGCATGGGTGGCATGGCGTGGGTGGCATGGCACGGTGTGGGCAGAGCGAGCAGGGCTGGGGACCTGTTATGGGGACACGTGGGCCACTGTGGGGCATGGAAAGGACTGAGTGGCACCCTGGGAACACCCAGTGCCACCGATACGGGCAGGTTACAGATGTGCTGGCACCCTGGGGACACCCAGTGCCACCGATACAGGCAGGATACAGCCGCGCTGGCACCCCGGGGACCTCCCGCTCTCCCTGGCTGGCCCGCCACCATGCCGGTGTCCCACTGTCCCCCGTGTCCCCAGGTCGGACTGCGCCATCCTCTACAACGACCGCTCGGTGCTGGAGAACCACCACATCAGCGCCGTTTTCCGCATGATGCAGGATGACGAGATGAACATCTTCGTCAACCTCACCAAGGACGAGTTTGTGTAAGGTCCCCGTCCCCGTCCCAGTCCCCGGGGCTGTCCCCAGCCGGGACGCGGGGCCCTGATGGTGTTTCCCCCCACCCCGGGGCGCAGGGAGCTGCGGGCGCTGGTCATCGAGATGGTCCTGGCCACCGACATGTCCTGCCACTTCCAGCAGGTCAAGTCCATGAAGACGTCGCTGCAGCAGCTGGAGAGGTGAGGGTGGGTGACCCGGCTCGGGGTGGGGGGACGTGGCTTTGGGGACAAACCTCAGCGCCGGGGTCCCCTCCCCAGGATCGACAAGTCCAAGGTGCTGTCGTTGCTGCTGCACGCGGCCGACATCAGCCACCCCACCAAGCAGTGGGCGGTCCACAGCCGCTGGACCAAGGCCCTCATGGAGGAGTTCTTCAGGCAGGTAGGGTCCCCCGGGGAGGGGACGGGCAGGGGGACGCGGGGACCACCCCATGGGGACGCGTGACCCTTGCCTTGCCTTGCCAGGGGGACAAGGAGGCTGAGCTGGGGCTGCCCTTCTCACCCCTCTGTGACCGCACCTCCACGCTGGTGGCCCAGTCCCAGATCGGTGAGTGGTGCTGGGTCCCCCATCCCCACCCCGTCCCAGCTGCCGGCCCCTCTGCGTCCCCATCGCCACCGTGTCCCCTCCCCACCGCAGGCTTCATCGACTTCATCGTGGAGCCCACCTTCTCGGTGCTGACCGACGTGGCCGAGAAGATGGTGCTGCCCCTCGCTGAAGACGGCACCAAAGCCAAGGGCAACCCGGTGGCCGGCCAGCAGCCCAGGTGGGCCGTGCCGCCCTGCCTCAGTTTCCCTCCACGCGGAGGTGGTTGGGCTTATTTTGGGATCTGGGAGGTGGCGGTGGTGGCTCTGGCCCGCTCCCAGCTGTCCCCGTCCCCGCAGCTCGCAGTGGCGGCAGCAGTCCCTGGACGAGCACTTGGAGCTGGGGGACATGAAGGCTGACCTGGCCGGCTTCCGCTCCACCTGGACCAAGTACATCCAGGAGAACAAGCAGAAGTGGAAGGAGCGAGCCAGCGGTAGGTGACGGCCACCAACGGCCACCAATGGCCACCAAGGGCCACCACGGCCACTGAGGAGGGTGTTGGGACCACTCCACTGGGGCTGCGCGGGGCCAGGGCTGTGGCCGGCAGCCCTGGGCGGGGAGGTGGCCCAAGCAGAGGGTTGGTGGCCCCCAGAGTTTTGTGGGGGGGGATGAGTTGGGCGTCTCAGCCCCCGCCCCGTGGGTGGCTGGATTGTCCCCCCGTCGCTGTGTCCCCCCACAGGCATCACCAACCAGGCGTCCATCGAGGAGCTGTCGCCCTGCGAGGAGCCGCCCGCGGCCACCGGCCGGCACCGGCACAACGGGGACGTGGAATAGTGCCGGCAGGAGCGAGGTGGGTGCGGGGGGCGAGAAACTGGGGCGTGTGGGGGGGGATTGGTGGTATCACCATCACTGTCCCCCCGACCCCAACGGCAGGTCCTCGTCCGGCCGAGTGACGCCGTCTCGCCCAAAGTCTTCGACGCCATCGAGTCCAGCACCATTTGCAGGGAAGGAGCCGCCCGGACCCCCCCCGGGGCCGGCAGCCCCGGCAGCCCCTCAGCCCCACCAGCTCCGGCTGACATGGCCCAGCCGGCCACCGAGCCATGTGGCTTTGGGCCACGGGTGTTGGTGACGGTGACCCTCTCACTGCCCGGCCCCCCCGGCCGGGATTTGGCCTTATGGCTTTTTAAAAAAGCTTCTTCTCGCCCCACCAGGTGCTGGGGGGCGGCTGGGGACGATGATGGTGGTATTGGGGACCGAGGGATGGGGTACGCTGTCACCCCAAGGGTCACCGCCATCCCCTGGCCCCAGGGGTGCTCCTGCCCCGCGCGGCGTGGGCGAGGCTGGGAGATGGGGTGGCAGCGGGGGGGTGATGGGGCAGCGGTGGCAGCTGGGACTGGGGCATGGAGGGGGGGCAGGATCGGGCCCTGATGTGGCAGTGCCAGCTCCTGGCTCCGGCATCTCCCAGTGCCAGCATGCCCCAGTCCTGGGGGGGGGGTCTCCAGCATCCCCCAGTTCCAGGGTGCCTCCAGCAGCCCCCAGTCCTGGGGGGGGTCTCCAGCACCCCCCAGTTCCAGGGTGCCTCCAGCAGCCCCCAGTCCTGGGGGGGGTCTCCAGCACCCCCCAGTTCCAGGGTGCCTCCAGCAGCCCCCAGTCCTGGGGGGGGTCTCCAGCACCCCCCAGTTCCAGGGTGCCTCCAGCATCGTCCAGCTCCAGCATGGCCCCGGTATCCCCTCTGCTCCCTCTGGCCCCGCTGTGCCTCTGGAATCCTGGTGTTCCTCGCGCCTCCTCCAGAATCCCGGCGTTCCTTGAGGTTCCTCTGGAATCCTGGAGTTCCTCAAGGTTCCTCTGGAATCTCGGCATTCCTTGGGAATAGCTCCAGAATCCTGGTGCTCCTCGAGGTTCCTCTGGAATCTTGGTGTTCCTTGAGCCTCCTCCAGCATCCCGGGGTGTCTTGAGGTTCCTCCAGAATCCCGGCATTCCTCAAGGTTCCTCTGGAATCCCGGCATTCCTCGGGGTTCCTCCAGCATCCCAGGGTGTCTTGAGCATCCTCCAGAATCCCGGCATTCCTTGAGGTTCCTCCAGCACCCTGGTGTCCCTCGAGCCTCCTCCACCATCGCGGGGTTCCTCGAGGTTCCTCCAGCATCCCGGGGTTCCTCCAGCATCTTCCAGCTCCGGCATCTCCCGCTCCGGCCCCGCGGCTGCGGCCGCCTCCCTCGCCCAGCGCCGGCCGCGCGGCCCCAGCCCGTCTGTGTTGACCCTTCTCAACCCCTGCGGTCACACGTGTCGTGTCCCGTGTCCCGTGTCCGCCCCTCTCCGCCCCGGTCACTGCTGCGCCCGCCCTCACACGCATGTGAAACGAAGCGTTGCTGCCGCTAACGAGCAATTAATAAACCGTACAACGCCCCCCCCGGCTCCTGCACCCAGCGTGACCCCATGGGGGGGGTGACAAGGTGGGGGGGGGTCCGGGGGGTCCCTCCCCAGGCCTGGGGACAGCAGAGAGGGGGACAAAGCAGGTGGCACAGCTGGACTGGACCTGGGGGGGGGAAGAGGGAGTGGGGCAGAGGTGGGTGCTGCCCCCCAGCACCCAGAGTGGGGGGGGCGGTCCCAAAGGCAAAGGAGGAGGCGGGGGGGGGAGAAGGGATCCCTTTAATACGGGCTGAGGCCGGGGGGGGGTTGTCCCCGCGGCTCCCCCTTGCCAGGCATGTGCACGCGTGTTCGGGGCATGCGCACATGGGCGTGCATGCGAATCACATGTGCGACGTGCGCGGGTGTCCGTGTCCGTGCACACACGTGTGCAAACGCCCGGGTTTCCCCCTCCCCCCCCCCCCAGGTTCATGCACGTGCACCCCCCCCCCCGCCGCTTGTGTGCACCGCCACGGGTGTGCACCAACACGCGTGTGCTAGGTGGGGGGGGGGCGGCTCCTGGGTACGGTGTGGCTTCGTGTCCCCCGCCCCATCCTGGGGGTTTGGTGAGAGTGGGGTGGCCCTGGGGACACCCCGGGGCTGGCAGTGAGGGGGGGGGCACCAGGGGTGCTGCTGGGTGGCCCCATTGTCACCCATGCTGGGGACACGGGGGCGGTGGGGGCGGTGAGGGGACAGGGTGGGCCAGCCCGGCTTGCCATTGTCCCCAGAGTCCCCCCCGCGGTGGGGGGGTCCTGCCTGCGGCAGTAAAAAAAAAAAAAACCCTCCGGGGGCCCCAGAGGAGCCAAAATCTTAGAAAAGGGTCATAAAAAAAACCAGGGCGGGACGCTGGGTCCCTCAGCTCGGGCCACGCTGGCACCTGGGGACAGAGGGGACAGTGCTGGGGGGGGACACCCAGCCCCGGCCCCCTCCCCAGCACTGCCAGAGCCACCGCCCCAGTGCCCCCCCCGCCAAGTGCCACTGTCCCCTTCCCTGGCACCGTGCCCAGGGTACCTCCACGGAGGTCCAGTACCCCCCCCCAGTGCCCCAGCACACCCCCGATACCCCAGTACCCCCCCAGTGCCCCATTACAGCGTCCCAGTACCCCCCTGTATCCCCCTGTGCCCCAGTACAATGTCCCATTATCCCCCCAGTGCCCCAGTACACTCCCCCAGTGCCCCAGTACAGTGCCCCAGTACCCTCCCCAATATCCCAGTACCTCCCCAGTGCCTCAATACATACCCCCAGTGTCCCAGTACGGTGCTCCAGCGACCCCCCAGTGTCCCAGTATGGTGCCCCAATAACCCCCGGTGCCCCAGTACACCTTCCCAGTGCCCCAGTGCCCGTCCAGTGCCCCAGTACGGTGCCCCAGTGACCCCCAGCGCCCCAGTATGGTGTCCCAGTACATACCTACTGGCTGCTGGCAGCACCCTTGCCAGCACCCTCCTTCGGTGCTATATGGGTGCCCTCCTCAGCCAGGCTTTGCCGCCCGTCCCCGTGGGTCCCTGTGGGTGCCGTGGGGCAGGGGGTGAGCTCAGCACCCTCCCGCACCCCCCCCCAGCACCCCCCAGCTCGGGGTGGGGCCGTACTGGCACTCACCGGGGCCAGGGCCGCCCTCGTGCGTGGCCAGCGGGCAGGTGCCACCCGGGCTGTGGCTGTGCTGGATGTCACCGTGGTGGCAGTGGCTGGGGCCGCGCTCGCGGCTGGTGGCGGCCGCCTCCTCCTCCTCCTCCTCGCCCTGCGCCTGCTTGGACAGGTGATGCTCCACCATCATCTGCAGCTCTGCCGGGGCAGGGAGCGGCGCTGGGACGGGGGGGGGGACACGCGGTGACCGTCCCCACGCTCCCGGTGGCACCGGGGGACGTGGCAGCTCGGTGGCCTCCGGCCCCTCTCGTGTGCCCACAGGCTCCCGCCCTGGTGCTGGGCACGGCCGAGCGGGTCCAAGGTCAGCGCGAAGGTGGGGAGGACCCACCCGTGGGTCCCCCGTGGGACCTGGGGGGACCGTCACCCCCTGTGTGCGTGTGTGTGTGTCGTCCCCCCCCCCCAAAATACCTTTCATGGTCGGGGTGGTGCGGGAAACCTTCTTCCTCTGCCGGGGGGACATGGAGAGACCCGACTGCGAGGGGAGGGGTGGGGCGTGAGTGGGGGGCTCCCGCGGGCACCCCCGCACCCCTCCCCGTGGCGGCAGCACCCACCTTCAGCAGGGGGTTGGGCAGCCGGTCCTCGTCGATCTCTGGGTGGGGGGAACAGGGGTGGGGGTAGAAGAAGCCAGAGGTCAGCGGTGGGTGCTGGGTGCTGGGCTCCATCCTGCCCGCCCCCCGCCGTGAATCCGGCCCCACGGGGGCTGCGCGTCACCCGTGGGTGCTCGCCGTGGCTGTGGGTGCTGCGGGGACAGACCAGCCTCCTCCCACCCAGCGTCATCATCGCCCCCCACCCCGCAGTGCCACGGGAGCCAGCGCCCCTTGCCCTGTCCCACAGGTGGTGGCAGAGGAGGTGGCCGGTGTGGCGCTTGGGGACAGGGTCTCCCAGCCACCGCGGTGTCCCCAAAGGAAGGGACAGATGGACAGGGAGCTGTGACACAGCCACCAGCTGGGCCAGACCCTGTCCCCAAAGGCCACGCGCCGGGTTGGGCCGGTGACAGGAGCTCTTAAATGTCACAGCTGGTGTCCCCTGCTCCCGGTGCCAGCAGGGGTGGCCCAGTGCCGGTGTGCCCAGCACGGTGACACGGGCAGCTGCGTCCCCGGGAGATGGATGGGCTGAGAGACACCGGGGCAGGTCATGTAGGGAGGTCCCTGAGCACCCCGTAGGGTGTCTCTGGGGTGGGGCTGGAGCCCTGGGTGACAGGGTGACACGCGCCAAGACCCACCTGGGGACGACTGGTCGCTGCTCAGGACCAGGTTGGCAGGAGTCGGTCGGCGCCTCCGGATCTAGGGGGGAGACGGGAGAGAGTCGGGACCTGCGGCTGCACCCCAAACCCCACCGTGCCCACCCAGAGCCCCGCCAGCACCGAGACCCCCTCCCAGTGTCCTTGTCCGCAGGACGGTGGTGGCCCCATGGGGACAGAGGATGCTGGCCAGGGCCTCCAGCCGGGTGGCTCCGTGGCCGGACACACACATGTCTTTCAAATCACCGTCTCCCGGCCAGCCCTAACGACAACCGGCAGCTAATTATACCCCGGCCCCCGGAAGCGCGTGGGGACATCGGTGCGGTGACGCCACCGCCGTGACACCGCCGGGGCTCTGCCCTTCCTCCGAGGGCACGACGTCCTTGCCCAAGGTCACCTGGAGCATCCCGGGCTGCTCCCACCCCACGTTGCCACCTCGGGGCCTTCAGGAGGGGACTCGTGACCCCGCTGGTGGCTGTGGCATGGCCGCGTCTGGTGGCAGCGGTGGCAGCGGTGGCAGCGGTGACCCCGCGGGCACTCCCGCGCCCCCTTTCCCCGCTGACCCACTAACTGAGCTGCTCTGAAACCCGCAGTTCCCGGAGAGGATTCCCTAATGAGGCGGGATGCCTAATGAGATGCTAATGAGATGCTAATGAGGCGAGTGAGTGGAGGAAGCCCCCTCCCCGCCTCCTCACCTCCAGCGCCCCCCCCCCCTCCCCGGCACCCCCTGGCGCATCTTCGCCGTGTCGGCCCCGTTGCCATGGAAACCCGCGATGGGGATTTTAAACGGAGATTAGAGGGAGCCGGGAATCGCCGGGAATCGCCGGGAATCGCCGGGAATCGCCGGGAATCGCCCAGTCCCCGCCCCGGACCCACCGCCGAGCACCCCTACCCCTTCCGGGGTCAGGGTCCAACCGCCCCCCACCGACACCCAGCGATGGGGCTGGGCTGGGCGGGGTGCGACCCCGCAGCCCCCAGAGATGGACCCCGGGGAGGGCAGAGCCCCCCGCCCCGGGGCTGCTGCCGAGGTGTGGGGCAGGGCTGCGCCCCACGGCAGGGGAGTGGGGGACACCAGCATCACCCACTCAAGGTCACCCAAGTGGAGCTGAGCACCCTGAGCTGTGCCCCACTTTCCGCTCTGGGCTGGGTGGGGGACCCAGGCGTCTGGGTGGCTCCCGCCTTGATGCCCTGGGCAGGGATGCTCCATCCCTCCATCCCTCCCTCCATCCTCCATCCTCCATCTCTCCATCCACCCTCCCTCCCTCCCAGCTCGGCCGGGGCGTCGCGCTCTCCTGCCGCCGCTATTTTTAGCTCAATCTCCACCATCGATTAAAGAAGCTCCACGAAGGGCGGCAGGAGCTCGGCCCCAGCTGCCCGCGGCGGGTGCAGCATCGCTGCGGGGGGGAGCTGCTCCCTCCTGGGGGGAGCTGGGATGGGGACGGGATCCCTGGTCAGATCCCCGGCCAGAGCGGGACTGGGGACCAGGATGGGATGGGTCTGGCTCGGCTCAGCATGACGGAGCAAGCTCCCTCCCGGCTGGTCCCCCCCAGCCTCGGGGACACGCTGTGCTCAGGGTGGACTTGGGGACACAGGCAGAGGTCCAGGACAAAGCCCTTGGCCAGGCTGGCACCCATGGATGGCACCCGGGAGGGCCAGAGCAGGTGGGTGCTCTTGGCAGAGACGGGGGCTCAAGGAGCTGGGGGACCTGTGGGGACACAGGGAACCTGAGAAAGGCCATGGGGACAAGGTCCTGGAGGGTGGGGCTGGACAGGCTTGGGGACAACCCCGCAGGACACGGGGACACTGTGCCGCAGCCTGGCAAGGGCCTGGCACGGCCGAGCCCTCCGTCAGTGTGAGACCCCGGCGAGGGGAACCCGCACCGGGTCACACCCCGCGGGGACACCCCACATCCAGGGCACTGCAAACGCAGGGAGGGGACATCAGCATTGTCACCTGCTGCCACCACCCAGGGCTGTCGGGGCCCTGCCACAGCGCCGAGATCCGACAGGCACCGAGACATGGCTGAACTCCCGTGGGAGAGGAAACTGAGGCAGGGAGAGGCAGGGGACCCCCCCCAGGGCAAGGCCCAGGTGGGACATGGGCACCCCTGCTCCTCGCTGCCGCTGAGGTAGGTGCTGGGGGGGTCCTGAGCCCATCACCTGCAGCACCCCTCCTGCCATCGCTCTCGCCCTCGCTCCTGGGGGGGCCACGCTGCAAATGAGCCGTGCGGCAGCCCCAGATGGTGCGTGGCCGTATTTAGCGACAGCGAGATGCTCACCAGGGAGGGGGCCTACGCTCGCCCCCGCGCCGCTGGCACGCCGGGGCTCCTTGGCCGCTAGCCACCTGGCTACCAGGACCCCCAGCCTGGAGAGGAGACGGCTGGAGCACTCCCCCCCCGCAGCATCCTCAGTGATGATGGGGACCACGGTGTGGCCGGGTGGTCCTCCCAAGCCCCCTCTTGTCCCCTGCAGGCCCCCCAGGCCTGGGGGACCACAGCCAGAGTGGGCAGGGAGAGGGGTCAGGCTGCCCGGGGGGGTCCCCTGCCCTGTCCCCGTGGCCGGGCCATCCCGTTCCCGCTGCCGTTCTGGGCTCCCCTCCAGCGAGAGCAGGGGTTGAGCAAGGGCTGGAGGGCCCCGGGGGGGCCATAACCCTACCCCCGCCCCGGGACGGCCCCGGCGATGTGGTTCTGAGCCAGCACATGGCTCTGGAACCGCCACCCCGGTCCCCAGGGCCACCCGTGGCCACCCCGTCCTGCCCCGGGACCAGGCAGCCCCGAGCTCCCGGAGGTGCCGGGGTGCAGCGGGGGCGGTGGGGACACTGGGGGACAGTGGCACTGGGGACGGTGCCACTGGGGACGGTGCTACTGGGGGTGTCCCCAGTACTGGGCGGGGTGGGGGGGGGCGGGCCGGGGGGCTGCACCCACACGGCAGCTCCCTGGCGCGCCCTCCCGCGCCGTCCCCGTCCCCGTGTCACCCACCGCCGCGCACCCCGTCCCCACCCTGAACCCCGGGGTGCCCCGACACGGCGGCGGGTCGCCCCGGGGCTGCTCGGTGACGCGTCCCCCCGCCGCCCCGGGGCCGTGCCCCGCTGCCGGTGCCCTCGCCATGCCCTTCCCTTGCCCGCAGCCTCCAGCCCCGCCCGGTGCCCCTCACCCCCGGTCCCCGGCAGGACCCCCCGCGGCCCCCGCAGCTCCGGTGTCCCCGCGGTGTGTCCCTCCCGCCCCGGTGCCCGGTGCCCCCCCCCACCCCGCACCTGCTCGGCCGCCTCCGGGTCGAGGTGCGGCTCCAGCAGCGGCACCGTGAACTGGATCTTGCGGGGGCTGTTGGGCTCCATGGCGGGCGGCGGCTCCGGCGGCTCCCGGCGGCTCCCGGCGGCTCCCGGCCCTGCCCGGGCCGCCCCGCCCCGGCCCCGCCCCGACCACGCCCAACCCCGGCCCCGCCCCGGCCCCTCCCCGGGCCGGGCCGCGGTCCCTGGGGTTAGAGGGACGGAGGGACGGGACGGACGCAGGGACACAGGGGTGGACACTGGGGCCGTGCGCCAGGACACTGGGACGGACACATGGACACAGGGACAGACACGTGGACACGGGGACGGACACGGGGACAAAAGGGCGGACACACAGACACAGGGACAGACACGTGGACAGGCTGTGGACACAGGGACAGGCACGGGGACACAAGGACGGACACACAGACACAGCGACAGAGACACAGGGACAGGGACAGACACACGGACAGATCCCAGGACACTGGGACAGACACACAGACACAGGGACAGACATTTGGACACAAGGATGGACACACAGACAGGCCCTGGGACAGACAGAGAGCCAGTGGGACAGACACATGTGGACAAAGGGCCATGGGTGACACACGGACACAGGGACGGACGCACAGACAGACACATGGACACGTGGGCACACGCCTGGGCTGACAGACACCAGGACACACACCCGGACATGGCATCAGGACACGGTGACACGCGGGGACAGAGAGATGAGCAGCGGGACAGTCGGACACAGGTAGATGGACACCAGGACAGACAGACGCAGGGACAGACAGCGACAGACCGGTGTGCGCCTGCACCCCCCACCTCCCGGGGCGGGGTGACGAGGACAGGGACAGGCACCTGCCAGTGGCTCTCGGGGGCTGTCACCCCTCCAGGAGGTGGCTCTGTGCCCCCTTGTCTGTCTGTCTGTCCTGACGAGACCACTAATTACAGGCCAAGTGGTGGTGGGGGCTGTCTGCAGGGTGGGGGTCTGTGGGGTGGGGGTTTATGGGGTGGGGATTAATGGGGGGGGATTTATGGGATGGGTGTTTATGGGCTGGGGGCCTGCGGGGTGGGTGTCTGCAGGGCGAGGGTCTATGGGGTGGGTGTCTGCAGGGTGGGGGTCTATGGGGTGGGGGTTTATGGGGTGCCCACCCCCCATGCACCGCCCTCCCACCCCCCTCAGAGCTTGGGTCAGGCGGGGAGGGGGAGCCTCGGGGGCCGCGGTGTCCCCCCCGCCGCAGCAGCCCTGCCCGTGTGTCCCATCACTAATTCATGCGGGCGGCCCCGGCTGCGGGCGCTGGCGGGAGGAATTCGCTCTAACTAGGTCAGGCTGGGGGGGGGGGGGCAGGGGCGGGGGCTGCCTCCTCCTGGGCGGGTGCTGGGGGGGTCCCCACGCGTGGGGCGGGGGCGGCGCGGCAGGGGGATGCTGCAGGATGCTGGCCCCAGGGGGCTGGTGGGGGGGGGCTGCGTGCGGGGGTTGCTGGTGGGGCGGGGGGGTCCCCTGGGGCGAAAAGGCAGCGGGACCTCCCCCCACCCCAAAACTCTGTGTGACCCCCCGCCCCCCGCCCCCGGCCCCCCTCCCAGTGGCTCCCAGTAGCCGTGTGCTGGTGTCCTGCCCCCGGAGCTGGTGTCCTGCCCGGCCGCGATGCAGCCGCCGTTAATTATTGATGTAAAAAGCACTCGCTGAAGAGATGCTTCGTGTGTCACCCCCCCCCCCGCACCCGCAGCAGCCCCCCCCGGCCCCCCCCGCTCCTCCGGCTGTGCTGGGTGACCTCGCCCTGTCCCTGCTCCCGGGGTTTAATCCTGCCCGCTCCTGGGTCTCTCCCCGCAGGGATGCTCTGACCCCCTTCTCCAGCCATTTGGGGGCCGCGGGATGGGGTCCTTCTCCTCCCCGGCGCCCCCACCCCCACCCCGAGCTGGTGAGTGATGGGGGGGGTCCCCATCCCTGCACACCCCCCACCCGCAGCCGCTTCCCTTCTTGTTGGGCTTTTCGGGGAAAAAATCCTCCCCGGCTGCGCTCCCCTCTAAGCTTCCCAGCTCAGGATGAACGTCCCGACCCTGGTGGCACCCGGGGGTCGCGATGTCCCCGGGCCCTGGGGGTCCGTGCCCGCCCCCCCCAGCCATCCCCGCTGCGTTTGTGGGTGCTGGGTGCCATCGGGTGCCGTTCTCCCGCTCCCACCCCGCAGCGGAGCCGGACGAGGGGCCGGTGCCCAGCGGGGGGACCTGCCCCGTCCTTGGCAGGGGATGTTCTGGGTGAAGTGAGTCCCGACTCACCGGCCCCCCCCCGACACCCCGGGCAGGGCAAAGGGACAGTTAATTCAGGGCTTTATCTGCAAACACTCCCGGGCTAAAAATATCCCTCCGGAGAGGGAGCACCATTCCTGGCCAGCGCCTGCCCGGAGTTTCCTTGCCTTTTTTGACGGGATCGTGGCTCGTACCGGGGCAGTGCCCGGGCTCCCAGCTCCTGGGGGGACCTGGAGGCGCGGATGAGGGACCAGGGATGTCACCCTGGTGGCCGTGATGTCCCCGCTGGAGGTAGGTGCTGTCCCCGCGTTGGGGATGTCCTGGGTGGGGCCGGCCTCGTGTTTTGATCCCGGCCCTGGGGGAGATGCTGGAGGGTGGGATTGCAGGTGCCAGTCCCGGTTTGGTGGGGAAAACCTCCTCCATCGCCCCCTCGCCACCCTTCCAACCTGGGGTGGCTTCACCCGTCACCCCAAGGGCCGCCCCAGCCCAGTGAGGGGCTGAGCTGCTTTGGGTGCCCTTACTGGGGCCGGGCTGGGCTCGCCTGGCCAGCGGGCGACGAGCCCCGCGTGCCGCACGTGCCTTATCGGTGTGGTGGCATCAGCAGCTTGGCACAGCGTGCAGGACCCCGGGGTGCTCGGCCGGGAGGGAGCCGGGAACCCTCCTCCTCCTCACATCCCCCGTGCAAAGCCCCCCTGGCCCCTCATGCTGTTTGGGGACCCGGCGCTGGCCACTGAGGGGTCTTCAGGGCCTTGCGCCCCCCCCATTGGGGTGTCCCAGCTGCCCTGGGAGCAGGCTGGGTGCAGGGGACCCCTCCAGAAGGTGGGTGCCCTCTGACCCATGGCAAGGGTGACCTGGGCGGCTGGGTGGGTGCCCGGGCTATTATTAGCCCCCCTCGCCCACGCTGGCAGCTCATTAAGTTTTCCCGCTGTGGGAGCGGATGTGGGTCAACGCTTGAGGTTTCGCTGTTGATTTTTTTAATTTCCTCTTCAAAACAGATGAGTTTCCTCCCTCCCTGCTGACGACAGATGATGCCAGGGGCCGGGCGCGGCGGTGGGCCGCCGGGACGCCGCGGCTGATGGCCCCTCGCCGGAGATAGCCAGCCCGGCCACCCCCCCACTCCACGCCCGTGAGTGCTGGAGCCACGTGGAGGGATTTGGGGGTGGGTTTGTCCCATGAGGGGTCGGGGAGGGGGGGTGAGGACTGCGGGGATGGAGGGCGGAAGAGCGGGAGGTGGATGGACCTGGGTTGGGGAGGGCAGAGATGGGGCCGTGGGGGTGATGGAGACTCCGGGCATCCCGGGGAGACGATTCCTGCAGCTGGGGGCAAATGGAAAACTCTGGTGGCAGCAAAGGGGATTGGAGGGGGGGCAAGAGGGACGGGGCTGGGGGTGGCAGGGGATGGGGCTGGGATGTTCTGGGATGTGGTAGGACCCACAAGCCCTGGCTTGGTGCCCCCACCCAGGGGCCCGTGTGCCACAGCCCCTCGCCGGGCTCTGCAAAGCCCCTGTGCCAGGTCAGCTGGGGGGGCCGAGGGCTGTTGGTGCTCACACGGGGCGGCCACAGCATCTACTGGGTCTGCAGCTCCCGAGGGGCTGGGATGGGGACAGGAGCTGGGATGGGGGGCGCAGCAGAGGAGGGACCAGGCGTCCTCGGTGGGTGCCACGGAGGAGCTGGGTGCCAGGAGCCTGGAATCCTTCAGGTCCTGCAGGAACGGGGGGACTTCCCGGGGGACACCGTCCCCTGCTTTGCTCAGGGGCCGTAGAACCGGGAGGGGACGGGATGGGAAATCATCTCCCCCCGGGAGCCGGGGTGGAGGACGCGCCCAGCGGGGAAGCTCCAGGCTCTGGAGATCCCCATCATCTGCGGCGGCCGCAGAGCAGCTCCGGGTGCCTTATCTCGGCCCCGGCAGCTCTTCCGTTCGCACCGGCAGCTCCATCCCCTGCCAACCCCTCAACAAATTGGGCACCTGCTGGCACCCAGGGCAATGCCCGGGCCGGGGCAGAGCATCTCCAGAGCCCACCTGATGGTGCCAGGAGGAGACCCCCCCCCCATCTCCGCATCTCTCGTGTCGCTGCAGGGAGACCCCTGCCCCCCCGGCGCTGCGGCCATGGAGGCCGTGTCGGTGCTCAGCCCCTCATCGTGGGAGAAGCGTCGCGCGTGGGCCAGGCAGAGCCGGTGCTGGCGAAACACGGCGGCGGAGGAGGAGGAGGCGGCCGCCGCCATGCAGGATGTCCCTGAGCTGCAGCCGCCCCACCTGGATGATGTCTTCCTCGAAGGTCGACGGCACCCTGGGATGCATGTGGGATGGGGGTCCCCATGGGCTGGGTCATCTCACGGGTGTTTCTCTCCCCGCCCTCCCAGGAAGCCCCTCCAGCAAGATAGAGACGTGGCTGCAGGAGTGCGGGTGAGCCAGGGGGCAGCTCCGGGGGTGCCTCTGCCATGACATCGTTCCCAGGGGGACTTCGGTGTCACCACGGGGGTGGCGAGGATGGTGGGATAATGCTCACGCTTGGTCCTTCCTGGAAGTCACACCCAAGCGGGCACATGGGTGCCAGCAGGATGGTGGCATGTCCCCCCCTCCCCGCTCCCTGCTTGGTCCCGTGCAGGAAGGGCACGTGGCACCCGGCCGTGGCTCTGGACATGCTGGGGCCACCAGCACGGGGTGCTGGTCCCATGCCCAGCATCACATGGTGCCACCACGAAACCCCTGGCTGGGCTGGGAGAGAAAACCCAGCACCATGGTGGGGGTCTCCCAGGGGTCGGGGGTTTCCCAGGGGTCTGGGGTCTCTGGGATTGAGGGTCTGCCCAGGGGACCCCCCTCCGAAGCATCCCACCATGGTGCGCCCTCCAGCAAGCCCAGCCACCACCTCCTTGCTCTCACTCCACGGTCCCTGTCCTCACCGCCCACCTGCCACGCTCAGGTCTCCTGTCGCACCTCCAGCCCCCCGGGACGGGGACGGGGGGATGTGACGGGGCTTTGGCTCTGGCGCAGGTCGTCGGTGGAGGCCCCGCCGGAGGAGCTGGGCTTGCCGGGCCCCTGCGGTACGTCAGCCTTGCCCCCATGGTTCTCCTGCCGTGCTGAGGCTGGTGGTCCCTGTGCATCCCTGAAGCCCACCCAGCCCACACGGGGTGCAGGACGATGGGCAGGGAAGTCCCCGAGGACCTTGAGCCCTGTCCCCAGCTCCGGGTGTCCCCACGTCTCGCAAGGCTTTGCTCTCTCACAGGGTGCGGGAGCAACGGGACCAGCTTCGAGGATGACCTGACCCTGGGAGCTGAAGGTACCCACCACCCCCAGCGTGTCCTCTCCTGTGCTGTCACTGTCACCCCATGGGCAGGGCTGTCCCAGTGGAGGCAGCGGAGCTGGGGACGGGCTGGAGCAGAGCCGGGGGCACAGCCACCATCAGCAGCTTTTCCTGCAGGAGGGTTTTGGTGGGGCTGGGCTGTCCCCAAGCTCTGTGTCCCCATTGCTCGGGGCTGTGGCCACCAGGAAGGACATGTCCCAGGGTGGCGGGTGCAGGACCTGTCCCCAAAACACCCCGTCTCACTCCCTGCACCTCTCTGCTCCGTTTTCCCAGCTCTTCTGCTACCGGGGAGCAACAAGATCATGGGCAGGTGAGGTTTGGGGTCCTGGGGGAGCTGGTGGGGGGTCTATATGGGGCATCATCCCAGTGCACCCCAGTGCCCAGCACCCACTTCACTCAGCCCCGTACCCCTCCCAGAGCTCTGCGGGACAAGCACCTCAACCTGGGGCACAGCATGGCCTCCAGCGCCCTCTCCAGCCTCACCACCAAGACCGGCTCCAGGTAGGAGCTGGGGGAGGTCTCGGGGGGGTGGTGGTGTCGGGTCACTGGTCTCTGTGGGACTAAGCTGGGGCTGCCCCCACCCTACAGCATCTCCGAGGTCCTGGAGTGGTGGCAGGAGGACGCCGAGGAGATCCTCTACAACCTGGGCTTCGTGCGGAGCGAGCCGGGGGCTGTGGGCCGCGTCCCCCCGCGCTTCTTCTCGGCCCCTTCCCGTGCCAGAGGCATCGACTTCCAGCTCTTCCTCAGGGCCCAAGTGCAGCGCATGGAAACGGAGGACCCCTGCCTGATGCTGGCCAGTGAGTGGTGACACGCGGGTCCTCAAGCCCCCCGTTGACACGTGGGGTGGGTGGGGTCCACCACACCGGCTGGGCTTTGCTCCTTTGGGGTGGTGGGAAAGATGCTCCCGTGCCTCAGTTTCCCCACCTGTGAGCTAGGCAAGCCCCCGCTGCCCCTGTGGCAGCTCCCAGCCCTCACCCGACAGCCCCTTTGACCCTCCCCATCTCCCCCTGTCCTCCCCAGGTCGCTTCCAGCAGGTCCAGGCTCTGGCCGTCACGGCCGACGCTTTCTTCTGCCTCTACTCCTATGTCTCGCGGACCCCCGTGCAGCGCATCTCCCCCTCCCGCCTCGCCTGGGCTTGTCCCGACATCCCCCACCTCTGCGTGGCCCCCGCCCAGCCCAGCACCCTCTCACCCGTGGAGCGCCTGAAGAAGGCCGTGTCCTCCATGTGCCTCTACACGACGCCACGGGACCAGGACGGCGTGGGGGGGACCGGCCGGGTGCCCCCCGGCCACCCCAGCGCCCTGGGGAAGGTGGTGCAGGAGGTGCTGGGGCGGGTGCGGGAGGAGAGATTTCGGTTTGACCCGGCTGATGTCCTGGGGGGCCGGGGAAGGGACACCCCCGTCCCCGCATGTCCCCATCGTGGCGGTGCCAATGTCCCGGCGTGCTGTGGAGGGGAGCGGGAGCCACCCCCAGTGGGAACACCGGGGGACGCACGCCTGGAGCGATCCTGTCCCCACGGCAGTCCCAGCGGGGTGGCTCCGGGGACTGGGGGTGCTTTGTGCCCGGTGAGAGTAGGACGGGTTGGCGCGGAGGAGCACCAGCCAGACGCTGCTGAGAATGTCACCTTGTCCCCCATGGCGGGTCCCCAGAGCCCCCATGGCGGCCGGGTGTGGGTCACTCCACAGCATCCACAGGGGCTGGGATCTGAGGGAGACTCCGGCTTCGGCTCCGGCTGCTGGGGACCCTGCTCCAGGAGGAAGGCAGGGTCCCATGGGTGCCACCCGGGTGACCCCCTGGACCCCCCCGGGGGACATTCCGCCGGCTCAGACACCCTGAGAGCTGGAGGCCCCTGGGCTCAGCGGAGCAGGGGACGGCACCAGGGGGGTCAGCAGGGCGACGCACCGGGGCTGCGGCGCCCCAGGAAGGGCCCGTCGCCCCCTGAGGAGCCGGAGGATTCCTTCGAGATGGAGGAGGTGAGGGTGGGTGCCAGGGTGATGGGCACAGAGTGGTGGGGGGCTGAGAGCGGGGGGCAGCAGTGTGGGGGGTCCCTCCGGTCGGCAGTTGATGCTGGGCAAGGAGGAGCTGGAGTGGGAAATGTCCCCGGAGCCTTCCCAGGCTTTTAAGGTTTGAATGATTTAGAGCTTCAAATGGAGCCTCTGGTGGAGCGGGGGGAGCTGGGGGCATGGACGCGACGGTCGGTGCCAGCACACACCAGCACACGCCTGCGCATGCCTGCACACACCTGCATGGGCTCACACGCGTGCACAAGTGCCCTGCACACAGGCAGAGGGATGTGCCCGCATGCACGGCCACCCTCCCCCACCCCCCCAGCCCCCCCCAGCCCTGCCGCATCCCGCCTGCAGGTCCCGAGCGCCAGCGAGGGTGAGGATGAGGATGGCGATGCCCACGACGAAGCTGTCCGGCCCCTCCATCCCTCTGTCAGGATCCGAAGAAGTGAGTCGTGGGGCTTTCCCACCCTCCCGGGGGGCACTGGGGGGTGGCGGGGCTGCCAGCCTGGTGGGTGCCCGGTGCCAGCATGTCCCCCCGTGGCCCCCTGTGTCCCCCCTCCTGCTCCAGGCCTCATGCTCCACACCAGCAGCGGCCGGTCCGACAGCAGCGGCTTTGTGGAGGAGCTGGTGCCGGGTCAGCCGCCTGCTGCCCGGCTCCAGGGCACCAGCCAGACAGGCTGAGGCCACCGCAGAGGGACTCGGGCTTGCCCCGGGAGCTGGCAGGGGCCACGGCCGGGTGCTGGATGAACCAGACCGTGTTTTGGACGCGGAGACCAGAGCACTGCGTGTACACGTGTGTGTGGGTGTGGGTGCACGTGTGGGTGCACGTGTGGGTGCACGTGTGGGTGTTTGGCACAGGAAACCTTTTGTCTCAGGACTTTTGCCCCCAAGGGCACATGCATCCCCCCTCCGCTCTGCTGGGAGACACCCCTGGGGATGTCTCCCCCAGCCGTGGGGCAGCACTGGGGACATCCCCCTCCCCACCCGTGGGGGTCTTGGGGACCTCACTTGCACTTTGGCCACTGTCGGTGTCCCGGGCTCTAACACTAGGACGGGGAGTTGCTGGGCAGAGCCGGCAGCGCATTGGAAATAAAGTTCCCAAAGGGATGATGGTGGTTGTGTCCCTGCCTGGAGCTGCTGGGGGGTGGGTTCCAGCCCTGCCCACCCCCTCTGGGGTGGAGACCCCCAGTATGAGCCTCCCCAGTGCCCCAAAGGGGTCTGAACTGGGGGCTGCCACCAAGGCTGGGGGGTTCCTGCCCTGCAGACCCCAGGTTCCATCCCGCCCCTGCTCAGGGGCTCACGGTGGGGCCGTGGTGCCCCCTCGGGCATGGGTGGGTGCAGGCCCAGGGGTCGGGCTAGGGCCGCGGGTGCTCGCTCAGGGTTTTTACGGCCTCTCCATATCCCCTCGCTCCGGCTGAGCCTCCTGGTTCCTTATCAGGGAACTTCATGGCTCCAGCCCATCCCCATCTTCCTGCCCCCGGATCTTTCGGCCTCGCTGTTCTTCCCCTCCGTGTGATCTGGGTCCACGTGGCTGCTCTCAAGCCCTCCTGTGCTGCTGCTGCTGCCAAAGTGGTCCCGAGCCACAAATTCAGGGTTCAGCTACTCTCGTGCCCCTCCAGATCTGCCCGGCGGACAGGGACGGGGCACAGGTCACCCCAGACCAGAGCTCCAAGACCTCAGGAAGGAGCCACCACAGCCCCCCTCCTCCCTGGGCTCTCACGGTCCCCATCCCAGCTGCCCACCACAGCAGTGGTCCGTGACCTTCTGCTCTGGGGTGCAAGGATGGCACCAGCACTGGAGGTACTGGCAAAGTCCTGATGGATAAACAAGCCCCAGGGCTTCCCTGTGGAGAGCAGCCAAAGATGGGATTATCCTGGATTAGCCTCACGGCCCCTCCGGCACCAAGGCTGTGCTGTGGGTCCCATGGGGAGGACGGTCCCAACCCGCCGCGGCTGCTCCGTGCTGGTTCGAGCAGCCCAGGGCTGCACCTTGTCCACCTCCTTGGTCTCTGCAACGTGGTCTGTGTGGGACCCCCCAAACCTGGAAGCTCCCGCAAGCTGTGAAGTGACCCTCAGGTGCCGTCCCGGTCCCCTGGCTCTGCCCTCCTCGGTCCCTGGACTCGTGGGGAAGGTCCTGGATGGGGCTGTCTGAAGCCTCCTCAGAAAGCCTTGGTGGAGCATGGCTGGAGCTCAGGGCTGGGTTACCCTGGGGACACCAAAGGCCAGCCACATCCCAACTGGGATGGTCCAGACAGGGATCTGGCTGAAAACCAGTACGCTGAACCGAGGAACCACTGGGAACAAGTAGCTGGTGATGGGGCTGGGGATGCTGCTGAACTCAGGGGAACGAGAGTACCAGTTTCACCCCGTTTCACCCCATTTCATACAAATGTTGAAGTGAAGCCCCGAGCAGGGGGGTTTTAGGGCAGTGATGGATTCATCTGGAGGGATGAAGAGCTTTATAAATGGTACAGAGTCACCCTCAGCCTCCCCACGCCCCGGGTTTGGGTTTTATCTCCCAGTAAACCAGGATCCCAGCTGGGACCCGCTCCCCACCACCCCGTGGGGTGTTGGCTCCTCATCCTGCATCCGGGTGCCTGAAATCCCACCCCGCGGCAGAGCCGGGTGCTCTGAGCTTCTCCCTGTTCCCACCAGCAATGAACAAAGTGCCCTGAGAAAGCACAAATCCTCCCTCGGGCACTGGGCATGAGGACGGCATGGAAAATCCCGAGGACTTATCCCCGTTTCTGAAGCCAAGCGGCAGCGAAGCTTCTGCCTGGGACCCCGGATGGTGATTTATGGGTGCAGAGGGGGAAGCGTCCTCTCCTCCCAGCTCTGGGCTCTCGCAAAGAGGCCATGAAATTCCTGAGACACCCCCTCCCTGAGCAGGGACAAGGTGATTTTGCAGGTTTCAGTCTGAAAATAAGAGTCGGTGCAAGAGCGTTTCGATTCGGCGATGAGAAACCCCTGGCCTGGTGCAAGGAGAGCCGGGAGCGTTTGCTGGATGCTGGAGCCACGGGAGCCCCCTCCCACGGGCAGCATGAGCTGGTTGGGCGGCAGGGAAGAGCTGCAGGAGTGCCCTACATCTGGGCATGGGTTTGCTATGGCACCCCATCCACCTCCAGCAGCACCCATCCATCTCCAGCAGCACCCATCCACCTCCAGCAGCACCCATCCACCTCCAGTAGCACCCATCCACCTCCAGTAGCACCCATCCACCTCCAGCAGCACCCATCCACCTCCAGTAGCACCCATCCACCTCCAGTGGCACCCATCCACCTCCAGCGGCACCCATCCACCTTCAGCAGCACCCATCCACCTCCAGCAGCACCCATCCACCTCCAGCAGCACCCATCCATCTCCAGTAGCACCCATCCACCTCCAGTAGCACCCATCCACCTCCAGTGGCACCCATCCACCTCCAGTGGCACCCATCCATCTCCAGTAGCACCCATCCAACTCCAGTAGCACCCATCCACCTCCAGTACCACCCATCCACCTTCAGCAGCACCCATCCACCTCCAGTAGCACCCATCCACCCCCAGTAGCACCCCATCCACCCCCCACCCAGGACCCAGCCTGCTGGAGCATCTCTGGGGGCACAGCCCTGGTACCCCCCACCAGCCCAGCCTCCATAAAGCTTCTCCTAAAGTTCCACCTAAACAATTTTCTGGTGTTTTGAGCTGGGAGGGCTGGGACCAGTCAGGCGAATCCCTCCCGGCCGCGCCGTCAGCATGGCGGTGGGTCACGCTCGGCTGCTCCAGCCGCATCACCGGCGCGATGCCGATGCGAGGCTGTCGAGCCGCCTCGCTTCCCCCTGCCTGGCATGTCTGGAGAGACGTGACAAGGCTCCTTCCCTCCCTCCCTCCCTCCCCGCCTCGGACGGGGTTTGTTTGCTGAGCGATGCCGGCGAGATTATTCATCCCGGTTTCTCGCAGATCACGGCAGCCTCGGCTCTCCCCGCAGAGAATCATCGAGTCACGGAACGCTTTGGGTTGAAGGGACCTTTAAAGGTCACCCACTGCAACCCCCGCACTGAGCAGGGACATCTGCCACCAGAGCAGCTTCCCCAGAGCCCCACGGTCCAACCTGACCTGCCATGGTGCCAGGGATGGGGCTTCTCCCACCTCTCCAGGCAGCCTGGGCCAGGGTCTCCCCACCCTCGGAGTAAAAATCTCTCCCTTCTCTCTCTCGCAGGGCTGGCCCTGGGTGCCAGCGTGTCCCCAGGGAGCAGGACACATGCCCCAGCTCCCTCTGAGCACCCCTGGCTCCGCATCACACAGCTCCCTGACGCCGGGTGTGGTGGTGGATCCCCAGCTCATCCCATGGCTCTCCCACGTGCTGGCATTGCTCCAGACCAGAGCTCCCAATAAAGCACCCCCTGACCGCTGCTTGTCTGCTCCAGACTGATGTTGCCTGAACCCATGGCCGTGGCCCAGCCGTGGTCTGGTCCAGGGTCCGATCCTGCTGCTGGGTGGATGCAGCTGCTTTAGGTCTGTGGCAGGGACTGGTGCCAGCTGAGAATCCGTCCCACGCGGGGTGGTCCCAGAACAGACATCAGTCATGGTCTTCGGTCTTTATCCAGCCTGGAGACCACCCTGCTGTGTCCCAGGAGTGCAGGGAGCCCTCCAGCTGCTGGGGCTCGGCTAGGTCCAGCTGTGCCCAGCTGTGCCTTTGAGCCTGGCCTGCAAAGCCAGACCCCAGCTCGGTGTCCCCACCTCCAGCGCACGGGTGACGATGCTCTGGAGTGTCCTGGTGCTCTGGGTGTGGATGGGGCTGGGACATGAGGTGACATTGGGTGGCCGGGGGACTGGCCACCCCTGCCACATCCTGCATCTTCTGCCCTCCTTGGGGCTACTGTTTCACCCCCTTCCCTTCACCCACTGCTGGGGGCGGGGGCACCAGCCCTGGGGGTGTCCTGCCACCCAGGGTGACCTTGACCACCCTGGGCACATCCCCAGGTCCCAAATGCAGCTGTTCCTATGTCCCCCCCCCCCGAAGGTCCTGTGGGGGCCGGGCTGTTGGATTGGCAGCTCTGACACCCGGGGCTGGGTGGGGGGGGGTGGGGTGGGGTGCTGCTGTGTTGCCATGGCGATGAGTATGATGCTGGCAGCTCCGTGGGAAGCGGGTGAACGGGGGAGGAAGAAGCTCCATGTCTTCTCGGAGTCGTGGGATGCTCCAGAGAGACATGTCCCTGTCCGGGATGAGTTGGAGAAGGTCTCGGCTCCATGAGAGCTGGGGCTGTACCCCCAAACCCTCCTGCAACCAGAGCGCGCTGCTAAACCAGTGCTTACTGGTTTCCAGCTTGGGAAACCAGTGAGAAGAGTCTCCTGGCTTCGCCTCTGCTTGGAAGATGGACAAAACGCGGCCACCCATCGCACCTCTCCACCGCTGGCGGGATGCCCCTACATGAGTGATTTCGCTCCCAGTAAATTCCTTCTAGAAATAAACCCGGCAGCTCCTGGAGCCGGGAAACGCCTGGTCCCCGTGCGAAGAGCTGCCTCCTCCTCCTCCCCGGGGCTGGCAGAGGTCCGCGTTGCTGCGCTCGTCTCACCTCGCCTCCTTCCTCGCACCTCTGGGCAGCTCTCGCAGCCAGCCCAGCAGATTTTTTTGGCGCGGTTTCGCGGGGAAAAGGCGCGTCGTGCGCAGAGGAGCTCCCGGGTGGCCAAGTCCACCCCCGAGCTGGCCAAGGGAAGCGCTGGGGGTGGATAAACGGATGCAGCGACAACTGCAGCGGCCACCTCCCACCGCAGGTGAGAGAAATCGCATCTGAAAAAGCAGCTTTTGGGGATTTTTTTTTTTTTTAGTATTATTGTTTTTTTTTTTTCCCCCAGGAAAAGGCTCCTGCCGGGGATGCCGGGAGCGGGGCCGCGAGTGGGATGTCCCCGGGGAGATGGCACAAGCGATTCCTGACAGCTCCTCACCCCGTAATTGTTACCCGAGGTGGGTTCTTGCGCTCTTAGTGATGGATTTGCTGGGGCTGTGGAGCCCTCCTGGAGTCCGGGGGAAAGCTGAGCCCACAAAGCGAGGTGTGTCCTTGTCCCCAAACCTCGAGAATCACCTTAAAAAGGGACTTTTCTTCAGCTGAGCAGAAAACTTCAGAGCGAGGATGCTCAGGGCTCGGCTGGTTGTCACCGCCTGGGAGCTGGTGACCCCAAAAGACTGCGGGGACCCCCCTAACCAGACTGGGGGGTACTGGAGCTGGGGGCCACCCTCCATCTGAGGCTTCAGGGCGTTGTAATTCCCATCCCCGCAGCGTCCGCAGGGCTGGACGTGGAGCTCTTGGCTTTTCGCCCTGCCGAGGAGCAGGCAGATGGCACCAGGGGACATCGCGGCGTCCCAGGACGTCACCGCTCGCTCGGGTCCCCTCGGGAGCGCCCGTGGCCGCAGCCTCCATGTGCGGTTCAGATGTGGCGCCCGGGGCCGCGCTGCGCCTGGAACCGGCCCAGCTGGCTGGGAGATGCTTCCAGTTAACTCAATTTACTGCTGTTACTGTCAGCCGGACCCAACGACCCGACGCGGAGCAGCAGCCCTTAGAGGACCCATTTCTAATTAATTTTAACTCATAAATTAATTAACGGGTTTCCTTGTAAAGTCGCAGAAAATCCATGTTCTCGGCAAAGAGCGAAGCTTCTCTCCAGGGAGACCGGGCGTCCTCAGGGATGCTCTGACCCTGCCAAACGTCCCCCTCCGCTGCTCCTCTGGCAACATCCCCCCTCGGCTGGACCCCGGTGACCATGGACGTGCCCAGGCTCCTCATCCCCAGGGATCCCCTCCCAGCGCGGATCCCTGCAGCCCGCCCGGGGCTGCCGGCAAATCTCCACGCTTGGGTCAGGGCCAAGCTGGCCCAGGTGCCGCCATCGGTCCCGGGGGACGGTCCAGGGATGCTCCGGGGTGGGGGGGTAACGGCAGCCCCGGCTGCAGAGCCGGAGGAGAGGGGGCAGCAGCTGGGCGAGGAGGTTGCCAAACGGCAAAGCCGTGCCCGCAGCTCAACATCTGGGGCCCGTGGTCGCCGTCCAGGCAGCAGTGTCACTGTCTGTGCCAAGGCATCGTCCTCCTCCTCCTCCTCCTGCTGCAGAGCCTGGCCGGGGCAGGGGCACCCACGACAAACCTCCAGGCTCTGGGGACTTCGGGGTAGACCCCAAAGGGCTCCTTGCTGGGCTGAAGCGGGTGCCCAGCAGCCAGGACCACCCTGGGGATGCCCACCCTGGCCCCTTCTGTCCCCCCGCTGAGGGTGTAAGGGGTAGAAGTAGCCGCAGGCAGCAGCGGGGTGGGGAGAGCCCCTGCACTGCTGTGGGGGGGCTGTGGGAGGCTGTACCCCATGTCCCGGACCCCAAGTCGATCCTGTGACCCCCGGCCCTGCTGTACCCCATGTCCCCACCCCCAGATCTGCCCAGCGTTCCCAGGGCTCTGCTGCCACCAACCCTACAGGGTGGAGCACGGCCAGCTTTGCACGGTCCCTCCTGCCCGAGCACCTCTGCGTGGGCAAGCTCTCGCTTCCCCCAGATTTGTGGTGACACCCAGATGTGGACCTGGCAAGGACCTCGAGCAGGACACAGGCCACCCTGGGCAGGACACCGGCACCCCGAACAGGACGTGGGGCACCCTGGGGAGGACACAGGACACCCTGAGCAGGACATGGGGCACCCTGGGGAGGACACAGGACACCCTGAGCAGGATGCGGGCCCCCCTCGGGGCCGTGGGCTGCTGAGGTTTCTTACCAGCAGATGTCAGCTCCCTCCCAGGGATGCGCGGCCGATGCTCGCACGGTTCCATTTCTGGCTCTGCACCGCCGCACACGCGTCTGACGCGGCTGCAGCCTCCCTGGGGCGGGGTGGGGGTGGGGGGGGTGACGGTCCCCAGGGGCAGCAGGGTGACACGGTGACCCCAGGGCTGTGCGTGCTACCACCACCACAGTGACCTGGGACAGCTCTTCCTCCCATGCAGCTCCCACTCGTGACCTGGGCCTGTTTGGGGCTACTTCGCCACGATCAGAGAATAAAATATGAAAAAAGTATGAAAAATAAGAAAATCTCCAAATTGGGGGATGCAGGGGAGGGGCCGGGCGCTGGGGGCAGCATACTGGGGGGTTTCGAAGAGAGCAGAGGAGCGAGGCGAAAGGGATGGTCTGAAGGTCAAAGGGCTGCCGGGGGCTGGAGACGCACCCAGAGCTGTCGAGGAGCGAGGAGTGGGGCAGGACCAGCACCATGAGCAGCCCCCAGCCCACAGGAAGCCCCTGGGCCATGAGCAGATGTTGTCCCCAGCATCTCCTCGCCCGTGTGACACCGACCCAGGAGCCCTCCCTGAGGTGCAAAGCAGGGGCTGAGGACCACTCACTAGCTGCAAATCGTAGGTCCCCGCAGTGGGGTCGGGGTGCTCTGCCTGCACCCCCCATTTGAGAGTGCCCTCCGGGACAGCTCTGTGCAAGACCCCCAGCACCCTGCCTGGCATGGGCCGGGGGCACTGGAATGTGCTGGGTTGGATCCTGCTCCTGGCAGCCAGGTTCCTGTGTCCCCAGCCCACCCAGGACACCCCACTATGAGCCTGTTCCAGGAAAAGCCCCTCTTGGGGCTGAGCCTCAGGGGGTTTCTGCCCCAGCAGCCCTGGGCTAGGCAGGGGAAACTGAGGCAGGGAGCTGTGTGAGAGGCTCAGCCTTGTGCATCCCCTGAGCACCCTGAAGCATCGGGACACGCTGGGTGCCCCCGTCCTCTCTGCCCCACGCCTGGGGGTTTTGGGGGGTGGGAGGAGACCTGCAGCGAGGGCTGGGGACATGGCTGGTCCCCTCAGCATGTCCCCAGCCCTGACGCATCCCTTCTCCATCACCAACAGCCCTCGGGGTGGTGAAACACCCTCTGCAGCCAACCGGACCCCATGGACACTGGGGGGCTTGGGAGACCCCCCTGAAACTGAGCTGCCGGGGGACCCCAGGGACAGCGTCCCTTTGTCGCAGCCCCCCCCTGCTGCCACATCTCCCAGTGCCACCATTGCTCAAATTGACAAACACGGGTCAGCGAGCGCTGGCTGCAGCCCCCCCGGCCCCCCGCCGCCCCGCCGCCCCCCCCAGCCCCTGATTTCTCTTTAATTGCATTCTCCAGTGTTATGCAAATGACGCGGCCCGGGCGCAGCTGCCGGGATTAAATTAGACCCCGTTAATACGCGGTAATTGCGTTTCGGGCCAGGCCCGGGAATGCTGGCCCGGGCACGGGGCGGTGGCGGCTGTCCCAATATTGACTCTGGCCATCACCACCCCTCCAGGCCGTGGCCCCTCCGAGGGCAGGAGCTGGCAAGGGGGTGAGGGGATGGGAGGTGGTGGCCCAGTGTCCTGATGGGACATGGGGACAGGGGTGGGGTGGGCTTTCCCCCTTTCTCATCGTTGCCAAATTTTACCTCTTGGATGTGCAGGTTTGTGCCCTGCTTGGAGCATCTGAGTGGTGGCTTCATCCCCTCTCCAAGTAGAGCATCGTGGAGGTGGAGCATCAAGGTGGAGCATCACCAAGGTGGAGCATTCCAAGGTGGAGCATCACCAAGGTGGAACATCCCAAGATGAAGCATCACCAAGGTGGAGCATCCCAGGGTGGAGCATCGAGATCGAGCATCCCAAGGTGGAGCATCACCAAGGTGGAACATCCCAAGGTGAAGCATCACCAAGGTGGAGCATCCCAGGGTGGAGCATCACCAAGGTGGAGCATCTCAGCGTGGAACATCATTGAGGTGGAGGAGTTCAGGGTGGAGCACCCCAAATCTAGCTCCTCTTGGGAAGTCCTACAGCCATTGCGAGGACCTGGTCTAAGTCTCCCCGAGTCCCCCACATCACCCCAGCCCCTCTGGGATTGTGGTTTGCCCCCTGTGGTTGCAGCCCCAGACGTGGAGCGTCTGAGAAGGTTGATGCTTTCAAGGGAGAGTCCTGGCGGAGTAACAGGGTGGGGGACATCTTGTGTGCGACCAACAGATGGGGTGACGTGGACAAGCTCAGGATCTGCCACATTTTCTCTAGGTGTCCCGGCGACGGCACAGTCTGGTCCTCATGGCCTGCGCTGCTCAGAGCCCTGCAGCAGAGAGGGAAACTGAGGCAGGGGTGGGACTACACAGGGTGATGGGGTCCTGAGCCATGACCTCGAGCTGAGATCGATGTGGGGTTAAATGGGGGATGGAGGATGACTGGGAGGGATGGAACAATGTGGGGGGAGGAGAGGGGGACACAAGGAGAGGACACTCGAGGGTGGGGGTCTCTCAGGGAGGGCACAGCCTGGGGTTTGGGGGTCACCAGTGAGCTCTGCTTTGCTGGTTATTGGACATGGGGCTAAGCCCAACTGGTAAATGGTTATTCCTGGCTCCGCTTCTCCGCCACCCACCTTGGAGACCCCCAGCGCCCACCCGGGATGAGGTGGGGGGAGCTGCACCCCCACCCCACCCACAGCCCCCCACCCTCTGCCCACCGAGGTCCCTGTCACGGGGCTGTGGTGCCCGTCACCGGGGCTGGTGACAGAGGTGGGAGAGGGAAGGTCTAACATCTTGCGAGAGGGAGGGTCCCGGGGGGGGTCCCGAGCCGCCCGTAACCCCACCAGATGCGAAGCCCCCGCACAATGGGATTAGCCGGCGGCACGTGGCTGGCGGACAATGCGCCCGCCATCGCCCCGCTTCCTCCCGGGGGGTGGCTCCCGGCATCCGGGGGCCACCGACGGCCCCGGCTGAGGTTTCCCCGCGTCCCCCCCTCCCTTCCCCGGGCGCCCACCGGCCCCTTTGTGCGGGTGCCCGGACCTGTTGGACCATCTGTCAGGGAGGGGACGAAGGCGCCGCCGCCGCCGAGGCGGGCAGGGTGGCAACAGGCAGATTTATTGGCCGCAATCTGTTCGCGCTGGCCCTGCCCGGCCCAGCCGGGCTTCCCTGGACCCGCTAATGAATTAATTAGTATTCCCCGTAATCCCGGGCTGACGAAGACGCGATCGCGAGCGCTTCAAACAAAGGGGAAGGGTCCTGGGGGCCGGAGCGTGGGGGAGCTCTGGGACCAGTCTGAGCGAGGATGGAGCAGGACGGGGGGGGGTGATTTTGGGGTGTCATCCCCCACTTCCAGCCCCGCCGCTGCTGGGGGTCCCAGCACAGCCCCTTCCCCAGGCTGGGGGGCTGCAGTCGGACGAGCCACAGCTCCGAGGGGCAAAGCAAGGCGACCCCGAATGCCCGTCGCTTAATTAATGGGGGGTCTTTTTCCATGGCCCCCCTTGCCGGCCAGGGGCTGCGGGGCCCGGGGCCCCTTCCCTTGTCTGAGCTCAGCCGGGCCCCTTCTGGCTTTACCAACCTCTAATTACTCCCCCTTTGCGCTCTCATTAAGCTGGGAGGGAGCCGCAGCCCCGTGCCCACCCCCAGCACCTGGCCCGGAGCCAGCGTCGCCCAGGGCCTGCCCCCACCCCGGGTCTCCCCAGCACCCCCAGCACCATGGTGGTGCCCGGCCAAGGGGGGGTGGTGGGTGATGGCACCCAGGGCTGAGGCCCTGGCAGCCCCTTGGTGCTAGCACGTCGTGCTTGGGCTGTTGGGTGGGGACCCCCTGGGGGACTCCCCCCATGGAGGGAGCTGCGGCAGGGTCTGTCCTGGCGCTGGGTGAGCTGGCGTGCCCATCCAGGGTGCCCATCCAAGGGTGCTCATCTAGGGGTGCCTATCTTAAGGTGCCCATCCGAGGATGCTGGTCCAGGGATGCTGATTCAGGGATGCTCACCCAAGGGTGCCCACCCAGGGGTGCCCATCTAGGGGTGCCCATTCAGGTCTGCTTATCCAAGGATGCTGATCCAGGGATGCTCACCCAAAGGTGCCCACCCAGGGGACCCGGGCCAGCGTGCCCACCCGAGGATGCTCGTCTAGGGGCACCTCTGCAGGTATGCCCAGGGACCAGGGGTGCACCCATCCAGGGGTGCTCGGGGTTGCCCTCGGGGTCCCGGTGGGGCAGTGGGAGGAGCCGTGCTCGGCCACCTCCCCCCGTGGGAGGAGCCACGCGGGATCTGCGCCCGGGCAGGAGCCGCCGGCAGCGCCGGAGCTCTCAAAACCGCCCGTCCGCGGAGCTGCCCGCTCCCGGTGCCGCTCCCGGTGTCGCCGCCGCGGGAGCTGCCCGCGCCCCCGGGGCTGGGGCCACCATGAGCCCGGGCAAGTGACAAAGGGGACTCGCTGCGGTGCCCAGGTAAGGGCGGAATGGGACGCTCCGCGGCTACAGGGGACCCCAAGGGAAGCGTCAGCTCCTCCGACGGGGCGCCCGCTTCCTCCCGGACAGCGCGAGGCGCTCTGCCCCGACGGCGGAGCAGCGGGAGCCCGTCCCGGGGAGGGGGTCCGCGGTCCCGGGAGCGCAGGGCGAAGGGTGGGATGGAGCCGGAGGCACCGAGCCCCAGCCGTTCCCCGCCCCACTCCCGGCTCCCCGTAGCCGTCGGGGACGGAGTCACAGCCCCGGGGCCGGGCGGGGACCTCCGCACCGGGGGCTCTGCTCTGCCTCGGGGCCGGCTGCCAGCGGGTCCTGCTGCCTCCGGCCACGTCGGGGCCGGGTCTTCGCTGGGGCTGGAGGTGATGAAGGTGAAGGAGGTGATGAAGGTGAAGGAGGTGATGAAGGACCTGTCCCAGCCCTCGGCTTTTGTTTCTCCGTTTCCAGAGGGAAGCCCGGTGGGGCGGCCGGTGCTCTGCAAGCGCAGCCCCTTCCCCAGCGAGTGCTGCCCGGGGTCAGGACCCCAGCAGGGAGCGACCAACATCCTCCTCCTTCCTGCCCCCTTTTCAGGTCTGTGTGGATGCTTCAGGGCTGCCTTGAGCAGATTCCCCCCTCCAAAAAACATCAATGCACCCCCTCTCCCTGGTCCCAGTTGATTGAGGGTGGGACTGGGACCATGAGTGGAACTGAGAGCTCTGGGCAGCCCCGGGGTCAGGATTCAGCCAACACCAGTGGCCCGGTAGCCAACCCACTGGCCGTGCTGGAGCTCATGGAGCAGCTGGAGGGCTTTTAGTCCACCCTCCAGCCAGAGCCCAGCGGGTCCACATACAGCTGGGCCCCATCCTGCTGCGTTCCCAGGCAGGACGCGGTGCAGAGGTCTCAACTAAATCCTAATTTTCATGGTCTGCTTGGGGGTGTCTTGTCACTCCTGCCCCTCTCCATGTTGAATTCCCGGTCTCAGCTGCCCGTTTTGACCCTGGATCTCATGCCAGCACCTTTCCTGCCTCCTCCTCCTCCTCCGCCCTCTGGATTTGGTCTGCTTTGGGTGGCACTGTCTGGGATCTGGGTCTTCGTTCCAGGGGCTGTGCAGGGCTGGAGTGGGTCAGTCTTTGTCCTGAACCAACTGTTCTCCTTTGGGGCATCGAGTCCCTTGGAAGGAACCCAGTGGAGGGTCGAAACCACGTGTCTACAGGAAAGGAGAAAGAATTGAACCCACTTGTTTGGGGATGGGAGCTCGGTGGCTGGTGACACGAAGGGAGAATATCTCCCTCTGCTCCCAGCTGAGCAGCCCCACTTGAAAAGGAAGTGTTTTGGCTTTTCCAGCCATGAGTTTCTTGTGGTTCTTTCAGACAATGTGGGATGGAGACATTTGAAAAGGAAAGATATCAAAAAACCGGGGCTGGACAAGCACCCCATGTCACAGGGGTTCCCCTCTGAAACACTTCCATGGGAGCACTGCGCCACGAAGGGCGGGGAAGGGGGGGGAGACGCTGGACACATCTCTTGACCAGAGCCCCAAACCTGGTGATTCTCTTCTGGGATGGCTTCTGGTGCCCAGGACCAGCAAGGGGCAGGAGCTGCAGGCAGTGATGCTGCATTTGGGACAGGTCCCCAAGGATAGAGTGAAGGCACCCTCCATTTCAGCCTGAGGGTGTTCCGGAGTGGATCCGCAGCCGTTTCTGGGCTGCTCTCACCATGCCAAGCCCTGTGGTGCCATCAGAAGGTATTGGGACCCTCTCCATCCCAGCTCAGCCAGATCCATCCCTCCGTTCCAAAGATAATCCTTCACCCACCAGATTTCCCAGCCTCTGACAGACCCCTATGACTCTGCCGAAGAGTTAATTGGGGCCGCATGGTCCTCGGGGGGATACCATGGCTCTGCGCAGCAATTAACACCCTAATCCAGCCCGCGAGGCCCATCACACATATTAAAAGTGGGATTTTCCACGTGGGGTGGGCAGGGGCAGCGGAGCCGGGGCGCGGGCAGCACTTTCAGCAAAGCTGCTTAGATGCTTAAGCTTTATTAAATGAGTCAAGCCCGATGACAGGATTTGGGGGGTCATTAACATGAAACCCTGGCTGGGTGGTGCTGTGTGACTGCGTTCGTTAAGGCAGAGGGAAACGAGGGTTCACGCAAAGAGCTCAGGTTGGGAGAGCTCAGGCGGGAAAATCCCAGCTTCACGTTCAGGCTCCCTTTCGCAACTTGCAAGGTGACAATCAGGGTTGAAACCACGACGGGAGAGACTCATGGGCGGGAATAACCCCAAAACTGAGTTGTTGGAAGCCCTGGGCCCTGGAAAAGAGCTGCCGGGCCCCAGGGAGAGGCTTTGGTGGCTCTCAAAAAAACATTCAGCAGAAATCGTTGTAGATAGACAAAAGGGTAGGTGATGGATAAGTAGTTTCTGTAGTTACCATTGGTGGGCAGAAAGCAGCTGACGTCTCTGGCAGATGCTTCTGAGCTCAGTTCCTAATGCCCTCAGCATTCCTTCTGCTGGAATTCGTTAACATCTCCTTGTCCCTTTGTTGCAGAGGTCAGAGATGACCAAGACATTTGCCAAGCCCAAAGAGATGGCGGAGCTCGTGAGCACCCAAGCCTGGATGGACGAAACGCTGAGCTCCAAAGATGAGCTGAAGGAAGAGGATGGCAGACAAGGTCCTTTTGGACTGATGTCTGGTTTGAATGAAGAGCACGACAGCATCGAGGAAGAGGAGGAGGAAGAGGACGACGGGGAAAAGCCGAAGAGGAGAGGACCAAAGAAGAAGAAAATGACCAAGGCGAGGTTGGAGCGGTTCAGGGCGCGGCGGGTGAAGGCCAACGCCCGGGAGCGCACGCGGATGCACGGTCTGAACGATGCTCTTGACAACCTGAGGAGGGTGATGCCCTGCTACTCCAAGACACAGAAACTGTCCAAGATCGAGACGCTGAGGCTTGCGAGGAACTACATCTGGGCTCTGTCTGAGGTGCTCGAGACGGGGCAGACCCCTGAAGGGAAGAGCTTTGTCGAGATGCTCTGCAAGGGCTTGTCCCAGCCCACCAGCAACCTGGTGGCTGGCTGTCTGCAGCTGGGACCCCAGACCTTGTTCCTGGAGAAGCACGAAGAAAAGTCCCCGGTGTGTGAATCGGCCATATCCAGCCACTCCTTCAGCTACCAGTCCCCGGGGCTCCCCAGCCCACCCTACGGGACCATGGAAACGCATCTGCTGCATTTAAAGCCTCCGACCTTCAAGAGCTTGGTGGATGCTTCCTTTGGAAACCATCCCTCTGACTGCACCACTCCCCCCTACGAGGGTCCCCTGACGCCGCCCCTGAGCATCAGCGGGAACTTCTCCTTGAAGCAAGATGGGTCTCCAGACCTGGAGAAATCCTACACCTTCATGGCCCACTATCCCTCAGTCAGCCTGGCTGGAGCACATGGACATGCCTCTCACTTCCAAAACACAGTTCCCCGCTATGAGATCCCCATAGACATGAGCTACGAGTCCTACCCACACCACGTGGCCGGGCCACAGCTCAACGCCATCTTCAATGAATAGCCAAGCAGAGTTAGACCCAACTTCTTGACGCAAAGAGAAGTTCAGATGCGTCATGGAGCTGTTTCTAGGACGGACGCAACAAGAGCGAGGGTATCGCAGCTATGGGGTGAGACTTCTGAACATCTCTGCAGGACGTTGCTGTGAAGGTCCAGCTGACCCTCCTGTCCTCTCCCAGCAGGGCTGCGCTGGTGCCACCTTGCTGATTTCCGAGCTGTCCCCAGAAGACATGTGAACCCTTCCCGACATCAACCACTGCTGAAAGCTGAGCCATTGCCTCCCTCTCCCCCAGAGATGCTCATGAAGGTGGCTTCACCCTGCAGGGCTTTTGGCACTCCAGCACTTGGGATCGTCCTTTGCCAAGACGTTTCAGCTCCTTTTCCTCCCTCCCTGAGGTGGTGGGGCGTGGGCAGACCTCTGTCTCACATCAGGGCGGAGACAAGCCCCTCCTGCCCCTTGGGATGAACTGTTCCCCTTCCACATGCTCTGATGAGGTCTTGATTTTTCCAGTCCAGCCATGGCCAGGCAGGCTGGCAGAGGTGGGAACGATCTGGACCACTTGCAGAAGACCAACAGAGTTGCTCCTCCTGGAAGCTTCCCACACAACGGAGAACCTTATCTTTGCTGCCACCGCATCACCCAGGGGTGGCGTGGCCCAGCCAGGCTCCGAGCTCCTCCGTGACGGTCCCTCCCACACTGAGCCCGGCTGCCCGTCCTCTTCTGAGCCTCAGACCTCACCCTGTGACCTACAACCAGCATGAGATTATCAGCACACGGATCTTCACCCCTCGTGAGGGGACCGCTGGTCTTTCAGACCACATCTTCTCATGGTTTGTAGTTATTTACCACGATCTGGGTCCTGACAACATCCTGCCAAAAGAAGCGTGTCTTAATTTCCCATTTTATTTATTACTCACGGTGTGTATGTGGTGGGGTGTCTAATTTATTTCCTTCCATTTACGATGTGGAACATGCTGAAGAACCTCCTCCTTCCCCGGTTGACTCCCAGGTGCTTAGTTGGAGTTAGCTTCATGGAGACGTGTGGTTTTCACAGTGCTGTCACTCCGGCATTATTTATTAGCCATTATTTATTTAATTTATTTACCTTTCCCCCACCTCACACTCTATTTTCTGGTGATGAAACCAAGTATTGAACCACGGGGATGTCGTGGTCGTATTTAATTTCATGTCAGTCGACGTATTTAATTTGGCCATTCCCTGGATTTTGGAGGCTCCCAACCCGTCCCTCGTGTCTCTAGATGAGCAATAACTTCTAAAGCCTATGCAACTATTTTTGTTTTTGAGAAAATCCAGACAACTATTTTTGATGTCCCACTGGCCTCGCGAGCCCGGCTGGCCGAACCTCCCCGGTTTTGTAGAGAGGTGGGAAGTGGGAGCTGACTCGAGCTCCCTGCTCAGCCCCGCCGTCCCGGGGCTCTTCCCTTTTGTACCGAAAGCAAATGTTTATCCTTTTGTAAAGAAAAGCAGAATTGGAATTTTTAGCTCAAATAAAGTTGTGGTTTTGTTTCCAGCAGCGTCGCCCCAGGGCTGTCGGTTCCTTTTCTGTGGTCTTTGGAGGGGTGGGGGTGGTGAGGGGGAACCAGCGGACCTGAAACCCCTCTCCGTGCTGGGGTCCAGCTGACCTTGGGATGGGGCTGATGGAGGCCACTGGTGGCCACGGGGCCAGCACTGGCCATGGGGCTCCCAGAGGCGTGATGGGGGGGTGGTGGTGGGCTTGGGTGGGTGCGTTTAACACAGAGCTGCTGCTGGCTCTGCCCCAGAGCTCTGCTCCACTCTGGCTGTTTGGCCCTGGCGTTCACAAGGTGCATGTCATGAGCACACGTGTGTAGACACACATATAAACACGCACATAGTCACACATGTTTTGCCCCAGACATGCACACGTATGTGCACCTACACGGATGTGCCCATACAGGCCGTGCACACTCACATACCACAGGCACAGACACGTGCAGGTGGTCCTTTGCACGCGGGTACGCCATGCTCATACATGCCAATGCGCTGTCCTGTGTGTGTGTGCACACACGCGTAAATGCACACGTGGAGATGTGCACGTGCAAGCCCAGGGGTTGGCTCTGTGCCTGTGCCCGTGCAGAGGCCCTGGGACATGTCCTGCCAGCCCCGTGAAGACAAGGCGCAGGGGATGCGGGTGGCCTGACATCACCCCGTCCATGCCATCACCCCCGATCGATGGCGGGGAGGTGGGTGACCCGGCCCTGGTAGCACCCAGGAGTCCTTTAAATGCTAAAAAAATCCCCAAAGCGGCTTCTGGCCGCCGTCGAGGCCCCTCGCGCAGGGACCCCCTGCTCCACGTGTCCTCGCACAGCTCAGTGCCTCGCCGTCCCCTGGCCCCCTGCGCCGGCTGCTGCCGGGAGCCCGGTGGGAGCTGCCGAGCGCCTTGTCCCCGCAAGCTGTGCCCGGCACGCGGCACGGCGCGAGGGCTGGGGGGCTCTCGGGGGGGACCCGCAGCTGCAGCCGCGCTGAGGAGGGCTGAGGGGGATGCCGAGGCTCCGAGCGGGGACGGGGATGAGCCGCAGGGGAGGCATGAGCTGGGCAGGGGGCTGGCGAGGAGGGGAGACCTCACATGCCCCCCAAACAGGAGAAGAGCGGCTGGTTTGGGGAGCGGGTTGGGGTGGGGATGCACCTCCCTGGGCATGGGTCTTACGCCGCCCCAGTCTGTACTGGGGAGTTCTTGCAGCCTGTGGAAGTGGGGTGCCCCTTCCCAGCACGTCTGTGCACTGGTGCCCAGGGTCCAGCTGTGCCCCTGGTTTCCCCCGGCTCCCCCCAGCTCCCCCCAGCCCTTCGCTTGCTGGCCGGTGGCCAAGCCCGTCTCGGTGCCAGGTCCCCCGGGCACATGTGTGCCCGACAGCAGGGGAATCGCCCCTTCCAGCAGCCCCAGCCTGTGCCAAGAGGGCAGGGAACTGTGCCAGGCTGGGGCAAAGGCCCCGCGTGTGTGCAGGGGGGTGCGGGAGCACAGCTGGAGCCCGAGCAGAGTGGGGGCACGTGGGGCGAGGTGTCCGCGAGGAGGTCCGGGGTCGTGGGCACTTGGGCTTCTTTAAATCCACCCCCCGCCGTGTCTTTGCCGGCCGTGGAAGGTGGGCACTGCAGAGGCTGCTGGGCTGGCGAGGGGCTGAGAACGGCAGCACTGCTTCTGAGCAGCCCTGCTGAGGACCCACAGAAGGGCTGGGGAGATGTGGGTGCCCAGGAGCTGAGCCCTGGCACTTAGTAGCCTCAATGACTAATTAGCGTCTAGGACAAAGAAGCCCTTGTTAAAAACTCCCCCCGTCCCACATGGTGGGATTGGAGGATGCTCTTGCTCCTGGAAGAAGGACCAGGGAGGCTGAGGCAGCCGTAGGGACCATGGGAGGATGGTCGATCTTCTCCTCATGCTCTGGCTCCTGCACCTCCAGTTGCTGGGTGAGCACCGGGTTTGAATGCGGAGCCGAGACAGCTCCAGACACCTCCAGCGTCTCCATCTGGGTCCACGTGGAGGTCAGCGCGGATGGCAGAGCCAGCCCCTTGCTGGTACCCCAGCAGCCAGCCCCATCCTCGGGGAGCTGGCCGAAAACCAAGACCTCTTTTTTTAAGGATCCTGGAAGGGAAGAGCCAGCTGGGGAACGTCCAAGGTGGAGGATGACCATCAGAGCTGGAAAGGCCAACGGGACACAACCTCCTTCACCGTCCTCCTCTGGGCAGGTGGAGAAGACCCCAAGGGAAGGGACGCTTTACCCCCCATCCCACGAGACACACACACAGCTGGGTCAACGGTGGTGGTGTCCATGGAAGGGGACTCTTCACCTCGCCCTGGAGCAGCTCTTCGCTCTGAGGGTCCTGGCTCCAAGTCGCCCTGGTTTCCGCAGCGGGGTGGGAGTGCCCGGAGCTGTATAATTGTTAAGTCCTTTTAAACCCCGGATTTAAGAGCTGTAATTCTGATATTGTTTGTAATCTGATAACGCCGTGAGCCACTGAGCCCCTAATGTGCCCGGCTTGGGAAACCACCGGGATTTTCCCACTAAGCCGAAATATCAGACCATCGATTCTCCAGTTAATCGTCTTTTCCCCCTTGGGGACATCAGATTTTGGCAACTAACTTTCTTGCCGATTAGCGTGGGGAGGTGGGAGAGGAGCCGCGCGTGGTCCCAAGAGGATCAACGTGGTGGCACCATGCCTGACCCTGGGGAAACTGGGATGTGCCAGGACGCAGCTTGTCCACATCCAGCAGGCACTGAGGGTTAAACTGGGCTCATGCAAAGCTGTGACCCTCAGGCTGTGGTGGAAACCAGCCCATCAGGACCAGTTTCTTCTTTCCATGAGAAAGTTGCTCCTGGACACGGGTAACTCCCAGCCAGGGGTGTCCCCATCCCCACACCATATGGCATCCTCCAGCCCAACCAAGCCCTGGAGCGGTGTGTCCCCAGTCCCTGGGGCATGGGGCCAGGCATTGCCATAGCACGGGAGATGGATCCCTTGGAGGTGCTGTGGGGATGAACCCCTGGGAGAAGAGCCTGGCCAGCAGCGGTGCAGCACGTCCCAGGCTGTGGTGCCCTGTGAGCTGGCAACGGCTGCACCTCATCTCGCCAGGGATCTCACCACCCTGCCACACCCCCTGCACCCTGCCCAGGCCAGGGGACCCGGGGGCAGGGTGAGGTCCCCTTCCCACACCCAGCTTGGTGGAGATGGGACAGGGTTCCCCACCTCGCTGGCTCCTCCGGAGACTCCCGCCAGCGCAGGGTGGGTAATTCGTGCAAATCCCGGCGCTGGCTCCGCCAAGCCCCTAAGCTCTTTGCCGCGCTCCAGATCAGCCGTGGTTCAATCTGTTTGCAAAGCTGTACAGAGTGTTTACCCAGCGGGGACCGGGCCAGGGGATTAGGGGAAACGTTCTCCCAGCATCTGCTCGGTCCAGCCACAGCCAGTGCTGGAGCATCCCTCACCTCGGAGGGCCATCCCAGTTCTCTCAGCCTTCCCCATCCCCATCCAGGGAGCGCGCTGGCTCCAAAGGTGCTGCGTGTCCTCCTGGCACCCAAAGGGTGCTGCTGGCAAAGGGTCCTGCTCATAGTGGAGGACCTCATGGACTTAGCCCGGGGCTGGTGTGGGTCCTGGTGGGCTGGGCTGATGCCGAAGGGGAGCTCAAGGTGACAGAGAGGGACTGTCATGCAGCTGGGAGAGGTGTCACCTCCTTGCCCTGGGGAGTCTCAGGACATCCCTGGCCGATGAACCCCTGGGACAACACTAACCCTATGCCAGCATCCCACAGCAGAATGGTCCCTCTCGCAGGGTGTTCTCCTTCCTGAGCCCCTCTTTGGTGTCCAGAGCAGAGCCAGAGAGTGGTGACTGCGCAGCGAGAAGGGGACACAGGTGCCACCATGAACTGGGTCTTACCCTGGCTGGGCATGCGGGAAGCTGTGGCTGGGGTGAGGGAGGATCAGGGCTCCGTTCAGAGGATGCCACAGGCAGCACTTCAAACTTCCTCCCCTCTCCCACCGTCTGCCCTGGTCTGGAAGCCTCAGAGATCACCTTTGAGGGATGTTCCTGGGGTGTCACTTGAACCCGAGCCCTTCAGCAGGGTGGATGGAAAACCCTTGGGCCACCAGAAGAACTCGTGGGGATGCGGCTGCTGGTTCTGGGCTGCAGCCACTGGCCAGGATGCTCTTGGGGTGGTAAACCCTGTCCTGCAAGAGCAGACACGTCGCTGTCCCGTGCACGAGGATCTGGGACATCCCTGAACCCACCGGTGGGGTGGGACCGGGGCCGAGCAGCTCCGTCAGGGAGGTCCAGGCAGCCCTGGCTGATCCCTGGAGCCCACATGGGCACCTGGGTGGCACCTTCAGCCCCTTCCCTGGCTGAGACGTGGGAGGCGGCAGCTGCCGTGCACTGCCCAGCGCACACACTGCTTTGTCGGGGGTTTTTTTTATATTATAATACAAGTTCAGGAACCTCCCAGCTTAATCCCCACCAGATAAACTAACAGCGGAGAGATTTGGAGTTATTGACGAAGTCTCGCTGCTGGGGCGAGATTAGAGCACGGCTTAATCTTGTAGCAGGAGGGTTTGGGGACGGTTTAATCAGAATTTGTACAGGAATAATCCCAGCTTTAAACTCGTCCCCAGCCCAATCCCTCCCAAGTTGTAATCAAGGGGGAGCCTCTCAAATGAAGAGGCCTCGGGGGGTATTTCCAGCCCCAGTGATGCAGAGGGAGGCCCAGAGACGTGAGCCAAGGGAGGCAGGTGCCGAAGATCCCGCACGCACTCACCCAGGGCACTGTAACCTTCTCCAGCCCTTCCTGGAGGGGAAACTGAGGCACGGACCACAGCGAGCCCTGAGGCTCCGATTCTCGCTGTCCTTCTGCGTGGTGACTTGATTCCAGTTTCTGCAAAGGATTAAACTTGCTGGATTCAGCCATATGCCTACGAGATGCCCAAGCCAGTGTCAGCCCTGGAGGTACCTGGAGGCTGGGGGACACTGAGATGTCACATGAAGCCCCCCCAGACCAGGGGACAGGCATCGAAAAGCAGGTGGCGCCAGGAGCAGCCCAGCCCGGAGGACTATCCCAAAGCTGGGGGCTCCTCCTACCATCCACAGACCCTCCGTGCTGTGGCTGGGCCCGAGTAAGCAGCCAGCTGGGCTGCTCGAAGGTGTCCTCCGCCAGCGGCTCTGCGCAAACCCCACGGAAAAATCAAATCACCTGCAAATGAGGCTGAAACCGGCATCAGAGAGAGCTAGGCGCAGGCTTTCGCCCTCCAAACCCTGCCCTGGGTGCCATAAGGTGCTCCCTTAACCGCCCCGTGCCTCAGTTTCCCCCTCAGGGCTGCCAGCATCGCTGGACCCTTGTGCCGACGGGGACACGGCTGCTTTTGTGCCCCGCCGGCTCTTTCAGGGAGCACAAAGACGGGACACGGAGGCACAGATGGACCCTTTCAGAGGGGAGCGGGCTCCTTTCGCCGTCTGCCGCCGGGCTCTGCCTTCCGTCGCAATCCCCCTTAATTGAATCCGCACTTTCATAGCTCATTACCCCCCTGATGGATTGGATTAGCTGGGGCTGCCGCCCGCCAGCCTCTGCGGGGAACAGTTGGCTGCTCGGCATCCCCGCGGGGAGCAGGAGAAAGGTGCGGAGGGGGCCCAGCGGCTCCCGGCCGTTAGCCGGAGCTTGGGGGGCAACGGACGCAACCCTCCACTGGCCTCGCCAACGGCCAGACCCAGCTGTGGGCTGGCAGTGTGGGCATCCCCTGCCACGGCCGGGGTGGAGGCAGTGCCCGTGGGCCTCACCATGCTCCCACCCTCTCTGCCGTGGGGTCCTGCTATTGATTTGAACATAGGAAGAGCATCCCGGGGCTGGGAGAGATGTGGGAGGGATGCGGGAGGGATGTGGGGTGGATGCAGGAGGGATGCGGGAGGGATGCGGGAGGGATGTGGGAGGGATGCAGGAGGGATGCGGGAGGGATGCTGGGGTGAGGTGGGAGGGATGTGGGGGAGAGGTGGGAGGGATGAGGGGACCATCACCAGATGGGGGCATCAACGCCCTAACCCTGGATCTGGGGTGACTCGTGGCAGTGCAAGAGGACGCTGGGCTCCACCACCCCAAACGCGGGGCAGGACGCCGGCACGTGCCACTCCCCGCCTTGGCCGCCGCTGCCGCTCGCATGTCCATATGGGCTAACGGCTCCCGGCCCCACGCGCTCATTAACCTCTGCTCCGGGGGTGGGACCCCCAGCCCAGCTGCCAGCGATGCTCTGTGCCCCCTCCCCGCCTGCTCGGGGGGCTTGGAGGAGGCTCTGCTCTCCCCCACCTCTTTCATCCTCAGGCGGACTCACTGTAAAAGGAGGATTTACCGTTTGTAAACCCTGGCTGGGCTTCTACCCCCACCATGGCGGGACTCGACCCATCTCTGCTGCATCCTCGAGGGGCTGGAGGAGAAGGGGGATGCTGCCCCAGCTCCCCGCTGCTCTGGGGTTCCCGCAGCCAGCTGTGTGAACTCGGGGGCTGGGTTGTTTTGGGTCGTTTTGGGTTATCTTGAGTTGTTTTGGGTTGTTTTCTCTGATAACTCATGCTCAGGGATGGGACAGAGGGTTTTGCAGCCACCTCAGAGTTTCCCAAAAGCACCACAGAGCTGAGCACCGTGGCTGCGTGCTGAGCGCTGCCGGGGATGGGGCAGAGACTGGGGGGACATTTCCGCCCCCCTTAAAGGGCTGAGCCCTGGAAAAGGGAGGTGGCCGCACCCACACCGGGCTTTTTGCCGAAGCGAAGCGGTGCTTCTCCAGCGGCCGGCAGTGAGGTGGGACGCTGCCCGGGCTGCCGGAGCAAGCCGAGGGCTGGGGCCGTACGTCCAGATGGAGATTCTGTCCTGCCAGCTCAGACATCTGATGGCGGCGGATCAAAAAGTGCTCACGGCATAAATCGTTTAGCATATTCCCCTCTGCACCCTCATCCTCTTAGCCATAGGTAGAGCTGGGCGCTCCCCCAGGCTCCTACCAGATGTGGCCAGAGTCCCATCGGGGTAGTTAGTGCCGTATCATTTACGGGAGGGGATTAGAGAGCCTCCACTTAGAGCCGCGGTCCCCAAGGCCTCTCGGATTAGGATATAACGCAGAAAGCTTTGCCTTCTGGGGGCTCAGGTGGAGCTGTAGCCCCTCTTCATCCTCACTTTGCCGAAGCTCTAATGGCCGGGAGCTGCTGGTGGTGCCCAGGGCCGCAGCTGGGCAGAGCCCTCGGTGGTAACACGCGGGCTGCTGTGGTCCGTGCCAAGACAAATCCAGGAGGATCTCTTCAGAAAGCTCAGCCCTTTCCCAGGGTGAGACCCAACAGGTGAGCTGTGGGTGTCAGAGCATCCTCCCACCCAGGGACCCCGAATTTTGGACACCCTCCCTTTGAAGCGTGGGGGATGTCTCCTGCCTGCCCCCAGCGCGGCTCACCCTGCCCAGGGGTAGGGGGGAGGTCTGGGCACACATGTGCAGGTGCCCTGGGAGATTCCCAGGTCCTGCCTGGCTTCCAGCAGCCTCTCCGGAGCTGCCCGCTGGATGTCTCTCAACACCTCCAAGGGAAGCCCCTCCCTGCCCCAGGGTCTGCAAGGGGCTCAGCTGGGTGCAGTTCACCTTGGCCTTGCGTGTCCTGGACGTAGGGAGCCCAACCCCGGCTCCACGGACAGCCGGAGCACTCCTGCCCTGGGCTGGCGGGGCAGGGGACGGGCACTGCCATGTCCAGCCACTCATTTCTCCTCCTCCCGGTTCTCTGTGCCCAGCACAGCATGGAAAAACTGGGAAAACATGGGAAAACGAGCCTGCTTGTGCCAGCAGCTCAAAATCTCCCCGGCAGACCTGTGCCCAGGGTGTCTCCTAACACAGGTGTAAATCAGGAGGGTCTCCACGGCAGGGCCAAAGAGATGGGGATTTGCTGTCCCAGTGCCCTGGATCAGCGAAGGAGCCCAAGTCCTGGCCCTGGTTTGCTGCACCCACCCCTCCCCTGTGCAAGGAGGGGGCACATCTGGCCAGAGGGTTTCAGGGGGAGCAGAAGGGATACCCCAATATTCCCTCTGCGCAGGGAGCGGGGGGCAACGGTGGCCCGAGCCTCCCCGCGAGCTCAGCTGTGGCGAAGGCACCCAGGCAGCCCCCGAGCCCCGCGGAGGGAAGGCCAGCATCCCCCTCCGAAACGCCCCGACGCGGCTGCGCTCAGGTGGGAGACGCGACTGTGCAGCATCGTCATCGTTCCCCGCCCTGAGAGCGAGCGTTGTCCCCGTCAGGCGCAGAGCTAGGGGGGCCCCGGAGTCCCTGAGCTGGCAACAGATGGCTGGAGGCAGCTTGCTGACACCTGCCCCTCCTCTCCACCCCTCTCCTGCCCTTCCCTTTCTTCTCCACTCGTTTTGTTTGAGTTCGGGTGAAGCCGGAGGGTCCCACCATGCTGCTCCTCTTGGCGCAAGGGAGCCTGTCCCGGGAGCTGGACCCGAGGGCAGGAGGACGAAGAGGATGAGGAGGGATGTCCTTTGGATGGAGGGTGCAGACACGGTGCAGAGCAGCTCCCCAACGTCACCTGAGCATCCCCAAGCACTGGCCAGTTCCCCACCACAGCAGCACCCTGGGCCAGGGTGGGGGACCTTTAGCTGGGAGGCTTTGACCCTGTTCACCCCAGAAACGAGGGCTGGAAAAGCAGCTTCCTGGAAAAACAGAGCTTCCCAAGGGGCTGGCAGCAACTGTGGGCACAGGGGGCCTGGGCAAGTGGCCGGAATGGTCTGCAGTTCCTGGGGACACCGGAGTCCTTCTAGAAGGAGAAGTTTGGCATCAGTGAGGCTGGCAGGGAGGCGGGCAGGGAGGGGAGTGGGCTGAGGGATGTAGAAACAGGAGGAGGAACTGGGTCCTGTGCCAGGGCAGCTCTGCAGTGAGCAGCCACCACCCGCTGCCTCTCGATAGCTCCAGTGCAAACCTTCAGGACAGGCTCTAGCGAGGATGGAGGCGCCTGGAGCATCCTTACCCTGCAGCCCCCGGACAATCAGCTCCTAGCAAACCGCCTGCCGGGAGAGCACCTACCAGCTGGCACAGGCCACCTTGGCCAGGGCCCCAAGCTACCCCACAGTGCTTGAACCCACAGCTTAACTGCCCCCCAGCTCCTGCGGTCAGCCCCCGCTGCCCCCTGGCTCTGGCGCATGGGAGAGGAGTGATGCCCAGGGTGCTGGGAAGGAGCTGACAGCGGGAGTTGACCTGCACCCATCCCAGCTCCCCCCCGAACCGCCTTTTCCCCAGTTTCCCCCTGCATTTCTATAAATCAAGCTCTGGCATGCCCCCTCCCCTGTGGTGGGGTTTGGGGGTCACCTGTGACCCCTGGCAGATGGTGCGGGGACTCCCAGCCCTTCCCCAGGAACTGTTGCAGCCGACCATCTGTCAGGCAGCTCAAATCTCCCCGGTCCTGCCTGGGAGCTGCCGTGCAGCATCTCCACTCTGGGACCCCGGCTGCTGCCTGCCCTGCCAGCACGGGGGGTGCAAGCAGGAGGGGATGGGGGGGGAGCAGAGCTGGGGGTGGTCCTGCCCCCTGACAGCCCGAATTGGGGGGGCAAGGAGGAGAGGTGGCTGAGCATGGAGTGCTGATGAGATCCCAGTGCCCCTGTGGAACTCTGATGGGGTCCCAATGCCCCTGGGGTGCTCTGATGGAGTCCCGGTGCGCCTGGGGAGCTCTGATGGGGTCCCAGTGCCTCTGGGGAGCTCTCCGTTCGGGCAGTGATGGGGTTGGCTAGGAGGCCTCCTCCTGACTGTGGGGTATCACTTCCCTGGAGCAGTGGGGGGGGCAGTGAATGGCGTGGTGGTGAGTGCCAGCCTGGGGGATCCCACTGCCCAAGGGGGCTCTGGATTTGTCCCCCCCACCCCGAACACGGTGCTGAGAAAAGCACCTGGAGCCCTGCGCAGCCCCAGTGCTGGGCGCGGGGATGGGGGGTCTCTGGGGACCCATGGCCCCCGCAGAGAGCGCAGCTGGGTGAGGATGGAGGATGCACCCACCGCAGACCCGTATTTCCATGTGAGGGTCCCCCGGGAGAGGCTGCCCCTGGGACAGGGACCCGGAGGCCCAGCCATTCAGCTGTCCCCTTGGTCCCCAAGTGGGGCGACGCCTGGGGGCAGAGCCCCCCGGGCAGCTCCTGGGGCTCAGTGGCAGGAGGGAGCGAGGCTGAGCCCGCGGCATCCGGAGAAACGGGACGCAGGCGTGGATGAAGGATCACAGGGGACAATCTTCGGGTGCCATGCTGGAGGGGGAAGTGGCACAGATGGTGACACAGATGGTGGCACTGACCCTGGCTGGCAGGACCTAGCCTTGCCCAGTATCCTCACCCCGCCGGTGTCCCACACCAGCAGACTCGCAGCAATGTGGGGCTGCTCCCTGGACGAGGGTCCTGTCTGTCCCTGTGCCGCAGTCCCGGGGGGTCTCAGCCATCCCCCTTCCCCTGGGACCCCCAAAAGACCCGGTGGGTCCCCAGTGGGGTGCCCGCTGCAGCACTGATGCCACCCTGGGCCAGCGGCTGCCATGGGGAGGGGGAGCAGGGTGGGTGCACCCCCAGGAATTAGACACTGCTGGGTCCAGGGTCTGTGTTTAAGTATTTATTGTGCTTGGGGCTGAGATTTTCCGCTGCAAGTCCCTCCTTTCCTCCCGCTCTTCTGCCGGCACTGGGGAACCCGCGATGGGACTGGGCGGTGCTGAGGCTGCTGCCTCCATCCTCTGGCTGCTTCCATACAGGGCCCGGCCACCGCCGTCCTGCCCAGCTCCCTCCGGTACCCCGCACTGGTCCTGCAGCGCAGCCGACCACCTCCCACAGCGGGACCAGTCCTGATCAGTGCCACAGGTCCCTGGTGCGGGGCAGCCCAGGGCCCCAGAGCGGGGCTGCTGTCGCCCCCCCGTGCCCAGCCTCAGGGCAAGCTCACGTAGGCTGTGGCGATGTACTTCTTGCCGTTGCCATAGGTGGACTTGGTCCAGGGGTAGGTCTGGATGCTGAGGCTGTAGCCACCCAGGCTCAGGTGACATCTGTGGGGACACAGCCTGTGTCATAGCCCTGCTCCATCCCTGAGCCCACAGTCACATCTCCAGGGTGCTCCTGGTGTCCCACACCAGCCCTGAGCCCCACAGTCACATCTCCAGGGTGCTCCTGGTGTCCCACACCAGCCCTGAGCCCCACAGTCACATCTCCAGGGTGCTCCTGGTGTCCCACACCAGCCCTGAGCCCCACAGTCACATCTCCAGGGTGCTCCTGGTGTCCCACACCAGCCCTGAGCCCCACAGTCACATCTCCAGGGTGCTCCTGGTGTCCCACACCAGCCCTGAGTCCCACAGTCACATCTTCAGGGTGCTCTGGGTGACCCACCAGCCATGCTCCATCCCCTGCCCTCCCCACCTGCAACGTCCCAGAGCTGTGCAGGGCTCAGGGGCCGACCGGCTGCCGGAAGGGCTCAGGAGGGCCCGAGGACAGACAGACCCATGCAGACAGACACGGTACTTACGCCCTCCCAGGACGCGCGATGAAGCACAAGGTGTAGAGGCCAAATTCGAACTCGGGGCTGCAGCCGATGAAGGCAGAGCCCACCTCCTTGTAGAAGCCGTCCCAGCTGAACTGCAGCCCCAGCACGTCGGGGTAGGTGTCCCACTGGGGAAAGGGGGTTTGGGGGTCAGACCCCCGGCTCTGCCTGGTGCCGGGTGCAGCAGGGCAGGGAGCTCAAGCAAAGACCTTCTGCTTATGAAGTCGAGCATCCTCATGCCCTCCTCAGGGATGGATCCAGAGCAGCTTTCAGCTGGCCTGAAGGACCACCAGACAGAACCCCCCAACCTCAAATCTCTTGCTTGCGGTTTGGGAGCCTCTTTTGCCCATTGCATCATCTTTTCTGGACCTTTCCATCCTGCCTCCATCCCAGGGTGCACACGAGGAGCCAGAGGGGACATGGCAGGGAGAGCATCTCTGATGCTTCTGCTTCACCCCATTTGGGATGCAGGTGATTTGGGATGTGGCCGATTTGGGATGTGGCTGATTTGGGATGCTGCTGGCTGGTGCCAGGGCCACTGGCCATGGACCCTGGGGGATCACTTACCGGCCCATCAAAATTGTGGCTGAAGTAGTTGACGGTGCCCTGCTTTTCCAGGAGGTAGAAGCGAATCCAGTTGTGAAATCCAGACACTTTCCCTTTTTTGACCTCACCTAAACACAAGTGAGATGCTGGGGTGAGGCCCGCCAGCCCACTGCTGCCCGGCACCCTCCGTCCCACCGGTGTGGTCTCTACCTGAGAAGACGTGCTCGAAGCCGCTGGAGTCCTGCTCGCCGTCACCTCTGGAGTAGAGGCCAAACCACATCTCCTTCAGATCAGCGACGAACTCCTGCTCGGAGCCGTAGCGGTCTGCAGACGAGGTGGCAGGGAGTGGTGGGAGCAATGTCCCGTGATGGGAACACTGGGAGAGGCAGGGTCGGGGGTCCCACCCCCCGATTCCTGACCCAGTCCTCTCCCTCAGGAACAATTCAGCTTTGCCTGGCTCAATTCTCTCATGTCCTGGCAGTTTTGGGGAGCCCACACTCCTCCAGCCCAGCTCATCTCCCACCCAGCTGGGAATTTCCTTTTGGGTGCCCAACACCCAGGGACCCCCATTCCCCCTGGTCAGCCCTGTCCTGCTCCACACTCACTTTTTTGGTGGAGGAAGGCGAAGAGCTTCTTCATGAGCTCAGTTTTCATCACCTCCTTGAGGAAGATGTCTTGCTCCCTCAGCTCCTCCGCCGTCACCTCCTCCTCCCTGCCGGTTGCCCGCTGGTAGTTGTCCAGCAGCCTGATGAAGCTCGCGTAGGTGGGTTTGGAGAAGAGCTCCTCATTGACGTATTTGTAGAGCCTAGGAGAGAGCAGATCCTCCAAAACCAGCCCTGCACCCTGCCCGGCTGGCTGGTCTCTGCCACCGTGGCCCCTGGTTGCTGGCCACCCCCCGAGGATGGCACTCACGGCTGCGGGGAGCGGTCCTGCTGGTCACCTGTCTCGTCAGGGGAGGCCTGGTACTGGGGGTTAATGGTGATGTCGGTGGGGCGGGCTTTGTTGTGATCCGCCCTGTAAAGCTGCTCCGAGACATGCAGGAGGTCCTCGTCGGTGATGGCATCGTGGCTGCGAGAGAAACCCTCTGCAAGGAGAGGTGGGAGACTGGTGGGGGGCTGGCGAGGGCAGGGGGCGGGTGAGCTGCCCACGGGGGGGCGGGTGAGGCAGCACCCACTGCCTCGGTGGCACAATCGCGGGACACCGCAAGAGCCGGGTGCTCAGCACCGAGGGTTGAGGGGTGCAGGGGTGGCAGGGGCATCCCACCCCTCCCCAACCCCGTGCCCTGGGGACAAGAGTGGGCACGGGTGCCCTTCATTCAGCACTGGGTGAGCCGGGAAGTGTCAGCCCCCATCACCCAGGCACGGCTCTTTGCAACGTGCCTGTGGGGCTCAGCCCCCTCTTGGTGTCCCACGTGTGAGGTGCGGGGTGAGCAGGGTCTGCAGACACCAGCTGGGTGCTGTGCCTGCGTCCCCCAGCTCTGGGAAGGGAGATAAAGCTGCTGGCGATGCCAGGGCTCCGGCTGCGCCTTCTGCTCAGCAACGACACGCCGTGGCTTGTTGCTGCTGGTGATGGGGCGGTGCGGCCATGGCCACGGCCACCACCCAGCGCGTCACCCCGAAGCCATTGCCCCCCGAGAGCCGCAGAGGAGCTCGGCTGCCCCGCAGCACGCGGGTGGAACTGGTTTATCGCCCGTGCTCGGAAGCCGAGCTACTCACCGCGGGTGCGAGCTGCCTCCTCGACCCCTTCTCCACCTGCACGGAGCCAAAAGGAAAAGGAGCTCAAGGCGATGAAGACACAAACAGGGGGCTGCCCAGGACCATGTGCACAAACGCACACCTCCGTGGGCGGACGGGTGCTTGTCACCAGCCCCCTTGAACCCCGCAGCCCCCCCGAGCCCCCGCCGCGACCGGGGGATGCTCACCGGCTCGGCAGTGCCTGTGGTAATCCCCGCAGCAGTTGTGATGCCGCTCACACTCGGCGTGGCAGTGGCACTCGTCCCCCTCGCTGTAGGGCTCCCCGCAGCGTCCCTTGCAGGAGTCGGGGGCCGTGTAAAGGTCTTGGGGAGAGAGAAACAACAGCGTGGTCCTCAGGACGGACCCCCCACCCTGCCCCAGCCAGCCCTCGAGCTGGGAGCACCCTCCCTCCTGCCCACCCTCCCCTCCTGGGGGAGTCAGAAGGACCAGCCAGGCTCCTGCCCCGCAGCTATCTGGGACCCTTTGCCAGCGTCTGGGGGTGGCATTTTGACCATCTGAATCCTCAGGACGGGCATCTCCACAGGTCATCCTCTCCAGCCACTTCACACCAGGAAACACGTTCTTGGCTGCCCACCATTAATTGCTCCTTCTGATTCACCCTTTTAATGCCAGAATTAGCAGGAGCGCCCCAGGTCTGGGCTGCCGGAGGAGGAGGAGGAGGAGGAGGAGGAGGAGCAGGAGGAGAGCTGCATTCCAGATACCCTCGTTTGCAACCCGACCGCTCGCTCTGCAATGCCAGGAAAACCGGGAACTCCTTCCCGAGTTATTTATATGAGAAATGTGTCGTCGAGCACGTGCTTTAATTACACATGGTGGCAAAGCTAAAAATAACGTGGCCGCTCAAGCCGTGCTTTGAGTAGGGCGAGCGGCGCGTCTCGGATGGCCGACGGACACTTGCCATCAAGCGAAGAGGGGCTGTGGGAGACCAAGACATCGGGCTTGTACTGAGACAGCCCACGGGCTGCGTGCTCGGGGAAGGTGCCTTGTCCTCTGCGCTGCTGGTCAGGACTGGGGCAGCTGGGAAGGTGACCAGTGACCTTCTCCGAGGAGGTGCCAGGAGAAGCCGTGTCCCAGCCAAGCTGCAAAGGGATCCCTGGAGCAAAGGGTGGTGCCTTCCCTTGCGAACCTGCAATCACGCAACATCTTCAGGGTTGCCAGCCTTGAACTCCAGCGGTGAAACGTGCCCTCGGGACAGATCCTGACACAGCAGCGACGGGGGTGACCTCATGCTTGCTGGCTGCTCTCCACACCCGCATTGCTGGCTCTGCTGTCCCCCGCTTCGCCCACATTATTTGTGCTTTTCAGAACCCCATAATCAAGGTCCCACACGTGCTGATGAGAGAGGAAGGACCTCTTCATCCCACCAGCCAGCCCAGCCCTGGCTGGGTGACGTGCTGCTCACTCCCATTTGGCTTCTTTTCTGTGAATCCAGGGGAGTCGGTGGGAAGGGGTTGAGGTGCTCCTGGAGGTGACAAGCCCTTGGTGCTACTTGATTCCCACCTTTGCTCGTATGGATGCAGGCAGAACTGGGAAAGGCTGCAGCCACGGTTTGGATGGTGAGTGATGCTCGTGATGTCCAGACACCCCAGTCTCACCAGTCCATGCAGCAGAGCAGGTCTGGAGCTCTGATGGAGTTGGCAGCCGAGATCCCTGTCGCCAGGACGGCATCCCTCTCTCTCCCAAAGCGGCAGCCGGGACAAGTCAGCCTGAATCACGCATCCAGGCTCATGTCCCAGCAGCAGTCCCGGAGGGATTGTGCAAGGCATGAACTGCCCACACATAAGTCAGCGCTGAGACGTTCCCGGTCCTGGGGCACGTGCTGCCGGAGCGTGTCACAGCAAAGAACCCATACTGGGGTGTGCAGTGACTCAGCCGAGGCCGGGAGCCTCGCAGGATCCTTGGGAGGGTGAGCTCAGCATCGCCCTGCTTGCTGCTGGGCTCAGCTGTAGGGTGCTCAGGCTTCTCCCCGCGCCGGGACTGCGAGCAGGACACGGGGTCGGGGCTGTGGGTGGGCATTTGCTCCTCCTCACACCGGCACGAACCTGAGACGCTGCAGAGCGGTTGGCCTCTCGTGATGGTCAGAAGTCGGTGTCTTCTGACTGCACAAAGCCAGGCTGATGTTTCTTTCTCATTTTCAGCCCTTGGGGTGGATCCGTCCCTTCCCGAGCACAGCTCTTTGGACAAGAACAAACTCATTCTCCTTTCCACCAAAGAAGTTTTGACCTAGAAGATCCGGGCTGTTTCCTGAGCAGCTCCGTTCACCAGTGCGCAGGGAAATGTCCGAGCCATGACGGAGCCCTCCTGGCACCCCTCAGCTGGGCACATGGACATGAGTTATGGCTTGTGTCAGAGCCATGTCCACGAGTCCCTAGCCCGACTCAAGACCTCGCTGCGCCGTGCGAACACAGACCGAAGACCAACCCTGCCTCTAAAAGGACCCATCTGAAGGACAAAATAACTTGCAACAAAAGAGCTGTTGACAGTCTGAGCTCCCCAAATATTTGGTTACTTGCTCCTGGCTCCCGAAACCACCCCCCTGGGTGCAGGCTGCCCGGGAGCTGGTCAGGCAAAACCCGCCCCCACTGAGGAGATGAGGATTAGCCGAAGATAAGCGAGTTATGACATGGTGGAGCTGTTACAGCTCAGCCATGTCCATCAGGGTGATGTCCTGGCAGCTCTGGACCAATGCGTGTGCTGAGGACACACCACGACACAAGCCAGCGAAGCTGCCCAGCTTCCCAGCCACGAGAAACCCAGTTACTCCTCATCACTTGGACGAGACCGTGGCAAATCCTCCTGCTTTCGGGGCAACCCAGGGGCTGGTTTGCAGCGGAAGAAGCTTCTCTTCTGCGCTGGCCTTGCGAAACTCCTCGTCATTAATGCCAAGGGGAGTCATCTGCTTCTGAAGGATCAGATAGGGCCTGCTGGCAGCACCAGGAGTGACGAAACTCCCTGGCACAAGTAGATCACAGGTCACATTTTGTGCAAGAAGATGGCGGTGAAGGCACCTAATCACAGGCAGGGTCCTGGTCAACCCGGAGCCAAAACCGGGCGCCCACAAACCACTCCTGGCTGCAGGAGTCCTTCGGGACGGATCCTGATCATCTCTCCAAGCCTGTCTCCTCACAACAACCGCAGAGCCATCAAGGGCAAAACGCCCCAGTCCACCCTGCATTTTCCACGGTGTCTGACCGGCTCCTCGGCTCACCTCCAGCGGCCTCGGGGGTATTGTGGGTATTAGAAAACATTCCCCTTCGTCCTGCCCCAAGGCAGGAGGATGAGGAGGTGGAGGAAGGCAGGCTGGCACGGCAAAAACACAGCAAGACACACCAGGAATAAACCGGTGGACAAGGCTAAGGACCATCAAAGAGAAGGATAAACCACCCTCGTCACCAGCCGAGTCCCCCCGAGCCCGAGGAAACCCTCCAGCACAAGAACATCCCCCAGCCTTAACCCTGTGAAGCTCTGCTGGACCCAACCTCGCAAGGAACCAGCTGCCCCAGTACCGCCGAGCTCCCGGTGGTGCCCACTGGCTTTCGACCCATCGTTGGCCCCTTCCCACCGCAAGCACCAGCTGGTTGGGCCGCCCCGCCGCAGCGAAGCCCCATTACTCACTGCCGGAGACGCAGCCCAGGGCAAGTCCTGCCCCGACCAGGAGGATGCAGGTCCTCATTGTCCCGCAGAGGCAGGCTGGGAGCTGCGGAGCGTCCCGGAGCGTGTGTTGGGAATGACGGTACTTCCTGGTGCTCCCTGCTATATGTGGGTCCCCTGAGAGCGCGGAGGGGAGGGAGGAGCGTGGTGGCACCGAGGACTTCACGGGCAGGCTGCACCCAAACTTTGCCAAAACTCATTATGTGCACGGCTTAATTATAGCCTGCCTGGAGTGGGAGGAGGGCTGGTAAATCCAGTATCCCAGTATTGCTCTACACCCTGCATGCATGACCCCGCCACCCCAGCCCAGGAAGGGGGATTGAGGAGCAGGGAAAGCTTCTCAGTGGGGTCTTTGCCCCCCCCCCAGAGCCCAGCAGGTCCATTAGAGACGGGAGCTGGTGATTGATGCTGGCCACATGCTCCCGTGCAACTGGTGCTAACTGGGGGCAACTTTCTGCTCCCCAGTTAATTGGAGGTAATGGTCTCTCCTTCCCCGGTTGCTGTCTCTGGAGGCACAGACCAGCCTTGGCTGAAGCCTCCAGGTCCTCCAGCAGCACAAGGAAACCCTGAGACATAACCACAAGCCAGGCTTCAGCGTGGCGGCTGCTCAGGGAGTGGGTTTTGTGGTCTTGCCCAGAGCTGGTCCATCCCCACCCCGCGTGGGGCTGCCCTTCTCCAAGGAGCATCCATGGCCCTGGGTGATGCCAAGGGGGAGCTCAGCCCATGCCCGGTGTGGTCCCCAGCCTCTTCTCTGCCCACAGCCCGGGTTCACCTCAGTGCATCCCAGCGGAAGATGTTCCCACTTGGTGCTGGAGTGTCTGGCAGGAGGAACAGCTTTCCACAGCCTGGGGGGAACCCAGCTCCCACTGGTTCCCCGTCCTGGAGTGTGTTGTACACCCGGAGGCACTCGTCCATCAGGAGCATGGTTGTGTTGTCTGCAAGCTGGGCCCTTCCTGGTTCTTCCAGGAAAATAATGAAGAGACAAACAGCGCGTGTTGGTGCCGCACCTGAGGGTCCATCACAGGCACCGGCTGGTTTCTGGCGTCTCAGGAAGCCTCATCACAAGCCTTGCCCAAAGCCTGAACGGTTTCCACCAGCCACTTCTCCGCCTCCGCTCCGGTGCACTGCGGCAGACCCAGGGATGGCCCAGTGCTGGCTGGTCCCCTGGGGTCCATGTCCCTCCAGCTCGGCCAGGCTTTGCCTGATGCAGTGCTGGGAAGACTCCCCAGCCCGAGGCTCCTGGAGCTTCTGTGACCAGCCCCAGGCTCTCCTGGGCTACTTGCCACGGCGGCTGCCAGCTGGCCACGCTCCCGAGGCTTTCACCACCAGGAGCAGCAGGTCCAGGAGAGGGTCTCTCTGCCAAGGAGGGGATCGGTCCCTCCACATCTCCACCTCGGCAGGTGGTCACTGACCTCCAAGCACCACCTGAGCCAAGGGGAGGGAGTTTCTGACCTCCGGAGTGGGGCCGGCAGCGATCCGTCCTGCCGACGCAGCGGTGTTGCGACTGCCTGAACCCCCCCGGGGTGCATTAGCTGGCACGAGAGGGCAGTGTTTGGTGCAATAAGGACCAGGTTTGGCTTCTTTCTCACCCCTCAGTCATTTCCTACCCGCCGCCCTGGGCTGGTGACCCTGCTGACCAGCCGCATTTTTCCTGACATCGTTGTGTCGCTGAGGCTGCTCTTCGAGTCCATTGACTGGCTCACGCACATGCCAACTTTTCCCCAACTCCAGGCTGTGCCTCCAGCCCTGCTGGGGGTGAGGAGCTCACGTCGGTGGGGTTGGACGTCGGGTGGATGGCTGCAGCCGCCGTGAAGCCATCTCGCTCCTCTGCGACGCCCAGGAGGAGCAGGAGCCGCAGCGCCTGGAGATGGAGCGAGTCCCACAGCAGGGGGTGCCCACCATGGAGGAGGATGGAGGTGGACCCCATCTCTTCTTGCAGAAAGGTGCTTTCCCAGCCTCACCGCGATGCTTTTTGCCTTGGGCTTAACTGGGAGTGTCAGTCATGGGAACAGCGTGTTCGTCCCCATTTCTCAGCCAGTCCCTCCAGAAGCTGGTGGCCTGGTGTGAGCAGTCCCCTCCTGCCACCCTTGCATGCCCCCATGGTCCAGCACACCTTGTTCCCACCTCTGCCCTCCAGGAGTGCTGGACCTGCAGCCCCCTGAGCTCCTGGGGACGACCAGCCTCACGGTTCGCCGGTCCGGGGCCAGGAGCAGCTACGTGTGTGCTGGGCTGCGGTCCAGAGCCAGGCACTGGTGACGGAAGGACAACGTCGACGGCTGGCACCGAATGCCGTGACCTCGCTCAGGGTGCTCACCCATGAGGGCGTGAGTCAGGCACCCTGGGGCTGGCTCCGTGTCACTTCTCCTTGAGAGCCGAGGAGAGGAGAAGCTGGGCGGCCATGCTGGCTCCTCTGCCCAGTGCTGCCAGCAGCATCTGCCCCTCCTCTATACCCTCAGCCAGACCCTGCCTTTACCCACCGCCTCGCCCAAGGAGGCATCCAGCCTCTTACTTTTGCACAATTTTCTACGAGCTTCATCCTCATCCCCTCCCGCCACTCTCCCCTCCGCATCCCCCTGGGCTCTTCGCCCTTTTCCAGAGTATTTCTCCCGGTTTTCCTTCACCCTCAGGACAGGGCGAGGGTGGGACCGCGCGTGGGGCTGGCGTTGGAAACCTGGGAGATGCCAGGCGTCCAAAGGTGGTCCCCACCGAGCATGGCCACCCGCTGCCTTGCAGAGCACCATGAAGCCAAGCTTCGCCCTGGGGGGGACCCAGGGGTCCTGGGTGCTGCTGGGAGGACCCCACACCCCATCTCGTAGCTGGCTGCATTGCTTGGAACATCGTCTTGGTGCGATGGGGAGTTTTATTTTAAGCAACTCGCTCATCTCCGTGGCGAGACGGGAAAGAGCAATTGCTGAAGTGCCCCGTGCACACACAGAGAGGCTCTGGGGGGTGGGATGGGGGTCCCCACCCCTGGGATCCGTCAGCTCTGCCTCCTTCAAACACATCTCCCCCAACCCCCTGCTCGCAGCCCAGCAGCAACTGGTCACGGGTTGGGAGCGAGATCACCACCTCCATCATGAGGCCACCACCATGGCCATGATGGCTGCTGTCCTGCCTCCACACCACGGCTGTACGTGGCCATTCCTGCCCTCATCCATGTGGGGAAACTGAGGCACGGAGGCTGTGATTAGCCCACGGTTTGGCAGCACGGGCTGGTTTCAGCCCCAACAGTCCTGGGGGGGATCAGGATACTTTCCCTGTGGCTGCTGGGGTCGTGCAGCATCCAGAGGCTGGGATGGAGGACACAGCCACCACCTCCCATGGGACACACAGGGCAGAGGGAAGGGCAGGTCCCCCCTGGGGCTGCCCCCAGATCCGTGGGGCAGCACGAGCCAGATGCGGAGCTCAGCCTGGGTGGAGACAGCCGCGGTGTTCCCTGCTCACAGGGATGCTCTGCCTTGAGTCCCTCCAGGGAAAGGAGCATCTTCCAGCCGCGCACCTTCAGGGTGGGCAGCACGGGGAGGACAGCCAGGGCTCCTTCCTTCCCTGGCCGCTGCAGGGAGTGAATCCAGGCTGCTGCACGGAGAAGAAAGGGGAGTGCGGTCTTGCATACAAAAATACCTCTGTTGCTCACCCTGCTGTCTGTGACCCCCGCCTGCCCGCAGCCCCTGGGGGCTCCCGGCTGCCTGGTGGTGCCAGACCTGGCACCCACAGCCGGCTGCACGGCCGAGCAGAGGCTGCTCTTGGCCAGCTCCAGCGCAGCCCCGTGCCCGCTGCTAGCGGGAGCAGAGCCACGGGGCTGCCCCCGCCGCTGGCAGACGGGCTGTCGCCTCCCTGTCCGGGTCTCCTCGGCCCTCCGTCGCGGTCAGGACTCCAGGTCGTGGGAGAGCCGCAGCAGTTCCTTCTGGCTGTCGATGGCTTTCAGGTGCTGCAGGTAGGCCCAGGTGGAGACAGGGCTCCGCACGCTCAGGGACTGCTCCGAGCCTGCCGGGGAGAGCCGAGGTCAGGGCTGGGCTCCTGCCTTGGGCTGGGCTCACTGATGCCCCTCCATCACCTCTGGCTCAGCTCACTGAACCTCTCCATCACTTCTGGATGGCTCATGGGTCCATCTCCATCACCTCTCCCTCAGCTCATGGATCCCCTCCAGCACTTCTCCCTCAGCTTTCACCACTGTAACCAGGCTGATGACCTCAGGATATCCCCATGGGACCCCCCCAGCAAGACTGGTCGGTGCCCACTCCCCTGGGCTGGTTCTGAGGGGCGGGAGTCTCTCAGTGCAGGGCTTGGGGGTGGATGGGGGAGCCCCAGACATACACGTGGAGATCCTGACGGCCCTGGGGTCCTCCTGACGGTGCGGGGAGCGATTTCGCAGTGGGGAGAGCGGAGCTGGGTGCGGAGAGAGAGTGGGAGCTCAGCACCATCCCCAGCGAGGTGCTGGAGCCCGGCTCCGTCCTCGCTCCCCGCCAGGAGGACTCACCGTGCGAGTGGCCCCGGCAGCGCTGCAGGACACGCACTGTCTTCGCCATCATGTGCTGTGGGCAATGAACAAAGGTCACTTGCTGTCCCCTGGCCCCACTTTGCTCCCAGGCTGGGAAAACACGGTCCCCGCCGGCTTCAGCGGCGGCTGCGGCTGCCCCGTTGCTCCCTGGGAGGGGCCGGCCGGGGGTCCTGGCCGCCTAGGAGGGGCTGCACTTGTGCCATGGGGATGCTCTAGAGCTGCATCCCAGGGGATGGGAGGGGACAGCAGGTCCCCCAAGGTGGGGTCCAGGGGGAGCCAACCCGCCCCACTCACCATCTTCTCAAAGTTGATGAGGTTCTCGGCCAGGGTGCGATTGCCCTCGTGGATGAACGTCATGTCTGGGGGGGTGGGATTTAGGGATCAGATTTGGCTTCCTGGCACCTGGGGAGTGCTGGGGTCACCTCAGCCCAACCCACTCCGACCAGCACCCCCAGCAAAGAGCCCGCAGCTCCCACGCCAAGGTACCCACCTTTGAGGAGGAGGGGCACGAAGGGGATGATGGGGGGGCTCAGCTTGGCGACGGCCAGGCGGTAGACCCTGTGGTTCCACGACGGGTCCTGGGGACAGAGCGGGACCTCAGCATGGGGCAGGCAGGGGACACAGCCCTCTCCTGGGGAGGAAAGGGGGGGCAGGACCTCCAGGGCACCCCTGTGACCTTGCACCCTTTGGGAAGCAGGGACAAACCCTGCCGGGACAGGGGATATGGAGCGGCAAGGGGCTGAGCTCACCAGCATCCTCTCCAGCGCCGAGTGCAGCTTCCGGATCTTGTGGGGCAGCCTCTGCACAGAGAGAGGGTCAGCGGCGCCAGCACCCCGACTCTTCCATCCCCAGAGACCCCCCCAGCACCTCCTGCTCTCCAGCCGCCCCCTTGGCACCTCTGTGGGCTCTGCAACCCCGAAGGCTCTGGGTGCCCGTCAGCAATAGGAGCCCGTTGCCACGCCGGTACCGCGCGGATTTTGGCCCCTGGCTGGGTCTAACCGGACCCAGGGGCTGGTCCTGGCCCCCAGCCCGGTGGGAAACGTGCACCCTGCCCTTTGCAGCCCCCTTGATCCCAGCTTATGGGTGCAGGGGCTGCCAGGGGACCCAGCCCGGTCACTGCAGACCTCGGGGGACCTCGCAGGGCTGGCAGCAGCCCACAGGCGGCTGTTACCTCCCAGGTCTTGGCCAGGCGGCTGACAGCCGTGTTGCTCACACCAAACATCACCGCGAAGAAGGAATTCAGGTTCTTCTGCTCCTTGAGGCTGCGGGCGAGGACAGAGTCAGGCGAGGAGGCCGCCACCCAGGCTCCGTCCTCGCAGGACCGGGACGAGGCACTCACTGTGCGGCCAGTTTGATGAACTTGCGGAGGAGCTGGGCTCGCCGGCCCACCTCGGGGCACAGGCACAGCTCCGTGGCCACCCAGTACTGCAGCTCGTTGAAGCGCCGCATGACCCGCTCCAGGTTGGCCGTGGTGACGTCGTGAAACTTCTGCGGCCCCATGATGTAGTGGATCATTTCCACCTGCGAAGCCCAAGGTGGTGCCTGAGGGGATGTCCCAAGAGCCACCCCCCACCGAGGTGTCTCCCACCACAGCCCGGGCGCTGGCCCTACCTGGTGGATGCTCTTGAAGAGGTTCCAGTCATAGTCGGTGAGGTGGCTGGCCAGGTCCTTGGAGCTGATGAGGTCCAGGGTCTCTGAGGAGCCGACATGGGGGCCCAGCTGCTCGGGGTGGGGGGTCTGCGCACAGGAGAGGACGCCCGACCCCTCCTGCCATTAGTCACCGCAGCAGGGAAGGTGACAGCAGCCCCTTTCCCGCGCAAGAGGAGCAGGGAGGGATGGACACCCCCAACCCCGAGCTCCTGTGGAGGCACCGCAGCCCCAAACCCCGCTCGTGGGGGGCCAGCCTGGCGCTGCTCATCGCTGGGACCCCCCAGCCCTGCGCTCACCAGGCTGGCCAGCTCCTCCACGCTCACGGCGAAGAGCCTCTCGTTGAGCCCCAGCGCCGTGAACACCCCCACGGCGTCCAGCTGCAGCCCCACTTTATCTGCGGGAGAGCGGACGGTCAGCGCCGTGACGGAGAGGGGGCCAGATCCTGGCTGGGCACAGGGCGATTGGCACCACGGCAGGGTGGCACCCCCGGGAGACCCCGCTCACCTCCGGCCGAATTCACCTTCACCAGGATGTGCTCCCGGTCCTGGCCGAGGCGGGGGGCGAGGGACCGCAGCACGTCCCGCACCGAGGCGTTGACGGGCAGCACCGTGATCAGGCACGAGTGATCCGGTCTGTAGATCTCGTAGGGCACTGTGAGGCGGGGGGAAAGGGCTTTGGTGTCCCAGCTGCCAGGGGGGGGACAGTCCCCTGCGTGCGGGGCCGTACCTTTGTCCTGGGCTCTTAAGGCACAGCTGCTGTTGGGAATCGCCTCCTCCTGGCCCGTGAGCCAGTTCGCCGAGCTCCGAGCCTGTGGTCAAGGCGGGAGAGAACGGAGAAGATGCCACCCCAGCGGCCACCCCTCCTGCCCTGGCACCCCCGAGGGCCGCCCCTACCTTGGGCTGGGGGGAAACGCTGCCGTCTCCGTTCTCCAGCCTGCAGAGAGGAGAAACGCGCTGTGAGAGCCCCGCAGCCGCATCCGCGCTGGAGACAGAACCGGGTCCTGCAGCCCCCAGGATCCAGGTCACCACCAGCCCCCCGGGTATCCCTGCCCCACCGGGGAGTCCCAGCAGTGTCCGACACCCTCCCTGCGGCTGGGAAACGCCCATGTCGGGGACAAGGTGGCCCAAGAGCTGCTGGCATCCCCCCAGCTGCTTTGCTGGCCCAAAGCTCAGCCCCATGAAAAGGGCACAGGAGGGGTGCAGGATCTGGAGACAGGGGCATCAGCAGGGGCACGGATGGCGGCTGGGGGGACAGAGCTGGGCTCTCTTCTGGCTGGGGACTCCCCTGCTGCCCGGGGGACTCACGCTCGGGGCCGTCGCCGGTCCTGCGCTTGCTCCTGGACCATCCCACCCAGGCGAGGGTCTTGGCTCGCGAGGTCCGCGAGGTTCTGCGGGAGGAAGGTGCCCGGCGGGGTGGTCACCGCCAGACCCCTCTGGGGACATCGCATGCCCCCCCCCCGCCCCGACCTGTCCCTGCTCCCGGTACCTGCAGCAGGGCCGTGGTGCTGCGGTCGCCCTGCAGCAGCCGCCCGTAGAGCAGCACCCACTGGCTCACCAGCCGCAGGATCTTCCGGCGCTTGTGCAGCGAGTAGGTGGCCTTCTCCTGCTCCGACCCCTCCAGCGGCTCCGCGCGGAAACTGGGACCAGTCAAGGGCACCAGCACGGGTGGTGGGGAGCCGGCAGGGACCTCGCACGCGTGCGCCCAGGACGGGATGGAAGATAGGGATGTGCCCTGGGCACAAGAGCCTGAGGGATTTGGGGCTCCCCTGGACAACCCCTGAGGTCCCACTGGGGTGACAGGGACCACACCGAGCGTGCTGGTCCCTGGCAGGGGGGTGCATGGGGTAGGATGGAGCCCGGTCCCCCAGAACTCCAGCCACAGAAGGATACTGGTGCAGCAGAGCTCTGCAGAGCTGCGAGGTCGGCATGAATACGGTGTAGGTCAGCAGGAAATCCCCCAGCAGCGTGTCTGCGGGAGACCAGGCCACCATCACCCTCACTCCACCGCGTCTAGAGGGGTGGGGACGCGGCGGCCACAGCCAGGCAGTGCCAGGAAAGGGTCACCCGTGCCCTGAGTGGGGTCGGTCTGTGGGCTCCCCCGCCACGGTGACCATTGCGGGTCATTTTGTGTTCTAAACGCCACGGGAAGGGCTGGTTGGGGGCTTTGGGGGACGAAAGAAAATTAAAGGGTTGCACTAAAATCGCTCGGTGGAGGATGAGCTCCAAGGCAGCTGCTGCTGAGGCCAGCTCGGCAGCTCCCATTTTTTACCCACTGGGGACATCTCCTGGTTTTGCTCAAATCTGAAGGCAGAGGGAGATGGAGGGATGCAGGAGCAGAGACGGTCCCAGCCCCGGAGCTGCTCCCTCTCCCGGCCCCAGCCAGGGATTTTAGGGCGAGAGAAGCAACTTTTGGGGCTGAACCGCGGGAATAAGGCAGCTCTGCTGGGTGCTGGTCCCCTCGCTGGCACCCCGACCCCTGCCCATCTCAGGGTGGCTCTGGGACATGGTTCTTGGAGCAAGGGGGTGACCCCCCACCTACCCTCGGGGTCGTAGAGCGTGGCGTCGAGCCTCATGAACTCCAGAAGGTGCTCAAGGATCTTCTCTGGGGTCCCAGCCATGACAAAGTACCTGGTGGGCAGAGCCCCAGGCACATCAGGGAAGGATGTGGCAGCCCAGCTTTGGGAAGGGCCACCATGCCGGGCCACCAGGCCACTGGACGTGGCTGGCCAGCATGGCCACCATGCCCTCCAAGGACACCACCATCCCAGCAGACCCCTCCAAGGGGAGCTGGAGAGGGGCAGGGGACGGGCAGCATGGGCTGGCTGCAAGGAGGCGTGGGGACAGGCTGCTGTCACCTGCTGCTCCGCGCTGCGGCCGCCTGGCTGCTGCCACCCTGCAGGTTCCTCTGCAGGATCAGCACCACCTTCCCGTGCTCCTTCAGGCGCATGGTGTTGGCCTCCACATCCTGGAGAGAAAAACCAGCCGTCAGCCCGGCTCGGACCCGTCAGGCAACGGCTGGCTGGCTGGCTGCCCCCCAAACCCCCAGAACGGCATGAGGAGAAGAGTCCTCCCCTGCAAACACCATGGAGGGTGCTGGCACCCAGCACCCCAGGAGCCTCCTGCCCACCTTGAGGATGCGGTTGAAGTCCTGCTTGTCCACGCGGAGGAAGTGGCAGTTGTCCTCACGCAGCATGATGGTGGCAGCCCGGGGCGCGTCGTTCACCAGCGCCAGCTGCCCGAAGTCGTCCCCCTCGTGCAGGGTGGCCACCAGGCCCTGGGTGAGGGGCATGGAGGGTGAAGGAGGGGGTGGGAGCCCCTGTCCCTGCTGGGGGATGGTGACGTGGGGTGTCCGGACAGCCCCACTGTGCAGGGACGCACCTACCTTGCCGTGGGTGACCACGTTCACCGAGCCCTTCCAGATGATGTACCACGACGTGCCTTTATCTCCTTGGCTGAACACTGCGGGGGAAACGGTGGCATCCAGCAGTGGAAGAGAGGGAGCCCCCAGACATCCCCCTTCAGCCCCCCCATCCCGAGCCCCCAGCCCAGGCGAGTGCAACGAGTGCTCCGTCCCCTCCACCCCAGCTCCACCAAGAGACCTCAGGAGCACCCACGCTAATGGCAAAGGCTCCAGCCGCCCTCCCCGGGCTGGGGACCCCTTCCTGGGGGACCGGCCAGCCCCGCGTGGCTCCTGGGGCGGGCGATACTCACGCACGGTGCCGGCTCTCTGGTGCGACTCGAACATCAGCACGGACGCCAGCTCCCGCTTCACCTGCGGCAAGAGGCACCTGCCGTCAGGGTCACCCCAGCCCGGAGCTGGGCGAGGCGGGGACACGCGTGGGCCTGGGGATGCTCAGAGAGGGCCAGGAGAGGACGCTTGGATGGGAAGCGCTGGGATGCAGGAGGATTCGGGGACCAGGAGCAGACTGGGGGGGAACACGCCGTGGAGGGAGCAGCACCCAGCTGCACTCACCGAGTTGGAGATGTGAGCCACGGCTTTGATGTGGAGGAGCTCCTCAAAGATGAGCTCCAGCTCATCCTCCGTGCGCTGGGCAGGCCTGAGAGGGGAGCAGTGGGTGAGCAGCCGTCCGTGCCCCCTCTGCCCACCCGCTCCCGGGGCATAGACAACCAGGCACAACCCCCCGACCAGGCGGCCTCTTTCTCCCCCCGGAAGAGACGCTGGGGTCACCCCATCCCCTGCAGCCCCTTTGGCACTCCAGCGCACCCCAGCGCGGGGTCGAGATGAGCCCCACGTCCCCGTCCCCGGTCCCCGGGGAGCAGCGGCCACTCACGGCTTGCGCAGGGCCATGGTGAGCAGCGCGTCGGGACCCAGCTGGGCCAGGAAGGCCAGTGCCTCCAGCAGCTCCTCCGCATCCCGGAGCCCAGCACCCGGCTCGGGGCTCAGCTCCAGCTCAGCGAAGCGGTAAAACTGGGTGTCCTTGTCCTGGAAATGCCATTCCTGCTTCACTGCGGGGGGAGAGCACCGTGAGCTCGGCCGTGCGCCCGTGGGAGACCCGTGGGGGTACCACGAGCACCCTCAGGAGACCCCAGCAGCGCCCAGTGCACCCAGACCCCACCACGGGGCAGGGGGCTGCCACCGCCCGCCCTCACCGTGAGTCAGGACGCCTCCGTCCACCAGCACCTGGCAGATGCCGACGGCCTGGCTGCGCGTCTGCACGGCGAGCCCAGCGCCCAGCAGCCAGTCCACCAGCTCCTTCCCGGAGCAGCACTGCCTGCGAGGGGAGAGGGCGTGAGAACCGGCCCCGAAACGGGGCTGTGGCACCCGGCACCCCGGGCAAGCCCCTGCCTGGGAGGCTCGGAGGGCTGCCGGGCTCCTCGGCAGCCCGCGGTGCCCCCGGCACGGCATCGGTGCCGGCTGTCCCACCTGTGGTGCCGCAGGTGATGCTTGTGGTCCCGGATGAGGCCGGGGCGGGTGCTGGTGAGGTGGGTGAAGAGGAGCTTCCCGGCTCGCCAGATCTTCTCTGAGGATGCCTGGGGGTGGAAGGGGATTATATGAAGCGGGGAGGAGGGCATGAGTGGTAAACCCCAACCGCGCTGACACCTCGCATGGTCAACCGTGCCCTCAACACCCTGTCAAGGTGGGATACACCCACCTGCCCACCCCGGCGCTCTGGGATCTCCATCACCCACCCCCAGGAATGGCTGAGCCCGATGGAGTGAGCAGCCCAGAGCCAAACTGAGACCCCCAGGGCATGGGAGTGCTCCGGCCCCCCACCCCTCACAGCCCTCAAGGCATGTTTCTCCATCTCCCCCCTCCCCAAACTCACATCCCTGTGGGTTTTCTCTGCCCACCCACCTGGGTAACGCTGTGGCCATAGTCCAGGGTGGATTCAGTGTCCAAAAGCGGTGTCTGGAAAACCAACAAAAGGGGGTTGGTGGCCATGGGGGTTCTGCTGTGCCCCCGTCACCCCGCACCGACCTCCGAAAACCACGGCAGAGCCTTTGCTCTGCCCCATCCTGACCCCCAGCACTCCCCCGCGGTTATGTTTGACTTCTGAAAGGGAAGTGCATTGAACCAAGGGGGCTGGGAGAGAAACGAAGGAAGTTAAAAGTAAAATCCTCGCGAGCAGGGATCAAAGACCCTGTCTTTGAGACGCTGGAGGAGAAGGACTTCAGAAGGAGCCGGGGAAGCTGGAGCAGCCCAAAGCCCGGGGGTTTTCCTCCAGCTTTGAAGCCGAGCCCAAACAAAGAGGACGGAAAAGATTCCGAACGCTGGCAGGTTACGGGAACAGCCTCGGAGGGGTGAAGGCTCAGAGGACACCGAGGCCGGGAGCCGTGGCCAGGCTGTCCCACGGCAGACGCTGGGGAGCCAGAGCTCTCCTGGAGGACGAGGGCAGCAGAGCCAGGAGCACGTGCCCAAACCCTTCTCTGCAGGCGACGTGCCGGGGGACGGGTCTCAAATCACAGCGCGGCCAGAAAGACTTGTGCAATAAATCCTGAAAAATCGGCTGTAAAAAACCACCGGGCCGAGAGGTCGAACCGTGGGGGACGTGAGACCCGGCGCTCCCCTCGGGACCAAAGGTGTTTGTCCGAAGTGTGCTGGGAGCGAGGGACCAGCAAGGCGGAGCACGCGGTGGGTACGGGGAAAGAGCAGCGGGTAAAACTCCACACGACATGCCTAGAGTAAGGCACGTTAGACGGAAACGAGCCCTGATTTCCCTCGCTCGTGGGCAGAGGCTCTGAGCTCAAGCAGCAGCTCGTGGCAGCGACTGAAAAAGTGAGGAGTTGTAAAAAATGCAAGTAGCGGGTGTCAGTAGGAAGAGTAAACCAGGAAAGCGCCCTGATCCACGGCACGGCCGGTTCAGCGGCGTTTCGCCGCTCCCGTAGCCCAAAGGAGACAAAGGAGCCCTTTGGGGATGGAAAAGCCCCGTCACCCACTGAACTTTTGGCTCTATTTCACTCCAGTCCGCCCAGCCCGGGGTCGGGGTCAGCTTGGCTGGGAGCGATGCTGGTCCCTGCTCGAGTCCTCAGCCCCTCCAGGACCACTCATCCCCCTGGACATCCCCTTCAGCAGGTCCTTCCTCATCCTCGTCCTTATTTTTCTCCCAGTTTTTTCCCCTTGGGGAGAGGATGCTCCGGGGCAAAGCAGAGCCACGAAGGGATGAGCCATTGCCCACCCGGCCCCAGCCCGAACCCCGCTGCAAAGGCGGCCGCTGCTGCCCGGAGGGCTGAGAGCTCCCACATGGGGCCCTGAATAAACCGCCTTTCATCTCGCTGCGTGTGCCGCATAAATCGCGGGCTGGGGGGAGCCGAGAGCGCCCAGCACCCGTCAGACCCGTCCTCCACACGCTGCCCGGCCGAGGCAGTTAACGCACGTGGAGCGTTAACCCTGAGACGCGGTGAGGATCATCCTTCCTCGGGGCGTCTTCACCTCGAGGGGCAGGTTTTGTGGGTCCCCCCCGTTTAGTTCTGGCTCTAAGGGGTCTGCAGAGGTGGTGGCACTCCAGACACGGCATCTCCGGGGCCAGATCCTCCTCGGCCCTGCTGGCTTGGGGCTGGCTGGGAGGGTTTGAGCAAGCCCAGCGTGAGGGACGGTCCGGCTGAACGCCTCAGTTCAGGCAGCTGAGGGCCGGAGGCATCAGCTGCAGAAGGCTTCGTCGCAAATGAATTCCAGGGCCAAACCCACCCTCCAGGAGCCGAGGGGAAACCGAAGAGTCCTGGCACCTCCCGGCCACAGGCAGGAGGGTGATGGAGATGGACACCCCGCCATGAGTGCTCTGCCCCGGCTGAGCCCGCGTTTCCTCCAGCCCTTTCCGTACCCCCCGGGGCTCCCTCATCTTCCTCCTGATGGAGCCACCAACCTGCCCCCAGCAGTCCACAACCGCTTTAGGAGAGATTCGGGGAGCAGAGGGAAAACAAACGGCTCCACCAGGGCACCGGATCCCTGGGGACGCTCCTGGCGTGGCCACGGTGCCAGGACACGGTGACTTATTCACTCTGCAAACTTCCCCGAGCCTCGTGACCGCTCCGCGGAGCAGGAAACCTGCCGGCCATTGTAGAGCAAATGTTTGCAAACAGGAGCTGGGCTGCGGCCGGAGCGCGGAGCTACCTCCTGCGGGACCCGCAGGCGATGTCAGCCCCCGGCGGGAGGCGAAAGCTGCTCCGATCCCCAAACAGCCTGCGCTGTCACCCCGTACATGCGGGCTGTCCTTGGGGCAGGGAGCCAGGACGGGCCGTGGGGCTGCTCCAAGCTCACAAGGACACGGAAGGAGACTGCGAAAAGCTCTGCCCAAGGGTGAGCGCTCGGAGTGAGTTCTCCCTCCTGGCGTTTTCTCACTGCCAGAAAGGTCAAAACCTCACGGCTCGCCCCCAAAAACCCCCTTCCCGAAGCATCCTCGCCCCCCAGCGCCCGGGTCCGGACCCACAGGATGCCCTCCCCACCCTCACCCCCCGCCTCATCATCGCAGCGTCGCGGCCGCCGGCTCCAAAGGGCTTCCTAAGGAGTCGCCTCTTTCCATCTTCCTGCCGACGGGACAGGCGGGCGCTGGGCTCCTGCCTGTCTCCAGAAATCCGGCCGCGGCGGGCGGCCGGCCAAGGCCGCCAGCGACCATCCCGCGCCCGCGCGACGCTTTTGTTTGGGATTCCGAGGAAAAACAACAGGAGTTATTTCAGGCTTTACGGCTCCGGAGAAAGTCCTCGCCCATCCGCCGCCTCCAAAGGCACGGCAGCCAGCCAGGGGCTTGCCGACCCCCCCGGGAGCCCCGCTCCGTCCCCTCCGTCCTCTCCAGGGACACGGCGGGAGCTGGCACGGTGGCACTTGTGCTCTGGGAAGGCTGCGATGTCCCGCAGGTGCCAGGGACTGGGAGCCTGGGCTGGAGCCTCGCGGCAAGGAGCGGAGCTGGAAGGGATTTGCTGGCACCAGCATCGGGCAAGCAGGTCCCCAGGAGGGACAAGAGGGAGCCGGGACGCGAGGAGGAGCTTCCAGGAGCCGTAGGTTTGCAGTGATGGGGACAAGGGACAACACTGCTGCTCCAAGGCAGAGCCAGATGGTTCCCGGCCGTCGGCCTCTCCTTGCCCTGCCCCGAGGAACTGGCGCACCTGCAAGAAGTGGGGAAAACACCCCCTTTCCCCGCAAAGACCAGACCCGCTCCCCTCAAACCGCCGGCACAGGGGAGGGGACGTTCCTGCCACGCCGCACGTGCCACCGCGCTGCCAGGTTCTGTCAGATTTATCCTGGTCCGGCAGTTTAGCCCAGTAACGCTCCGGCCCGCTGCTTTCCCGAACTCCCTGGCTTTTTGCCACTCCAATAAAAAAAAATCCTCTCAAGATTGAAGTGGCTAAAAGTTCTGGGAAGAAAAAATCAGGGAGAAGGACAAAAAAAAGAGAGGAAAGGTTTCTTATTTGGGAAGGAGCTCGCGCACTGCACGGAAACACTGAAGGGGGGTTGTTCCCTTGAAGTAATTGCACTTTTTTCCTTAAAAACTTCAGTCTCAGGTGGAGCAGCGTGGGAAGGGGAAGGCCACGGAGCTCAAGCCGGGGCAGGTGAAGAGGCTCCAGGGTCACCACCCAGCCCAGCAAGAGGCCAAGGGTGGGGACCGGGTGCCTTCTGCACCCCAGGGACTCCTGGCCAGGGGACAGCAGGGACCTCCGGGGAGGGAGGACGTGACATTGAGCATCGTCCCGCTGCCAAGCGACACATTCTGCAGAAACGGCCTGCCCGGGCGGGGAGGGAACATTTTGAACCCCGTGTGCCGCGGGGAAGGTCTTTCCTGTTCACATGCTCGGGGTTGGGGTGCGCTGCCCGGCCGCCGCAGCACAATAGCACCGGGCTGGTGTCATGCCTGGCTGCCAGCTCCGCCTGGAGAGGGGCTGCGGGCGGGCGGCCGCAGAAGTGTCCTCCCTGCACCCTTGGCCCTGCTCCCTGCACCCCTCAGCCCTTGCCCCCTTGGCTCTCCTCTCAGCACCCCAGGCTCCCCGCACCCCCGGCTCCCCGCACCCCTGGCTCGCAGGCAGCCAGCCGGTGGGGTGGGGGGCACGGGGCAGGTGCCGGGTGCCAGCCCGCTGCCAGCTGCCCCGGGAAGGGCCGGACCTGCCCATCGAAGCCGGGCTGCGGAAGCGGGGGCTGGAGGCGGCGAGAAGCCCGGGGGGCCCCCGGGGCTCTTGCAGCGGCTGCACCGAACCCGCCCCCCGACACCCTGCAGCCCCCCCCCCCCCCGGCACAAGGCGGGATGCTGAGAGGGGCGGCGGGGCAAGGCGGCGGGGAAGGGGGCTGCTTGGCGCAGGGTCGGTCCCCCGGGGCTCTCGCTGGCGGCGGGGTCCGTCCCCCCCCCGCGCCCCGCCCGCACTTACCCAGCGGATGCCCTGGATGCGGGGCAGGCTGCTCCCCTCGTCCTCCAGCCGGATCTCGTAGCTGGAGCTCCGGAACAAGTGCATCTTCTTGAGCAGCACCGAAAGCCGGTGCCCGTCGGCCCCGGGGCCCCCGCGGAGCGGCGGGGGCGAACGAGCAGCACCGACCTCCGGCTCCAGCCCGCCTCGCCGTGTGCTCTGCCGGCTCCGGGCTCCCGGCGCTCCCGGCCCCCGCCGCGCCGCCTCCCCGGCCGCTCCCGCCGCCCCGGCCCCGCGCACCTTCATGCGGTGGCGGCGGCAGCGGCGGCGGCGGCGGCGCGGCGGGGCGAAGCCATCGGTGGCCGCAGCCCGGTGCTGCTCCGGCGGCGGCGGCGGCGGCTCCGCGGCTCTGCCCGGGGCGGGACGGGACGGGACGGGGCGGGACGGGACGGGACGGGTCGGGCTCGGCGCCGCCGCCGCCGCCGCCGCCGCCGCCGCGCCGGGCTGGGCGCGCCCCGCCCCCGAGCGGCGCTGGGACCGGGAGCGGGGCCGGGGCACGGAGCTCCCCGCCCGCAGCCCCTCCCCGGGCTCCCACGGTCCGACCTCCAGCCCGCCTTCCCCCAGCCCTCCGCAGCGGCACCTCGTGTCCCTTCGGGGACATCCCCCGGCCCCGGTGTGACCACCCGGGGCGGGCGGCAGCAGTCCGGACCCCTCCCGTGGGAGCCCCCATCCAGCCTGAGCCTTGCGTGTACCTCCGGGACCCCAGAGCCAGGCATCGGGGGGTCTCCAGGAGCCCCCGAGCACCCCACCCGAGACCCCGGGGATGGGGGATCATAGGGACGCCCCTGCCCTGGAGGGGGGAGGACGAGGCACGGAGGTGCTGGAAATGTGGAGGGGGTTTGTACCGGGGAGGTGGCCCCAACCCGGGAGGCCAGAGGAGCAGAGCTGGAGCGTGGCCCAGCCGTCCTGGGAGTGCTTGAGCTGGGGCTTTTGGCTAAAAAGAAAGGGCTTTCTGCCAAGAGGAGCTTTGACTTTTGAAATGAATCCTATTTAAAATAAAAATAAAAATGTACATATTTAAATAAGCCCCCACCTAACCCAGCAAAGTGATGAGCGCGGGCAGCTGGACACAGGCAGTTTGGGTGGGGGTCCCTGGTGCACTCCCGCTCCCTCCCTTGAGGGCACCCCAGGGATTTCAGGGGTCACGCCAGGCTCCCCGGCACCGTTGCTCCTTGGGGTCACCCCGCCGTGGGCCTGGGGCCATCGGATCTCCCAGCGTGGCCTTGGGCAAAGCCCTGAGCGGGCGCAGGATGGGGACAGCAGCCCTTCCTCCCACCAGCCCTTCCTCCCACCAGTCCTTCCTCCCACCCGTCTGATCGCCCGCGAGCGCTGGGCAGCCGAGAAGACCTTTTCCTGGAGACCTTGAGGCTCCGGGCGCTGCCGCAGCCGGGACCACAACAACCGCCCACGCGGGATCACGGCGCTGAGGAGCCTCGCGCCGAGCTCACCGCTGCTCACACCGTGCCCGCAGCCTGCTCTCCTGCGCCGTTACGTGCTCTGGGACCTCCGAGCCAAAGCAGGGGAGTGGCTGTGCAACCGTCCTCTGCGCAAATCCCTGCCAGCATCTTGCTAAAGGACTCCCAGCCTGTGTCACTGGTCACCCAGTAGGGTCACTGGTCTGAGGGCGTCCCAGCTGGGCAGGGAGGGACGGAGCAATGCAGGAGCTGGATGAGGCCGGGTGCTGCCTGGAAAACGTTTCAACGAGCGGCATTTAAACTGGACGGTGAGGCAGTTCCCTGTCCTGCAGCGCTGCTGGTCCAGCCGAAGCCCCGGATGGAGCAGACCTGGGTGGGTTGGACAGAGGCGGCAGGACCTGGGCGTTCGGGACGCTGGAAACGGGCACAAAAGTTCCCGTTTGATTGTTCTGCTGCCAAAGCTGCATCTTCTGCCCTGCCCGGCAGGGCGGGGAGCAGGCGCAGCCCATGCCCGGGGGGTGCAGCCTCCTCCTGGCCTTTCTCACGGGGTGCTTGAGGTATTTATAACGTTAAACACATCCCCTTCCCCAGCGAACAGCCAGTGCCGGAAGGATTTTCCCCTCTCAGACCCTGTGCCGCACCGAGGGCCTTGGGAGGGCTCTGAGGGTGCCACGTCCCAGGATCCACCCGCTCCGGTGGCACGGGCTGGGCAACACGCACAAACTTCGCACCAGGAGAAACTGGGCTCCCAGTGTGGGGTTTTGCAGCCCCTCCCAGCCCCTGCGGCCCGTTATAAAGGAACCTCCCCGGCCACAGCCCAAGGGGGGTCGTGAAGGAGAGTTTGGCACTGGCAAAGGTGGCTCCGGGTTCAACCAACCTCCCTCCTGCTTGGCCACCGGTCACTGGCTGGCAAAGCCCGTCTGGGAGCGAGTCCTGAGAGCTGCTCCTGCTTTCCAGGAGCTGATGCTGCGATGGAAACGCTGGCGGGGCAGCGGGCCAGGATACGGCCTCGCTGCTGCGGTGCTGGGGGAGGATGCTGGCTCGGCTGCTGCTGGGAGGAACCTTTGGAAAGTTCCCTGGCCCGATGGAAAGTGCTCTGGGCTGCCTCGAGCTTCGTGCATCCAGGATCCGCTCACCTTTGACAGGCCCCTGGGTCTCTGCTGGCATGGCCGAGGGAGCCCTGCCTTGCTCTGACGTGCTCCCCCTGTGCAAATCAGAGCCAACAAAGAGGAGGAGGAAGAGGGCTGAGGAAGGCAGGAGGCTCTTGGAGTGGTGTTTCTCCAGGGAGCCCCACCCGAGCGGCTGCAGATGCAGCACAACACGCCAAAGACATGACACCTGCCTTGGCCCCACCAAGGACTGTGGGTGGGTCCTCTCCCTCTCTCCACATCTTGGCTGATGCTTCCACCACCCCATCCCATCCCATCCCATCCCATCCCATCCCATCCCATCCCATCCCATCCCATCCCATCCCATCCCACCCCACCCCATCCCACCCCATCCCATCCCACCCTATCCCATCCCACCCCACCTCATCCCACCCCATCCCAGTTCAGACCCAGTGATGAAGGGTGCCCCGCCACCCTCACCAAAGCTCTCTCCCTGCCCCTTCGCCATTGTCTCCTCTCTTCCTCCCACCCAGCACTCCTGGGAACATCTCCCAGCCCCGACTGGTGCGGAGCAGCCCTGCTCTCCCAGGGAGCGGGACGGTGCATGGGGAGCCGGGGTGGTGACCCTCCACACAGACCCCACGGCTGCTGTGTGCTGTGGGTGTTGCTGGATGTCCGAATCCCTTGGGAAATCGAACGTTGTCATCCCATCATGGGCTGGTCCAGCCCCTCCAGGGATGGCAGTTCTGGAAACCCTGAACTGGCTCCATCCAGCCTTGTGTCCTGTATTTACTGGACCAGTAGGATGCTTTGGGGACGGCGTGGGAGGGCGTCATGCAGCAGCGCTGTACGATGCACCCCACCGGACCCAGCGTCCTACGGTGTCACAGGGGTGACATGGGATGGCAGAGCTCACCGGACCAGCGTGGGCTCCCAGTTGTGCTGAATCCAGCACCCAACGCCCCCAGCTGCACCCCCGCACCTCCCCTGCAGCCTCTCCAGGAGCAAACCAGGCGTCGGGTCAGCGGCTGCGGCCGCAGGGACACGTTCCCAACAGGCTGCACCGGCCGCCCGAGTCTGGCTGGCTCCGAGCAGAGAGCTCCTGCCTTGCCATGAAATGCAAACAGAGCAGCTGGGCTTTATCTGGCTCCTTATCGCTGTGTTTAACCTGCTCGGTTTATCTGCACTTGAATAATCATTAATCTCCCGGCGCAGGCAGCCTGGCCCTGCGGAAATGCACCTTTCGTGCGGAGCGTCTTGGGCTTCAGGGACCTGCTGGGGCCGGGTGGTGGCTTTGCAGAGGAAGAGTTCTCAGCTGCTGCTCCCGGATCTTTCCCAGTGAAACTGGTGGGGCTGGGGTGGCTGCAAACGGCGGTTCGACCCCTCGAATCTCATCAGACCTTTGGCGGCGTGAGCTGGGAGCGACGCACAAAACCCTCCGGGCTTCAGTCGGTGTGTTTCAGGACTGGGATAATTCAGAACAGCTGCGATCACCCACGTTTTGGACCCCCAAAAATTAAAATTCCCATTTTTATGGGTAGCTCGGGGCACAAATGATTTATCGCTGCTTTGTCACCTCCCGTCTCCCTGTGATTTACTGCCCCGGCGCGAGTACCCCGGCCCCCGTGGGCAGGCTGAGTCCCCCCGCCCAACGCTGGAGCCGAGGGCTTGTGGCCGCCGGTCGCCTCCCCATCGTTCGTTAGCACAAATCACTAATTTCAGGGCTGATCTGCCACCCGCTTGCCTCCCCTGACCGCCATGGGACGGTGGTGGCCGCTTCCCAGAGCCGAGTCTCCGGCAAGACATGCCTGTTCCCCGTGAGATGAGCAGCTCCCCCGGTCTGGGAGCGGCACCTCCCCAGTGAACCCCACCAGTGGCACTGGGAAACCCGTCCTGGCCCCTGCCTGGAGGGCTGTAAATCAGAGCAGGGCTGGGGGGGCGACGGGCAGGGCTGGCATTTGCTCCCCGGGGCTCGCCACAGCCACCCCGCTCTGGGCACACGGCAAAGGGGGTTCTCTTGGTGACAGTGGGGCGGGGGGCTTCGTGTTTTGGGGTGGTTTCCCTGGTTGAGGGGCTCGGCATTCCCAGGGCGAGTGCCCAGACGTGGCCTCCAGCTCGAAGCTTTAAATAGCTGCGGGTAAATAAAGGTGGCAGCAGAAATAGCCTCTCCCAGGGCGATGCTGAGGACTGGGAGGGCTGGGCGAAAGCGATGGGCAGGGGGTAAAACCAGGGGGTGCTGCTGTAGAGCTGGGGCACAGCTCCGCCAAGGGGAGGGGTCCCCCCTAAGCCCCTGACTGGGGCTGCTTCGGTGGGGATCGCTCCGGCTCAGGCCCCTCCAGCCCACCCCAAAATCCTCAACGAGCCTTTTCTGGGGGGTTTTCCCAGCTTTGCCCCCTGCGCCTGCAAGATCGCTGAGGCCAGTGTAAAGCCCCCTCCACCGGCGGGCTCCTCACGGGCTCTTTCATAAATCAACCCGGGGCTAAACCAGCATTCCAGGAACGCAGCCGGCCGGCCCCGCTCGCTGTGGGAAAAGCAGCGAGCGCACACTGTCGGCGCTGAGGAAAGCTCGTGAGATGGCGGGGAATTCTCTTTATAGCTCCAGGGCTGCCCTTTCCCACCGAGGATGGGGCACCCGCGCCAGCCAGTGGCCCCCGGGGGACTCCCCGTGCCAGCCCGGCACTGCGGTGGGTGGCTGCTGGGGCGGAAAGCGGCGCACGGCGGGTGTTGCAGCCTCGACAGGCGGGTGGAGCGGCCGTGGGTTGAGCAGGTTGTTGGCCGTGCCGGGTGAAAGAAGCCGTGGGGTTAGGTTTGACTCCCGGACTGTGCTGCTCCATGTGCATCCCCGAAAGGGGCTTTGGCAGGTGGGAGAAGATGCTGCCAGGGTGGGCTGCAGGAACCGTCCTGGAGAGGAACGGGGCGTACACGGGGCAGCGAAGGGTCCGAACCTGCGCCCGTGGCCGTGACCCAGGGGCAGAACGAGGGAAATGCTGGTTTTTCCATCCCACCCCTGGCTTTGGCATCGTTTCCTGAGAACGGGCGTTAGGGTCCACGAGAAGCTCAAGGCGAAATGGCCAAACTCAGCGTTTCCGACACATTTCTGACCGCATTTGCCAGCAGATGGTTGAAGAAATCTTTTATATTTATCATCTTTCTGGCTTACCCGGACAAGATAACAAATCAGGGTCGAAAATACGATTCTGGGGAAAACGGCCCTAAATTACTGCGCTCTGAGCACGTTGGTTTATTCTTGAATGCAGCTACTTTATGTATTTCTTTTCCTCAAACTATATATATTTCCCTTTTATTGGCTGAGCCTTCCCTAATTTATATTTTCATTACTTTGATTAATACCACTTCCACGGTGACATTATTATTCCGGCGCAGTTTTGCGAGCGTCTTCCTGAAACGCTTGGCGTTAAATAATCTTCGGATTCGGTCCGCATGATTTGTAATTTAATAAGCGGTTCCGCTTCTGCGTTTTATCTCCTAATTGGGGCAGAATTAGCAGCTATTGGGGAATTAACACAAGTGATCGTATGCTTTTTGTTGTTGGGAAGAAGCAGCTATCGGTATTATTTGAGCCGTGGGCGTTGAGCCGTAGCGAGAGCCGTATTAACCGTTTTAGGATCGTTGACTGGATTATAACGTGAGCAGGAATGTGCTGCTGTGGAAGTGATGCTGCTCTTTCAGGGAGGAAGATTTCGGTCTCCCAGGCAGTTGCATTCGATATTCCTTTAATTAGCATTTGCTGAGCATGACGCATCTTGTTCTCCCGGTATTTCCATACCCAGTTTGCTTCTTCCAGCTCTTCCTGGAACAGGATTCCCAGGTCTCTGAAGAGCTGTTCAACGCTTCAGATCTGGATCCAGCAAGGGCTTATCATCAGCCCTCCAGAAAGCGATGGATTCCCCTTCCCTTCGCAGACAAAGTGTCTCTCCATCAGGGACAATTACCGTGACGGTTGGCCTGGAAGGGGAAGATTTCACGTGGGAAAAGCAAGATTCAACTAAGTCTGCGTCGTGTTTTGCAGGCACAGAGGGCAAAGGAGCATTTGCTAATCCAAATCCAGCCCTAAACCCAACCCTAACCCTGCCCCTAGCTCTAAACCCAACCCTAACCCAACCCTAACCCAACCCCAAGCCCTATACCCAACCCTAACCCTGCCCCTAGCTCTAAACCCAACCCTAACCCAATCCTAGCCCTAAAGCCAACCCTAACCCAACCCTAACCCAACCCCAAGCCCTAAACCCAACCCTAACCCTAAGCCTGGCGATGTCAGCACCTCTGCGCCACCAGGTCTTGGTGCAGAGGATGGTCCCAGGCAGGACGTTCACCAACCTGAGGAGTAGAACCAGCCTCTGGGCAGTTTTTCCGGGGGCAAACGCAGGGCTCTGTCACGGCTCAGCCCGGCCGGGCTCATGCCACGGGGGAGACACCAAAACAGAGGCACCGAGTCACAGAGACACCGAGTCACCAGGACACTGAAAGGCTGAGACCTGCAGACACAGAGACACGGGGGCTCGGTGGCATCCGAAGGACCACGTCCCCGAGACCCAGCCCCAGCAAACCGACCGACCGACCGACCACTGGGGGTCTCGCAGCGAACGGTCGGGTGGGAGCCTGCGGAGACCGTGAGGAGCCGACGGGCAGCTGCAGGGGGGTTACGGAAGGATTAATGAGAAGGAAAATCAGTTTTTCCCCAAGGCACATTCTGAGGCAGCATTTGTAACCCCACCTCGAAGGAAGGGCTGGGACCTCCCCATCTCCTGAGCTTTTCCTTCTTCCTTTTGCCTTTGAGTCTTTAACGATCACGGGGACTAAAATCGTTATTTCCCCCAGTTTATTCCCATGTATGAAATGCTTCTTTAAAGGATTTTAAAAAAAACAAACCAAAACAAAAAGCCTCAAGGACAAATTCGGAGGCGCGGAGCGGGGTTAAACACCAGCCCGTTTCCAGCTCTCTGAGAACAAACAGGGCTACCCCCATCCCCAACGGTTTTCCTCCTTTTGTTCCCAGACCCAGCCACCATCCAGCATTCCCACCTACGGCGGCGCGGGGCGGAGGGAGGAGGAGGAGGAGGAAGACGATCCCTCATCCGGTAAACCTGGCCGTTCCCCAGCTGGCGCCGCGACTTTGCGGGCAGGAGCCAGAACCAGCAGAAAGACTCTGCTCCGGGCAACCTGGCAACCAGGTGCCGCTGGGCGAGAAAAGGGCCAAGGTTCGAATCTCTGCGGATTTAAGATGCCAGTCGGGGTTGGCCGCCGTCGCGGGCAGTGCCAAGGGGCCGGGAAGCCCGTTTTGGGGTCAAGAGGTGACAAAACATCACACTGGGTTGAGAAATGGTCAGCGGAGCCGCTGAAGTGGGACGCGTGTGTTCCCATCTGGAGCGGTTCCTCCTCAATCCCATCTCACCCGCCTCCGCCTGCCGGAGGTTTCCACCCCGGCGGGGATGTCTCGGGGTGGGCAGCAGCCGCTGCCCTGGGCTCCTGCTGATGCGGAGCAGCCACAAACCGCTTGGGAGAGGTCTGTGCCGCCGCGGCGGGGCTGGCGGCCGCCCCCTCCCTGAGCTCAGCCAGGACATGAAGCTGGGTTTGATCTGGCCCCAGACCGCTCGTGAGGTGAAACAACCAGCTCTGCAGTAAACTGGGCGCTCACCCAGCCTTCCCCACGTGCCTGGAGGACGCGGCTCCCACCCGCGCCCGGGGGAGCCGGGGTTCCTGAGCGCGGCTGTGAATCTTGCCCTGATTCATCACAGAGTCGTTTTGGTTGGAAAACACCTTTAATCTCGAGTCCCCCCGTTCCCCCAGCACCACCAGGTCCCCACTGACCCCCATCCCGCAGCACCACCTGGACCCGGCTGGAAACCCCTCCAGGGATGGGGAAACACGGAGCGAGCGCCGGGGAAGCTGCTCCAGCTCCTTGTGTCTGCTCAGCGAATCTTTAATGAGGCTCGTGCAAGTTCCAGCAGCTTCTAATCACCCTAATCCCGAGGTCGCTATTGCTTCCACCCGCCTGGGGACTGCCTGCCCCTCCGCTGGGCTGAGGATGCCCCAAACTCACCCAAGAATGGACACGGTCATGGACAAGGGTGGAGCAGAGGCTCGCAGAAGCGTGGAAGCTGCATTTCTGCTGGCTCAGCATCCCCCAGACCAGTGGGACAGAGTGCGGGACTCTTGTCCGGTGGTTGTTTGTCGGCTGGGCAGGGAAGGAGGACGATAGACGGTGACCCCGGGCACCTCCAGGCACCTCTTGTCGCCCCCCCACTGATTCGGCGTTTGCTGCTCCGTGGACGGAGGGAACCCCGTTTGCCGCGGGGGCGGTGGGGGTGCTGCGTTGGGCGCCGTCACACCCAACGGACCGAAAAGCTGGTGGCTGCCCAAACCCAGGCTCTTCAGGCATCGAGGCTGTTCCTGCCGGCTGCCAGACCCGCCGTCACGGTGCTGGCGGGGAGCTATGGTGCGATTGCTCCTCGGGTGCCGTTCTCCGGAGCTGCCTGAGATCTTCACCTTGGCACAAGGTGACTCGTGGCCCAAAGTGCCCGTGCTGGCCCAGACACGCAGGTCTGCGGGGCAGAGCCTCCCCCGGTGATGTCAACCCCTCCCGGGTGCCTATCGCAGCCCGCATCGCCACATCTGACGACGGGACGCGCACGCTGCTCCCTTCTTCACCGGCCTTCGGTCGGTGTCAGCTGCAGCCCAACGCGTGGGTTCTGCCCGCGGGTGCTCTCACGCCTCTGAGCTGGTGGCTGCACCCTGGACAGACCTCTCCTCCAACCCTGCCCCGTGTCTCAGCATCTCTCCACCATCCTGCCCGTGCCCAGTGCAGAGCTGGGCCACACGGGCACAGACCTGGGTGCACGGGTGGGACCCGGCGGCCGATCTCCCAGCGGCTCCCGAGTCTCGTCCATTAATGCAGGAGAGTCATTTCCTTCCCACCAGGAAAGGTGAAGGAGCACGACAGAATGGATTTCTCGAGGAATCGATGTACATTATGGCCAGAGGCCGCTTTAATGCACTTTCCAAAGAAGCATTTGCTCTTTCCTGGAATTTCCCCGCGTCCTGTTGTTTTCTCTGGGAACAGACCAAGGTCTCCTGAACCCATCACCCTGCCTGGAGACAGATCTACCCACTTGGGATCTCCAGATCCCTCCTGCGGCCGTTCAAAAGACACATCGACCACCTCTGCGGCTGCTCTGAGCGATAAACCCGCTCCTCGGAACCTGCTCCCTTTATCCTATCTCCCCACATCCTTCTGGATGGATTTCCGCGGGGGCCTGATCTTCCCAGAACGATCCGTCTGAACCTGGATCATCGACAGAAAAACAGACGTCCTTGTTTCTGCTCGGGTCAGAGAGGTTTTCCACCGGTGAAAAATCATCCCACAAACCCTCTTTGTCCTTGGCACCAGCCGTTGGGGCAGACTTGGCAGAACCAGAAGTCGTCTCCAGATTTCCGCTGGGTAATTGGCGGAAAGGGGGTGTGAGGAGCCGGGGCAGCAGCGCGGCGATGGAGCTGGTGGGGGCTGATTTGAGCTGTTTTGACACAGACGAGCTGACGGGCGTTTGCTGACGCCGCTCGTCGCGCGGTCAGGTAGGCGCAGGCGGCCTCTGAACACCCCCGTGGCTGCGGGAGGCATCGGGAAAGAGCTTTTCTTGCAGGTCTCAAGGCTTTTAGGCTGCAAAAACAGTGACAGCATGTCCCTCCCCCTGGCAAAGGCAGCCAGGACAAGCAGGTCCCTGCAGCCGTCCCAAGGGCACCGATATTTCATTCGTGTCACCGAGTCCGTGCTTGGCCCCGGCACGCGTCAGGCTGAGAACCCAAACGAGCTGCGGGATTATCCGTGTTTCCACCAGTGACCGATGCGTGCTCAGCCCCCCAGGCGTGAGGGGTGTGTGGAATAGCGCCCCGAGGTGCCGTTTCTCCCCCGAGCCCGGTGACCTCCCCCGTGAATTTTTCCGATTCTCCAGCCAAGAATGTGATAAGGCTCCACGGGTCGGTCGCACTGCACGTCTTCTCCGCTGCAGATCCCTTGACCTGCTCTTGAACTGGTGGAGCTGAACCCTCAGCCACACCTCTCAGCCCCGATGACATCTGCAGACATGCCATCACTGTCCTCGCCATCACGTCCTCCAAAGCGTGAGGATCCTCCACAGCCTCCCCACGTTCTCCCCTGGTTGGTCACTTGTCCCCTTCGCTCCGCACTTGTGGCACCACATCTGGATGCTGTGCCCAGTTTTGGGTCGCCAATACGAGATAGACATTGATGAACTGGAGTGAAGTCAATGGAGGGCCATCAAGATGGTTGGAGGCTGCAGCGTGGTTGGATGTTGGAGCTTCTCCACGAGGAACAGCTGAGGAAATGGGGCTTGTTCCACCTAAGGAGAAGTCTCAGAGATGCCTAAAAGGAGCCTTGAGCACCTACGAGGAGGTTGTTGAGAAGCTGGAGCCGGGTTCTCCAGGGTGGTCACAGCGGGATAGACAGGAACAGTCCATCCTCGGCGGTTTTCACGGGATGAAGTGCGGAGGGAAGGGGAGATGCTGTCTCAGGGATGTCTCTGGCCAAAGGGAAGGAAGCTGCTGCCATCTAGAGCAGACGCTCCTCCACGTGCGGTCACAGCAGCCAAGCCGCGCTTCGCCGGGCCTGGAAAGACCAGAAAAACCGGGAACAATGAGGAAAAAACCTTACGAGGTGGAACCGAGCAGCTCGTGGGGTCCTAGCCGTGGGGAGAGCATCCACCCGCTCCCTCGGGCGGTGGCCGATGCGCCACGGACACGAGTGTGATTAATAATTGATGTGAAATGGGTGGAAAAAGCCCCGTCTCGTCTCGGACCCCGCGGCAGAGCTCTGTCCCCCGGGGCTCGGCCGGGCGACGGCTCCGGGCGTGAAAACACGGTCCGAAACGAAGGGAAAAAGGAAAAAGAGAACGGAAAAGCCCAGAACTCCCGAAGGACTTGGACGAGGTGGCCCCAAAGCCTCGACGCCACGTCCCCAACCCACTGTCCCCACGCCCTCCAGGGGTCCCTTGTGTCCCCCCACGTCCCCAGACACCCACCCCCCCATGCCTCCATGTCCCTCACGTCCTCCTGTGCCCCCGCGCCCCCCATGTGCCCACCCCCCCGTGTCCCCACGCCCCCCATGTCACCCCAAGTGTCCGTGTCCTCACCCATGTCCCCAAGCTCCACCGTGTCCTCACTCCCCCGTGTCCCCACCCGTGTCCCCACCCGTGTCCCCACGTCCCCCCATGCCCACCCTGTGTCCCCCCGTGTCCCCACTCTGTGTCCCCCGTGTCCCCACCCGTGTCCCCACGTCCCCCCATGCCCACCCTGTGTCCCCCCGTGTCCCCACCCGTGTCCCCACGTCCCCCCATGCCCACCCTGTGTCCCCCCGTGTCCCCTCGCCCTCACACCCACCCTGTGTCCCCCGTGTCCCCACCTCCCCGCGCCTCCACGCCCCCTGTGTCCCCCACGTCCCCCTTGTCCTTCACACCCCGCCGCCTCCCCCGTGTCCCCGCCCCGGCCCTCCCCTCGGTCCCCCCGGCCGCCAGGGGGCGCGCCGCGCCGGGGCGGGGCGGGGCGGGGCGGGCCGGCCGGCGCGGCTCCTCTCTCCCATGGCGGTGAGCCGGGCGCTCGCCCTCCGCTTGGCCTACGCGGCCGCAGGGGCCCTCATGGGCTTCTCGGCCTTCTTCACCTGGAACCTGGCGCCGGCCTTCCGACAGCCGGCCACGGCAGCGGCGGGGGGGCTCTCGGGTACGCGGTGGCGGCGGGAGGGCTGCGGTGGGTGGTGGTGGTGGGGCGGCCTGAGGTGACTCCCGCCGGTGGGTGCTGAGGGCCGGGAGCACCGTCCCGCGGGGTGACGGGCCGGGGGGTGGGTGGCTTCGCCTCGGCGCTGCTGTGGGTGCACTTTGGGTGAGGGCGGGGGCGAGCAGCGCTGCCCCGGGGGTGCGGGCCCGTGGGTGAGGGTGGGCGAGGCCAGGCCCGGCGCGCTCGTCCCCGCCGAAAGTCACCAGAGGGCCTCAAAAGGGGGCGAAGCCCCGGATTGTGCCTGGGCCAGGGGAGTGTGTGCGTTGTGCCTGGGCACAGGGCAGTTCCCTGGCTCCACGCTGCGTGCACGGAGCTTCGAGTGTCGGTGGCGAAGGCGGCAAAACTGGGGGGGCGGAAAAGCTCCGTGTGGCGGCTGAATGACAACAGCGTGGGAGCCTGGGGCTCGGGGGGCTGCGCTCCCTCTCGGGCAGCCTGCAGGTGCTGCTTTAGCAACTCCCGACATGCCAGAGAGGCTTGTGAGGGGGGGACTTCTAATAAGCTGTTTGGGGGACTTTAGCTCATGGCATCCGGCTGCGTTTGCAGCTGGAAGCGCAAACCAGTGGTTTGTGGGACGCGTTACCTGCACCGGGCGATGCTCTCCCTCAGCGAAGAAGGGGGTTTAGTTGTGTGTTGTATAACCCGGCTGCTGGTGAAGGTGGAACTGCTCAAGTCCTCCCCTTGGTCCTCGGGGTGTAACTTGCTGTGTTACGGAGGGAAAACGCGAAGCGTGGGGCTCGGGTTGTGCGTGGTCAGAGCAGCCCTGCGCAGCCAGCACTGCTGCTGCAGAGGATTCACTTCGAAGTGGCAGTTAAAAGCTTCCCTGGTAAAATTTTGCTCTGGCAGCCGGTGCTTACATGCGCTCTGTGTTTTCAGGAAAGAAAAACACCAGGCGTTGGTCCCTGCTGAGAGCCAGACGCTCTGACCCAGGCGTTTGGGCTGCTCGTAGAGGCCTGAAGGTGTAAACCTCGTCTTAACGTCCACCGAACTCGGTGAGATGGAGATGCGGGTGCCGGCTGGGATCCTAGTTAGTGGTTGGGATCCTAGTTAATGGTTGGGTTGGGGCAGAACGTTCTCCTCTCGCGGTTTGTCAGCCCAGCAGCTCCCGGCTGTCTCTGCCAGGTGGTGTTTTGTGCCCTTTCATCTGCTGATAAACCTCTTGCCGCTTTGTACAGGATAACATGAGGCAGAAAGATGCTTCTCTCCCACACTGTGTGGCCCAGCTCGGGTGCTGGGGCAGGAAATCCCAGCCCTGTGCTTGGGGGGTTCAGTGTCTTCAGGGTTATGTTTTGGGCCCAGATGTGCCTTTTTCAGTCAGAAGCTTCTAAAAGTGATCGTGGCACAGGGCGGGCTGTTGTGGCTGGGAGCAGAAAATTGTCGAGGCTGGTGCGTTTGGCAGCAGCTCCTCGTTATCCGCCTCTGATAACGTGTTCATAAGCTGAGGCTTTGCCCGCCAGCCCCCTCTGCGGGTTCCTACTCGCTTATCTCGTTCTAACTGTCCTCCTGGTTTCCCATCACCTCCTGCGGGTTTTCGTGGTGCCGGTGTTGGGGAGGTGGATTGCAGCCCGCTGCAGCTCTTGCTGACGTGCCTGCGGCTGGGCAGGGGGCTGGATTGGGTTCTTCCCCGCTGGAAGCAGCCCTGCTGATTCCTGCCTCCCTCTTTCTCTTTGTAATCGGTTTATTTCTCTTTCGCTTATCTCCTGGAGAGCCTTTTGTGTTGAAATCTGCCTCTGCTGCTGCGTGTACCAACTTCCACTTGCTCTGAGGCATTTCCTATAATTTAAAGACTTAGATATTTATTTCCTCCAAGTTCTAACATTAAAGCTCTGCGCCGGGAAAATTGCCACGTACTGATGAGTCTGTAACTTGAGCCCACAGTTCCCTCTAGTTATGAAACCAGAAGCGTGTAATCCAAGGTGCTGAGCAAACAAACCACCTTTCCAGTCTGTCCAGTTGGGTTTCACAACAACAAGCCGCCCCCCTGACGCCTGGTGGATCAGCTGAGAATCTGAGGTATCCCCAGGGCACCCTTACTCGGGGATTTTGGGATGGTCTTAAATCAGGTGCAGCCCTTGTGTGTCCCGTCCCTGTTTTCAGCACAAACACCCCGAAAAGCGTCTGATCACCCGAGGGACAACAACTCCATGGATGTATCGCAGGCCCCCAGGCTCCTTGCTGGGTTAATACCGTCTGTCTCAGAGCTTTGCTGTTTCATTTGGAGCTTGGAATAATTTACTGCTTGTTTGTATGTTTGACCTTCTCCCCTCACTGCCTTAAATTACTTTTTTTTTTTTTTTAAAATAGGCCGCTAAGCGACTCTGATGTTTTCCTCCTGCCAGAGGCAGTTTAAAAGAGCAGAAAGCAATTAAATGTTTTCAGGAGGATCCAGCCCCTTCCTGAGTGGCTTTTAACGTTCCTGTGTACCCATCTTCTCTTTTTAAATTTGATGGGAAGTGAGGAGGGGGTTATTTTTCTGCTCCAAAGGGACTTTATTGGCTGTTTCTGAGCTGCTCAGATATTTCTGGCAAGATACAGAGCTTGTGCTTTGCAGTTATAATATGGGCCAGATATTAAAGCAGCTGCAAAGAAGATGAAACACAAAATGGAGTTTTCTGACGCTTTAAAAGTAGCTGATGAGCAGGAGAAGCCGGTTGCTGCTGAGCACAACCGCGGTGATTCTCTGAAGGCTCCAATAACTGATCAGACTTGAGTGTACTCAATAAATTTATGCGGAGGGGCTTGTTGCCCATCCAGGGCTGGAATAACGTGGCCAAAAAGTGTCGCAGTTTGGGAGTGAAGCATTCCAAAAACTTTGGATTCGCCTATGAAACACTACATCGTGTTCGATTATGGTTTGGTTTTTTTCCCCAAATATTTCAGTGTTGCTTCCCCAGCTGCTTTGGCAGAAGAGCTGATCGAGAAAAGCCCTTTCCAACCTCCCCCGAAGGCGGCTGAGGCTGAGCGAGCTTGGCTGGACCTCCCGGAAGAGAAGATTTTCGCCTTTCTGGGGATCAACCAGCCGAGGGAAAGTTTTTGAAACGTAGAAATGGCAAAATGGACTCAGGTTGGCAAAGCTTGGGGTCTTTTAGATGTTTCAAATGCTCTAGCCGGAGCCATGGGGCGGGTGAAAGAAGATTGTTCAGCTGGAAAATGACTGCAAGCTTTGTAAAAAACTCCCTTCTAATGGGTCGCCGTAGACTTCATATTTTCCAGGACTATGCAGGTAGTTTTTAATATTGGGTTTTTTAATTATTGTCGTTTTGTTTGCTGTCATCTTTGTCAGCCATTCGCATCAGCCGTCTGGAGCTTCAGGAGGCTGCAGAGCTGCGGAGCAGCTCCTGTCTCTGCGTGTTCGGGGTTTTTTTGGCCTCCCTTGCGCATTTGTTGTTGTTTCCTTCGTGCTGTTACGCCGCGTCCCGGCGCGTCCCTCTGGCCGCTCTGACCTCAGCAGGCAGCTGCCCCGCTGCTCCCTGCCAACAAGGCGCCTTGTTTTGCTGGGCCCGAAGAACGGGGCGGCGACGAGCGGGGGGCTCAGAAAACCTTTTGTTTGTCACCGGTTTTGTTTGTCCCTTTGGAGGGAGGGGAAGTTCTGTGGAGCTGGGGCTGAGGGCTGCCAGCCCTCCCAAAGGGCTTCTCCAAGTACGTCGCTGTTCGCGTTTCTGTGCCGCAGGTGACAGCGCGAGGGCGAGTCTGCCTTTGAACTTGCCCTTCAGCATTCATTTCAACTTGTTCCAAACATGCTCTGAGTTTTTGTGTTTTAAATATGAGTCAGTCTTGTCAAAATACCCGTTAACCTCCGGTTAGAAACGCTGCCTCACGCTGGTTCAGATGCACTCGCGCTCGTTTGATGGGCCAGTTTCCTTTTCCTGGAGCTTTGTGTACTTGTGTAGTTCGGTTGGATTTAGAGGCGACTTTCCTGTCGCTCCCTGTCGGAAATCCCTCGATTGTGTCTTATCGAGCAGCTTTTATTTTAGGGTCATTCCAACCATGGGGTAAATCCACCAAGACAAATGTTTCTCTGCAACATTTTGGATGTTATTTGATGTGGACGATGCAGCTGGAGCTGACAACCACCTTTTCCTGGTGTCTTCAAGCTCCGAGGCTGATTTGCTGTGACCTGCTGCCACGTTTGGGCAGCCCCTTCTACACACACACATTTATCACCATCTGGGTGGTGGTTTTGTTTTCTTCCGTGGCTGTTCCCTGGTGCCAAGGGGCACTGGGAGGGTTTGGGTGCCTGTGTGTGATCGCGTAAGCTTGGGGTGAGCAAATGAAGCCGCTGAAAAAGCAAGTCCTGGCCTCATTTCTGCTACCTGGCCCTGGATGCATAATGCCAATGTTCCTTGTGCCAGTGCTGACATTTCTCAGACAGTGTTGGGAGCGGGTTTAACTTGTTGGAATGGTGTTCTGCCATTTTAGGGGGGGAAAAAAAGCCAAATCAAGTGCTCTGCAAGCTGGAGAGCCTCACCGGAGGACCCGAGAGCTGCAGGGCTGGCAGGGAGAGGAGGCTGGAGGAGCTCCGTTCCCCTCTACTTCACGTGGCAATGAACGTGACGCTGGCTGAGCTGCCCGGGAAAGGATGAAGGATGCCCCATGTTTAATAACATGTGACCAAACCGGGTCCTTCAGCACAGGGTGAGGTTGTCATGAGCCTTTTTTTTTGCTTAGTCATGTGTGCGGCAGTTCCTCGTGCTCTTCAGAATGACCCGACCGCAGCACTTTGCCGAACAGCTCCCTTTTGGGTCCTGGGTCAGGCTTTCGGGTCAGGGGAAGGTGCAGGGTCAGGCTCGGCAGTGGGGGACGATCAAGTGACAGCTCACGCGCTGCCTGAGCTCTCAGGGCAGTAGTTGTGGTGTGGAAACCCCGGCAGCTTGACTCAGCAGCTCGGATAAATTGTGCCAAGTCATCTGAAAGCACCTGGCAGGGAAGCAGCTTGTTTTGCTGACTGAAAAACACAAGTTCCCCATTCGGTTTTAAGAAAATGTGGCTTCATCTTGCCAGAGGATGGCTTAAAGGTAACGTGGAGTCGAGGAAGCGGTGGTTTAGCAAGCTGAGCGCTCGGCTTTGCCACCAAACCCCGTGGCAGGTGTCGGAAAAGCATTGCCAGAGCTCCCAAATACCTTCCGCCAGCTCCGCGGTCCCTTGCGCACGTGCGCAGCGGTCACCTGGCTGGAATTGTCGTCGAAAACCAGGAGCTGACTTGAGAACCTCAGAAATAAAATCCTGACTGCTCGGAGCCAGGAAACGTGCTTAGGTACAGATGAAGTAATGGGCTGGTTCTGCCTTTGCTGTTTGCTGTGATAAAGCTCCGGCTGTCCTGGGTCTTTAGGTCACCCCGAGGGCTTGTGCTTTCGCTTTTATGGGGTTTTTCCACCCACCTCTTTTGAGGGCCACAGTGGATGGGGTTTTGACTTGCTTTGCCCCATCCCAAGACACTGAAGAACCAAAAACCAGTGCCACAGCTCTCCAGAAACCAGTGCCAGGGCTCTCCAGAAGCCACCTCCAGGGTTCTCCCGCCCAGCCTGGCACTGACTGTGTGTATCCCTATGCCGTGCTCTGGCACGGCGTCCATTGCCTGTGTGGGCACCAAGGACAGAAAACCTCCCAGAAACGAGCAGAAAAGCCAGCGCAGCAGGTCGGTGCGGCTGCTCTCGCTGTGCGAGAGGATCTATCGGTTGTTCTCCTCTGTGCCGGTGTTAAGCCTTGGGCAGCTTTGGGTGTAATGACTGTGTCCAGGAACAAACGAGCTCTGGCAAGTCTTGTATTAAAATGCTGCTCTTGTCATGGGCAAGGCTGGTTTTCATGTCCTTTGATGTTGAGGAAAAGCTGCCGGGGGAGGTCTATGTTCTTGCGGGATAAAGCAGCTGAGGATTTTAGCACTGGTGTCATTTCTTTATTATTATTATTTTTTCCCTGCTGCCTTTAACATAAAATCTGGAAGGGAGGTGGCAGCGAAGGAGAAACACAGGCCCGTCGGTTGCGCCGCTGGAGGTTCCCAGTTCAGAAGTGCCGCCGAGGTCATTGCCAAATTGAGTCAAATGTTTGAAGCCTGTGAAGTGGCTCTAACTATAGGTTGAGGTAGCGGCTTAGGGAGGTTTAGTCACAGACCTCCGAGCGCTGCGACTTAACCAGCTTTGCTGTGCCTGGGGCTGGGGGTGTTGGAGTGGTTGGGATCGTGTGATGGGGAGGGACAGGCAGCCTTGTGCTTACAAATACTTACATAAACTGTGTGTGCTCAGGGATTTGTCTGGTCATGTCATCCATGTGTCTTGGGCCAGACTCCAAAGCACAGAGTTAGTTTTAGGCCACCTTAAACTCTTGGTGAGCTCGGCCCATACTCACCTAGGGGCTGGGCGTCCACAGCCTCGCAGTCTTTGGAGGGGATCTGTGTAAATGGGCTCTCGGTGGGTTAACTGGAGGTGGGCTGGAGCTAGAAGACGTGATGTGGATCTCTGGGTGCTGACCAGGTCCGGTGTGTCCTCATGCGGGGGTTTAAAATCAGCGGTCATGTGGTGCTGCTCTTCACCGTCACCTCCCAAGCGCTGCCTGGGAGCACTTTGCTTCCTGTGTGTCGTGTCGTGAAAATGTGTGGAGCGTTAAATAAACCCTCACTGAGAAGGAGTTAAACGATTCAGTTTATGTTTGGAACAGCCAAACTCGGGGAGCGGGTTCCCTGGCCGCAGTCCCTGCTCCGCAGCCGGGGACCACGAGCTGTATCTTAAAGCCGGGGCAAAAGCAGCGGGTCCAGGGTGGTGGTGGGGAGCGGTGCCAGCGCAGGCAGCCGCTTGCTCTGCCGTCCCGCTCTCGGGGTGGGGGATGTGGCCACGAAGCACCGGGGTCCCGTGGGGTTTCGCGTGGGGTTTGGCGAGATGGGGGGGTTCTTGGCGAGCTCGGCGTGGCGGTGCCCGGTACTGACTGCCCTTGCTGTCTGCTCGAGCAGGTGCTCTGGCGCTCTGGGCCCTAATCACCCATGTGATGTATGTGCAGGATTACTGGAGGACCTGGTTAAAAGGGCTGAGGTTCTTCCTCTGCATCGGGATCTTCTTCTCAGCTCTCTCCGTGGTGGGATTCTGCACGTTCCTTGCTCTGGCCATCACCAAGCACCAGTGTAAGTACTTTTTCGCTGGGAGAAATGACTGGCGATGCTGCGATTCCTGGGGTTGGATGTGAAGGAGCAGCAGGGCTGGGGTGTGGATCTGGGGGACTCCTGGCCTCTCTTCTGAGAGGTGTTAAGAGAGTTTCAGGGAGGGGCTGTGTTTCGTTTTTCTGGTGTGATATCTTGGTGACTTGATGCTGCTGTTAATTAGTGCCGCTCCCTGCGGGCACCTCCTGGTACTCCACAGCTGGGCTGGTCCAGAGGTCCATACGGCTCTAGAGGAGCTGGAATTTACTCCTTTCCATGACGGATAAAGGGAGCACTCATTATCGCTGCCTCTTCCTAAAGCAGGTGGCCAAGGATATCGAAATCCAAACACGGGTCAGCAGGGGGGAACGCCTCCTGCACCGGCTCAGCGCCGAAAGCTGCCTTGCTCTGATATTTAAGTGTCTAAGGAGGGTTCACGCAACTACTCCCAGTATTTGCTTGGCAGTAGACCAAAGGGAGAAAGTTTGAGGGTTTATTTTTTCAGGCTCTGTCTGTGTTTGTTCTTGCTGCGTTGGGCTGGCAGCCACCGAGGGTCCTGTCGAGGTTGTACCCGCTGTGCGGGGGTCGTAACCCACCAAAGCCCTGTGCTGAACCAACACATGCACCCCGTGGAGATGCGAGGGCTTCAGCCTGGCGATGAAAATACCGTTAGAAATACAAATGTAAAAAGGAAACCAAATATTTTTCATCACCTCCTTTCTTGGAGAGGTGGGGGAAAAACTGGTTTGGGGAAAACTTGAGTTTTTTTAGGGCAAGTAGAACATTGCAATGGTTATTTCAGCGTGGAGAGTTCGGGGCAGGTACCTTTAATGAGTGGGATTTACACTCTGGTTTCACTAACGCCGTGGTGGGGAGAAGGGAGCAGCGGTAGGGCAGGGCGAGAGATTCGCAACGGCTGCTTGAGGAGGGTTTCTTGAGCCCCGCGTTTCTGCCGCCCAGGAACTCACACAAACTCCCTCCTTTAGGCCCTCCCCTCCTGCAGGCTGGGCCCAGAACGCTCTCCTGGGGCAGGAGGGAGGAAATTCTACAACCTGCACTGGGAATACGGCACTGGCGGGGCCTTGCTCGCAGAACAGGCTCTTGATGGAGGCTGCGAAGCTCCTGGGAGCTGGGGGCTGAGCCGGGTACCTCCCAGCTGGACTGCGTGAGGGATAAGTGGGATTTTTAAACGGATCCTGTTCTCTCCTAGCCCTGACTGATCCCAGAAGCTACTACCTGTCGTGCGTCTGGAGTTTCATCTCCTTGAAGTGGGCCTTCCTGCTCAGCTTGTACGCGCACCGCTACAGGAATGAGTTCGCAGACATCAGTATCCTCAGCGACTTCTAGCGCCGGGACTTCCCTCCCGTCGGAAGGTGCCGGATGTCCAAATTGCCCCCCAAAGGCGTGATTCACGCAAGAGCTGTGCAAGAGGCGGAGAAGGACCCCAGCACCCAGCGCTGCTCGGTTTGTCTGTCTGCAGGAGGGGCTTTGCCTAATTGCTTTTACTGAACCCTTTCAAGGTTGGCTGATGGTGTCAGTCCCGTCTGTCTGTAGCTCCCCCGGGAGCCCCCATGTCTCGTAGCTCGTACACACAGGTCTGGGGGGAGCTTCCCAGTGGGGACGGAGCCCTGGGCCCTCCAGGAGCTGTCGGTTCGTACCTCACGGATGCAGCACCCCGATGTCACCAGCTCCCTTCAGGCGGGTGCCCCGGGAACGTGTAGCAAAGAGCTCCGCTGTGCGAACGGCTCCTCTGCCACCGCTCTGCTCCTGGCAGGGCAGGGCAGACATGAGGCAGGACGTCCCCACGTACCTTCCAGCCAGCACCCCGCGTCTCTCCGTGTTTTCTTTTGACACATTGTGCACAAGGCCAGCGCTCTGCTGTGTTCCAGGTGAGCCCAAAGGGTCGGGCCAGCAGCAGAGGGGCCCTCGTCATCTCCGGGTGCTGGCAGAGGTGGGGGATGCTGCTGCTGGCCAGGATCATTTTAAAAAGGGGCTTAATACCCTGTTTAACGCTCACGTTCGTAGCATGTAGAATCAGGTGTTTGGGTGAAAGGCTGAACCTCTGGAGAAACGGGAATATGGTTCTAAACAAAAAACAGCAGACCTTGTCGTAGGCAGGGCCGCATTTCCTGTGCTTCGCTCAGCTCCCCTGTAACCATCACGGGGCGACAGAAGGGTGTCAGAGTCAGCTTCTGCCACGAGTGCGGCGGCGTGATGCAGCCAGAGTTAAACCGCGGGCAGCGAGGCTGTCGCGCCGCGTTTCGGCCACTCTCAACGCCGCTCGGCACCACTCGGCCAAACCTGGGGGGGGTTCCGCTCTTTGATCGCTGCGGTTCGCTCCCTGCCACCAGCTGCCCTGAGAAGCTCGAGCCCTTCCCGTGTGAAGTGCACGTACCTCGGAGCGGCTTACGGCTTTGGGCTGCTGTGCTGGCAGAGCCCAGGCTGGAGGTTTGCCGGGCTGGGCCGATGCTGGCTGCTACACACTGGTAACGGCAACACCCGTGGTGGGGAGAAGGGGGGCGGGAGGAGCCCCTTTCCCTGCAGACCGGTGGAAGGTGGACGAGGTGGGTGTTCGACCCCACTGTTCTGCCCCTTTCCTCGGTGCTGCTGGCGCCTTCCCCAAGTGCCTTTTGGCAAATCAGTGCAGAGGGTGGTGACGGGCCCTGCCCGGGGGGGGTTGTGACCAGGTGAGGAGCAGTGGAAGGTGCTTTGTGCTGCTGCCAGTCTAGCTAGCTCCTGCCTCACAAACCTCTTGACTGGTTTTGGGCAGCCGTCTGCTGGGGAGAGCTTTGGACGGTCCTTTCCTTCGGTAACACCTTCCCTGGGTCCCTGGGCAGGAAGATCCTCCAGTCGCCGAACTAAATCGAGGAACATCTTTGGGTCCGTGTGTCCACCGAGGCTGTAGCCAGGGCGTCGCTGAACCCCGGGTGTGCAATGCAAGCACATTTCGCTCACGAGCCTCATCCTCAGGCTTTGAAACACAGAAATCTCCCTGAGGAGGAGCTCACCCCCTTCCTCTGCCCAAAGCCACGGTGCCTGCCGCGCAGTTTGCACGTGGAGTCAGCGTGGGTCGTTTCCACGGGCCGTCTCGCGTTTCCCTGCCCTGCACTGCCGGGGCACGCCCCAGCTCTGACACCCGCCTGTGCTGGGGACACAGAAATCCCAGTCCCGAGAGAGCTCTGGCTGCGTCGCGCAGCAGCACCTCAGCGGCTCCGAAAGTCCCGTCAGTTACCCCGGAGGGTTTTTTTTAAGTTTATTTTTGTGACTCTAAATTTGCCCACAAGCAGCTCGCTGAGTCGAACACCCCCCACACACACCCTATTCTCCCCGACATGTTTTAGCTCTGGAATTTCTACTCGCAGCTCAGCTTTTTAAAAGATGGTGTATGTAAATATCTAATATATTTTTACATCGTTTACGCTTCGTTTGCACGCTTGGTGTGAGGCCCGGTCCCGCGGCGCGATGCTGTAACTCCCAGTGGGGTCAGTTGTGTGTGTCCCAGTGTCTCCGTGTACTAAACCAGCTGTAACTCGTGTGTGGCACCACAGCAAGAGCAGAAATACACTCGTCTTTCTCACCAAACCACTGTCTGGTGTGATTTTCCCCGTCTGGTGGTTAAATTCTGCCTCTCTTCCTCCCCTGGCGACAACCTGCAGGAGCATCTCGCTTTGTAGGGAAGGACAGGGGTGAATTGTACCAAATGTTTCACTTTGTGGGGTGACGTGGAGCCCCAGCCTTCGTGCTCTGTCCCCGTTGCCAGCTCCCAGCACATCCTTGGCAGCACGGCTGGCCCTCTCCGAAGGGACTTGAGTGGCTTTGCTGGGGGCCTCTGGGATGACAGGTGAGGGGTCCCCTCCGGAGAAGGGGAGGCGGGCAGGAGGGGTTCCCCCACCCCATGCCAGCACCGTGGGTGGGAGGGATGGGAGTTATCGGGCTGAGCGCCCGGCCTGGCCTGAGCACCCATGGGTGCAGGGGGGGCAGTGGCCAGTGGAGGGCAGCAGCGGCCCGGCCATGGCTGGGGGGAGCTGGGGCCCTCCTGGGAGTGAGATCTTCATCCCTGTGACACCAACATCACGGGCTGTGCCTCCCGTTGAAGGTCTCCTTGGTGTTGCAGCGGGGGGGGAGTGCTGGATCCCTTTGGGAACCACCAGCTCCCACCGTGGTGACCCCACTGTCCTGGCTGAGACCCCTGTTTCCTTCCAGAAATCCTCGTTCCACACTTACATCCCACCCCAGGGTGCCAGGGGAGTCTGTGGGGTGATGAGCTGTGGCCGACAGCCACCATGGGGTATTTTGAAGCTCCCCTTCCCTTACTGGGGTCTTGCAGGCGGCTTTGGGAGCCGCTCCTGCACTGGGAGGTCGCTCCTGGCACCGTTCCCGGCTCGTTCGTGATGAAATCCCAGCTGGTTTCGTTCTGCTCAGGAGCCACCAAGTCTCCGCTGTTAGTGGGGAGGTGACGAGGGCCGGCAGCGCTGTGGCACACGCACCCGGGGACACTGTGTGAGCCCTTCCCAGGGCGAGCACTGGAGGGCCCTTGTCCACCAGCCCTGTCCCCTGTGTCAGGGCCAGGGCTGAGCTCAGAGACCAGGTCCAGTTGCAGTCCCCCATGCTATGGGGTTGGGTTTTGCACCTTGGTGGATCTGGACACCCTCCAAAGGAAGGGGAGAGCAGCCCTTGCCTGCCCTGCTGAGGACGGGAAAAACGTTCCCTCCCCTGGGTGAGGTCTCCAGCCCCTGCTCTGAAGCAGGCAGGACAGCCCCCCAGCCCAAGCTACCTGCTCGTCCCCTCTGGTGCTGGGATACGCAGTGAGAAGAGGTTCCGTGTGGCCCTAAAGAGCCAGAGCAACTCCCCGGGCAAACGCGAGTCCATCACCTTGCCCTGAGAGCCCTTCTCTACCTGTAGGCTCCCCAAAGGCTTGGTGGCCCCAGCCCCAGCCCCAGGGCAGACCAGACTTTACCACCCAACAGGACTTTTCTCATGCAGTTGCCCAGTTTTCAGTCAGCTGGAGGAGCAGCAGCATTCGCATCACCCAGCACTTGAGGAGGTCTTCAGAAATCGGGCAGCATCTGCTGGATTTGGCACGTCTTGGGGCTTGGAGAGGACCAAGGAGGCCACCGTGAAGCACGGCTCTACCTGCAGCCCACTGTCACACCACCAGTGCAGGTCTCCAGCAGCTCACTGGGACCTGCCGTCGGGGTCTCGGCACCCTCCCAGAGGGTCTTTGTTTGCCTGCCTCGGTGGCCCTGATCCCACCTTCCTGCCTCAGCAGCCCTTGAAGATACTCAAAGCCACATTAACAAAAACAACAGATTTTTTGCATTTTCGCAATCTGCTCTCAAGATGTGGGGAGGACGGAAGCGGCGTTTCAAAGGCTTCGAGTGCTGCAGCCCCGCCAGACCTGGAGGCCTCCGCAGATGAGCCTCGCTGGAGCTGCTGAATGTGGGCCTTCAGAGGTGGGTTTGGGTGGAGAAGGACGCTCGGTGCCTGCTGGCCAGGGTGATGCTGTCCTCGGCATGTTGGGTTCAGAAATCTTGGCTCTGTGTCCTCCACGTGGGCTCTGGGGCTGTGCTTAGGGGTGTCCCACTGCCCTAAGACGTGGGGCAGAGCCTGGGGCTCTGTGCAGCCAGAACAAGGAGAGGGTCTTCAGCCATCCTTGAGGCGGCCATGGATGGTCCCAAGCGTGGCTGGGCTGGGGGCGCAGTGCTGGGAAGGACCAGCCATGCAAGCAGGAGGGTCAAAGGTCCCTGGTCCCTTGGGGATGTCCAACCATCCAGCTTGACGGTGCCACCCTGGGTCTCACCCTGCCCCTTTGCCAAAGCTGCGCTTGCAGGACCCATCTTCCGGCCGTGTGGGTGCTCAGAAGGGGGATCTCTGCAGCGCAGAGCAAGGGTGAGGGGACCGTTTTACCAGCCTCGCAGGAGCGGCGGACCTCGGCCGCGCTCAGTGGCCCTGCCCTGCAGATCTGTATCGATGTGCCCTTCGCTGCTCCGGCCTCGCAGCGGAGCCGCCCGTGCTGTGAGCCGGCCGCTGACTCAGCACGTATCTGCTCTTTGTTTACTGGCTGTTAAAGAAAATCCCCCAAATACCATTTCGATAAGCGCAGCCCTCGCACGCAACGTCCCGGAGGGAGCCGAGTGCCGCCGGGTGCTGGCGGAGCGAGGCGGAGCAGCCATGGGCTGGTTTGGGACCCGAGCAGGAGGTTGGGGTGATGCTGGCTGAGGCCAAGGCAGCAGCGAGCTGGAGGTGCCTGCACGGGGTAGCGCTGGGCATGGGGCGGTGCTGGAGGAGATGGGCAGAGGGTGGCAGTGGGTGTGGTGGTCGGGTGGCCTTGGACGGGGCAGGTGGCAGGGTTCGGTGTGGTCAGCCTGGGTTAAAAGAATCAAATCAGGCTGGAAGGGACCTCCTGGTAGTCGCCGGTCTGGCACCCTCCTCTCGGCAGGGACAACCGCGGGGTCTCACTGCACAGCTCTGCATCCAGCCCCATTCCTGAGCGCGGCTCTGGGTCTGGGTGGGGTGGAGAGGACAGGACAACCCATCCAAGGGAGCGTGGCGAGGAGGAGTCCCTGCCTGAGCCTTCTGCTGGAGCAAACAACCCCAGAGGCGTCTCCTCGCTCCCAGGTGCCGGATCTCAGGCCGGGTGGGTGCTGGACTCACAGGGCAGGTCCTCCTGGTCATCAGTCCTGCCAGGCTGATGCTCTTCCCCAGGCACTTCATGGTCCTGCCTGGTGCTTCTCACACGCCAGCGGGCAGAGGTGGGCTTGGTAAAAATGAGCAATGGGATTAAAAGTCCCCCGCCGAGCTGGTTGAGTGCTGGGATCGACCAAGCGAAGCGCAGACGGAGCTGGGAGGCAGCCACGGGCTGAGGAGGGGGTTGAGCATCACACACAGAACTGGGAATAGTTATTTTTAGGACATCTTTCAGTTTGGAGAGCAACCAAGTGAGTAAAACGGTTCAATATGGTTCCAATATTTAACAAGGAGGCTGAAAATTGCCGGGTTGAAGCGGAGTATCTAGGAAGAGCCTTTGAGACAATATTTATGGAGAGCAACGATGTGCAGTCAGAAGGAGCCAAGCCGCAGCTTCGCCAAGAGGTTCTCGGCTGCTGCTGGCACCTCCGTGGGGGTTATTGTGCAGTTTGGAGCTGCCGGGGGAGCTCTGGTCCTCTGCCGGGACAGCCCACGCTGCGGGCTCGGAGCTGAGCCGGGCTGGCAGCAACGTTTTCACGGCAGGGTTGTCGCTCCTCTTCCTCCTAAAGCAGGAATGACCGAGAAAAGAAACGACAAAAGGGCTCAAAAGCCAAGAACGAGCTGAAATAAAGTAATAAAGTGAAGCTGGGCCATGAGACGGGCGCCCTTCCCCACCTCCTGCGGGTGCCTGGGCCGTGGGCTCCTCCGCGTTTGCCCCACGCCTGGTCGCGCCGTGCCAGCGCCGTGCCAGGACGCGTCCCTGGGCCCGCAGCTCCCCGATGCAGCTCAGCGGTCTAAGGGCCTCGTGGGGGAGAAATTATTCTGGGAATAATGATATTAAAAACCCGGCGGGTTGGTGGCTGGTCCTGAAGCTGCGGGCATCGGCGCAACCCTCCGAAATCCCGTCGCTGGGGTGGGGTGGGACGAGCCAAATGCAGCTTCACCCAGGAAGGGGCTGGGAAACGTGGGGACGGCCACGTCGCCACGTGCCAGCAGCGGCGAGGGGGCTCCGTCGGGAGGGGGGTTACGACTCCAGATGCTGCGTTTACGTTTGACCCGGTGCCGTTTTTGGTGACTCTCGTCTTTGAACGCGCCCGGCTCTTGCGCTCGGCTGCTCGGCTCCTCCTGCTGCTGGACTTGGCATCACTTGCAAATTATTTTTACTTCCCTCCTTTTTAGGCGAGTGAAACTCATCCCCAGCCAGGCCCTGAGGGACCCCCCTCTCCCACACCAGCCCCACGTCTCCCCTTTTAGCCCCATTGAAACCCCCTTTTCTCCGCTTGCCCCCCGGGACCCACGCAGCCGTTTATCGGGCGTGTTAACGGGGCACGGCCGGTGCTCGGAACCCCGCTCTGATCAAAGACCATCGCCGCCGCAGCCCAAGGTGAGCTCCTGCGCCGCCGGTTTTATCCAATTATCTCCCCGTCTTGGACAGGTTTTGCCTCCAGGTTTGCTCCAGCCCTGCGCGCCGCCGGGGTCATGCTCGCCCCCCTCCCCTGCCCCTCTGCCGGGAAAAGCTCCGTATTTACTGTCTCTGCTCGGTTTCATTTTCCACCCCATGACAATATTTATTGTGGATCTGGGTGTCGGTGCTGCAGCACATGATGCTCACGGAGATTCACCTTCGCCTCCAACGGCCTCGCTCCTCGAACCCCTCCTTGGGCTGCGCCCTTCCCGCACCCTCAGGCAACCCAGAACTTCATCGAGACCCTCCTGGTTCCCCTGAGAACACCCAACCCTGAGGCGCTGCACATGACGGGCCATGTTTCCTCTGCAGCCTGGAGGGGTGATGGAGAAGAAGGTGAGGAACCGGAGGCGTGATGGAGGAGAAGGTGAGGAACCGGAGGCGTGATGGAGGAGAAGGTGAGGAACCGGAGGCGTGATGGAGGAGAAGGTGAGGAACCGGAGGCGTGATGGAGGAGAAGGTGAGGAACCGGAGGTGTGATGGAGGAGAAGGTGAGGAACCGGAGGCATGATGGAGGAGAAGGTGAGGACAGCCCGGAGGGGTGATGGAGGAGAAGGTGAGGAACCGGAGGCATGATGGAGGAGAAGGTGAGGACAGCCCGGAGGGGTGATGGAGAAGAAGGTGAGGAACCGGAGGGGTGATGGAGAAGAAGGTGAGGACAGCCTGGAGGGGTGATGGAGGAGAAGGTGAGGAACCGGAGTGCTTTCATTCTGCCATGGGGAATGACTGGGCACCCCAGCTGAAGCGGGATGTGTCAGTGCAGTAACCTCTCCTGGAGGCACGAGGGGCTCCGCGGCCAGCCCGGTGCCCCGGCTGGCACCTTTCCCTGCAGGTCTGCGGGCTGATGCTCCAGTCGCCTCCGTAGCATTCCTGGTTGTTGCACTGCCCCGGGCTCCTCTGCCCAGGACCCTGTGTTTCCCCAGCTCTGACACAGCTCCAGGCCCGTCAGTGTGACCTCAGTGCCGGGGAAACTCATGGAGCAGATCATCCTGAGTGTCATCACGCGGCACGTACAGGATAGTCAGGGGATGAGGCCCAGTCAGCATGGATTTGTGAAGGGCAGGTCCTGTTTGACCAACCTGATCTCCTTCTATGACAAAGTGACCTGTTTAGTAGATGAGGGAAGAGCTGTAGATGTTGTCTACCTGGACTTTAGCAAGGCCTTTGACACTGTTTCACACAACATTCTCCTGCAGAAACTGGCTGCCCATGGCCTGGATGGGTGGACACTTCACTGGATCCAAAACTGGCTGGATGGCCGGGCCCAGAGAGTGGTGGGGAATGACGCTAAATCCAGCTGGTGGCCGGTCACCAGGGGTGTTCCTCAGGGCTCGGTACTGGGGCCAGTTCTCTTCAACATCTTCATCAATGATCTGGATGAGGAGATTGAGTGCACCCTCAGTAAGCTCATAGATGACACCAAGTTGGGTGGGTGTGTTGATCTGCCTGAGGCTTGGGAGGCTCCACAGAGGGGTCTGGACAGGCTGGATCGATGGGCTGGGGTCAACTGTGTGAAGTTCAACAAGACCAAGTGCCGGGTCCTGCACTTGGGCCACACCAACCCCCTGCAATGCTACAGGCTTGGGGAGGAGTGGCTGGAAACTGCCCAGCAGAAAAGGACCTGGGGGTGCTGGTCGACAGCCGATGGGATATCAGCCAGCAGTGTTTTCAGGTGGCCAAGAAGGCCAACAGCATCCTGGCTTGTCTCAGCACTGGTGTGGCCAGCAGGAGCAGGGGAGTGACTGTCCCCTGTACTGGGCACTGGGGAGGCCACACCTTGAGTGCTGTGTCCAGTTTTGGGCCCCTCACTGCAAGAAGGACATTGAGGTGCTGGAGTGGGTTCAGAGAAGGGCAACAAAACTAGTGAAGGGTTTAGAGAACTTGTCTTACGCGGAGCGGCTGAGGGAGCTGGGGGTGTTTAGACTGGAGAAGAGGAGGCTCAGGGGAGACCTTATCGCTCTCTACAACTCCCTGAAGGGAGGTTGTAGGGAGGTGGGGGTCGGTCTCCTCCCATGTTACGAATGACAGGACGAGAGGGAACGGCCTTAAGTTGTGTCAGGGGAAATTTAGGTCAGACGTCAAGAGAATCTTCTTTACCCAGAGGGTCATTAAGCCCTGGCCCAGGCTGCCCAGGGAGGTGGTGCAGTCCCCATCCCTGGAGGGGTTTAACAGCCGTGTGGCTGTGGTGCTGAGGGACGTGGTTTGGGGACCCTGGCAGTGCAGGGGGACGGTTGGACTCGATCATCTTAAAGGTCTCTTCCAACCAGAGGATTCTGTGAGTCGGTGATTCTGTGACTTCTCCAAACGTGCCCCAGCTCCTGCCCCGCCTGCAGCCCTGGCGCTGGGGCAGCCGCACGCATGAGCCCACGTGATCCCGGGCTCCGCTCGGCTCAGCTCTGACACTGGGTAACCCCGTCCCAACACACCCAGGCGGGCGGCGGGAGGAGAGGGTGCAGCCCCAGCTGTTTGTGGGTACGAGGGCACCTGGCCCTGCAGCCCGCCTTCACCCCTTCCTCCTCCTCCGTCCCGCGCAGCACATCCCTGAGCTTTAATCACCCCCTTGAAGTCACCTCCAGATTTTGCAGCTCATGCCCTTGCCCTTCCCTCTTTTAAATCTGACTTGGAAGCTTTTAGCCGATGCATGAGCCCAATAAAGCCCAACAACTGGAGAGAAACCCAACCCTACCCCCACCCATCCCCCCTCTCCATCGAGATCAAACGGGGTTTAATCAGAATAGAATTTCCTTTGACAAAATGAGTAAAATCTGTCGCTCGCGTCCGCCCAGCCAGCCGCTCCTCAGCCCCGGGCTGTGTATCCGCGCTTGGCGCAGGGGCCAAAATCTCCCCTTTCTGCTGCCCCCAAGCCCGGGCTGGACAGTCCCTCCTCACCCACGGCTTTGTCACCCTCCCCGGGGACGGTGGGGTCCCGCTGGGCTGTGCCAGGACCATGCCCTGCGCAGCGGAGGCGAGCCGCAGCCCCAGCTGCCGGAGCATCCAGGCTGCCCCTCCTGCAGAGCCCGGCGTCCTCCCGGCGTGCTCGGGGATGTGCCGAAGTGCCGAGGACGGTTGGGACATCTGCTCTCGTGTCTGGTCAGCAAAGTCCCTCTGCGAAGGAAAGCTCCTGCCATGGCGCTCAGGAAATGGGCCTCAAACCCCACTCCAAAGCACCGGCAACTCGTTCCAGCCGCGGAGGGGAGAGTTTCCTTTCATCTCCAGCCAGGAGTTTAACCGGCCTTTCGTCTCTCCCCAGACAGGGCTTTGAAGGCTTGCAGGGTCCTCCCACATGTGCTGCCGGGGCTGGGAGTGGTGTCAGCTCTGGGACTGGGAGGGAGGAGAGGGTGGAAGGCAGCATGGGAGAGCAGGGCTCTTCCCTTCGGGAGATGCCCAAAGGGGGCAACTGCAGCGGCTCCTGCAAACCTTCTTCACCCCGGATGGAGAGGGTCCAGGGGCTGGGGCACTGCGGGACGTGTCCTTCCATGGGTCTCCTGGTGGTTTTGATCTCCTGCAAAGTCTCTCCCCCAGGCAGCTTAACACGTTTTAGGGCTCTTCAGGCTGGAGGCAGAGAGGCTTTACCAGGCTTCCGGAGGGTCCTTGGGCTGGGGGGTCTGCCTTCTGCCCAGGACTGTGCTGTGGGCAGGGCGAGGGGGGTTCACACAGGTCAAAGAGGTGGAGTTTGGAAGCAAAGTATCAGTGAGGTGGGGAAGGGTCCAAGCTCTCCACCACCCTCTGCTCCAGCAGCTGCTCCATCTCCCTCTCCAAAGTCCTCCCTCCTCTTTCCGGCCCCACAGACCCGGGCGTGGGGCAATGGTGAGGCTGGGGGTGGGAGAGGGCCCATCCTGTCCTCTCCCATCCCACCCAAGATGTTGCTCGTCGCTGCGCTCTGCCCGGCTGGGAGCCCTGGGGAGCCATGGGCTGTGAAGGGGAGCTCCTCATCTGCTCCAAGATGCTGGTGGTTTGCACAGCGTGGACCCCCACGCAGAGCCAGGTGGAGAAGACCCAGCACTGGCTTTTCTGAGACCCCTTTTTCCTCCATCCCTTGGGTTGGCATCGCTCCAGCTTGGCCCGCGGCTCCAGCTTGGCCCGCGGCTCCAGCTCGGCCCGCGGCTCCAAGGGAGGAGACGCGGCAAACTGAGTCAGCGTTGAGTGCTGACAAAGTGGCTCACACGAAAATAACGCGGCGTTCTTTGGGAGGTGCGTCATCGGTGCCGTCCGTCTGTCCGTGCGCTCGGTGCTTTCGTGGCCTCGTCCTGCTGGTCGGCTTTGAGGCAGCGAGGTAACGGCCCAAGAAAAGCCGTTATCGAGTGCGTGTGCTCGCTGGGGGCTTCCAGCTTTGCTTCCCTGGGTGGGACTGGCCCAGCTCTGGTTGCCCCCAGGAAAGAACCCACAATTTTTTCCCCCCGTTCTCACTCCCCGCCAGCTCCTGGCCCGGAATCTCTGGTCGATTCGCTGTGAGCCGGAGCACAAGGGACCAGGACGGTTTGGTTGTTGCTCAGGAGCAACGCCAAGTGAATCGTCTCCTCCCGCCCGGGACCCCTCGGAGCAGATTCACCCCCTGCCCTTCGAACACCTTCTTGCGCAGCGTTTTCCAGAGCCGGTTCTGCTCGCGGATTAAACCAAACCGACCGCAAATGCTTGTCTCGTTGCTAACGGCAGTTTCGAACTTCACTTGCCCACAGACCCTCGAGCGGCTGCTGGAGGACGGCGTGGCTCTGCGTGGGGCAGCGGGAGGTCAGGATGGCTCCGGCCGGCTGGAGGGGAGCCCGTTCTGCGCAGAGAGGAGCGACTGCACGCAAAAAAAAAATTCCATATGTGCCTCAATCGAAGGGCTTTTACAGCAAGAGGCCGGGTTCGGGGCACCAGGGGAGGAAAGGGGCTGCTTGGCTTTGCTGGGGTCTGAGGCTCCTGCTCAGGGGAGAGGGACAGTTTGGGAACGGGACGGCCAAGGCCGTGGCCACGCAGGTGGCAGCCGGAGGGAGAAGGTCTGCGCGGGATGGAGCGGGCAGCCGCTGTGCGTGGAGGTGAGTTAGAGCTGCAGGAGGGCTCCGGGAGTGGGGGGCTGCAAGAGCCGAGCCTGGAACAGAGGGGAGTGACCCCCCAGCCGAGACCCCTGAGGGTCAGGAGAAGGCAGAAACGGGCTGGTGTAAAGAACGACTCCCTCCTCCCGTGAGCTCCCGCACTTCAGATGCTGCTTTTGTGGGGCTTGTGGCTGCAAGGGGAGACTGCGATGCCTTCGCGGGGGGGCGCAGGCCTGGAGCAGGGGGGCGGTTAGGCAAGATTTACACCTCCAGAGAGGATTAAGCCGTGAAAGAGCAGAAGACAACCCTCTGGTTCCCTGTCCTGCAGAGTGGGCTGGGGGGCTGTCGGTCTCCTGGCTGGAGGGGACTCAGGGCAGGAGCAGCTGGATGGGACAGGAAGATGCTTCCCGCTTCCCGCTGAGCCAGCCACAGCCGTCAGGATCCGTGCTCCATCTGACGGTGGGTCACTGACCTCTGCTCCCGGGCTTACCGGTGCTAGCCCAGATCCGGCTGGCTACTGGGAAGCACTGGGATGAAATGCAGAGCTCCTGGTCAAGCCTGCAACACGCCACAGCCTCGAGGCTGGAAGGCATCGAGCAGATCCGTGGCACCACGGTGCTCCCTTGGTCACCCAGACCTGCTCACGGGGTGCTGGAGGGGGCTGGCAGGAGGTTGTCCTCGGCCAGACGCGAGCAGCGGCGCGGGCCGAGGCGGGGGGTGGCGGCGAGGGCAGAGGGGGGGTTTGCTTTGCACCAGGAAAAGGAGCTGCACGTCTGGAGGCAGGGCTGGGTGCTGCAGCCTGGTCTGCAGAGCCGGGGGGCCGCGGTGGGACGGGCACCTCACGGGGTGCCTCTGCTCCGCACTTAAATCCAGGGCAAGAAAATAATGGCGGAGGTTTTTATCTGCTCCTCAGAGGCAAGACAACAACAGGTATAAGCACGACTGCTGGCAAGCTGCAGAGACGATGGAGCCACGCTCTTCTCGGTGGCGTTGGGTGCTGTAGCCGGGGTGAGCCACACCGCCCGGCTGAGCCGGGGAGCTGGTCCAGGAAACGGCTGCTGAAGGGATGAGGAAGGCTCAGGGTCAGGTGGGAATGGGTTCGCTGCCCGCAGGAGCATCCTGCTCCCTCCTCCCGCAGGTTCTTTGTCTTCCTCATCCCACCTCCTGGGATGCTTGTCCAGGTACCTACTGACCGTGGCACCCCCCCACCTGCCCCATCATCTGGGGTGGCTTCGTGTCCGCGGGGTGTTGCCTTGGAGGAGAAAGCTGGAGCGAACGGGAAGAGCGACCGCTCGTGATGATCTTTTATTACTAGCGGGAAAGCAGCTCCTGGTGGGGGCTGATCCACCTCAGCGCTGCCTGCGACTGATGCAAACCCAAGGGCAGAGCAAGGTCGCAGCCACCGCAGCGCTGGGTCTGCCAGCCAAGGCTGCGTCAGCGCCGGTGGCTGGAGAAGGGCTGGGCTGGGCTGGGCTGGGCTGGGCTGCGGCGCCCCGGGCGAGAGCCCATCGCGCGCGGTTCCCCCCGGCTCGCCCGGCGCCCGGGCTGCGATGGAGACGGCTTCGGTGGGAATTATTCAGCTTGCGGGGAGAGCGGGGAGGGTCTTGGCAGCAGGACCCAGAACATGGCGCTGTGCTCCTTTGATGGCCAGATGGAAACAGATGGGGGAGGAAAAAAAAAACTTTCACATGTAAAAATTAACCGGAACGGGATGGTCGTCAGCGCGGGGCGGGGGTGGTTGGCATCTGCGGGCGGCACTGGGGGCGTCCCTCCATTGCCGCAGCTCATCCCACTGCCCCATCCCGCGGCTCCGCGCCCAGGGAAGGGGCAAAGGGCGGCAGAAAAGCACCGTGTCTCCCGCCCAGCCTCACCAGTCACACCACTGGCCAGCGCCCCCCGCCACCCCCCACCCCCCAGCCCCTTCTGTCCCCCGCTCAGGGAAGGGGTGGGGGGCCTGCCTGTTGGTGGGGAACATCTTTTAGTTCTTAAAAACTTCGGCGAGTTCCAGGAACGTTATGTCACTTTGACAAGGAAATGAATGGCGAGGCCATCCATCAGCGCCGCGGGCGCGCGGATCAAAGGACCCCGCGGCGCTCGCCTTCCCCGTTTACAGCCGGAGCCCTGCACGATCCCCCGCGCCCATATTCCCCGCGGTTGCTGCAGCAACAGCACGCTACGGCGGATGCTTTGCATTTTTATTCGCGCCACACATGTTTCCACTCTAACGCCGCAATAACTGGAAAAACCTGCGAAACCCAAGCTGCTTCCCCGGCCCCCGGGGGCAGCGGCTATTCCTGGCTCCCTTTAATGTTCGCCGTTTATTAGCGCTATCCTCCTTTTTTTCACGCGGGATAAAATAGAGATGATTTCTGTCCTCTCTAACAAAGAAAAGGAGCTTGTGAAAGCAAAAAAAAAAATGAACCCTCTGCGTCAAGGCTCGGCCTCTGGTTTTGCGCCCAGGGTTGTGTGCGGGTGTGACCGGGTCCTCGGCGTCGGAGCGATGCTCTGGACAGCACCGGGCTGAGCCGTGGACCGTGACACCCCTGCGCAGCCCCGGCTCTTGGCGGCGCTGGGCAGGTTTGGAGCCCGGCGAGCACGCCGGGGGTGGAGCTGGGGGTGGCACCGTCTCAGCTCCCCGGCCCAGACCGGCGCTTGCACAGACCTCGATGGGTCCTGTCCCGCCCCACCCTGCCCAGCGACGGCCAGCCGATGTGTCTGTGGAGGTTGTTGGGGTTGAACGCGGCTCTCGGTCGCTCCTCTCGCGCTGTGAGAGCAGATGCAGCCCTGGTTTATGTCACACCACACAAGAATCATCGTGGGTTCAATCCTTCCCAAAACCCAGGGGCGGAGGAGCCTCCTGTCCACCTTCCTGCCCCCTGCGGTGGTGGAACGTTGGCTCCGTATCGAACTCTTCCCCAGAACATGTTAACCCACAGACCCCATCTACCCCCCGAGACCTTGTCCCATCGCAGCCCCTCGAGACCTGCTCCCACCACAGCTCAGCGTGAACACGGGGTCGGGACAGCTCCTCGTACTCCAGATGAAACTCCAAAAGCCCCGAAGATGTGACATCTCTCACCAGGGAATAAGAAGCAAATCGCTGTAATAAATTTGTGTGCTATTTGTGATGTTAAGTGGTCCCTCTGCGCTCCCGTGGGGTGTCCAGGCGGGATGGAGCTGCACCTGGAGGCACGGCGGTGCCACGCTGTCCTTCAGACCACGCAGAGAGCAACCACCTCTTGCTGTGGTGGACCATCCCTGCAGACCTGTGGCGGACGGAGAGGCCAGCGTGTCCCAGGACAACGAGTCTGATGGTTGTGTGAGCCGGGGAGCTGCAATGAAAGGGGGGCAGCAAGTGTTTGTGCCGAAGCTCAGCTCTCCTGGGGCTGAGAGGGAAACCTGGGGTCAGCACGGAGTGGAGCTGGGGTCTCCAGGGGTTTTGGAGACCTGCTTATGGGGAAGAGGCTGAGAGCGCTTGGCTTGGTTTGCAACCAAGCAGCTGGCAGAGGAGGGTCAGCATGAGGCCCAGGGACGGCGAGAGGCTCAGGCTGACCCGGGTGGGCTCTCAGCCCCCGAAGGATGCCGTTTTGAGGGGACATCTCAGCCTCTTTCGAAAGAAACCTCGGCTGCCACCTCCACCCCGTCCTGTTTGGGGCCCTGCAGCCTCCCCGACGATACTGGTGTGTTTTTCCGGGCGATGGACTCCCTGCTCCCTCCCCACCGCTGCTTTGGTCGCGTCCTCCCTTCCTTTCTTCTCACCTTTCCTTCCTTCCCAAAGCGCTCACTGGCCCCGCGGGAGCCCCATGAACCACCTTCCGGGCTCAGACCTGCTGAGGACACCCCAGCGCCGGGGACGTTCCCTACCTCAACCCCCAAAAAAGCCGCTCAGGAAGGATGGAGCGAGGAGTGAGAGGGCGGAGGAGGACCGGGAGGGGAGGTGGGCGGAGGGGCTGGGACATGGTGGGAATTCAAATCTCCCATCTGGTGCCTTCTCGCCGAATCGAGTGAACGAGGCGCCTTTTTTTTTTTTTTCCTCTGCATATTTAAGGTCTGAAATTTTCACTGAACTGTCAAAACCAGCGTGGTGAAACCCCCAGCTCGTTGGGAAAGCCAAGTGATTGAAAACGGTTTGGTGACTTGTGACCTTTCCATGAAAAGTTGATATTAATATTCCTCCCAAAAAAACACTCACTGAACGAACAAATTGAAATGTTTAAGAGGGGGAAAAAAAAAAAAAAAAGCTCTCACCACAAAACATCCAAATCTGGGTAAAAAAAGGCTGCTCGAGCGGTTCGGGGGGCGTAGCCGATGCTGCCCGCAGATCAAAGCTCATTGTGTTTCTCCTTTGGCTGGGGGATATCGGCCGCAAACCCAAACCGCGCTCCCTGCGTCCAAACAAGCCATTCTGCAGCGAAACTAAATTAATTCTTTTTTAAAGAAAACAATTAAAAAAAAAAACAATTAATGAAAAAGTACCTCCCCCGGCACAAGCCCGTGCCCCAGCTGGTGTCGATCGGCAGCTCCCTGGCCCTCGGCTGCGCCGAGTCGGCTCCTCTGGGCGTGGGCTCGGAGGACCTCGCATCCTGCTCTCGCCGGGGGGGTTTTTTCCACCCTTTGTTTCCTCCCGGGCCCTGTGGACCATTGTCCCTCCGTCAGGAGCAGCTGAGATGATGCTTGTGAGTGAGTAACGTGCGGAGCCGATGCCCTGCTGGCACCGTGGGCTCCGGTGAGGAGGAAGGAGTCGAGCCACCGGGGTCCATCCCAGCAGCTCCAGGGATCGACCGGTTTCTGAGCGGCTTTAAGCCATGCTGAGTGTTTCTCACGCGGTGGCTCATCCGCCCATCGTGGCTACTGCCCTCCCTGACGGGCTGACACGAGCCAGACCCCTCTTAAAGCCATCATCATCATCACTCATGCCTCCCTGGGACAGGGGCTGAGGTGGCTCTTGGAGGTTGCCATCGCTCTGGGGCGCCCGCCCAGCACGACGGGCGTGCAAAGGACGAGGAAACACCTACTACCCTGACAGAGAGGAGCACCGGGGCGGTGCCGCTACCCAGAGGGGGAAAGAGGCATCTGGGAGGGTGTAATCAGAGAGGCAAAGGGGGCGGAAAGGGGCTCGCTGTGAGCGCTGGGGGACAAGGGGACCCGTGTCTGTGCAGCTGTGGAGCACGAGTTTAGAAACTCCTTGTAGCTGAGCTCGGGCTGAGGTTCTTCCTCCTGTAGCTTGTTTGAATGGCGTTGGCCAAGTCATGGGCTCTAGTCAGCCCCGCCTCAAAGAGCGGAGAGGTCACCCTCCTCTTCCTCCTCCTCCTCCTCCTCCTCCTCCTCCTCCTCCTCGGGCTGGAGGGAGCGGGGCAGCTGCTCCTGACCAGAGGTCAAGGGAAGGCTGTGGTGGCCGGTGTAGGCTGTGCAGGATGAAGCTAATACCGACAAGCCGAGAATGTTAATTTGTGATACGCACCAAGACAGGAACGAAGGTCGCTGCCTTTTGAAGGACTTTCCCTCCCGCCGCCTCCTGGTCACGCTCAGCCCGAGCTGCCGCATCCCCGTCACTGCCGGGCTGGGGGGAGCGGCACGCGCGGGCTCCTCGGTGCGGCGGGACGCGGAGCACGTCGTGTATTTGTCAGTAAAATGTATTCTGTCGGGGAATGCGTCGGGTGTTATGAAATGGAGCTGATGTAAAAATACCCGTACGGAGACGGGCAGATGTCACCTCCACACTGGGGTTTTCATTATTTTGGTGAATTATTGATACTGATTTAATCGCTATTGTTCCCACACCACCCCTTTGTGCGCTCAGTAGAGGACAAAATAACAAAGCAAGATTTTAGCAAGGGCTCTGCTGGGGCTGGATCCCAACTTCCCCAAGGAACATCGTGCCAGGACTTCAGTGTCCCTCCAGAGGGCCTCGGGGCGGGAGCTTCCGCCGACCAAGAGCCGGGGACAACGCCAGGAGAGCGCGAGGAGCAGAGACAGCCTGGACGGGGTCAAGACACGCTGGAAAAGAAACACCTTGGCGAGGCAGAGAGGGCACAGGAAGGTTAAAGGGGTTCCCAAAAGTGTGGGAGCAATTTGGGAGAGCGTGGCTGGACGTGGGAGGATGGTGGGCCACCAGTGGACTCCAGTTTCAGGTGCTCGTTCTACTGGTGTGATACCAGAGGGTTGAGAACCATTTAATATAAGGAGGGACCTTAGCAGAATATTTTATATCTTGGTCGCCTGCGTCTGGAGCTCCAGCCTTGGCTGCAAGAGGCCGCAGCTCTCCTGGTGTTCCTGCAGGGAGGAGAAAGTGGGTCTATTTGTGGGCAAGTTCAGGAACGTGATGGTGGATGAGTATTGGCTTCTGTTGGTAGAATAAGGGCTATTGGAGACAGCCAGGAACGTAGATGGAGGAAGAGGGAAGGAGGGATGGAGGGAAGGATGGATGGGTGGGTGGGTGGGTGGGTGGAGGGAGGGATGGGCGGGTGGGTGGATGCAGGTATGGATGGATGGGTGGGTGAGTGGGTGGAGGGAGGGATGGATGGACGGGTGGATGCAGGTATGGATGGATGGGTGGGTGGGAGCTCAAGTTCATCTCTCAAGAGCAGAACAGGTCCCTGTCACTCTTGCTTCTTCCCGTGGATTCAGAGAATCCTTGTATCCCTCATCAAAACCTCCATTGCTCCAGATTTCCACCTGAAGCTCTCACAGATGAAAATCTCGTATTCCAAATGGAACAAGGGTTTATTTCCAGCAGAGTCAAGAGGGCTTAAAAATGTAAAAAGGACTAAAAAAAAAATCCAAAAAAGCCTCCCCTGAACTGGGTGGCTGGTGTCACGTTAGCAGAGGCAACATCCCCTGATGTCCGGGCAGCAGGCAGGAGCATCTGCGCCGGAGGGCTTGGGGGTGTCGGTGGAGGAGGGCGGGAGGGAGGAAATCTGGAACCCATAAGCTCCACCGATGTTTGCGTTACCTTCCATGGCCGCATTGGTCTGTGCCTGGTCCGCCCACGGTCCTCCTTGCCCTATCAGCGAGAGCCATTCCCCAAAGTTATTCGAGTGCCCTCCTCTCCGTAGCCCAAAGGAAAAGCCAACCGAGCTCCTTGGAGGGCTCCGCAGGGCTTGGGAGGTCCGGGGAGGCGACGGGTGGGTGCTCCGGGCTGCACCTCCTGAGCGGGTGCTGGCTGCTCTCCAGGCCGCCTGGCCGGTGCGCTGGGGCCGTCGCGGCTCGTGAGACCCCAGAGCCCTTGGCCCACGAGGCGCCGAGAAGATGAAAGAGGAAAGCATGTGCCCGGACTCCCCCGAAGGCAGCCTGGTCACCAGCGAGGAGGAAGGCGAGCGGCTGCACAAGAAATGCCTCCGCAAGCGAGGCCAGGGCGGGGGCAAGCCGGCGGAGGACCGCGGGGCCCCCTCGCCGCAGGGCAAGCGGAGCAAGCGCAGCCCCGTCCCGCAGTCCTTCGAGGACGTGCACACGCAGCGCGTCATCGCCAACGTGCGGGAGCGCCAGCGGACCCAGTCGCTCAACGACGCCTTCGCCGAGCTGCGGAAGATCATCCCGACGCTGCCCTCCGACAAGCTGAGCAAGATCCAGACCCTCAAGCTGGCCGCCCGCTACATAGACTTCTTGTACCAGGTCCTGCAGAGCGATGAGCTGGACCACAAGATCACCAGCTGCAACTACCTGGCCCACGAAAGGCTCAGCTACGCCTTCTCCGTCTGGAGGATGGAAGGGGCTTGGTCCATGTCCGCGTCCCACTGAGCCGGGGTACGTACCGACACCTCCGCACCTCCCCTGCTCCTGCATCCTCCGCGCATCTCCCCGGCTCGGTCCCCTCCTCACGCTCCACGTGCAAACGATTTGCTTTAACAAACCCCAGACGCCGCCGAGGCCGGCGGTGGGAGGAGGTGGCAGTTCCCAACCTCGCCGGGGCCGGCGGGACGATGCAGGGGGCCGAGCCCTAAAGCGACTGATCTCATTTAGCGGGGTCTGGACCGGGGCAGGTTAGTGAAAGGTTTAAAACGAGGGCTTAAAAACCAGATTTATCCTCCTACAGTAACCCAGGAGGGCGCGTAAATCAGCTGACACCCCCCCGAATGCGCTGGGGTGACCGAGGTGTCAAAGCCGCACGAGCGAGAGCGGCGGCAGCCCCGAGCGGCTGCTGTTGCTCCCACTGTGCGAAGAGCCCAGCCTTGTCCTGGCCGCCCGGGCGAAGCTCCGCAGCCGATCCCTGGAGCCGTGGGGTGGCCCTGGGGGCCTCCAGCCTGCTGGGCTTTGTCCTGCCCCTCTCCTGAAGCACTGCGGGGTCCGTAATCCCCTCGGACCTGTGGGTGTCCTGCGCCACAGGGAGGAAAATGCTGAGCGAGGCTGCGGGGGTTCAGCTCCTCACCCCCGGTTTGAGGGACGCAGCGCCATCCAGCCACCACCCCAACATCCTTCCGAATCACCGGCAAAGCTGCCGAGAGCGGAATAACCCTGTTTTCAGCGGTTTGGGGCTCGTTGGGCTGGGAGAAAGGGGGACCGAGGCAAGAAGGGTCAGCCACGTCCTGACGTTCACCGCAGCCCTCGAGCAGAACGCTCTGGAGGACATTCCCGAGCCTCGGACTTCAGGGATGCTTCGCGGGCGCCCGGCCCAGCTCCGGACAGTCCCCGTCGGCCCCTAAGCAGGATCAGGGCTTCTGCCTGTCCTTGGGCACCGACCCGTTAACCTGGCCCCAGTGCTGGGGCGAGACCCCCGGCTCCTCTGGGGACCCCACTGCAACAGGACGGACTTTTCTGGCAGCCACCGCCAAGGGCTGCCCGGGAAAGACCCCAATTTAGCTCCCCGCTGGGGCGGGGACCGGTGTGATGCTGCAGCCCAGTGCGAGACCACTGGTCCCCGTCTCGCCACGGGCGCAGCTTGCCAGGGACGATGGGCTCCCAGTGCCTTTGCCTTTCGGGTTCGGCTGGGGGAAGCTGTAGTCCAAAACAATCCACTCTCCACCCAGCTCTCACGCTTCAACTGGCCAGAGGGGGTGGGAAAGGAGGGGCAGGGGCCTTTCTGAGGCAAAATACATCCGCACGTTCCTGCCGAGTGGCCCAAGCGATGCCCATTTCCGGGGGAACCCTCTGCTGCGGCCGCTGACCCTCCTGCCCTGGGGCTTTGCCACGTCACAGCCCCATCCTGGCTCTTCTGGGAACAGCAGAACTGCCCGTTTCCTGACCCCGGGTGCGGATCCTGGGGACTTGGGCTCTTCTGGAAGGCTTAGAAGCAAAAGCCTGGCCTGGCTGGCAGCAGCGCTGCTGCCCATAGCCGGGGCTGGGTGCCACTGGGGCTGGGTGACACCAGGGCTGGGTGCCACTGGGGCTGCTTGCCACCAGGGCTGGACACCTTCCCCTTTGGGACAGCCAGGAGGGAAGCACGTGGTTCCTTGGTCTCGCTTTGAGAAGCCAAAAAGCTGCTGGGGACAGTCGGGGTGCTGAGCCCACTCTGAGCAGAGCAAGCCTGGATCCCCCCCGACCCCCCGCACCCACTGCTGGGCACGGCGGTTGCAGCCTGGTGAGGTCTGTACCTGGGTCACTCCGGGTTGGGGGCGCGGGGCGGACTCAGCCTGCTTGGAACATGGGTTTCTTTGCTGGGTGGTTGTTAAGAGCTTCGGTCAAGCCCCGCTCAAGGCCTTGGGGCGGTGTGGGGTGCTCGCGCCCCCTCCCCGTCACCCCCAGGCACTCGGCGCACGGGGGTGTGGGCTGGCGTGCAGCTCCGCGGCCAGTTGTTGACGTGCAGACCTGTTTATTTAAGCTGGGGGCTTGGCAGGCGGCGTGTTCCCGTGATAAACAGGGGGATTAAAGACCCTTCATGATCCCAAAGAGCTCCGTAAGCCCCCTCGAGTCCCGCTGCGCTCATTGCCGCTGGTTCATATTCATCCCGAGCGGCTCTGGAGCGTGCCTGGAGGCGAAGCATCCTCCGGCTGACGAGATAATAACCTGCTCCGGGCCAACCTGCAGCGGTAGCCGGGTACCAATTAGCGACTCCCAGTTGGGCTGGGACGTGCTGGGAAGAGGATTTGTTGAGCAAAGACCGAAACGAGGGAAGAGCCAGGGGGACGCGGCGCCGGGCTGCGGCTCTCGCCCGTAAGTGAATTAACCCGGAGCTCGCAGAGGGGCTGTAATTTTATAACGTAAAGCAGCGACCGGCGTACCGGTCTGCACTGGAGCTCAGCCTATTAAATATCAAAGGGTGCTGGAATAGCTGGGTGTGGGTCTGCCCTTGTTAACCAGGAGACATCGGCCAGGGAAAGCGGGATGGAGCCCTCCAGCAGGAAAAAATCGCGTGTGAAGTCCCCCGAGCTCGCGGGGTCTCGGCGCAGGCTTGAGCACGTTAAAATGGTTCCTTTTCCTGCTGGAGGAGAGGAGGAGGCTGGAAGCTGGAGCTGCCGCGGGGGCAGGCGGCGGGGCTGTGCGGGGTGATATTCCTCGCCCTTCATTCGTCTCCCTGGATTTATCGTCTCCTCGCGTTGCCCTCACTTAATTGTCTATCCTGAAAGACCTTGGATAAATCTTCCCGTTGGGGACCGTTGCTCTTGCCTGGAGTCTGCTCCTGTCGGTGGCGGTTCCATTTCCCTTTATTTATAAATACGTCTCGTTCCGCGGTATTAAAGCACCGGCGGGTTAGAGGAGCCGGGGGAGCGCTCCCCGCCCCAGCCAGATCCGCCCAGAAAACGCGTCTGAAGCAGCATCTGCCCCGAAGAGCTGCGACCCCTCCGCGGAGGGGCCTGAAAACGCCGTCCCGTCCAGCCGAGCTGCCCCGCGCCCTGCGCCAGCCCTTTCGAGCGGGACGAGCTGGGGCCGTTGGCTCACTGCTGGTTACGCTGGCCAAGGTGGCCCCGGAGCCCCGGGCTGGGCGGCAGCCCTCCCGAGCGGGGTCCGGCGGGCGAGGAGTCGCGCTGGCAGCAGCCACCTCGCTTTCGCTTTTGCTTTGAGCTCCCAGAAGAGCTGAGGAACTGCCCGAAATTCTGGGAAAGCTGTTTCTGGCTGATTTGCCTTTTCCCCGTTCGCATCAAGGGCCATGTCCAGTACCAGCCGTGCTCCACGCTCCCACTCGTGAGCTCCAGCCGGCTGCTGCTGGGGTTTGCTCCTTGCTCTGGCGTGGAGCAGGTCTAGAGGCCGGAAGGTTCCTCCCAACGCTGCCGTCTTCCCCACCAAGCGCAGCGCTGGTGCAGCCTTTGCCACGGCGTCGGCGGGACGGATGGGTCGAAGAAATGTTTGGTGCCTTGAAGGCTCCAGCGTTGATGCCTGGGGCAGGAGGAGCCGCCCTAGACGAGGGCTATGGGACACCCGGGCTTATCTCCTGGACCAGATGGGGCCAGGGATGCTCAGTCCAACCACACCCCGTCCACACCGTGCCAGGGCTGCGTAGGAGCGAGGTGTGGCATCACCTTCTGACCTAGCCCAGCCAGAGCCGGGAGAGCCCCAGGCTGCCCAGGCACGGCTCCGCGGGTCCCTCGGCATGAGAGCATCCGGCACAAGGACACAGCCAAGGGGCGACTGGGGTCAGGAAAACCTTTTTCCAGCAAAAACTTCCACCTTCCTACTAAAGAGCGGACGACGACCCTGCCGGGGGAGCTGGCTCCTCTCCGTCGCAGGGCGGCAGGTTCTCCGCACGGCTCGGCATTAGGTAAAATCAAACCAGACGCAATCCCTGAGCCAGCCCTCGCGAGCGTTACACCGTCTGCCGGTTTACGATCCCCGCGAGGAGCCGGGCTGGATGGCGGCTGCCTCCGCCGCGCCCGGAGGAATGCCTTTGAAACGAGCCCGTATTTCATCCCGCCGTCACGGGAAGGCACCTGGGAGCGAGGGGGAGCGAAGGAGCCGCGATAACGAGATGGGCTTTGCGTTTAATTCCCTTTTATAGGGCTGAACCTGAACAGAGTCGGGGGTGTTAATGCAGCCGGGGGAGGGGAGGGCGGTTGCGAAGGGGCTGGCGAAGCACCGCGACTCCCCGGCGCTGTGGCCGGGCCCTCGCCAGCCCCACATGCGTGTCCATCCCCCAGCCCCATGTGTGCATCCACCTCCCAGCCCCACGTGCGTGTCCGTCCCCCAGCCGCACGTGCGCATCCGTCCCCCAGTCCCACACACACGTGGCGCTGGGCTCCGGAGGCTCCCGCAGCCCCTCGGCATCCTTCGAAATCTTGTCGCGAGCGCGTTTGGTGGTGAAAGACCTCGATGGCTAAGAACGGCGAGGCAAGGCGGGGTTGTCAAGTTTGATACGGGTTGAGCTGCTCGTGCCAGTGCTTCCCCCACCCCGGACATCCCTGTGCTGTGCCAGCGGGACACCAGCCTTTTTGGTTGCCCGTGAGCACCACGGATGCGCCCAGTGCCCGTCACGGGCCTTTGGCCCCGCGGTCCCAAAGGCGATGGGACACGTTGGGTTTTTGCTCTGTCCCGTCCTCCAGCCCCGCGGGCAGCTCTGCCAGCGGAGGGGGTGGGCAGGGGCTGCCCGGCAGCCCGCGGCCCCGTCGGCGTCGCCTCAGCAGAGCCCGGGGTGAAGGGCAGGAGGGTCTGATTTATCCCTCTCCAGGCGCCTCGCCGGAGAGTTAAAGGTCTTCGCGCTTGCGCAAGGAGGGAGTAGAAAAGCAGAAGGTGTTGGGGGGGAAGAAATAAAACCAGAGAGCTGGGGCTGACGGGGAGGAAGCCCAGCGAGCGCCAGGGCCAGCAGAGCGCAGCCATCACCCCGCAGGGCTGGGTTCCCCTCGCCCCGCCATGCCCGGGCCCTCCAGCCCCTGCAGCAGCCGTTTCCCCCCGCCCAAGGTCCGGATCAGGCCCCCGCTCCCGTGCTGGGGTCACCCACCCCGGGCCCCCGGCTCCACGCTGGCGGCCGGCGGCACCCAGCGGGGTCCCCTCTGGCGTCACCCACCCCGTTGTGCTCCGGGCTGGAGAGGGACCAGTTCACCCCGGCGTAACGCCAGCCCAGCGACTGGGAGACGCGCGGGTCAGCCGCTTCCCTTCTCCCCCGCCGGAGAAGCGCGTTTGGGGTGGAAGCTGTGGGTTTTTGGCAGGCTGACAGCCCCGGGCTCGGGTTCCCAGGCCAACTCCTGCGGCCACGGGGCAGTCTGCGGACGCAGCGCACAACGGCTCGGCAGCCGGCGAGCCGCGGCGCCTCTTCCCCCACCGCCCCCCCAGCCTGGCGCCCCGTTTCGCGTGGTTTGGGGCAGCCGGGGCCGGTCCCTGGGCGACGCGGCGGCCGGGCTGACCCGGCCCGTCTCCCCGCAGGTTCTTACGCCTCCGCCTCGACGGAAACCACGCGGAACTTGCCAGCGCCTGAAGAACGCCGCAGCCTCCCCGGACCGGAGGGCACGAGCCCCGTCCCAGCCCCAGCCCCTCGCCCGGGGCTGCTCCGACCCCGCCAGACCCCAGTGACCAGGCCGAGGGACCGGCACCGGAGGGGTTGGCCGGACGCTGCGCGTGGAACCCAGCAGGGTAATTTATTTTTGACTCGCAGGTCAGAAACAGCCGAGTGACTGCTGCGGTACCTGGGGGGCTCGGTGCCCGCCGTGTCCCCCCGTGCCTGCGGCCAGCGCTGCCAGCACCGGGCAGGACAAACCCGTTGGACACTGGATCCTCGCCGGTCTGGTCCTCGCCGCTGCCCAGAGCCGCCCCGGGGATGCGGAAATGCCGCGTCCCGGGGTCCGGCCGGGGACAGATCACGGCCCCTGGGTGATGCCTGCTTTCCTCCCGCACCGACGCCGTGGCTGGAGCCGCTGCCTGGCACGTGGAGCAGATTCTGGGGGGGCTGCTGAACCTCTCAAGGACACCCTCCACTCTCTCCTACCCCACGGACGAGCCTCAGACTCACCCTGTTGGAACAACCCGATTTCTTTGAATTTATTGGGAAATGAAGCGGAGACATTCGGGGCCACCTCGGGAGCGAGCGGAGCTGCCCCGGGGGGCTCCGGCCGAGCTGGGGGTTTGTGGAGATGCTGGCGGGGGATGACGGGGGGTGTCAGGGATTCCAGACGATGCCAATAAATTCCAGGGGGAGTTTTCCAGGGTTCAATCCTGCCGGAAGCATGAGGCCGTGCAGGCGCCCCGGTCCCCTCCGCCAGCGCCGCTGCTCGTCTGGCGTCGTTTAAACCGGGCAGAGAGAATCGGGTATTTTTGCTCGTTACAGCAGAGAAAGGGGGAAAAGTCCCCTCGAATGAGGCTGCAACAGGCGCGGAACCCAAAATAACGCACCTGGGAGAGAAGCGTTTGGAACAACTCCCCGGCAGCCGAGTGCTCAGGCTTTATTAGACACCAGAGAATCCAAGGAGAAGCGACAGCAAGGCTCAGACTGTCTCTTCCTCCATAATTCTCTTTTTTTTAATGTACGATGTGAGTGGATTCCTGCTCCGGGGAAGCGGCCGCAGCCCCTGAAAAGCTCTGAATGTGCTTCGAAAAATAAAGAGTCCGTTAAAACCGGCGACGGAGTATTTGACGTGTGAAAAATTAAACCTTTAGCAGCATAAATTTTCTTGCCGAAAAATAAAATGAGCTTTAAAAATAAAGGGGGAAGGGGGGAACAACCCCTTTGTGGGTGGAGGCTCAGGCTCCCAACCCTCATCTAAATAAAAAAGGGTGAAATATCATTTTAAAAATTATTTTTAAGTAACATTTTGTTGAGTCTTTTTTTTTTTAAAAAAGCCTTACATTGGTTTATTTAAAAACGAGCGGTTTGAACCAAGGTCTCGGGTTTTCTCGACGGTCGCAGCCGGGGTCGTGGTTGCTGTTCCCACGCACGAAGCTGTGGGTGTTTGGGGGCAGCGGGACGGAGCTGGGGCTGGAGCTGCTCTGGCCTCCAGCAGCTCCACAGGTCTCGGGAAAAGCCCCAGTAAACCCCGTCCCCGCGGGACGGCCGCCCCAGTGCGACACTGGGCGTCCCACAGCGCCCTTGGTGGGGCGGCCACGGCGTCACCCGGCTTTTCCTCCCGTCGCGGGTGACTCTGGGAGCCGCTGCCCGTCCTGGAGGTCCCGCTCCCCAGGTGGAGGGTGCTGGTGCGGGGCGCGTGGGCACGGCCACGGGGCAGAGCCCCTCCCCGGAGCTGGAGGTGTCACCAGCGGCTTCACGGTGGGACGCGGCTGCCGGAGGTTCAGCTCTCCAGCCAGGGGACGGGAGCTCGGTGAGGTCCCTCGCTCCCTCCTGACCGGGAAAGGGTGGCAGCACCCACCTGACCCTGGCCGTCACCGTGGCAGGACCTCACCCACGCGACCCCACCGCCTCCTCCAGACACTGAAAGGGCGTTCAGAGGGGACGTGAGGATGAGGAGATGCCACCCCACGGGGAGGGGGGACCCTTCCAGGCAAGCACATAACCCCACTCGAGATACCCGCGCTCGCCCAACGCCCAGGGGGGTCTGCGGGGTGAAACCACCCACGCCTGGCTGGCGGACAGGGCCGGCGCGTCCCCGCGGCGGCAAGGGGCTGCGAGGGGCTCTGGCTCGGGGTGCCCTGCGTGGGGTGAAGGGTTTCCGGGCCGCCCGCCCCGGGTGATGCTCGGGAAGGGCTCGCTGGGTGCTCCCTGCCCGGCTGGAGGCTGGGACAGGCCAGCCCGGGAATTCATCAGCTTAATTCATCCCAGCTTTTCCCTTTGGTATCTCGCCCTGATGGACCCGGAGGAAACCTGACAACAGTGAACGCCAGAGAAGTTTTGAAGCGGGGAAAGAGCCGTTTGTTCGGGGCAGTTCCTCGGCTTTAGGGCAGTAACAGCTCCCACAGCGGAGCCCAGCCAGGAGCACCCAGAGCTGAGCCCAGCCAGGAGCACCCAGAGCTGAGCCCAGCCAGCAGCACCCAGAGCTGAGCCCAGCCAGGAGCACCCAGAGCTGAGCCCAGCCAGCAGCACCCAGAGCTGAGCCCAGCCAGGAGCACCCAGAGCTGAGCCCAGCCAGCAGCACCCAGAGCGGAGCCCAGCCAGGAGCACCCAGAGCTGAGCCCAGCCAGCAGCACCCAGAGCGGAGCCCAGCCAGGAGCACCCAGAGCGGAGCCCAGCCAGGAGCACCCAGAGCGGAGCCCAGCCAGCAGCACCCAGAGCTGAGCCCAGCCAGGAGCACCCAGAGCGGAGCCCAGCCAGGAGCACCCAGAGCTGAGCCCAGCCAGCAGCACCCAGAGCGGAGCCCAGCCAGGAGCACCCAGAGCTGAGCCCAGCCAGCAGCACCCAGAGCGGAGCCCAGCCAGCAGCACCCAGAGCGGAGCCCAGCCAGCAGCACCCAGAGCGGAGCCCAGCCAGGAGCACCCAGAGCTGAGCCCAGCCAGGAGCACCCAGAGCTGAGCCCAGCCAGCAGCACCCAGAGCTGAGCCCAGCCAGCAGCACCCAGAGCTGAGCCCAGCCAGCAGCACCCAGAGCGGAGCCCAGCCAGGAGCACCCAGAGCTGAGCCCAGCCAGGAGCACCCAGAGCTGAGCCCAGCCAGGAGCACCCAGAGCTGAGCCCAGCCAGGAGCACCCAGAGCTGAGCCCAGCCAGGAGCACCCAGAGCTGAGCCCAGCCAGGAGCACCCAGAGCTCAGCTCACCCAGCAGCACCCACAGCTCCCTCCTGGTGGAAACTGGGGCACAAACCCTCCTTCACTGTTGAGCTTTGGGCTTCCTGGGAGGTGAGGGGTGGCCACGGCCCAGCTCCCGCCTGGCACCAACGGGGATGAGGTCGGGAGCGAGCAGGGAAGGGAAAGAGGCCAGCAGTGGGAGAGCGGGTGGCCCAGGACGAGCCCCGGGACGGGGGCTGCGGGGGGCCTGGCTCAGCCGAGGGGAGGGAACGCAGGGAAGGGGCCGCACTGGTTGGTACTGGGGGAAGGGAAGGGGTGGCAGCACCAGAAACACCCCAGTGCCCCCCGGCTGGAGAAGCAGCAGGCCCTTCATGCCAGCCCACAGCCCACCTCGGGGGGACACCGGACAGTCCCCTAATGCCAGACTCTGGAGCAGACAGAGGGGTCTGGGGTGTTTTTTAACCCCTTCCTGTCCAAGCTGCCCCACTGCAGTGTGACCCCTCCCTCCTGTCCAGCGAGAGGCTCCGTGGAGGGTGCCCGTCCCAGGACCACCTCGCAGGGTGACGCGGGGGCCCGAGCCCCAGCAGCACGGAGGCAGCTGTTGGGGGGGTGGGCAGTGCTGCGGCCATGGTGACCTCCCTGGCATCACCCAGCCATAACGATTTCACACCCTCCCCGTCTCTGTGCCATGGGCCGGCGCTGCTGAACCCCAGCTCTGGGCACTCTGAGACACAGAAATGTTTTATTCTTCCTTTTTTACCTTTCTCCTTCTTTGTTACTGGTTTCTTTTTTTGTACAAAATCTCCTCCCTGGGCCTGCAGACGGACCTGGCCACGTCCCGAGCTCAGTCCAGCTCTCAGCGCCCCATCCGTCCCCTCTGGCCCATCCCAGCTGACCCCAAACCCCGCCGCAGCCCAGCACCCAGCGGGGACTTGTCCTGGAGGGCGACCCACGGGACACAGGGAAGGCACGGGAAGGCTCTCGGGGTGAGGAGCCACACGATGGGATGGGAAGTCAGCAAATCTAGATGGACCCCTCACGGTGGCCCAGAGATGGGACTGTGTTGCTGGGGCATCCCTGGGGGGACAGCACGGGATTTGATCTCAGCGGGAGCAGAGGAGCCCAGCGGGGTGCTGGAGGGGGGGGCTGGGGGGTGACTGGAAGACAGGATCTGGGGATTACGGGGTCTCCACTGACACAGCTCCTCAGGGCAGGGCTCAAGGCCCCTTGGTAAGGTCCGCACCAGGAGGTGTGTGTGTGTGATCCCCAAACTCCCGTGGAAAGAAGAGCACGTCGGTTCACATTAGCACACGGCAACTGTATATAGTGCAAATCAGAGCCCCGGCCCCGGGGGGGTCACGCTCCGGGTAGTGGTTAGGATGACCCACGGGCACAATCCTGGGCGCTGCAGCCGCTCCAGCCCTTGCTGTCCACACCTTTCTCGTGCAGAACGAGCTCATACCTCATGTCACTGTCGCTCGCTCCCGTCCTGTGCCCTGCCAGAGGAAGGGGAGCCGGGATGCCTTGGCGAGAAGACACGGAGAGCCTGTCCCTGCCAGGGCGGCTTCTCTCCTCAACAGCATCGCTGCTGGGCCGGGGAGGAGCTCTGGGTGCAGTCCTGGAGGTGGCTCTAACCCCCCCCCAGCATGGCCACAACACCCACCCCACCACCCACTCCCTTCCCCCAGGGTGAGGGAGAGCCCAGGAGAAGGGCAGCTCTGCGCCTGGCTGCCGCTGCAGCCCGAGGGGTGGAGGCCTCTCACACAACCCCAGAGGGGCTTCAGGTCCCGAAGGTTGGGGACTGGTTGCAGGCACAGTCTCGGTTTGCAAGGCCACGCCGTGCAGAGGGAGGTCGTGGTTTTCCGTCAGTCCCAAGCAGGAGGACATCCTCCAGGTGGCTCCTTTCTGGGAGACCTGCAGAGGCGGTGGCCAAAGGTCCAGGCCCTTTCAGGACCGTGACTCGGGGAGTGAGGACGACATGGCAAACAGGAAGCCAGGAGTGAAGAGCGAGCGCTGGGCTCAGGAGAGTCCAGCCACATCCTGGAAGCAGGGGAGCAGAGAACGTCACTGCTCATCACTGGTTCATGGGCTCCTCTTCCTCCATCGGCTCATCTTGCGGCCTGAAACGGAGAAACACGACACGTGAGACAAGGAGGAGACCTGCGTGACCCAGCGCGTCCCTCTCGGCATCAAGGGGCCTTTGGGCAAATCCAGCTTCTGGAGCCACACAACAAGCCTCCCACCTTGCCAGTGCTTCACGCCTCACTGAGACCCTCGTGGACCCCGGCTGAGCCCTGGTGAGGAGGTGGGGACCCTGCTGAAAGGAGGTGACGCACCCCACCACCTCCAGCCTCCAAGGAATGGAAGAGGATTTGGTCTTGTTTCCATCTTGTTTGGGAAGAGCCCAGCACTGAATCTCCCAGACGCCAACCCAGGTCCTGACCACGTGGATGCAGGACCCACCCCACCAGCCACCGATGCGGAACGCTGCTGGGATGTGAGGGCTACAGGACCAGAGCTCTCGGTGGGGAGAGTGGTTGTAATTTCTTCTCCCACACCTCAAGCACTGTCCTGGCCTCCAGAAGCTCATCTGGCCGTGGGACGTGGCCTTTCTCTGCTGCCACCCCCGTGACGCCACGGCTCGGAGCCAGGCACACAGGCTGTGAGGACCACCCACATCTCCCAGGATCAAGAGCATCACCTCTTCTCCACCATCACGGCCACTGAGAGGGAGGCCAAGGCTGTGACCGTCTCCACCTCTTCTGCCTCGTGGTGTTGAGCCTCCAGGAAGGAGCAGCCCAGCTTGGAGGCGAAGCGCTGCATGGACACCCAGTATTTACCTGTGGGAGAAGCCACAGTCAGGAGGTGCCGGGAAAGGGGTGCCCCACGTCTCCGGGCTTCCCTTGCTGTAAATGCCACATGGGGCATCACCATCCTGGGAGGAGGAGGATGCTGGAGGGCTCCACTGGGGTCTTTTATGCCAAGTGTCCCCTTGGAGGTCACGGGGTTTACTGGAGTGGGGAGGAAATGCCAACTGCCGGCCCCTCCCCGTTAACTGGGACACTCACTCTGGACCTGGATCACTGTTTCCAAGGAGCGCACGGCGCTGGAGTTCGGTTTCTGCCTCACGCTTTCTTCTGGGAGAGGGTCCAGCTGCCAAGTGAAGACACGAGGGGGTCAGCAGGAGGGAGCTGCACCCAGGGCTCGAAGCACAGCCCCACGGCCACCACCCCCTGGGCCCCAGCTCGCACCTCGTTGCCCAGCAGAGCTGACACACAGGCCTCGGACGCATCGCAGATGGCCGTGAGGTCATGGCCACCTTCTAGCGCGAGGACGACGGCTCCGCCAGCCAGGCTCATCAGCTGCCTTGTCATGTAGCCAAAACCTGGAGGAGAAGCCCGAGGGGGAGCTGTCAGCCTCCCTGCCCGAACTGCAGGGGCTCTGGTCCTCAATGCCGGGCCGGTACAACCCCAAAGACCTTCCCTGGTTCCTCGGAGAGCTGCCACCCCCACGCCGTGGTCCCAGCCTGCGTGGGCAGTGACGACAACCCGCCCTGGGCCAGCAGCGCTGGTCCCACCTCCTTACATTTGGCAGAGACTTTGTAGCCACCCAACGGTGGCGGGTGGCCATCAGCCGCGTCGAAGCCGGCCGACACCAGCACCACGTCAGGGGAGAATTCGTGTGCAATTGGCATCACCACCGTCCTGCGTGGGTGAAACACAAGTCCAAGGAATTGAGTGCTGGCTCGCCCTGACACGGACGGAAAGAGCTGAGCAGAAGCGCAAAGGACAGTACCTGAAAGCGGCCAGATACTCGGGGTCACCCATGGGGGGGTCGAGCCCTCCAGTCCAGGCGATGTTGACATTAAATCCCTCGCCGGGGCCAGCACCAACCTGTGAGAGAGCCAGGCCAGCGCTGAAGGTTGGATGTGGCCATGCTCTGAGCGGGCTCCTCCTCTGCCAGGCTCCGGGGAGGCAGGGCTGGGTGTCCCCCGTGCAGGAGCCGCTGGGTTGGCAGAGCTGAAGAGCAGCAGAGGCCGTGGCCTTCTCCTGACATTTCCCAGAGCCTTGCGGCCATTGATCACCGTCCCCGCGCTGCTGGCAGCAGGCTGGGATGAAGCCTCGGCTCTGCAGCCAGCTGGGAGAACCAGGCAGGATCAGACATCTATGGGAAACGAGCCCAAGGCCCTGACACGAACCCCCGCTCTGCTCCAAGCCAGCAGTGCTCCGTTCTCCTGGCTGTCACCTCCGCCACCGGCGCTGCCGGCTCCGGGCAGAGCTGCACAGACCTCATGGCCTTTCGCTGCTTTTTACCTCGTCGGCGGCCCCGCTACCGGGGAAGAAGTTGCCGTCGTCGTGACGATGCAAAGAGATGTAGAGAACATCGGGGTCTCTGTAGAAGATCTGCTGGGTCCCGTTGCCGTGGTGAACGTCCTAGAGGGGAAGATGGATTGGGAGAACACTCTTGTTTTCAGCCTTGAGGGTGGCCCAACAGCCTAAGGGAGCTGAAAGCAGTCGGATCTCTGCCCTGCTCCAGGGCTGGGACCCCCATACCCAGGATCTGCTCCTGCTCCCCATCCTGACATGCTGGGGGGTTCCCAGTCACACGGGGCAGCTGGTCCCCAAAGGAGGAGGTTTCGCTGCTCTCCTATCCAGCTCCAAACCAGAGCTAGGAGGAGGTGCAGGTACCCGCTCCTGGGGACATGTTGGGGAGGAGCAGGGACACGCTGGGGGACCGAGGGGACTTACCCAGTCCACAATGAGGATCTTGCTGAGCTTCCCTTTCTGCTGCAGCTGCCTGGCAGCAATGGCTACTGAGTTAAAGAAGCAGAATCCCCTGAAAAGAGGGAGTCAGAGCTGGTTAGTGCTCCGGGGCCCTTCCTGAGCACCTTCCCTCCTGGCCATGTGCTCCCTGGAGGGTGGGCTCACCCTCCCCTTTCCCCCTGACGTGGATACGGATGGGTCCCAGGGGAGCTCAGTCTTGAATGATCAGTGATTCTGAGCCAAGGAGCTGCTTTTTGGGGCTTCCCACATGCCAGCCCAAAGCCCTGTGCCTTGGAAGGTCCCTTACATGGCAGTGGAAGGATCCGCGTGATGTCCGGGCGGCCGCACGACAGCGAAGCCATTCTGGGGACAAAACAAAGGAGATGGTCAGAGCTGCTGCCCGCGGTGTCACACACCCCCTCCACACCCCGGCTGGCCGGTCCCACCGGACGGGGACAGCCAGGGACAGAGCCCGCAGCAGTGCAGGGCTGGGTGCTGGCTGGCAGGACCCCACAGCTCCACCTCTTCCCCAGCCACGGGGGTGATGGCCAACTGAAGGACACCCCCGTGAAGCCAGCCTACCTTCAGCTCCCTGGTGGCCACCTTGAAGGCCAGCTCGGTGACGCTGCCCGCAGCCCAGCGCGCCGCGTTGGAGGAGTGCAGCTCATTCCAGATGGTATCGCTGTCCACCTGGAAGCAAGAGGGTCCGTCAGGCGGGGACCGAGAACTGCTGGAAGAGAGCTCTGGCACAGGACCCACGCTCTGTCGCAGGGCCAGGGGGTGAAGGTCTGTGCAGCCTGAAGGGCCGGACATCGCGGAGCTGGACCACCTCACGCTCCATGGGACAAGTTCCCCAGCTGGGCCCCAGCACTGCCAGTCAGGATGGCAGCTCCTCTGCCTGCTGCTAGCCCCCAGCCCCTAGCCAAGCTCCTCACAGAGCGCCTCACCCTGCACCCGGCGGGCTGGAAGGAGTGATGGAGAAAACGCTCGTTACCTTCTTTATCTTATTTTATTGTTTAACCAAACATCTTGGTTTGATCAGGATCACATCAAGGGCCGAGCCAGAGCCGGAAAACTCAAGTCTCTTCCGATCAACGCCATGTGTGCAACTCAAAGGCTCCCCTCTGCCCCCGGAGAGGGGCAGCTCCAGCCCCCCGCCTTCGGGGCACGGGCCAGAGGAGGGCAGGGAGGGGTAGGCAGAGCAGGGAAAGTAGCTGCGAACGGGGTGGAGAAGAGCTGGTGCCCAGCAGCAAGGGCAAGGAGAGGAGAAGAACCAGAAGAGGCAGCAGGAAGGCATGGGGTGAGACCCTTCCTGAAAGAGAGAGAGAAGGACAGAGACAGGGGAGAGAGGAAGAGAGAGGAGAAACGCAATGAATGAGAGGCAGCAAGCTGTGAGAGGAGAGGCCACAGAGGTGTCTGGAGGGAAGTGGCGAGCTGCTGAACCCACGACATGGCTCCCCTCCCTCACCGGAGACCACAGCTTCCCCCGGCCGTCCCGCCAGCTCGCTCCCTTCTAACACCCCGGACTCTTAGAAATGGCTGTGAGGGGCTTTTGGTTGCTGGTTCCCCCGGAGTAAGGAGGCATAAAGCATCCCCTTTTCAAGGGTGGGATGCTCAGGACCATCCCAAGGAGAGGGGGAAGCTCTGACACGAGGACATCTTGCCCACAGATGGAGTGCTCCCACCGGAGGCTGCCCACCCTTGGCAGCCCAAAGGCTTCGGTTTGGCTCAAGCCCACGAGCAGGCCCTCGCTGGGGACACAAGAAAGGAACAACCCCAAAACCAGCCAGAGCAGAGACGGAGCACTTACCCCCACCCCTCCACAGGGCAGCATGACGAACATCCGCTGCGACAGGATCCCTGCGGAGAGAGGGGACAGCGAGGACTTCAGAGCTGAGAAACTGGGCAGTGGCGGCACGAGGGCAGCAAGGAGGGATGGCTGGCGTGGCTGCGCGGCCAGAACTAGGACCAGCCTCCAGAGGAGCTGCTTGGCGCGGTCCCCACGGCTGAGGGTGCTCCGAGAGCCAGTGTGGATGTGCGGGCAGGGAGGGGCGAGGGCACGGCGGGGCTGTGGCCTCACCTGCCAGCTTCCCGTTGTCCAGTTTCAGGCGGTTGAGGGGGTTGGTGCCGTAGAGGAAGACGTGGCGCTCGGTGTGGACACACTGCAGCTCTTCCAGGGTGGCCTTGCGTCCCCGCAGGCACTGCGGCACACAGGGGCTGTGACCGGGCTGCTCCGGGTCTGCTTGCCCACCCACACCTCACGTCACCCCAGCGGGGGAGGCAGCTGCCAGGCTCAGCACCGCGCTTTGTGTGTTGGGTTTGAACTAGAGCACCCCTTGTCTGCAGGCAGGAAACACCAGCACCACCCTCCTACAGCTGCAGACCCCAGTGCGGACCCGTCAGCCCAGCTAGACCAGGGCAAGCTTTCTGGAACTGACACTGAGGTTCCCCAAGCTGGCAAACGCCCTGTTTCAGCAGGGATCACGCCGCTCCCTACGCCCATCTCCCAGCAGAGCGGACTGCTGCTGCCCTCCGAAGCTGGAGACGGTCAGACCAGCGTGCTCCAACTTGGCACTGCCGGCAACGGGCAAGTCCCAGCCCTCTGGATAATGGTGGTAAAGTGGCTGAGAACATCTGGGAGCAAAACGGCTGGAGGTGGGAGCAGGATACCCTCTCACACCGCTAGCACGAGATCTGCTCGTACCAGCACCCCGCTCCCGTCCGCGTGAGGCTCCCGCTCACCTCGCACTGGCTGCGCAGCCCTCTCTCCTGCAGCCGTGACCAGATGCTCTGGATCCTGCCCGCGTGCTCGGGGTGGTTGCTGTTGTCGCCGCAGGAGCACTGGTGTTTGAGCATCACCGAGTCGTAGACCAGCCCTGCAAGGCGCACGGAGAGGTGCTGTCCCGACACCGGCCTGGACGCCCAGGCCTCGACCGTGCTGGCCCTAATTCAGCTCCTTTTCGCCCGTAGCTATTTGGTGTGACTGAAACACCTCCCTCAGACCTCAGGAGCCTCTGTCCCAACGTGCTTGAAGCAAGTTCCTGCCTTGGGGATGTAAGAGAGCTGAACCTTGCCAGCATTGCTGGACCAGGACAGCAGTGGAGGGGCCAGGTGGGCAAGTCCTGTTTGGAGAAGCCACCTTAGATAAGGAGAAGGGGTCTCTCACGCTTGCTCTGCTCTTCCTGCAGCCAGCCGAGCCCTCCCAAGAATTTATGAGTCTGGGAGTGACTGGACTGATGCTAACCTGCCCCTGGACATGCCCACCTCCCTCCCCGCTCCTGTCCCCAGCTCCGGCTGTGACAGCCCCGCAGAGGGGCTGGGCTGTACCTGTTGTGAAGTGCGGCTTGGCCGGCTGCTCCTGCACAGGCAGGGAGAGCGTCTTGGAGGCCGAGTCCTGGGCAGGAAGGGAGACGGTCGCAGTGGCAGGAGATGACTGGGCCCTGGAGAGCGGCCTGTGCCCCGCATGGATGGTGGGGACCATGGGGGAGTCGGCCAAGGGCTGACGCTTGAGAAGCTGCTGCTGCACGCGCTGGTAGGAGTCCCAGAGATAGGCCTGATGGAGAGAGGCGGCGGTGAGCACGTGGAGGAAGGCACCGAGGCAGGGAGACCACCACCCGGCCCTCTGCACCTTCCCAGGGTCTGGATGTGACAGTCCCCTCCACGCTGCAGGGCTCGAAGCCAGTTTGCAGGAGCTGGGACACGTCAGGCAGCATCTGCTGCTCTCTGCTGGCTCAGCCCCGCAGTGCTGGGCAGCCCCCGTCCCTGCCAGCCCTTCTGTACCTGCTGCAGGACAAGCTCCTCTTGAGGCTGCATCATCTTCTGCGTCCTCTCGGGCTCCTTCACACTGCTCCCCGGCCGTGCGGGCTCCACGCGTGCCCTCGCCGGGTCACTGCTCTCAGCCCCCGCCTCTGGAGGGCTCCATGTCCCCTCGGCCTCCATGTCCTCTGAGGAGGGGATCTGCCGCAGACGGGGCTTCTCGCTGGACTTGGCCATGCGCTGCAGCCGGAGGGGTGACAAATGAGCCCAGTGCAGCGGCAGGGGACAGGCCAGGGCAAGAAGGTCATGGGGGTTGGCAGGGCAACTTGAGGCAGGAGCATGAGGGATGTGGGAGCCAAGGAAGGTGAGCAGGTACCCTCAGCTTGCTGCTACGAGTCTGGGCAAGGCAGCGTCTCGCGTGCCTGGCCAGGGCTTGGCCCTGGACCTCTGGGACTCGCTGCCCAGCAGGTCGAGATGCCAGTGTGCACCCTTCTAGCATCTGTCTCCACTGCCTCCTACATGCCCGGGCTGGGCCTCCCTGACTTACCTTGCCCAGAGGCGTCTGCTGCTTGAGTCTCTCCAGGAACTGGGTGTGATGCTGCTGGTACACCAGTTGCTGCTGGATGGCCTTGGGGTTCTGGGGCAGGGGCTCTGAGCGGGTCCTGCCCAGCGGTTTATGGTGGCCTGGGAGGGACAGGCGCTCTGCAGAGATGAGTGAGGGGGCGAAGGAGAAGGGGACCGTTCCCAGGCCTGGCACTGGAGGAGAGTGGAAGGAGAGGTGAGGGGTGGCACTGTCCACTGGACAGACGTGACAGCCTGCAGAGCTGCCAGTCCATACCATGGCAGTGCCATCTGTACCTGTGCAGACTATCTCCAAGCAGCCCTAAAAATGACAGTGACCCAGCCCTGGAGTCCAGTACCTGGCAGGCTTGGACGGACAGGCTGTGCCTTTATGGCTCCCTCCTTCTGTCCCCATTGCTCTGGCATCACACAGGGGTGTGGGGACAGCATCTGGCTGACCTCAATCACCTCAATGGGAGAAGCTCGCCTCAATGGGAGAAGCTCCCTTCACTGCAGTATCACAGGGCAGGGAGAGGTGGAGCCAGGAACCAGCACGAAGGAGCCAGTTCTCTGTTTGCTCCAGTCAGAGCTGAGAACCCAGAGGGATGGGGGAATAAAGCAGCTGTAGAGGCACAGCCAGGAGGTCTGAGCTGCCCTGCTCGATGCAGGATCTGAGTGAAGCCTTCTGGCACGAGAGCCAAGGAAGAGGCAGGGAAGACCCCTTGGAGGGGGGCTTCCAGGCTGCAGGGAGGATGAATGGCTCCCTCCCAGCCCAGCTCAAGCAGGGCATGGGCAGCTGGAGGGAAGAGCCAAAGCCACGGCTCTCTCTGCACTGCTGAGGCCGTGGTGAGGGCAGAGCGCTGGTTTCACCCAGGGCATGGCCAGCCAGCACCAGTCAACATCTCCCATTCCCTCAGCCCCGGCTTACGGGACAGTAGTGGAAAATCAAGGCCACGGGACTTTTCCAGCCCCCAAAACAGCTGCCTGCAAAGCTTCACGCTGAACCCTGCCAGCACTGACGTAGCTGCAGTGCCTGGCACCCAGCTCGACACTTACCCGCCACCAGCGGAGTGTGGGTGACCGAGGGCTCGAGGATGATGACGGGCTGCAGCCGAGGGGATAAGGGGCTCCCAGCCTCGTGCTGCTCCAAGCCAGCTGGTATGAACATGGGCGAGTGCGTGCCTGCGAGGACAGGTCCGTTCAGCACCGGCACCCGGTGTGCCAGGCTGGGGAGGGGGCGGCGATCTGCCTCTCCCTGCAAGAGGAGGAGGAGGAGTATTGGGTCAGTGACTCGCCGGGATGGCACATCCTCACCATGCCCACGGCCTGGGAATCCTCAGAGCCAGCGTTGCCCCAGGAACCCCAGGCCCAAAGGAAAGCGCTTCTTCTGCCCCCTGGGGACCCTCTGCCCAGTTCTCGGGCTACCTATGACTTGGCTACCTACCCTGGCACTAGTGGTAGCCGGCAATCCCAGCGTGATGGCCGGAAGGGAGGCTGCGCTCTGCAGGGCAAACTGGGCCAGGGAGCTCTCCTGCATCATCAGGCGCTGGGCCAGGGGTGTCTGCACCAAACACAAGTCATTAGTCTCCTGCTCCGGCAGCGGCAGAGCTCAGTGTGGGCCAAGTAGCTTGGGCACCGGCACCAGAAGAGGGTGGCTGAGCCCCAGCTGCCTGGAACGCCTGGGGCCAGGGCAAGGGGGACCCATGGGGACAGCACAGGCACCAGGAGAAATGCCTCTAACAAAGGCGGGCAGTGCCAGCAGCAGTGCTGGGCTGGGCAGAGGATCCCACTGTGCAGGGAGAGCAGGGCTAAGGGGAGTTCCTGGGCAATGGGGTTCAGGGCGGGGGGCCCTGGGCGGGGATTCTACCTTTGCCTGAGCCTAGGATGGGAGTGGGAGATCAGGGCACCCAGCCCTGGGGTCAGGAAGCCGTCGGAACTCACCTCGTGGGCCATGCCGGAGGCGGCGGGGAGGGCTCCGTGCTCAGCGGGGAGGCTGTCGTTGGGAGAGCTGCAGCCAGACACGGGGGTGCTGCTGCTGCTCGGGGAGGAGTCTGTGCAGGGAAGAGGAACGGGGCTGATGGGCTGCACGGCCCCTGCCCCAGCCCCTCAGAGCCCACCCTCCCTCTGACAGATGCCCACTGCCCTCTGAGGGCCAAATCTCCCCTTAGCACAGTGGAGACGGAGCTGCTCTGCAAGCGTGGGGGACACCACAGCGCGGGGAGGCCATGGACCCTTCCAGCCTTGTAGGTCCATCCTGGGCACTGATAACGTGCCAAGCCCTGGAGACACGGACCCAAGGATGTGGCACGGGACCCTGGGCAGACCGTAGCTGCCCAGACTTGTCAAGGACCGCCCAAACCACGGAGGAATCACCGTCCAGGAGAAGCCCTCACCGATTGCCTCGGGTGGCCGCCTCTTCAGCGAGGGGGGCGCGCTCTCCTTCCGCATCAGGGGGTTCTTGCGTCGGTCAAGGCACTTCCTGGGCTTGCAACGCACCTTCAGGTTGGGCTCAGAGGCTGTGAGCAGACGAGCTGGTTAGTCCTGGTCCCACTGATGACAGGGCAAAGCTGGACTGGCTCCATGGGGCCAGGCCACCCCCCTTCTTGGCTCCAGCCATCCCCTGCAAGGGTGTCACCGTGGGAAGGAGACGGCCTTATCCTCAAGGCCTTACCTGTCTTCCGCAGCGGAAAATGCTCTGGGGGGTCAAGAGAAGTGCTGGGGATGGGGGGCAGGAAGGTGCTGAGCACAGGAGGGGAAGGACCTTCAGGATCCAGAGGCTCCGGAGACCTGCAGGGAGAAGCCACCCTGTTAGAGACCATTCCCTGTTGGCAGCCATGTGCCACCCACGCTACACCCTGCAATGCAAGGGTGACCCTGGGGCACTGCCTCTCCTGGGCGTGTGCCAGCTCTTCTGCCAGTGGCCAGAAAGGCTTGTCCTGCCCACTGCCACAAGCACCTACAGAAGGGATCCGGCTGCTGGTTTTGCCTTGGCTTAGGACAAAAACCGAAAAACCCGACAGTAGTTTTGGGGACAGGAGCGGGACAAGCCATTGAAGCCCAACAAGGTCCTTGTTTTACCTGTATGGCATGGCTGAAGGGTTGGGGTTGCTGGTCCTCTCCAAAGCTGCCTGCTGCTTCTTCAGGATGACCTCGGCCAGCTTCTGCTTCACCACTGTGCTGGCCACAGCACCTGCAGAAAGACCATGCAGGGCTGAGAAGTGACACAGAGCACTTTAAAGGATCCCTGCAGATGCCAGCGTGGCCCCATGGCCCCATGGCCCCACAAGTAATGCCAGGAGGGCTGGAGACCCCTACTCACACAATTCCTGAGAAAACCCTGTGGAGATGCTTGGGGCATCAGAGGGAGAAAGGCCAGCTGAGGCAACTGGGATGTTTCCCTGGCCACCAGGGAGACTCCTGTCCCACCCTCAGTCTCCCACCCACCGCAGCGGTCTGGCTGCTGCCAGGTGCTGTGATCACCAGCCCCCGGCTGCCCCCCAAGAGGTTCCCCACCTCGGACTGGGGCCCCTTCCCATGCTCCTACCCACACCAGGCCACATCCCCATCTGCCCGTTCCATCAGGAACGCTCTGAGGCTACAACAGGGATGCTCCACGCTCCTGTGCCAGCATTCGGCACCTCTGAGCCCAAGTTAATTAATTAATTTCTATAATTAACTCCCAGCCCACCTAAAAGGGCTGTGTCCAGGCTGCCGTGCCAAGCCGTGCCAGGCTCACCACATTCACTGGAGCTGTTTGCTCAGGAACGGCATGGAAAGGGCAGGCACCGGGTTACCAGCAGGGCACTTAGCCCCATCAACCCTGTGACGGGCTCCACAGCCACGGACGAGCTACGGGGAAGTACCAGCATCCCGAGGGAGCTCAGGCTGGATGGACAGGAGGACAGCGGGCTTACTGGGACGGGCGCAGTGCATCGCTGGGTGCTGCAGCTGCATCCCTGGGTGGTGAGGCAGAGCTCTGCACACCCAGAAGCTCGGAGCAGGCTCCCTGCAGTGACTGGCACTAGATGGCGCAGGGAGATCGCGGCCAGCCAGGCTTTGCAAAGCTTTCTGCCCAGCACGGGGGGCCCGGTGACCTCTCCCCACTGCCACTGGGGCTGGCAAGTTCAAGAGGCAAATTCAAGCCCTGCCTGGCACAGTCACAAGCACCGTCAGTTCGGGGTAGCACCACAGCAGTGGCTGTAGGGCACGACACCACATTACCTACTGGGTTGGCATCGCTAGGAAGGACATGAAGGACACAAAGGACAAACACCAGCCAGGCCAGGGCCAAAAAAATCTCTTGCCAGCTGCTCAGTGCAACTTGCTGGCACCGCCGCTCAGGCGGAGCGGACTTGCCGTGGACACCACGTTGCAGGCTCAGAGAGCGGCTCAGTTTGACGCGCAGGACAGAGCTGCTCAGCGATGCGGGTGCTGTCACCCGCCTTTAGACCAAGAGAAGGCAGAGCCTGCTCTGGATAGGGGCAGAGCCACCTGCTGAGCCCCCTCCTCAAAGCTACTCTGACCCCGCTCCCTCTGTCCCGCCTGGTTTCGGGGACATGGCTCCTCGGGCAGAGATGTGGCACCCGATGCCACATGCCAACGGGCACAGGGAGGCTCTTACTTCGCTTGCTCTTGTCCTTGTTGAGGATCTGCCGCAGCTCCTGCTCCTGCTGCCCAGCCTCGGCTTCGCGGTGCGGGGACTCCATGGTCACCTGCGAGAGGAGAGTGACGTCAGCACCAGGAGACCCCAGCCTCGCCCAGCGCAGCCTGAAGCCCTCTCACCCCCTCCCCAAGCCCTAGGCACGGCGATGCGGTGAAGGAGCACATCTGAAACGGGCCGTTAGGTCATTTTTGGAAACCTGACGGGCAGCCCTGGCCAACAAGAACACGTCAAGTTGCTTCATCACAGCAAACCGGACGCATCTTTGTCTCCAGAGACGCTGCCCCCAGGGACGTGGTGAAACTCAAACCAGCCTGTTTCACCTTGCTGCCCTTCACGGTGTTTGGACAGATTGGTAGCTGGGGCATGTGTAATGCAACAACAAATGAAAATCATAGCTGGCTAAAAAGGGGGAAGAGGAAAAAGATGGTTATACTAGACTTAAAAACTTGGATCTTGGTGTTTTCCAGAGCCGAGGTCTTCAGAGATGATCCCATCTCACAGGGAGGTCAGAAAGCACCCAGCAGTCGTGGCAGCAGCAGCACCAAAACCTCTCCTCGTGGGGACCGGGCCGATGCTCAGCCTCCCCCAGAAAGGCTCGGGACAGGCGGGGGTGACCTCTGTACTTGGGGATGGTGGTGACTCGCCTGCACGTATCCTCCACAACCTGCCCTACCTCGGAAGCCAGCCCTGCTCTCAGCAGGGCCTCCAGGAGTCCCCCAGCTAAACCCTGGTGTCATTTTGGGACAACGCAGAGTCTGGCAGCGAAGGCTGGGCGGGGCAGGGGTGCTGTCCGGTGACACCAGAGAATTGCGGTGAAGGCTTCCCAGAAAGCGAATGAGCTCGTGAAGGGAGCAAGCCTTGCCTTTCGGGCAGGGAAACAGCGGTGGCAGATCGCGGACCCCGGGCACCCTGGCCAGCCGCTCTGGCTCCTTGCTCAGCACACACGGGATGAGGCTGAACACGTTTCCCTGCACCCAGGGAGTCTCCAGCCCGCCTGTTGGCCTTGGCGGGATGGAGGTTTGGCCTGAAAGTAAGACAGACCCCTTCCACCAAACTCCCAAACCGGCCTCCTCGCGTCAGAAAGGTCTCCAGGCGGGCTAAAACGCACCCCGGACTCTCCAGCTTGGGTGAAAGAAGGAATTCCCCTGGGAAGGCTGTTCCGGGGTTGGGATTTCTTCCTCTTAATCCCTGCCAGAGTCAGGAGCTCGGACAAAGCCAGCCCCGACGCAGGGCGCTGCTGCTGCCGCTGCCACGAGCTACGTGCTTTGGGGGCAAAATTAATTCTCTGAAGCGCCCAGTCCCCAGCCAGCTGCTCCCGAAGGCGGGTGTGAGTCCCCCCCTGGGGTCCCCCGTACCCTCACGTGCTGGTGGGCGAGCTGCCCCACTTGCTGGTGGTGCAGACTGGCCAGGAGGAGCTGGTGCTGCAGCTGCTGCGTGTGCTTCAGGGCCAGCAAAGTGGTGTCAGAGCCGGGCTTGACGACGCGCTGCCCGATCCGCAGGTCCATGGGGACGGTCTGGGGCACCCGTGGGGAGGTGCACGGGTTCACGGCAGCTGTCGAGACACAAAGAGGGGCACAGCTCAGTCTCTGTCTGGCTCAGACTACCCTGCTAGGTAAGGGAAGAATCGGGATGGGGCCCGGGCATACCCCGATGTACAGGAGAGCACCGTGGGGAACATGCCCTGCCATAGCGAAGGACTGGCCACACACACCTACTGCCTGCAAAAGCCTCCTCCATCATCTGGGAAAAAAATCCTGTAAATTCTACACCTTTGGAGAGCCTCCAAGGTGCTGCAGGCAGCTCTCCCTGATACCATGGCTGAAAACTGCTTTGCAAGCTTCAGACGCCCCCGCCCTGATGCCTGGTAAACCCCCCGTCCTCGTGGGAGCACCTAAAATAGACCAAATCACACCTAAAATAGACCAAATCACACCTAAAATAGACCAAATCACACCTAAAATAGTCCCCGTGGCACCTAAAATAGTCCCCATCGCACAGAGCGTCAGAGCTGGGGATTTTCAGTGACCAGCTCCTAAAGCTTTGCTTAATTTATCCTGCGCGGGCCATGGGCCAGTGCGGAGCAGAGCTGGGCACCTCCAGCTGCAACGAAGAGAAGACAAACCGGCACCCTGCAGCTCCCACAGCTCGTCCCACTTCCTCCCAGTTCCTCCCAGCTCTGCAGCGAGATGCTCCAAACACCACCATGAGCAGGCAGCGAGGGGAAGAGCCACCCCGATGGTGACAGGAGGACGCGGGGGGCAGCCCCGTGGTGTCCCCCACGGTGCAGGCAGCCGGGTGCGAGGCAGCCGTGGCCGCTGCAGCTCTGCAGCACGGGGGAAGCTGGAAACAGGTGGGTGGGTGGGCAGGAAATTCGGCATGAAAAGACGCGGCAGGAAGGATGCTCTTGCAGGACGCTGGATCGCTGCAGCCTCAGAGCTAATTGTTTTCCAAAAGCGGTTTAAATTAGAACAAAAAAACAATCGCAAACGTTATTTTAGAGAGAACCACACCCTGTGCTGTTCAACCCTCGCCCTCAGCAGCATCGGGGAGCTCGCAGGGTATCGCAGGAGAAACCTCTGCCCCGTAACGTGGCACTGACCCGGCTCTGCTGGGGGAACCCAGCAAACCCCCGCCCCGGCCCGAAGCAGCGTGAGCGCGTTCACCCGAGAGGGGTCACAGGGACCGTCGGTAGCCGCAGGCGCAGCTCGGGTGCCCGGCCCGGCTGAAACGGGGCCAGCTTGGGCTCTCCTGTGTGGTCCAGGCAGGGACAGTCCCCCCTGGCTGGGGGCAAATGCTTCTCTGCACCAGCTCGGTTCTCCAGGACCGACACGTCCCCGAGAGCAGCCCAGGACCTGATGTTCCCAGGAAACCCCATCATGCGGTTTACTCTCTGCATCTCGCTGATAACTGCCTGGGATTTAATTTGTCTCTGGCTAATGGGCTCTAATTGCTACACTCCGCCTGCCCCACCATAACCGGCACGATACCGAGCTTGAGAGAAGATTAACGGCCGCAGCCTGAAAGCCGCTGAGCTCCTCCACCCCGTTATCGCCGAGGCCTCGGGGTGGACGTTGTGCCACGCCACGAGATGGGCAGGATGAGCCCCAGAGCCCCCCTGGGGGGGCCAGGCAGCGCCAAAGCAGATGAGCACGTTTCAGCTGCGTTTTTGTGAGCAAACAAGAGTCCAAGTGAAGCTACCGTGAGCAAGAAGACCCCAAGTCCTCCCTCAGCCCTTTGTTTCGCCTACCATGTGCCCTTCAACACCTCCAGGAAACCAGGCAGGGGTCCTGAAAAGGCTGACACCCTCCCCGGGGCTGACAATTCATCCCGAGAGGCTGCAGCGCTCGGTCCCGCTGCTCCCAGCGCCCTGGGAGGCCGTACCCGCCCGGTGCTCCAGAAACCTCCCAGCTTCGGCAATCCCCAAAGGGCCTCGGGTCTTGTTAAACATCAGCGATTTTGAAGGATGCAAGCGATAAGCCGGGCTGTCACCTCCTGCTTCTCGGCTCACGTGTGTTCCACCTCCCAGGGAGGAGGAGGAGGAGGATGCCAGAGGGCCGGGTGCTGGCCGAGCCCCTCGGGGATGCTCGGCTGGAGGGCGGCAGCGGCACGGCGTGCGCGGTGCTGCCCGACGTGCCGGGCTGCTGGCAGCCAGACAAGGACAGAGTGTAACGAGCAAATCTCGGGATGGGAAACGGGGACTTCTGACAGCTCCCAGCCAAGGCAAATCCCCGCCACGTGATGCTGTCGATCTGCCGGGACTTGCTGAAGCTCAGCCATCCCTCGGTCCCCTCCAGCCAAACGTCACCGTCCCGCTGTACACCACAGAGGGGCAGGAGCTGGGAAACGCCGCGGGGCTGCCGGGGCATCGCAGCCATGAGGCTCGGCTTTGAAGCACTGGAAAGGGCTGATCACGTGAAGAAGGGAAGAAAACGGGGCAAGAGGAGGAAGGGACCGGCCCACCAAGCCACAGCCTCCATCCTCGGCGCTGACGGCATCTGGAGAAGAGTTGTCACAGCCCTCCTCCACTTGAGATGCTAAAAACGCCCATGGGGAGCTCCCACCGGCCAAGACTCAACAGCCCTGTCTTCACCTCCCCATTGGAGCACCCGCAGGCTCAGCCCAGCCACGGAAAGAAGGGCAAGAAGGTCTTGGGGTCACCCACAGGCCAAGGAAAGGCTATTGCAGGCACCCCCGGAGCTGGAGGGGGAGATGCGGAGGAGGGCACCGGCGGGGTCTGGGGGAATCTCTCTATCTCATTTGTTTTGGTCTTTTTAAAAACAAACTCTGAAGCAGCGGAAGAGGAGGAGCGGGAGGGAACGTGTGTGCTGGGGGAGAGGGAGGACGGGCAGGCCAGCGGCCAACAGCCAGAAAAACAACTCCTCACCACTCGCCCAGCGCCAGGAAAAAACTGCCGAGCATCCCCACGGCCAAGAGGCACCAGAGCCAGGGGAAGCGCCGGCAGAGGCTGCGCGGGCCCTCCTCCTGCCATGGCCCCCCAGCTCCGCACATCGCTGGTGCTGCGAGCACCCTGCTACGCTGGGCCCTGCCTGCCCGGGGATTGACCTAGCGAAGCTTTCAGGAGGTGGGAGAGAGGAAGGATGGGATGAAAATAAGGTACCGCAGGAGCACGGACTGGCCCGAAAGCGCCCTGGGTGACACGGGTGTCCCAGCCCGCGCAGAGCCCCAACCTTACAGCTTCGCACCAGGCGATGAAAGCCACGCCACTCGGGGTGGTTTTCCAGAGCTTAGAAACACGAGCAAGGGATGAGGACGGGCAGCACTAGGAGCGCAGCCCAGGCCCCCGGCCACTGTCCCCACGCCGGGACCCCTCCGGTGCGTGTCACCTGCGCGGGGCAGCTCCCGGGGGATGCTCTGCATCCCTCCTGCCCCAGCCCAGGCTCCAGCAGCTCAGGACCCCTTCACGAAGCCCTTCCTGCCCTGGGAGCTGTTTGTTTCAGCCGTGACCTCCCGCTGCAGCTTGAATTCATTTGGGGTTTCATGCTGGGACCTCTGCCAAGAGTTACAGTAAACAACTCCCCTCCCCGGCAGCCTCCGATGCTCACACATGATTCAGGGGGCAGGCAGCCAGGCCAGCAGCTCCTCCTCCTCCCCTCACCCCACGGCAGCCAAAAGCACGGCCCCACGATGGCTCCTTGGGGGTCTGTCCCCTTCCCCAGCACAGCCCCGGTCCTGCCGGTTCCCAGCAGAGCCTTGTAAGGGTCCACCAACACCACGACATGTGGCCATGGCTGGGACTGGCATGCACAGGTTGATACTGGGATGCTCCGCTGGCCCCGTGCAGCCTCAGGGGTCCGAATCCATCATCCTCCTCATGCGCATGGCCAGGAGCAGGGCTGAGTGCTGGGCTAGGGAGAAGCGAGCTGGGAGCACCCGCCCAGGGAAGAGGCGGAAGGTTCCTGGGACAGGCTCCTCTCGCGGCTCGACCTCCAGCTGCCAAAATTTCTGTGCGTTATTTTTAGTTTGCAGAGATGTTCGCACGGGAAGGCCAGCGCTGGGGGCGAGCTCGTCTTCACACGAGGGCTGGGGCTGGCAGGGGCTCAGCAGCCACCGTGTCACCCGGGGCAGCGCTCGCAGGGCAAGCGGCTTCGCAAACGGCTCTTAAACAGCAGCAGAATTCAGCCTCTTTACAAAGACACCATGTCTTCCCCCTCTCCCCCTCCCTGTGCTGAACAACCGCTCGGCCCGGACAACCCAGGGGTGCAAAGAGGCAGCACCAGCCCCTCTCCTGGGCAGGAGTGAAGGTGGCCGTGGAGATCACCCGCTGCCTCGTCACCTCGGAAAGCAGAAGCACCGGGGACGTCCTGGCACCAAGCGCTTGTTTTTCTGGGTCACCTTGCGCAGCCAGGTCACCGGCAGGAAGCCGAGGCGAACCCCAGCGCGCAGCGGCGACTGCCCGGGTCTGCCGAGCCCATTGCACAAAGCGCTCTGCACCCGGGCAGGTAGCAGCCGCTGCCGCTCCACCCTTCCTCCGCGGAAGGGGGAGATTGCAACACGGCGAGAGGAGCCTCGGCGCGGAGCCTCTGCCTGGGGAGCCCTGGGAAAGCCTTCGGCAGTACGAGCATGAATGTGAGCTCTGTGCTCAGCCAGCCGGCACCGGTTACCAGCATTTTCCAGGCTGCCGGCACGGCTCGGCGCAGGGACAACAGCCGAAGCGCTGCCGGGGCCCGTCGGAGAGACCCGGAGCGGGTGCGCGGACGGCGAAGGGCTCCTCGCTCGGCAGCCGAGCGCCTCTCGGACTCCTGCTAAGCTTTGGCCAGGGTGAGGTCTGGTAACGGCGAGTTTCCCAGGCTGGCGGTGGCAACCCAGTCCCCAAAGGGGAAATCACTGGTCACGCTGCTGCTCTCAGCGAGCCAGACGGACGGACGGACACACAGTCACCCCCCCCAAAAAAAGCAGCGCAGAAATCTTTGCTTTGGCATTTCCTGACTTTTTTAAAGAGGCAAAATCAGCCGTCGGCAGAGCTGAGCTTATATAAGAGGGAAATAAAGCGAGCGGCAAACAAAGCCGGGGCGGGCAGAGCCTTCAGGAGCAAAGCAGCCGCGGGTGAGCCGCGCCGTCCCCTGCCACGGAGGCTGCCGGCACACACGAGGCGAGGGGCTTTCTCTGAGCCGAGCAGCAATAAAGGCAGAGGTCTGAAAAACCGTTCCCCATCTTCTGTTGATTAGCTGTGAGAGGTTCAGAGTTCAGCCGGGCTGAAGAACGCGTGTGATTAAAAACATTCCTCTGTAATAAAAGGAAAAGGTCTTCTCCAGAGCCACGCACAGGGAACAGAAATTAGCTGGAGGGAATTTGTTCCAATTAAAAACACTTAAATAAGAAACCACACAAAAAGGACTATGTTGAAATAACATTAGAGATCGTGAAGCCAGAACTCGAGAAATAGGAAATCCCGGGGTGGGGGGACCTCGCGTAACCTCGCCCTGGCCCCCGGGACGTAGGTGCTGGGTTTAACTGGGGGTCCAAACCCTCTGCTCCCCTCCAAGACGGGCACAAAATGACAAAACCAGCACCGCCCCAGCACCTCTGCCCAGCTACACCAGCAGCGGGGACACAGACGCTGCCGCTGGGTCTCACAGCTCCCGGGGGGGACAGTGGGAACCCCGAGCCGGAGCTCCACGCACGCACCCCTCTGCTCCCCCTACCTCCGTCTGCTCACGTGTCCCCGGGGGGGTTCCTCGCAGCACCCCGCCAAGCCGGAGCGTTTGGGGCATTTTCCTCCTCCCTGGCCTTGGCGGGCGGCTGCCGGGGGAGCGCGGGGATGCTGCCGCCCGGCTCCGGGGAAAGCCCAGCACTGCCGCTGCAGCCGTCCCTGTACGCAGCGTCCTGCGTGAGCCATAAGAGAACAGATGATGCTCGGGGCAGATGTAATGTTTGGAGCGGTCGGTTGCCAAATTCTGATAACTCTTTATGGAGCGTCTTAACTGGGAGTTTTGAGGGCTTTACGCACTGGCCAGATGTGGGTGGACCCCTCTCCTTCCTCCCAGACACCAAATTCCTGCTCCAAAACAAGATGAGGCTGATACTTCTCCCTGAAAAGCCCCCGGGAGTTTTTCCACAAGGGTAAAACCATGTTTTTCTACTCTGGTTCTTGCAAACATTCTTCTGCAGAATGTTTCCAGAAGAAAAAATTTGAGACAGACGACAATTAAAGTTTGGCAGAGTCGCATGTGCCTCACAAAACCCCTTCCGCAACCAAAGCCATGAACCAGAGCCGAAACCACCCAGACTGCGCACATGCACCTGTGAGCGAAGCACATTATTTAGGTATTTCGAGCACATAAATCAGAAAATTCTCCGTTCGAGCCTGTAAACGAGATCCTCATCAGGCCTCGGGAAGCGCATCAGGGCGAGATACTTCCCCTGATTACTCTCGCTGCTTATTTGCGGCTCGTGACCTTTGAGTCAGACATTTAATAGCCCTCCCTGGAATTTTCTCCCCACAAACGTGTGCAGTTACAGGCTGAAACTCATGACTCCAGGACCCAAAAATCTCATGGCGCGCCGAGGCCAGCCCGTGCTACGGGGACATGGAGCAAAGGCTTCGTACCTGGGTCTGCTGCCGGTTGTGACGCTCTGGGTTTCAACCCACGCCCCAGCATCGGTTGTCCCCATCCAGGCTCAGCAGAGACATGGGACCACGCTACAGGTTCCCACCGCATCCCCAGAGAGCAGAAGGTGGGACCTCACCGCCAAGGGCAGAGGCAGCACGAGCGCTTCGGGACCAAATAAAACATTTGTGGAAGTGGTTCCAGCTGCATCTGCAGGTTTTCCACATGTTCAGATCAGCCTTGAAAGCGTTTTGCTGCAGGGTGAGGCTGGTCAAGAGGCTCCCCAGGTAACACCATGCTACGTTACCCCAAAGCCCCGACGTTAACACCGGACCCAAACCTCACCGCAGGCAAAACTTAAACCACCAACCAACCTGCCTCCTGCTCCCCAACAGCTCCCAGAGGAGCTGGAGCAGCCTGCGAACGTGCCAGGGACCGGGCTCCTCGGCTGTTCCCAGGGATGGGTCTTTCAAGCCCTCAGAGCACCCAGCCGTGAATGCGCAGAGGCAAAACCTGCACAGCAAAACCCGGTGATGGGTTTCGAGTCTAAATTTGAGATGCCCGCTCGCAGGGGCACGCACGGGTCCTAACGCACAAAGAGCTGGGCACAGGCAGGACCGAACCACGCCGCAGGCCGGCAGCACGGCGGCTGCGGTCTCACAACCCCAGTGTCGGGTGTCCCCGTCCCTGCCGGCAGTTCCTCCTGACACACGGCACCATCGGCCATGCCCGCCCAGGCGGGTGTGCGCGTGCTCCTATGCGTCTAAAGCAAGTAAGTAAATAAATCGTGGTTTTACCCGTTTCTTTGCAGAAGGATCAGGCCCCCGCGCCACACGGTTCGAGCGTGGGCAGCATGAGGTGCAAGGTGGGACCGAGAAGCTCATCTCCTGCAACTGCGGCTGGGATGTGGGACCGAAGGGACAGCAAGTGGGCTCCATCCCAGCTCTGGCACGGCTGGAAACCTCTGGCAGTCATTTCCTGGCGGCAGTTGTATCCTCCCACCCCCACCGGTCATAAACCCCGTCCCAAATAGCAGCACGAGGCCCCCGGGGAGGATGCTGTGTGGAGGAGTGCAAAGTATCCCCAGGAAACCTCTCAACAACCGCCGTTTCCTCTGAAACAGAGAGAAATTCATGACCAAGGGCTCTGTTGAAGGAAAGCCAAGGTTGCCTGGCGGCACCTCGTGCTTCCCAGAACAGCGTAGGCAGCTTCTGCTGGTGGAAACTCCCGAGATGGGAAACATCCCCCATGGCACAGCCCACCCCGCTGGACTCTGTCCCCTCCGACCACCCTCACCTGGTCGCGCAGCCCGGACGGGATCTGCTGGCTAATCCCTGCTCGAGCGCCAGCAGCGGCGGGTCGGCGCAGCCCCGCGCACGGGGCTGTCCTGCTCACGCAATGGAGAGGCAGTGCCGGTCCTCCCGGTCCTGCCCCAAAGCCCTTCTCTGCAGCTTCACGCTCCTCCTGCCCTGCAAACGTGGCCCATGGAGGGGCTGCTATGCATCTTCACCGCCCATGTCCTCTCCTCGCGGACATGGGAGCAGCCAGAGAAGGGGTGAGGGTTTGCAGTGTGCTCCTGAAACCTTAAATACCACCAAGGCCCATGGGCAAAGACCAGCATGGATAACAGGTGGCACCTCCAGGCAAGCGAGCACCCCTGCTGTGCCCAAACTGGAACAGCCTGGTGTCTTCTAATAGCCCCATCTTCTCCCTCCACCCGGCTTCTGGCAAGAGGCGACAGTCCAGTCTAGAGCCTCGGCATCACCTCCCTGCCGACAGCCAGCACGGCTCTGCTTTGGAGAGAGGCTTTGGCACCGCTCCTGGCAAGAGAAGCTCCTCCAGGTCTCTCTTCTCCGAGCAGGTAGATGCCAACAGAGGCAGAGCCCTGTGGCCGCAGCCAAGCGCTCCCGGGAAGCGAGCGAGCACCCTCTCGGCGCAGGACGCCTCGTCTTCCCGCTCCAGCTTTGATTACATCAGCACGAGAGGATGCGGCCTCCGTGCCAAGGGAAGCAGAGGAGAGATCAAACGATTACACGAACCTCTCCTCAATTACCAGCCGTTTGCATAAGCAGAGAAGAGCGTAGAGCATTCCCGACCGGTTTGGCCAACATGCCGACGGGCTCGTCAGCACCTCTGGGCCGCGGCAGAGGGGTCCTCGCCGCTGTCACCCCCTGCACACACGAAGCCGCCGTACGGAGCATCCCGCCGTGGCAGGGAGCAACGTCTCCATCCACGTGGCTCAAACCCAGGACCAGCTTTGCCCGGTCCCACTGCGAAGGGTCACCGCCGCGCGGGGGCTGCTGCCGCCTGCGCTGCAGCTCGGCCAACGTATTTATGGGTTTAATTGCTGCCTGTGACACGGCAAGAGCCCGGCTTGACTCACCGACTCCCGGGGGAGAGCTCCGGGCTCCAAAGCGGTGCCTTGCTTGATCTGGAAGTGCTGAGACAAAAAGCCTGGCTCCCACAACACCCACTCGCAGTGACTGACTACTCAAGGGGACCTGCCCATTAATTGGAGCCTCTCTGCGTGCTGCAGAGAAGGAAATCCCTTGGCAAACGCTGGCCAAGGTCCAAGGCTGGGCTGAAAGGCAGATTCAGTCATGAAAAGAGAATAAAAAAAACCTCAGGCCCAATGCAATGCAGAGAGCGGGGGAACGAGATGCTGGGAGAACCTGCGGCAGCCCCAGCTCTGCGGGAACAAGGTGCACCCCAGGGAAAGAAGCACAAAGGGAATTCCCTGCGCTGACCCACAGACTGCTCCCCCCAAACCCTGCTCCAGAGCTGACCATCAGCGTTTGGAGCAAGGAGAGCCAGCTCTGCACTGCCAGGCCAGGGGACAGCACGTGGCATCCCCAACCATCGCCCACCCTGCCTCAGTGTCCCCTCCAGCCAGGGATGCAGAGTGGGGACTCGGGTTTTAGGGCGAGAGCTATTTCTGCCAGAGGAAGGAAGCTGCAATATTTTCAGTTTCCTGCGCAAACACAATTCTGGTAGCCCTCACCGTGGGGCCGTCTGGCACTGCCCCCATAGCGGGGTGCTCAGAGTTGGCATCTGTGCGGCTGGGCAAGGCACAGGCGACAAATCCTTAAAGCAGAGGAGGCTGAAATGTGCCTGGACCCAGCAAGCCACACCACGGGGATACCAGTGAGAGCTGCCCTGGGGGTAAATCGGGGTCAGCCCTGCTGTGTGCAGGCAGCTGGGGGAGATGCTGGGAAGACATCCACGACGCCGAAGCCGGGGAACACCACCCGGGCTGGAAAAGCTACAAGAAACGGCCTGGCCAAGTCATCAGGCAGGATTGCTGGGTCTGCGAGAGCTGGGGGTGAAGGAAAGCGAGGAGAACCCGGAGCCTATCCAGGGAAAAGCAGGAGCAACCAGCATTTGGCAGGGAGAAACCTCGGAGGAGGGAACCTCGGAGGAGGATGCAGGCCGGCTCCCAGCTGAGGCTGCAGAACGTGGGTGCCCCGAGGGAACCAAAGCGCCCGGCGGGGACGGAGGGTGCGGTGGGGTGTGTACGCTCCCCGCTCATGTAGCAACACTGCCCAGGGTGTTTAACCCAGAAAGCGGGGTTAATCCTGCCGCTGAGCCGCTCCAGCATGGGGGAAAAAGGAAAATAAATAAACCAAGCAGCCCCCTGCGAGCCCAGCGCCGCAGCGTTAACCCCGGACACAGAGGAATCGGTGCACGGGGTGGGATTCGAGCCCTCCGCACCTCTCAAGATCAGACCTCGTGTCAACTCAGCACAATCACATCCAGGGCCCTAAAACCCACTCGACGATCAAAGGAACGGCGGTGCCTGGCTGGGTGCACGCTGCGGAGCTGAACGGGACCCAGCTCCAGAGGAGAGGACGCTCTCGGAGCATCCAACACAAACCCATCCGTATAAAGCCCCACCGGACATTCCCCACCCACCCGGCGGCACACGCACCTGCAGATGTCATCGTGTCCCTCCACGTCCCCGGGGTCAACGCGCCCGCGAGAGGGGGCAGAGCTGGGCCCCGCGACACGGGCTGGGCCGATGGCATCGGGCGAGCGGCACAACGGCCAAGGGCGGCGGGAGCCCTCAGATCTCTTCTCCCGGCGGTTGCACAGCCAGGCGCGGCCCTGCACCACGCCCTTGCAGTTCTCACGGGCAAGAACGAGCCTTGGCAGAGCCCTCGGCTTGCTGGCAGCCAGCTCCATCGGGCTCATTAAATGCAATTAAACCCGAGCGGGTATTTCTCCCCCCCCCCCCCGCCTTTGGGGGATGTTGCTTTTAGACAAAATAAACAGGGAGGTTTTGCGTGGGCTCGTGGCTGGCAGGTGGAAACGCCGAGGTCTCTGTCGGGGAAGCAAACAGGTCCGCGGTGCTCAGCCCTCCTCCTGCTCCCGCATGCACCCCTGGCAGCCCCCTTCACCGTGGAAGCTGCCGGAGACGGACGCAATACCCTCTGTGCTTCGCGAATGGGAACGTGCAATACAACAGACAGTGACGAAGCTCGCACCCCAGTTTGCTCGTGTTTAAAAACAACGGGGAGAAACTTCTGCCCCAGCCCTGTGAGTATTTGCCCTGGTCATAGTTTACTGCATCAGCTCCTCCAGCATCATTTCTAAGCCAGGTTACAGCCGAACTGCGATTCTGCTGCGTTCTCCGTGCTCCGAGCCTGAAAAGCACGGAGGAGGAGGGAGACAGCCGAAGTGTCCATCTCCTCCTGCTTCCACACAGCCTCCCCTCCCTCACACCACCACACACAGCAGGACACGCGTGGCCATCAGGATAAACCCGCGGAGGACGCGCAGGCGAGGCTGTTCCCCCGAGCCCCTGGGGACCAACGGCGCTTTCAGGAGCCTCCAGATCATCCGCGTTTTTCACTAACGCAAAGAGCTGGCTCTGACAGCCGCCAAGTCATCGCGCCATCGCCCTGGCGCTGCCGGACCCCTCCTGTCAGCAGTGACATCGGGAGCTCCCGCTATTCCTGGCAGGTTACGTGGGGCGGTCCCAGCCCTGGGCTTTGTCAGGGATGTTCGGTCGCTCCGAAGCGGGGTCAGCAGGGTGTGCCTGAGAACGGTACGCGATGGGCACCACGCACATAGGACAAAACCCACTTTGGGACGAGCGAAAACTAAAGCCAATGGGGATCCTTAAAGCTTTCTGCTCCCCGACGGAAAAAGCAGCAGAGCTGCTACGTCCCGGGGCTGTCTCAGGACAGACTCAGCGCCAGCACACGTGAGATTCGAATTTCCACTCTCCTGGCCGTCCCAAGGTGAGTTCAGTAAGAACTTCTCCCAGTTTGGCTGCTCCCAGGAAGTGACAATAAAACCGATAGAACTCTCCACAGAGTCAAACCCTCAGAGATGCGTCACGGGCGATTTCTCCACCTCTGAATGATGGGAGAGGTGTGGCCGCGCCCTGACCAAGATCTTTGCTTCAAAAGTTTGGGGTTTAGTGGTGCTAAAGGGATTTAGCCAGAACAAATTAAGGTCATTTCCCATCTTAATTAACTCTGCTTTCACTTCCTGACACGTGGGAGCCCGGCCTCCTCCGGCGCAGCGAGGAGCCTCCACTTTGCATGGCCACAGCACTCTGAGCTGCACAAAGACGCGGGAAGGACTTTGCGGCGTTTCTTTGTCATCACCAGAGCCCTGCCCGCAGAGAGAGAACTAAAAACACCCCCAAAAAGCCAGAACCCCCCTTGCCAAGGCCATGTCTCTCCATCACAAAGCATGAGGTGACCTTCCCCATTCCCTTTCCCCACGGCACACTGCTTCTAATGCTTTTGGAGGCACCTGAAGCCATCCCCAACGAGGGGATTATCCTCCCACCCCCCGCAGACAGCTCCACACACACGTCCCCACCACGACCCGGCGCTCGGACCCTTCACAACATTCAGATCCCACCTCGCTTCCCCAAAATACCTTACACTGAGCACCAGCAACCTCATGACAGCCTCGTTCCACGGCTGGGAATAAGGGGCGGGGAGGCAGCAGCGTCTCCCCCGGCATTGCCAACACCACGAGCCCGGCCACGTCTGCGTGTCCGCTAAAAGAAACGGTGCAGAAGCGTCTCCTCCGACGGAGCTCCGAGCCCCCGCCTTGCACAGGAGGACGGGCCTGAGCCCACTGGCTGCCAGCGCGGATGCGGGACCAGCTGCATCTCCACTGCCAAGACTGTGCAGAGGAGGGGAGACCTCGGGGACGTCTCAGGCCAGGACGCATCATCCCCTTGACCTGGGCGGAGCGGGACGGTGCTTCGAATCGCAGGAATTGCGCCTATTGCACAACCGCTAGCGAGAAAAATCCTCTCCCCTCCCCGCCCGCCCCAACATCCCTTTGAGGCAAAAAGGAAGAAGGCTGGAAACATCCTTCCTCTCCTCCGGACAATGCGATGGAAATAGCAAGGGAGGAGCAGCTGAAGCAGCCTCGGCTCGGCGAGGACGCGGGGCCCGACCAGCGCAAGGAGCTGCTGTGGCTTCCGGCCATTGTCCCAGCCGGGGGCCGAGCACCGTGCTGAGCCCCGGGCTGCTGCGCACCCACCACGGCCAAACCCTCTTTGCCCCCGAGGACCAGCCCTAGAACACAAACCTGCTGCCCCGTCCAGACGCCACCTTCACCCGGGACCCCCAGGTCTCGATGGAATCCTCAATCCAGCAGCAGCCACCAGCTGCCGCCGAGACCCGGCGATCGCTGTGCGCGGTCCCGCAGAGGGGCTGCAAACCAGAATCTTTGCCACAGGCGCAGAGACCGCGATAAAATCCACTCCTGAAACTGGCGGGATTTTCCACTGCAGGGAAAAAAACCAACCAAGACGGCAGAAGACACTTTTCTCTGGACCCAGCCCGGAGGGTGAAACAAAGCCCCCGGGGAGTGAGTTCCACCCTAAATTCCTATTTTCTCCTCCAGATGGGAGGTGCACGTGTCCGGGCTCCTCTAGCACGTACGTCAGCAGCTCAAAAACCCTGCAAGGACCAACGCAAGTCTCTCCTGCTCGGGGACGGCTGCTGGCGGCAGCAGCTGAGGGAGGCAGAAGGACCCGGCCAGGGCAGAACCACTCGAAGTTACGAATCAGTCCCCAAACTCGGGACTGCGACGCCCAGTCGGTGCCGGTTTTGTCCTTCCCCTCCCGTTCTGGGGGGTTTGCAGGTTATCGTTCGCAGCTCTTTTTTGTGATCAAGGTGGCGACAGAAGCTGTTTTTCCTTTAAAAACCCCACAACACTACATAATTATACACGATATAGGAAGGGTTTGAGATGCTTTTAGGACCCGAGCTGGGATTTCAGGCCTGCCACCACCCAAACAAGCATCAGAGTCAGCAACACAAACAGATCCACAAACCTCCCAGTGCTCCCCACCACCTCCGCAGCCTCCACGGGCCGCAGCAGGGAGGGAAACAGGAGGAAGAGGAGGACGGACGGTGCCACACGTCCCTGCTCCTCCCCGGCACCCCCCAGCCCTGTGGCCCCAGAGCACGGGCTCCGCTGAGCCCTCCGGAGCGGGCAGACGAGCCCTGTGCAGACGGGCCTCTCTTTACCTGCCGAAAAGCGGGGCTCGCCCTCAAAGGCCGGGCTGCTCGCGGAGCCGCTGGCGGCGCTCCCGACCGAGCGGAGCTGCTCTGCTCCCTGAAGCTTCCCAAGAGCATTTCTGCCCCGCTGCTGGGTTAAAAATAGAAAGCATCAGTGTTATTGTCCTCCGAGCAAATATAGAACGATGACATCCCCGCTGCTAAAAATCTGTGCAACGGCGACCGATTCGAGCACAGCCACACAGGAAAGCTCCGCTCCTGGAGCAAAGAACTTGGGAAGTTTGCTCAACAGCACTTAAGGGTGTTTGTTATATTGACGCGCTGCGGCACTAAACACCAGCGGTAACCTTGCCTTCCCCCTCCTCTCCTCTCCTCGCTTCCCTGGCGTTTGTTTTCAGGCTTTTACGCATCTGCCGCGGGCCGGCTGCCTGCGCTGGCCTCCGAGAAGGGTGCGCAGGCTCTCCTGACACTCCCACCCCAAGAACACGAAGAACGCGCTGCCCCGCGCTGCCCTCGCAGATGGGAAACAAGCCTGAGCCAACTTGGGAGGGGTCTTGTCACCGTCCTCACTTAACACTTTCCGGCTCTAAACGAAGGAAAGCGGGTGACGCCGTCCCTGGCAGAGTGGGGGGCTGGAGGTGGACGGACTCTCCAGCCCAGCTCCGCTCCCCAGCAGGTTGAAGCAGTTTGCCGGCTCCTTTTGGAGAAGCTTCCCCCTAAGGGGGAAAGGCACGGGAGAGTTGGGTGGCAGCAGACCCGCTGAGCTGCCCCATGCCCCCCTCCCCGCTCCCGTCCCTCATCCCTGCTGACTCAGGAGGGAGGGGGGCCTCAGCCTGAACCTCATTCTTGGAAAGGGAAATTTCTACGCAAGCTCGGCCTTTCTGTGAGTGTTTGTGCTACGGCACTGGACCGCTCCCACCCAGCTGGGACCCAGCTCTCGATCCAATTTCATTTCTCAGAAAATCACACGGGAAATGAGAGGAATGTGGCGGGTCACTTCCAGCTCCAGGCGGGAACGCTGGCTCCTGCAAAAGCAGCCCTAGGAGAGAGTAACGCATCGGCAAGGGGACGTCTGTCCTTCCAGCAGCTCCCCGGATTGCTGCCTGACCTGCAGACGCACACCAGGACCCACCATCCACCAGCAAGCTGGCTCTGCAGGCCACCGCCCTCCGGACGGGGCGGGCAGGAGCCCTGCGGCACCCAGACACTGACCCACGCTCGAGGGATCGCTCGGCTCCCCACACAGCACTGCCTGCGGCTCCAGCCATCGCCCACCTCGCCGGGGGCAGGAGCACCCCGCGGGAGGGCCTGGGAGGAAGCCGCTCGCGCCATCGCCCCCCGATGCACGGTGAACATCTCCCGCTCAGCACCGCCCAGGCAGGGCCTTCGATCCGCTCTGCAGACGCAGCGAATAGACCGAGCATAACTCACTGCACCCCCCTCCCCTTCTCCCCAAAACAAAACACACACCCAGAAACAGAAGGAAACCAGGCGGGAAAAACCCGACAGTAATTCAGCAACTATTTCAAGCGTTTTCATTCCCAGGAGGAGGCTGCTCTGCCCTCTGCCACATCCCCCCCACCAGACCAGAGCTGCTGGGTGCCCCTTGGCCACCCCGTGCCCGGGACCGGTGGTCCAGCCCGCCGGGGCCGTTCTCTCCCCATTCAGTACCGTGCACATCTCAAGCTGGCATCTCGGCGCGAAGGCAACGCCAGATTTCTGTCTGCTGAGCCAACGCGCCTGGAAACGCATGACGACTTCAGCAGATTAATTGGAAACACAGCCTGGGTGTTGCAATCCCAGGAACGACTCCAATTTCAGGAACAAATGTTTTCATCTCTAACTGGGAGCAGTCACCCAAGTGGAAGGGTGCATTTTTCTTGCCGTAGCTCACCCCTCCCCTGGTACACGGGTGGTGGGACCGGGCTGCTGCGCCGGCGCTTGCGTCACCGGGGACCTGCTGCTGCTGTTGGGGTTCCTGATGCTGCCAGCGAGGGACAGCCCAAGGTTTTGCCGCATCGTTCCTTCTGGGGTCTGCAGCCTCTTCGCCAGCAGCAGGAGGTGGGAGAACAGGAGGGCACGCGAGGGTCCCTGCTGCAGGTCATCAGCCCCGCAGCTCCAGCGGCGAGCTCTTCCGCAGGGTCCCGCTGCAACTCCGCGCACGTCACGAGGGCGACGTTTCCAGTTCGTGCACAGGTTGTTTCCCAAAAGGCCCCTGACCCTGCCCAAAGCCCCCGGAGCACCAGCTCTGCTGCTCCCTCCAGCAAGGCCAGAAAAGATGTTCCTTTGCTGCGTGACTGTTGCACCTTCCATACTCACACATGGAAACTCTCACCCTGAAGAGTCCCAAACTTGGTTTCTCCTGAAGGACACGGGCTTTGAGAGCTCCAAGATTTGATTTCTGTGCCCACGATACCTGGAGGTGACTCTTCTGCTCCATGACCACCACAGAACCCTCAGCAGCACTGGAGAAGAGGCTGACACCGCCTCAACTCTGCTCCCCACAGTCGAGCCCAGGGGCAAGGTCCTGATCCCACAGCAAAGGTCCTGGACGGAACCTGCCAGAGGCTGCAGATAAATCCCCACAAGACCATTCGCTCCATCTAGTGGCAAGCCATTCCCGGGCTTCCAGCTTATTTCCACCCTCCTCTCCCCTCTCCAGCAGTTTCAACACCATTTGCCGTTCCTCTGCCCAGCCCCGTTTGCTGCCAACCTCCCGTGCTCTCTTAGGTGGTCCCTCTGCAGCCATCGCAACTCTCGATGTTCTTTCTCCCTTTGCTGCCAAAACCAAAAAGCTCTTCTGCAGCTCGGCAGCGGCTTCCCCGCTCCCAAAGATAAGGGAAGGAGAAAAGCTGGTCTGTGCACCCTCAGAGCCCTGGCAGGGAAGTCTGCTCTGATAGCCTGCTGCCAGGGCTCCTGCAACCCAAGAAAAACTGTGTGGGCTGTGGAAAGGGCATGTGGCTGCTGCTGGAGACAAAAAAACGGCAAGCTGGGAGCTCAGGGACGAGGCTGAGGGAGCAGCCAGCTCGCTGGGCTCCGGCGAGCCCGCACGCGGCTCAGCGAGCACCCGAATGGACACAGGGGCTGGCTCTGGCGGTGCCGCGGCTGCTACCACCGATGCCCGTTTCTGCTGCAGACGGACACGAGCGATGGGGGGTGAATTCCTCCTTTGGCGCAGCCCCTGCCTTGCACGGCCTAGATGGGGGCCGTGATTTCAGCTAGGTAAGAAGTATGTTAATCTCCCAGCTAAAGCAGCTCCTGCAGGTCTCATTTTTGCCACCTTCAGCTCCTCGCCCAGTGGCTTGGGCGCCCCTTTCAGCACAGCCCTGTCAGAGCTGAAGCCTGACCCAGGAGTGGGTGCATCCAACGGCACAGACAGCCCTGAGCAGCACAAACCCTTCCTGCAAGCCCCTTGCCCCGCTCCAGGCTTAAATCCACCGACCCCCGCCTCAAATCCAACGCCCTTCTTGGTCTTTTCCTCATCGAGCTGCTCGCACCCAGCTCTCCCGCTTCCCATGTCAGCCACGGCGATTTCAGCGCTCTCCTCAACTGAGAGTCCTGGAGTGAACGTGGCAAACGGCTTCTTAAAACACAAATCTCTGGAAACCGTTCACCCATGACCCAACCCTGGCCCCTAAGTCATGTAACTCAGAGCCCTTCTGCCACTAATTTAGATACTCTGGCAAATTAAACCCACTGGGTTTTGCCGCTGGGAGCTTCGCTCACCTCAGAGCCTGCTGAGAGATCTTTGGGGTATCCCAGACCCTCCGATGGGAGAGCTGTGTGCTAACCACACAGCAACCAGCGGCATGTAACTGGGAACCCCTCTTCTGAACTGGGCAGTCGGTCTCGGACTGGTCGGTAGGTGGGTGAGCTCTGGCAAAGCCTCATCTCTCACTCCCAGGGTGAGGAACACACGAGAGCTGTTGTGGACATGGAGATGGACATGGAAGCCACAGGGACGGAGGGGGAAGCCCTGGGGTTTGCAAGGGTCTCCTCGAGCAGGCAGCACTGGTGGAGGCCTCCCCCAGGAGACAAGACAGCAGAAGGGAGGGCATGCAGATCTGTGCAGATCCAGCACACGCCCAAGCTCAAACCAGGCGCAGCCCACAAATCCTTCTGCAAGATTCTCTGTCTCACCTCCAGATGTGCCAGCACCCCATCCTACACCCTGCAACCCTCCCAGGCTTCTCGTCAGACACACCCTCCACCTTCTTCGCTCACTTGGCACATTGTCCCAGACATGTCCACGCGATGTCAACGGCCTCTCCGTGCCAGCACCTGGCCTCTCCAGCATGGCAGCCGCCAAGCGCTATCACAGGTTCCCATCGCCGTCACGGGCTATCATCCAGTCTGGGCTCCTGCAGACGACACAGCCAACCTCCACCCGACCAGCACAGTTACTCATAAGTAAGCGAGACCCAACAAGACATCCAACCTGACAGCAAGGTCCCACCAAGGGAAAAAAAACAAAAATCCTCCCAGTTCCTTGATCTTGACGGATCTTTCAAGGGTTCATCATCGTTGCTGCTACAAATCCACCCCTCAAAACCCAAGTGGAAAAGGCAGCCAGTAAAACTGACAGGAACCGCAGACGACACTGGTAGCTCTCGGGCCAGGGAAGGAGCAGCCTCCAGCCGTTTCTCCAGGGACTCCCTTCTGCTGTGATTTGACACAAGGAGACAGGGCCAACTCAGAAACCACAAGCCAGCCTCTGCCTCCAACACATCACTGCTTCGGTCCATCAGCCAATGCAGCCGATGCCTTGAGCCTCCCGTGCCGAGATAACCTGAGCTTCATCCTCAGCTCTCCCTGCAAGGCAGATCCTGCACTTTCATAGTTTTGATTCTTTTCCACTCAAAACCCAGAGGAGATGGTGCAGTGCTGGCCACAGCATTAAGACTAGTCAAAGAGTCACGAGCTACAGAGGTGACCACACCTCCTTAGACCTTGATGCTTCTCAGCAGCACTCAAGAAGCACAGACTCAGCAGAGCCTTCAACCCTGCCCGGTTATTTTCCAGGACTCGAGCACAGCCACCATGGCATTGCTAGAGCGGGACCAGCACCATCTCTCTCCCACTGGCTCCAATCCTGCTCACAGATACCGATGCTGTTGATCCATGACAGATAAACCTCTACCACCAACACCAGCAAGACCACCACACAGGAGACAGAGGATGCCCAGTAGAGATAAGCTCCAGGTACATCTTTACTGCTCGGCTGAGCCCACATCAGGAGCATTTCGCAGCTACAGACCAGCAGCACAGGGCTCCTAGTCCTCAAATCCCAAGACTGGTTTATCCTTCCGAGGACGGAAGCACTTAGAAACGAATGTAACGAGCAGCTCAAAGCTGATGTGGAGCTCCCCAGCTCCCTGCACAGCTCCTGCCTGTCAGGACAGGGTTCCTCAGGGTGCTGCTCGTCCCAGAACTGGGGGTCCACTGCAGCAAGCCCTCTTGGTGACCGAGGAGACACAGAACCCCCCTGCTTGGTCACAACCCACTGTGGGTATTTATTTGCATCACAGTAACCGCACAGTGTGACCAAAGTGTCACAGCACATCTCCAGAGCTCCTACAATGAGCACGGCAGGCCGGGGACATCGGGGGGCTCTTTCTGCAGTGCCTTTACCTGCAAGTGTTCAACATCTCCATGGCTGCTTCTGAAGGACTCCGAACTGCACCGGAGACAAGCAGAGGTGCAGGGGCACCCACGAGCTGTACAACACGGCTCTACGCACACCGTTGTGTTTCACAAGTCACACGCTGTAAAGTTGATGGTTTCCCTGCTCCTGAAACAGGAAGACCTACACCAAGCAGTCTCAGGCATCATTTCGGCACTAAACTTCCACCGAGAGCCTCAGAAATACTGCAGAAGTATCTGCAGGGCGTGCTGGGGGGTGGCTGCAGACAGCACTCGCAGGGCTGACCGTCCCCAGAGCTCCCCAGCCCCCCTTATCTCAGCTGGGATATACGTGACAGTGCCTTAAGTATTTCCCAGTCAGTCCTGAAAAATAAGACTCTGGAGTCTGACTCCAGGGGAAAATCCAAATCCAGCAGCTCCAGCTGTGATTCATCAGCCAGAGTCGACGTTTCGGTGCAGATGTCTGAGCTGGCTCCAGAGACACCAGCAACGATCCCGCCGTGGACATCCTATAATGGTGCCGTTTGTCCACCCTGGCAGCTCTGCTGCCTGCCCAGAGTGCGGCAACGGGTGGTCCAGGCTCACGTGTAAACGCCACCACTGCAAACATCCGAAACTTGGGGCGTTAAATGCTGCGTGGTGCCCTCCAGGCACATGAAACCTGGGGTGTAACAGCACTGCAGGGGCTGCGTTGCTCTGAACACCTTTGAAAGCTGCAGCCAGCTCAACCCACAGACACCAAACTCCACTTGTCCTTCCTCCCTCCCTGGGCGTTCCCCCGATTTGGGGGCACCACGCAGCCCTACACATGGTTTTCCAGCGCTGAACACCTGCCCAGCTCAACTGGGCCACCCTGGGAGGACGGGCAGGGCTGCACGGCGGGTGTTTGCGGGCGCTCCGTGTCCGTACAGGTGTAAACCTGGATGTTTGTCTTCCTGGGTGGTTATCTCCGGGCTGTGTCTGCACACAGACTTATCTTGGAGGGGAGGGGTGCGTTACTCCTGCACACACGGTTATCTCCAGGGATGCGGGCCTTCCTCCGTGGCGAATGCCGCACGGGTGAGCTTACTGGTGGGTGCCGGGGCTTGGTACCTGTGCCGGCCTCGGTCCCTCAGCTGCCAGCAGCGATGCTGGGGCCCACAGGAGCACCTCGCTCCTCTCCATCGCTCCTGCCCTCTCCCTAGCTCAGCCCCAGTCCCCTTTTCACCACCCAAGCAGCTGACACTGGAAAATGCAGCAGCTCTTACAAGGAGGGGAAAGGAAGGAGCCGTGGGAAAGGCAGAGCAGGGAGGATGGAGGGATGGTGGGGTTCAAACGGAGGAGCACTGATGCCATCTGGACTTGTTTGGGGTCTCCCCACAACCTCTCTTGACAGAATAACCTCAGGAAGAGCCCAAATCTCTACCTAAACACCTCACTCTTACCACGTCACCCCAGCTCTCCAGTTCGCAGAGGCCACAACTCACTCAGCCATTCCTAACGGTCATCTAACGTGGCCAAACCCTTCAGAGAAACCCCCAGCACACCCTCACCACGGGACCTGTACAGGCCCAGCGAGGAGGTCTGGTCTGCCTGCTGCCGTCCCGCGCCACCACCTGCCCTGGGCAGGGAATAACTCGCTCTCACATCACTGCAGCATCGTTCGGAGACCTCAGCCTCCTGGGCGTGCACCGGCACTGCTCGGCTTCGTGGGCTCCAGCCCCACCGGAGCGCTCAGTGTTTCCCCCAGCACTTCTCAATCTCTCCAAAACCCCCAGAACTAGCTGGAGCGAAGGCTCTCGTGGCTCAGCGGGGGGAAGGACGGCTCCCAGCCTCCCAGACAGGGCTCTCAGCAGTGCCCTGGGACGTTTGCTTTTTTCACAACACCAGGATATTGAGTCACGGGCAGCCTCCCCGCAGCCTGCGCTCGCCCAGGCCATCGCCTGGCTGCTGGGATGCGCGTCGGTGCTCGTCTTACCCAGCCACGGCTCCGTCTCCAGGCTCCCCGCGCACACTCGACCCTCTCCCTGGGCTCAGCAGCTCTGAACCTGCCGAAACGAGGACACTGGGAACCTCCTCTTCTGGCAGAGCTCCCGAGCCAACACAGCTTGTGTATTCGCCGCCTCAGATCTGCCCGGTCTCCTCTAATTTGCCCAAGAGCCTCTTACGCCCGCAAGTTCAGCTGTGACGGGCTGTGGGAAACCTCAGCTTTGGAAACGCTGCATTTACAGTGATGCAACTCAGGAGACATTTGTCGTCCCACATTGTTTTTAAGGGGGCGAGCGGATGAACCAGCCTGGTTTGGGAATGGACCCCTGAAGCAGACGGCGGCGGCTGCCTCGCCGCCCGCCGGAGCCGTAACCCTGCTCCCTTCCCCTCCCTCCCCCACAGCCCCAGTCCCTCTGCTCACACGGTTCCTGCAATTCCTGGCCCTCGGCTGCGATGTGTTGCACAGCTTCCGCCACCATCTGGGCTCCATTTAGGGGAGCTGATGTTTTTCACAGGGCTGTAATCTAAACTTTGGTATTGAGTTTACATCTCGCATACCAGCGTCTCACCACCCAGCCCGGCCACGCCGGAGGGGTGTCGCGGCTGCCAGGCTCTGTCCTGCCGCAGGAGGATGCGGCGTGTCAGCAGCTTCACATACCTGGGAACTGTGCTGCCACGAAGACCGAGAACCGGGGATCCATCTGCACAAACCACCTACAGACCCAGCGAGGCGCTGGCCCTGCCAGTGGGCGCGAGCGGGGAAAGCCCAGCAAGATGGGAATTGGGTCAGCTTCCCCTGGGAGCCCGGGGAGGCTGCAGATGGGAGTCAAAGTCCTAAATCAGCATTATCCAAGCTCCATCCCTAGCAGCAGGAAATTCTCTTAATTTTTTGGCCTTCAACCCTAATCTCCATCCAGACATTGCAGAGTCTTTCCAAAGAGTCAGGTCCTTCTTTTGTGGAGGCAGGGAACGGACACCAAGAGCTGTTGGGAGCAGAGGAGCATCCAGTGCAGCATCACAGGCCTGGCTCCTGCTCGGCTTGACCCACACCGAGCAGATAGAGCCTCTGAAGCCAAGTTCTAACTCTGTCTCCACCAGCAGCAATCCCAGACTGCCCAGTCTGAGCCCCTGCAAGCCAAGCCAGCACACCAAGCAAGGACGATGAGACGCAAAGGGACGGTCTGTTCCCACCACCATCTCTGACCACTGGCAGAGGCCTGCTTTGACACTGCCCTTCGTCCTCTCCAGCTGCAAAGGGACAACCCAGAGCAGGGCTCCCAACCCCTCCTGATGCAGCTTGGTTACAAATCTGGCCGAGTTAAAGAGGTTTGAAAAAGCACGAGTGTCACCAGTTCTGCGTCACATCAGACCATGCTACGAGCAAGTCAGAGCAAACCACATCACATATATCTTCACCAGGAGACAGAGGCTGGACATCCCCTCACCACTGCCACCTCTCTCACACCCTCTCCAGCACCAATTCCCACCTCCCATGTCAGAAGGCTCCTCAGCTTCATCCCTAGAGCCAGGCAGCAGGAGTCCAGGCTCGTGCCAAGCTCCTGGGGGTCCCAAGTCTCACTTGCCGAGGCAGCCAGACCCACGGGACCATCTCTCAGGGCTGGAGCTTATGGAGGAGGAGAGCAGATATCCATTACCTGCTCTGGCCAGCTGGAAAATAGAGCTTTTCATGGGCTGTTCTGGGCGGAGAAGAAGGGTACCGCTGGGAAAGCCTGAGGAGCTGCAGAAGGGGCTGGGATGCACAGTGGCTCGTGCATTGCCTGGTCCACCACTGCCTGCACTCAACACACAGCCCAGACAGCGGCAGGCCACGAGTTGCTGCGCTGATTGGAGAAGGGATGGGGCCAGGGCCAGAGCCTGGGGTCTCTCAGCAATGGCACAAGCAGCACCACCCAATGCAACAGCAGCACCTAGCACAGAGGTGGGACACGCTGGATGTTTCAGGCAGATCTGCGCTCCTGGGAGCACGCCAGGACACCCAGACTGGGCTGCTACCAGCCTGTTCCCCACCCTGCTCCCGCTCCAGCGTCTATTAAATAGACACCAAAATGCACGAGGAGCCTCTAGCACAGAGCTGCTCAGAGCTCTCCCTTCCCAGACCAGTGCCCCATTAAACACCAGCATCTCCCATCTCAGATCCACCTATTCCTTCCAAATGGAGAGCAGAGTTCATTGGCCGGGCAGCAACAGGGTGACAGACCCACCACACGGTTCCACACGGCTCCTGAGCCAGCCCCAGGGCTGTCACTGTCCCAACATGGGACGTCAGAGCAGCAAGAGGATGAAACCCCGGCTGTACGCAGGCCCCTGCCGTGGAATCGCACGTGAAAGAAAAGCCAGGTTAAAAGCCAGCAGACGAGGCAAGGTGCTGCGTTTGCCCAGGGGCTGGCACGACAGCTCCCCTGCGAGCCACCGGCCCGGCTCGCCAGCCCCCACAGTTATTTCTGCCCCGCGAAGGCTTGCAGCCGCAGCACCACCCTCCTGCCAACATGCTTTGCCAACGGGCACAACCATTTCTGCAGCAGTGCTGCTAGCAGCCCCCAGGCTGTGAGACTGATCCGAGCGCTGCTGGGGCAGCCGCAGCTCCCCCGGGCACCCCCCTGCACCCCGACACGTCTGCACCAGCCTCCCTCCTCCCTCCACCCAGCTGCAAGGTGGGCAGAGCCCCAGCCGGCATCCAGAGGGGCGGCTCTGCGATCCAAGGTGGCTCGGTCCCAGCAGCCAGCAAAGTGCGGCCAAAACCAAAAAATAATGTTTTCATACTCCGACTTTTCAGGCAGGATTTAGTCATTTGTGGACACGAGGGCTTGGCAGGACCGTGCTGCCTCACTCACCTACTCCAGCAAGCGGCTGTTTACCACGGCAGCGGCATGGAGGTGGAAGGAGAGAGAAGATTTGTAATTTAATCCAGGTGAATTAGTCCTGCTCCCTTTACGGAGCATCCCGCTGACGAGGAAGGGGGGGGGTTCAGCATCCGTGCACAGCCTGGGACGGACCCGCCGCACACAACCAATTCCAACAGCCCCACAACGAGCTGCTTGGCCAAATCCAGCAGCACCTTTTGCCCCGTCTACCTAATGGCTAAAAAATTAGTTATAGGCAAAAAAGCCAAACCCTCTCTGAGCAGAGTGGCTGTAAAGAGGCCGAGTGGCTGCGACCGGGTCTGTCATACTAGAAAAGCAGGTTCCAGCCCCAGCCCTGTGAGGGTTATACAAGCCCTGCTTGCTTACCCCTGCACTGGGGCACTCAAGAGTCTGCCCGACACGGGCGGGGAGACCAGAAGAGAACTGGTCATCGACAGGCTCGTGGCAGGTAGCTGGGGGTACCCCTCAGAAATGCTCTGTGCCACGGGTTCGGCCCCAAACTGCGGCAGCCTGGGCCTGACGGGGGGGTCACAGAGCCAGCCCAATGCACAGGAAGCTTTCAGAAAGGCTGAAAAGATTCAGCTTTAAAAAGAATGTTGGCAGCGAAACCAAAGCAGGGATGAAGAGCCAATGACCGAGCTTGATGTGCCACCTCCATGTCAGATGAAGACACCGCTAACGGCCAAGGTGACAGCGAGCCTGTCCCACCTCAGCATCCTGCTGAGACCCCACTACAAATTCCCTGTCTAAGGTGGAAAGGCTCGCTGGGTTCTTCTTCCCAGCCCAAGACAGGCAGCCCTGCATCTCCCCGCTCCCACAGCTCCCAGGCCAGGTCACCAGCACAGCCGGGCGCCTCCAAGCTGCAGGGAAGAAAGGGATGACCTTTATCCATCAGGGTTTGCAGGAAGGAGCTCATGTGGAACTAAGGAAAGAACTTCTGCCACGACACGACCTTATTCTGCCAACAGTGCTATGAGTGCCTTAGTTCCTCACCCGGGCCCTTACCTTAGCCCTAAAACCACCTTCCAAGCATCTCAAGAGCGCCAGCCATCACCACTTCAGAACAAGCCCAGTGCCCGGGAACCCCAGGGGAGTCACTGACAAGGCAGGAGAACACCTTGCTGACAACCCGTGATCCTCCGCACACCTGAACACGCTCCACAGGAGCCACAAGCCCAGCTCTGAGCTGCCAGGACAGCCCGCGGAGCTTCTGCAGAGGAGCCAAAGTGCCAAGAGCCCTTGCCCTCAGGAGCCGGGGTCCACTTCAATGCCCTAATTCTTCTTAGCGAGTTGACAGGAAGGTTTGCTCCTGCTCTTCATCTTCACCTCCCAGGGCCTGGCCCACCAGAAAGGACGGGCTCCTGTTGGCAAACGTGTCCTCAGTGCCTGACAGTGGCCACCAGCCACCACGGGCCTCTCTCGGTCTCAACACCCGGCCCTGGGCGTGGGATGAGACAAACTGGGAAGGCAGGTTTCGAACGCATGAAGGAAGCTCCACCAACACCTCCAGTTTGCTGGAGCGCGGTGGCTGCCGGCATAGCAACAGGCGAAGGGTTTATCCAGCCGCAGAGCCAGGAGCCCCCCGCAGCGTCTGCGGAGAGCGCAGGGAGCCAGGCAGGGTTTAAAAAAAAACCAAAAAGGGAAATTGCAAGAAGCTACGAGGAGTTTGCGACCATGCATCACGTGTCTTAACCTGCTGCTGCTTCTGATGAGCTCTGAGGGCCAGAGGACACGAGCTGGGGGACGGACTCGGCTGCAGGAGAGCGGACAAGGCTCGCCGCACACCGGCGCTTCCCCCGAACCACTAAACAATGCCAGATCTGTCGGCGAGACCATCGTTATGGTTAGCCAGGGTGCCTCGCTGTGGAGAAAGAGGATAAACCAAGTCTAATCTGGAGCTCCAGAAGACAGCAGGAGGAGGGGAGAAAGAACCGTCCAATTCACTCCAGCAAAATACTAGCTCTGGTGCAATTCCCACCTCAGTGTCCGATTAAAACTTTTCAGGCACGAGCCCAAGGCTTATCTGCTGCTCCCCTCCCTTATCCCACACTTCTGTTATTAAACCAACGCTACTTATCTACAAATCCTGCCTCTTAAACCAGCACAGCCACACCAGGGTTCCTGCAGTGTTGACACTCCGCCGGGTCCCTTTGCTGAAGTGGAGAGCCCAAGGGGATGCCAAAAGCCCACAAACCACATGCTGTCCGCCTTCAGAGCTTCTCCACCACGCGGGTCCCACCGCGACAGGGGGTCCCACCGCGACGCTCTGCGGCAGCATCTACATTTCCACGTGGTGCTCAAACCACTCAGAGCACCCCGGATCTCCACAGGAGCCTGTAGCCAAGCCATCAGGGAGCAAGTCTCCAAGGAAAAGGAGTTACTCCAGAGTCATGCTCCGTGACCAAGCGTGGAATAAAGCTCAGAGGAATTCACTGAGGCAGCGCACGGATCAGCAGCACAAACGCAGCAAGCCCTGGGCACTGGCAGGAGACGTTTTTCGCCTCTGTGCCCTCCGGACAGGCTCCACCAGAAGCTGTACAGCTGTCCCGAATTTGAAGGGCAGATAAGGCTCAAGTGATTCATTCAGTGTAAACCTTTATTCCTTCTTGCTTACCCAGAAGGAGCCAGCAGCTGCTAATGCTGAACTGGGCCAGCTCCCAAGCACAGACAAAGGCCTACAAAGCTGGGCTTAAGGAGGAACCGATTGTTCAAAAAGCAATCCTAGAGGAAGGAGTTAGAAAGGGAGTGCAGCGCAGGAGGAAGAGGAAGCCAGAAAGCACCTAAAAATAAATTTTAAAAAAAGCAGCCGGGCTCAGGACAAAGGCCTCGCCTGCACGTGACCATTACCCGCAGCGTAGGCAGGATGCGAGCTCGGTACACAACACTCACTCCCCAGCAACCCCACGTACAGAGCCTCAACCGCCTCCCAGCACACAGCAAAAGCCCCGGCTAGCACCTTTCGCTGCTGGACGGGCTCGTTTCTCCTGTGCCATAAATCCCTCAGGCGCAGGATGCTGCTCCTGCCCATGCCCTAACCCCACTCCTGGGTGGAAATCCACCCAAGCCCAGCAGAACTGGCACCAGACAGCTTCAACAACAGCGTCGAAAAGTGAAAGGAGTTTAAACGCAGTCTGGGAAACAAGATCTCTCCCAGAACACACTCCCAAAAATAGCCAAGTCCTGCAGAAGGACTAGCGAGGGGTCCCTCTGCATCCATCCAGGCAGCACCTTCACCGGATCTGAGCAGGAGCTGGTGGGTAAATGGTGAGTTTGCAGTGTAACAGTCAGAAAAGGCAGAGCAGGCAACAAGGGAGCCTGTCCTGTGCTTGCTAGTACGAGTGGGACTGACACTGTCTGCTCCTCTGCTGCAGCAACGAGGCTGTGGCAAGCCCCACGCAGGCACCGAGCTGGGACCCTGCGTACGGGCGACCAGAACCTCGAAGCCTTTAAGCTGCCCCAGCAGCGGCTGTGCCCACCAGACACAGACCAGAGCTTCAAGCCCATGGGTGAACCGTTCTCTGTGTGCCGCACAGAAGGATGCTCCCGGGTACGCCCTGAGCCAGCCCACCCGACCAGCCAGGACTCCCAGCTGGGCAAGGAAGGAGAAATCCCCCAGGGACGAGAAAGGCACTTACAGGATGGGCTGAACATCACCAGCGAGGCAGATATCTTCAACCTCGGTGGCACGCTCTGAGAACATCCAGCTAGTTCCGCTCCCGGGAAGCCACCGCTCCGCATCCCACATTCACTTCTGCTTCGCTCCTGCCACGCACCGAGCTGGTCATCGGGGCAGGAGTTAAGATGTGTCTGATAAGGCTGCTCGTAGATGGGGCAGATGCACCGGGCCCCTTAGCAGACTCTCGCGTCCTGAGTCATCTCCCCTGCGGAGCCGTCTGCCTCCTCCGGAGCGTGTACCGGCCCTGGCAACTCTTAGTTCATACCCACGGACACAGGGCAATTTGTGAGCACACAAGCCTCAGGCTGCTGAGCAGGGCTCTGCCCAAACCGCCCCTTCAAAGCAGCCGTGAAACGCAAATAAAGCTCCTGCATGGTATAAATTTGCTCATCTTTACTCTACGGTCCTTGAACTCATGACTACTGAGTAACGCGGCTTGCTCAGCTAACCAGCAAGCTAAGAATAGAGACCTTGAAGTGAAACCTACTGGGATTGGCAGCTATTTTGAGCGCTCAGCCGGCGGGGCAGCGTGACATAAGAGGATATAAAGAGGAAACTCTGCACAACAACTCTCACCTCACCAAGAAAGATTGGGGCAACAGAAGGTAGAGCCACCGCGCGTGCTTTTGAGGCAAAGCCAACGCTGTGACAAACCCCCAAAGCCATCTCCCACCGCCTTGCCAGCTCATCCCTCAAAACCCGAGCCACGATGCCTGTGTTCGTAGCAGTGTGATACCAAGGGGTTGCCCCCCGGGCACAGCACCGGCCCCACAGTACCCTGAGCTTCCTCAGAACCGGCCGAGCTCACCAAGAACTGTGCAGCTGGAGCCCAGCAGACCCCAGCCCAGTGTGGCCATTGCTTCTCCCCGCCTGCGATTCAGCAAAACCCCAGCAAACCGCCTCCCACGCAGCCCACGGCGAGCAGGGCGTGCTGCCACAGGTCTGGCCTGCCCAGGCACCTCCACGGAGGAGGGCTGCCAGATCCTGCCGCCACCGAGCACAGACACGCGCCTGAGCCGAGCCTCAAGGGAGCCAACAGGACCAAAGCAACCAGACAGAGCACCCACAAACCCCAACCCTTGGCCCTCTTTCTGACCCCAAGCAGACCCCTGCAGCTCTTCCCCATAGCACTCCCTTAGAAGAACGGTCTGCGACCGTGCCCGGTCACCAGATGTGTTTCGGAGAGATCTGGTCTCGGTTAGCGACCACCATTAAGATTAACGTAGGGAAATTTAAACGGCGCTGCTGGGAGCGTGTTTGATTTCAACCCTTAGATAATGGGAAAACAAGCATTCAAGCTCCGGTTTCTGGAATTCAAACTCCCCACCTGAAACCGGTCCCTGCAGCAGCTCTCTGCTCGTTCTCAGCGAGTCCGTCGCGTCAGCACAAGCGTTGGAATACTCGTGACGCCAGCACATTCTGCCAGCTAGCTCAAAGCTGAGCAACGTACTTTCTACTGGTTTTTGGACAGGAGCAAGTCATGAGTAAGGACTGACAGAGCCGACGGTGCTAAAGAATTGAATTCCTCAAACCCACCGGCTTAGTGTTATAAAAACATCCTCCACAGCTTACCCAGGGCATCCGAGGGAAGGCGGCACCTCCAGCTGCAGTCGTTCATCCAGACAGCAACTGCTTATTAAGGCCTCCGTCAAACCGCCCGCACCGACCCGCGGTTTCAAAGCGCCTGAGCCCTCTGAATGCACCGCACAAGCCGCACATTTGCTGAACGCTGCAGTTCCATTATGACGGTGGCGTGAGCCAGGGCTGCCGTCCTCGGCCCACCCCACGCCAGCAGGTGACAGACACGTGGCCGCCGGGACCCAGACAACCCAACCGCCCCGGCACCGTGGCAGGGCCTGTCCCCCTTGTGGGGAACCCCTCTTGTGGGACACCGTCACCTTCGGCTTCTGTGGGGACACAAGTGCCACCAAGGACAAGGAGGATCCAGCCCGTGCCATGCTCAGCGCAGAGGGGAGCAGTGGGACCACGAAGGGGGCCGGTCACAGGCACACGAGGATCTCCTGGTAGTTTCACCAGGCTTCGATGCATCCCTGAGCTGTGGAGAACTGCGCCCGCCCTCAGGCTGGGAATCTGCGGAAGCAATTTTCAAGCTGCAAGTCTGCCCAGCAGCACCTCCACACCCTCAGGGGGAACCCTTCACCGCCACAGCGAAGCGTTGGTGCAGTTTTGGAAGGCAAAGAAGGAGGCAGGCATGATCCCGAGGTGACACGAGGTGAGCCCCAAGTGATCCGGGTGCTCTGTAGTGTCTGCAGAAATAGTCAACCCTCCATCCTTGACATCCCCAGGAGAGTGAGGAGCTAGGCGAGTCTCTGCCTCAGCCCTGCGAGAAGGGCAGCAAGGCCAGAGGACCAAGGGCGAGCCCACGTGGGTGCAAGAAAGGACTCAGCAAACCCATGTCTAAGCCAGGCCAGGGAAGCAGGAGAACGGGGCTTCTCCTCTGCTCTGGGCTGTCCAGGGAGGGCAGGGAGCAGGGCCACACTCCCACCTCTCTGCTGGGAATACTCCCACCCTGCAGCCACTAGAAGAGAAGAGGAGAAAGCAGCTGCTTTCAGTGGCCTCTGAAGGGTTGCTGAAGGTTCTCCAGATGGAGAAGACAGTCCATGGCAGCAAGAGACTCTTTTCACTTGATAGTTGCACCCCCAGGCTATGGATGGAAACATCCTCTGCAAGAAGTGCATCGAGCCTTGAGCAAACCTGGAGAATTTACATAAGCCTTGAAGTTCAGGATACGCATAAAGGAGGAAATTCAGAGGCAACCCCGCTCAGTCTGGAGCACTGCGGAGGTGACGTTCTCCACATTTTCTGTGCTGCCCAAGGCTTCGCTCTTACGCAACCGCAGCTTTTGAAAAAGCAGCCTCACCACCAGCACTGTTTTCCTCTCCCTTGCGTAAGAGATTCCCTTCTGCGAAGGCTCAAGAACATCCCCTGGAGAACCGCTCCCAGCTCCTTCCTGCGACATCGGGGAGTCCACTCCGCCCCAGGACCCTGCCTCTGTCCCCCGGGGAGCTGAGCTCCGAGGCACTTGCAGAGCACGGACACTCCGGAGGCTCCTTGGACCTGCTGCTCTCTCAGAGAAGCAGATGAGCCAAGCAACAGGCTGAAACCTTCCAGCTACAGCTGGAACACAAACCAGAGCAGGACGCCTTCCTACTTCATTGCTATAAACACTCACCACGCTCTTGCAGAGGGGAAGCTGCAGGAGAACTGGGTGCACTTGAGTAGGAGGGAAGGTGAAGAAAGGGAATAAAAGAGGCAAAGTAGGAGAGGAAGGTGGGAGAGCACATGGAGGAAAGGATTACCCAACGTGACCCAATGAATCAGTCCAGGCAAGAGCAACCCCGTCAAGAAACCCAGACACCCCGGGAAGCCCTGACGTGCTCATTTCAGGCCTTCTAACATCACCTGAGTCAGCCCTAAAATGAGCAAAGGTTTGGGTCTTGGTTTTGAGGTATGACTTTAGGATAGCTACAGGAAACCAGGGGAGCTGGAAGACTCCAGCCTCAGAGACAATTTCATCTTGCACCACGACCACACTTAGCCTGCAACATGGATGGACTAAACTTTCAGGATGAGGGAAGACGATCAGATGCAGGTGATGGATGTGCTGAGGTGTTAAAGCGTAACAGAGAGCCGCTGTCCTGCTCCAGCCCCTCCTCAGGGTCAGGACCCCTGTGGAGACCCTCACTTTAGGACATTCCCTCCCTGCTGAAGACCTCTCTGGGTGACAGCGTGGCACTGACTCAAGGCTCTTTCCTCAGCATCCTCAGATATTGCCCAACAGGGCCCTCAGTGACACGGACACACGGCACTCATACCATCCCCGCCACCTCATCGACCCGCTTACGGTACTTCTGCATCACGCCGAGCGCTCACCGCCCTCAGCCCCGCTCCGCCAAGGGCTGATGTGCCTCGGCACGAATTCCTCCTCCAAGGTGAGTCTGGGAAATTTCCAAAGCCAGTTCGAGAAGCGCTTGGGCTCCGTTTGCTATTTATAGCTTGAGAACTGGGACAATGCCACCCAAGCTCAGCAGCTTCGCTGGCTCTGGCTAAACTCAAACTCAAACCCAAACGCCTGAACCCTGCTCAATGTGCGGCAGCCTCAGCGCTGCCGAAACCCGGCCCGTGTTCATTCAGCGTCAGCAGCCGCTGCCAGAGCTGGAAGACAGTTTCAAGGGAAGACGGACCTCTGCAAGACAGAGAAAGAAAACAAATCTTTTGCCTCCGTTCGGCAGGACTGGGGTCCCAGCTCTCCTCAACTGCCTTGGCTCGGCTTAACACAACCCAGGTTTTCCTGCTAAAGAGTCAATATTAACAGCACGAGCAATGCTCCCTCTGTCCCACCAGCCCCCGCGCGCCTCCTGAACGCCACCCACCCCCTCGGAAGTGGGGTGACACCGTCAGTGTGATGACACCGTCACATCACACAGCACATGTACCAGCTCCAGGCCCAGCGCTGCTCTTCGGGGAGGGCAGGTCAGCAGAGCAGACCCAGTACGCCCCAAGAGGCAAGAGTGGGGTGACCAGAAACCACCCACTGACGTTACGGCCCCAAAAAAGGCAGGGGAACAGCAGAGCCGCCCAGCGAGGCTGCAAGCGGCGGTTTCTGCCGTGGTTTTAGGGTGGGCAGGGCCGTGCCAGCCACGAGCTAGACCGCATGGCACTCTCCAAGGCTCGCTCACAGGGGGCTGCTCAAGCCTGACCCAAGCCCTCCCAGGTGCATCCAGACCCCTCAAACTCCGCAGCCAGGACAGGCTTCTCCAGCCGTCTGTCGTCTCCCCCCTTTCACCAACGACACTAAAGTCAGCAGAGAAGCTGCTAATAGGAAGCTGTCCTGGGGAAGGCCGCGTTGCTGTCTGCAGGGAGCAGAGCGAGGGAGCGAGACGCGGGCACCAGGAAGGACTCGGCAGCTCGCGGGGCTGACTCACCCACCCACCCGTCCCGAGCTGTCCCAGAGCGCAGCCACGGCGCTGGATGGAGATCGAAAGGTAATAGATCACGTCAGAAAGAACTACGGGCTCGGTGTTTGAAGCGGAGACTCGCACACCTCCCTGGCGAGAGTCAGGCGACGGGGCAGGAGGAGCTGCCTTGTTTCGGAGCGGCGCCAACACACTTGTTTGTTTTTTCCCCTCCCCAAGGTCCCAGCTGCTAAATCCATGACTGCAGGATCAACCAGGCTCTCAAAAAGCACGTAAGCCATCGCGTCCCACGATCTGAACAGGAAAAAGCCTGAAAAGCTGAGCCACAGGCTCCAAATACGTCTCCTTACTAATGACATTTTCAAATCTCATTTTTCTTTCTGCAGTTTCTGGATGGTTCGGGGTTTGCACCATTGGCTTTCAGCCTCCCAAGCATCGTTGCCATCCCCGTGCCCCACGACTTAAGCCGTGTACCCCAAAGCCATCGGTGCTGCCACTCACAGCCCCAGAGCCACCGGCCTCAAAAGATTTTAAGCAACCAGCCTCCGTTCCCAAGACCAGGTATCAGCTGGGTCTTCACGCCAATCCACAGAGCCTCTTCCTGCTCCTGGGGAGTTCCCATCTGAGCTCCAGCAGGATGCAACAAAGCCCTTTAATAAACCGCAGGAGACGACACACGCCCACATGGACTGACCCCAACACTGCGACTTGTCCATCCCCAAATGACACGTCCAGGGAGGACCCTGCTGAGGACGGGTCTAACCTCATTACCACCCCACGTGCTTACACCCGCTGAGCTCCCAGCCTTTCTGCTGCCACAGGCAGGCTCCCACTTCCTGCTCACACCAGGCAGCCCAGCAGGAAGGGCTGAAATCCTCCGATCCTGGCTGTGAACCTCGCTGGCCATCTCCTGCACAGGGCTGTGATTTCCAGCTGAAATCCTCTGCAAGCATCTGGGCAGAGGTGTCACATCTGGATCCTCAGAGCACAGGGCCCAGCCTCCCCGTCCGCCCCGAGCGCGGTGCTGGAGCAGACACAGGGCAGAAACCACTCACAGATCATCCAGTTGGGCAAAAACTTCCCTTCCTCTCCCAGGACAAGCGACACCTCGTCCCTCCCGCACGCTCATCTCCGAGCCAAGCCCGGCACTTCTCAACACCGCCTCTGCACAAGCCTCCCGACGTCCCAGTACTCGGCAGAGCCTCCAAAGGCGGGTAAAACCTTTACCATGGAAAAAGGTGTGGGAAGAGCTGTTTTTGGGCAGCCTGGGGACTGCCAGCAAAGGGCAAATCCTGGACGACTCACAGATCTGTGGGCTGCTTTGGCTCCAGACAGAGCCAGGCTACTCGGGCTATCGACAGCTCTTTTCCCAGTGCAGCTGCTCACATCCTTTCTCAATCAGGTGTCGGGAGAGAGAGAGAGATGCCATTTCAGCGGATACACCCAAGGAGGACGCAGCCCAGCAGAACTGTTAGTGCTGTCGCACCTCTGCCCTCAAAGCCTCGCTCCCTGCAAGGGCCAGCCAGCCCTCGGAAGGGAAAGGCGACAGGATTAGACCAAAAAATGGGCCCTTCCATCCCAGACCACTCTGTGATTCTATAAAAAACATTCCAGCAAACAACAGGCCGGGGTTTACCGTATCTAAACACTTGCTCTTGAAGGTGGCCACAGGTCTGCGGCCCTCGTTTGACCCAGGAGTCAGCTGTGGCGGCTTGTCCAGGCTTCCACCCACAGCCACACACTCCTGTTCACACGGGACACCATCTCCTCCCAGGGTCCATCAGCTGCTGGTGAAGCTGCCATCCCCTGGTGCTTCCCCAGGCACCAGCATCACCCAGGCTCCTCGCTGTGTGCCGGGTCACAGGGTGCTCCCTGGCCCGGAGCCTGGGACCTGCTCCGTGCTCCAGTACCGGGGTGACAGCACCGCCAGCCACTCTCCACCGATACGGGGTGCACCAGCACCCCCAGCCCAGCTCCGGCTGGAGGCTGCGACCCCGAGGCCGGCGCTGCAGGGCTCCAACACCCCCGGGGAGGGAGCCATCCCCCCGACCCCTGCTGTGGAGGGGCTCGTCGCTCCCGGTGCAAAGCAGGGCCCAGTTTCAGGGCACTCCTCTCCCAGGAGCCTGCCAGCCCCAGGGGGGTTTGGGGAGCGGGGGGGTACGAGGCCTGGGGAGGGGCCGAGCAGAGACCTTCGGGGGCTGCCCCGGGGGGAGGCCTCTCCCCTCTGGGGGTAAGAGGGGTCCCAAGGCCCGGGGGAGGCGCCTCCTGCACGGGGACGGGGTCTCGGCCCCGGGGAGGCCTCCAGCCCCCCGGGGATGGGGGCCCGGCCCGGCCCGGGAGAGGCCTCTCCTAAACGGGGAGCCCGGGGGAGGTCTCCTGCCGCCCCGGGGGTGCCAGAGCGCTGCCCGCCAAGGTGGAAACGTCCCCGCCGCCCCGGTGCCTACCTCGGGCGGGGGCCGGGCAGAGGCCGGCGGCGGGGACAAAGGCGAGGCCGGTGCGTCCGCGGGCTCAGGCGGCGGCAGCGGAGGCGGCGGAGCGGGGGGCGGCCCCCGGCCGGGCCGCGCTGGGCGGCGGGCGCGGGGCTCCGCTGGCGGCTCGGCTCCACCTGCGCCGCCGCCGCCGCCGCCGCCACCGCACCGGAACCGGGCGGGGAGGAGCGGCCCGGGCCGGCCCGGCCCTCGGCGCGTTGTCTGCGGGCGGCACCGCCCCGCGGCCGCGGCCAATGGCGCCGCAGCCGCCCCCCCGGGCTGGGCCGGGCCGGGCCGGGCCGGGCCGGGCCGAACCGCGCCGAACCGCGCCGGCAGCCGGCATCGCCCCCCGGGGCCGCCGAGATGCGTCCGCGGGGCCGAACCGGGGCCGGGGGGTTGCAACGGGTCGGTGCGGCCGGGAACCGAGGTGCAGGCGTGGGGCGACTGGGGTGGGTGCGGACGGGACCGGCCGGGGTTCAGACACCGGGACCAGCCCGGGGCTCCTGCACTTCTGGGCAGAACCTGGAGTCACCCGCCTGAGCCGAACCGGGGCTCTGCAGCCTGGCGAGGGTGTGCGGGGTCCCTCAGCCTGGTCCCGCTGCTCAGCTGGGCTGGGAAAGCAGCCCCTGTGCCCTGAGCCCCCCATGGCCCTGCAGCAGACCCAGGCACTGCCGCCCATCGCATCACCGGGGGATGCTCCGCGGTGCCCGCGGTGCCCGGCCACGAGGCTGTGAAACCCCACGGCGGGACGAATGACCCACGGCGGCAGCGCTACCTGCGGGGGCTGCTGCCCTCGGAGGGTCCCGCAGCCTGGGCGGTGTTTTGCTTGGACACGTCCTGGGTGTTTGCTTCAAACGGCGACTATTTCAGTTCCGTCTTAACATCTCATTGCTTTCAATATCACAGAAATTCACACAATAGGGTGCTTACGGGGTTTGTCCCCCGCGGGTTCCCGGCTCCTCCTCGCCATCCGTGACTACCAAACCCATCCCGCTGAGGTCAGTGCGCCACAGAGAAGCTGCGCTGCAGCTCATAAAGCCCAGATACAGCAAATGTCCAGGGCAGGTTGGTTACGTGCCGGAACTTAAGAAATTTGCCTCTTGCAGCAAGAGCTGTGCCGTTACTGCAGAGCTTTATCTCGCTTCCCAAACCTGCCTTTGCTAGAGAGAGTCCCGTACAATTCACAGACACGTTCAAAGAGGAAAACCCAGGAACTGCACGTTTAAAATCTCTTGCAGCTGAGCCCACACTCACAGTTTGGAAGACTCTTCCACCACAGGTTTCCTTACAGAACCCGAAATCCAGCAAAGTCCGCAGGGAGAGCTGTACGGCGCACGCAAAGCCGGGAACACGGGGTGTCTCTGGCAGGTCGGTGCCGTTTCCCACCCGTTTCCTCGGGACTCGGTCACCCAGGACACGTCCTTTCAAGTGGCCACATCAGCTGGATTTGATGCATCTGGCTGGGAAAAGGAGGGTGGCTCCAGAGAGAGCCGGGATGTGCAGGCAGGAAGGAGCCGTGAAGCTCGCCAGCCCTTTCTGCTGCTGGGTGTCTTAGTCCTAAGTGTATTCGCTTTGAAAATCGAATACGATTAATCCAGAACGTCACAGTCTGCCTTAACCGTGAGGAGCGCAGCAGCTCTTTCATTGAAGTTGAGCCGGGTGTTCCTTCTCAGAGCAGCATTTTCAGGTGCTCTAAAATCCATGTGAATATTGATGTTGTCTTTCAAACCACCCAGCTCTGGTCGGGCGTCAGTGCCCGTCTCTGCGTCCCCTTGGGACTGGGCGATGTTTTTCTGTTTAAAACGCCCATCCTGCAGCCACGCTGGGACAGGCAGAGGTCTCAGGGGTGGGAAGGGGCCTCGGAAGGCTCCAGCCCAGCCTCCTGCTCAGAGCAGCATCTTCCCCACCACCACAGCAGGGTGGCCGTGGCTTTGCCTCGCTCAGGCTGGTCATCTCCAAGGATGGAGAACTTCCATCTCAGCAGCTGCACCGCAAATGCAGGAACCATTAGAGCAAGACCCAAAGCTCAGCTTGCTCATCCATGGGAGCACCCAGGAGCACCCTCATCTCCAGCAGGAGGTTAGCCACGTTGTCTCACACCCAATAAACGTGGTATTAGGTAGAGCAGACCTGCTTCAACAGGAGGGACCGAGAGCGGCGTGTTGCAGCAATCCCTCAGCCGAGCGGTTGGAAAGACCCAGGGCAAGCGGTTCAAGCCCTTGTCGCTAGAAGCCAAAGTTGACCCTGAATCACCTCCGCCCTGGGTGAAGATCCAAGCCACCAAACTGCTGAGAAAAGGAGCAGCAAAGGCGCTGGCAGAAGGCCCTAACCTGGGGACAGCTTTGCACCGCCAGCTGCAGATAGGCACTTCTGCGTAGCCCCGAGTAAATCTCCTAAATTGCACAAAATTGCAGGCTTAGGACTCAAGACACACCTTTCTCCTGCGCGTTTCCCAGGCGCTCGCTCTGCTGTCAGGGCTCTCCCATCACCCCGCTGCGGGAGCTCGCCCACGGGCCCTCTTGAGGGTATTGGAGCCCGGCTGGGGCAGTTGCCGCTGCAGCTGGACACGACGGGGTGAGGAGGGGATGAGCTGAGGGCAGGACAGCGGGAGCATCCCCACGCAGGGCACGACGGGGGTCTGGCACCTCACAGAAAACAAATGAGCCAAATTCAGAGCGAAGGAGGTGGTGCTCAGGGGCTTCACATCCCACCCGAAGGCACAGCGATGCCACCCCAGCTTTCCCCACGGACCCCGGGGGGAACAGCCTGCGACGGAGGGGGGTTTGGCCGCAGCTCCTCTGCAAGAGGACAGCTGCGTTTCCAGGAAATCCAGCGCGCGGGGGATTCTCTGACCACTGAATTACACTTCTCTTTTCCAAAGAAGAAATCACTTCAGATGCAGAGCAAAGCCCTGCCTCGTCCCAGGGCCAGGAGAGCCCGAGGAGCCGCTGCTGCTGCAGCATCCGGCATCAGCAGAGGTCGGTCGGTGCAGACGCAGCGGGATAAACACCGAAACATGGGTGGGCAGCGGCTGTGTTTTTGCTGAGCTATTTTGCTCGTTCTTACGATACCAGAACAGAATATGGGAAGTTACAGATCAAGCATGCGTGCGTGCGCACAGTTGTCAGCCCCGGTTACCAGCTTCTCCCGTTACAACCCCATTCAAAAATACCCCGCACGCGCAGGGCAAAGCCCACCTCTGACAGCAAAAAGACCCCACCGAGAGCTTCCTCCATCCGGGTGGCCAAAGCTCGGGCTGAACTGAACCAGCCGGCGGCCTTGGAGCGTGGGGTCAACCGAGATCACTCAACCACGATTATTTTGGAAGCGCAGACAGTATTTTTAGCCTGGAAAGTAAGTGCGCTGCTTCCCTTTCTTGCCTCTCTCCTCCCCTCCAGACCAGTGCCAGCAAGGCTGGGGCTCTGCTGCGGCCGGGCGGGGGGACATATGCGGAACCCGCTGCCCGTTGTGAAAGAAACGTGCTATTTTGATCAGCGGAGATGAATGTGCTTCACCCCACTGTGTTGTGCAACCCTCAGACTGCTGGTGAAGGAAATGAAGATGCTCAAGGCTGCCCAGGCTCATCCGAGCTCCCCAGCAGCCAGCTCACGGCAGGCAGGGAGCCTTCCCGCAGCATCCCTGCACGGGCTCAGCCCCGATGCTCGGCGTGGGGCAGCCAGCAGAAGGCCTTGGTCTGCCCGGGAGCTCGAAAGAGGGTGGGCAGCGGTTGTGGTTTCCCACTGAAGCCTTTGCTGAGTGGCTGGATGTGCTTTTCTAGTTCCCACCTGTCACACAAATGCTCCCAAGTCATGCAGCAAGCCAGAGAGCTGGAAAGCACGAGGATGAGGCTGGGAACATCTCCAGGGCTGGGGCTACCCTCCTGGCCCCCCAAATGGCAGGAGCCACGAGGCTGGCGATATGCCCTGCGAAGACCCATGCATGGGGGGCATGGGCAGCAGCTCTCCCAGCCTCCATCCCCCAGCCAGGGGCATTTCGGAGACCCCCCAGCCAGCACCTCCTGCCCCGCCAAGCTCAAGACCGCTGCGCTGCCACTCCCACGCCTCTGCCCGCAGCCTCCCTGCCCGCTGCAGGCGGGAGCGTCTGGAACAGCGAGAGGCCACGTAGGAGGTGGCTGCGGCAGGTGAGGAGTGACTGTGGTTTCGATCAGACGAGAGTGATGTTCCTCGGAGGAAAGCGTCCTCTGACGTGCGCTCAGCTTCCCAGCCCGTCCCAGTTTATGGAGCGGTGCTGGCAACCTGGGCTGCAGCCAGCTTTCTCCTGGCATGGGGCTGTCCTAACCGGAGCCCTGGGAACAGAAAGCTGCCCGGGATCCCCACGGTGGTGTGCAGCGGCCAGCGGGCAAACCCCTGGCTGGTGCCAGCATCAGAGGGTCTGCGGTCAAGCGTGGGGATCCTGCTGATCACAGGGAAGGACCTGGTGAAATTAGGGACACAACAGCCAGAATTCCCAGAAGCAGCGAGGAGGCTGCCTGGTGCTCCAGCAGGGATTAAAACATTCCTCCCAACCCCTACTTTTCTACCACAGAAGTTCTCCTTTCTCCCCCCAGTTCTTCTCTGCTGGGGGCTGAATCTGGGATGCTTGGGAGGGTTTGAGGTGAACCTGCTGAGCCTGCCAGCAGCAGCGGGAGCGGCTGACCCAGCAAGCAGGTGGGCGAGTTGCTGACTTGGGCACAGGACTCCTTGATGCCTTTTTTATTTGCTGACGTACGATCCGAGAGCAGAAACTCACACCCTGCGTTGGGCAACGCGCGGCTGGGCTGGGACGGAGGCACCGAGCGGGGCTTTGGGGAAACAGGCACCGAGCGGGGGGCGAGCGATCGGGCACGGAAGGGTTTGTGTTTCACAGCTCGGGGTCTCAGCTGTACGAGCGAAGGAAGCGTGGCCAGGGCAGGGGCTGAGCGGGTCCTGGCCACGCTGGGCAAGCGTTAGCCCGCCCCCGGCGCAGTTCTGGCCCCGGCTGCGCCCTACCTGGAAACGCCGGGCATGGCTGAAGCGGCTCGGCAGAGCGACTGCTCAGCATTTAAACTTCTCGCCTTGCGTTCAGTGGATGTAAAACTGCTCGTATTTAAATGCCGGACGCTGGCGGCGTGCAGACACTGCACACAGGAACTTGGGTAATGAAGAGTTTTTCACCTCTGCCAGCGCCGCCCCTGCGTTCGCCGCGGTGGGGCCACTCTCCGTGCGCGTTCAGCTGGGACTCGGGCTCCGAGGACCCTCAGAGCGCCCGTCAGGCAGCCGAAGCGGCAGAAGCCCCCAAGGGGCAGCCACCAGCCAGCCCATTTCCCCGTCCCTCGCCTGTGCTGGTAACTGAACAATGGCATTTGCTTGGCAGCCCAGCAGTTTGTTTTAAATAGACACTCCTTGAATAAGCCCTACAAAAATACCTCCACCGTCCTGCTGCTGAGCATGAAACCACAGCACAGCAAAGAGGAACCATCGCCTTACCAAAATAAAGTAAAAAATAAAAAATAATCGCACTTCTGCCTGCCTGTTTCGCCCTCCCGCTTGTTGCTAGCGCTGCCGCAAAGGGAAGGGCCGTGGCAGGGAAGGGGCGATGCTGGGGGGTGGGTTTGCTGTGGGGCTGCAGCCCCCCGGCACGGCACAGCCCTGCGGCCGCCTTCCCCTGCAGCTCTTGCGGGGCTTTCGTCCAGCCCCAGGGGAGAGAAAAACATTTGTTTTAAAAACAGGAAAATGTGATTGTAAAACCACAACAATGGGCTGGGGAAGGAGCCGGAGCGGCTCTCGGTTTAGCTTTCGAAACAGCCTTCGGGTTGACTCAACGTTTCTGGAGCAAACCCGGTCCGCGCCGCACGCCCTCTCCCGACACCGGCCGCGAGTGCCAGAACCGGGCACCTCGTCACCCTCCAGCCTCTCTGGGGGGATGTGCCAGCACGGAGACGAGCCGGTGGGTTCCTCGCTGTGTGTGCTCTGCAGAGCGAGGCACAGCCCCACTTAGTCAGGACTTCCCACAGATCTCTGCCTTTTTAACACAGCCCGAAGCAGCGCCGGTGCGGCAGACACACCGCATGGGTCCCTCGATTGCTACCTGCTCTTCCTTGCTTTTTTCATTAGAGAAGCTCAGGCCAGACAGTTTCACAGAAAGGGGCCATTTGAGTTTACGGCAGTTTGCAAATGTCACCACCGGAGCGGCTGGAAATAGTTTATTTCCCTTTAAAATGCCCAAAGGGTTTGTATCCAGATAAAGAAATAATTGCCGGCAAAACCGTGATTTCCTCAACACCGGGAGAATGAACAAAAGCCTCTGGCACGCTCTGGGCACTGCTCTGAGCTGCTGGGCACGTTGGCATCAGAGGCTGTTCCCCCTTGGTATGGCATAAGCTCCTTGGGCACCGCTCCAGGGTCCACCCTGGGTGCCCGCTGCCAGCCTGTCCTGCACCTACAGCAAAAATCTGCCTCTTCTTCTACCCTCAGGGTGGGCGTGGAGACCGCCCGAGCACCCTGAGCTGTAGGGGTTAAAGCATGGGCTTGCTCAGGGGTTAAAGCCGCCTGGGAAGGGTTTGGGGAGCACTCCCCACCTCCCCTGGCTCCCTGCAAAAGACTGCGTGGGGCCGGAGGGTTCCGCAGCAGAGAGGGGCTTTGGGTGGCAGGGGGCCCTGCGGGTGCCTTCTCCTCTCCAAACCCTTCAGGCATACGGAGCAGATCCCTCGCTATCAGGGCACAGAAACAGCCGGTCGTGCCTCATCTTACAGCTCCTCAGAGGCAGCCTGGGCGCAGGAAGCGCCCGAGTTCACCTCAGCTTGGCAGCAGCTGCTGGAGAGAGGCGGCAGTTTCTTAACCTGACCCCGGCAGTTGTGCTTTTCTCATCAAGCCGGTCAGGAAAAGGAAATACGGACCTGAAGCCAAGAGATGGGCTGATAGAACACCCGACCGAACTGACCCACGAGGGCAATGTCCCTGGGCACCGCATCAGCCCCACAGGTAAGAACCGCTCGTGAGACCCCTGGGCAGAGCAGGTTCGGTTCGGTTCATCTCCAAAATAGCCCGGACAACTCCTGCCCTAAACAGCTGTTCCCTCTGTCGACCCTGACGTGATGCTCGGGTGAAGACATCTGAAGGTAGGTGAGATGAATTCACGCCTTCGGGAAAGTCCCACCGGCAAATCTACGTGCTTGGCCCCCCCAAAGCCTAACACACCTCTGAAGGCGCAAGGACGGACCCCGGCTCTGGCAGCTGCCTTTGAAGAAGGGTGGTAGAACGTCACAGCAGGTCGGTAAAGACTCAGAGTCCGTACGTCCTGCCCTGAAACAAGAGGCTGAAGAGCGCTGTGTGCATCCAGGGGCAGGTTTTGGGCTGGACAAACCGCCATCAGAGGGATCTGCCGGGGTGCAGAAGGATATTTCTGGTCCAGCAGCAGAGCAAGACCCCAACGGGGATACACAGATTTCAGTGAGAAATAGGGAGCATTTAGGGGATGTTACGATCCCTCCGGGGTCAAGGTACTGCCTCCGTCAATTCAACAGCCCAGATCAATAGCTGCTCTCTTATCGATAAGAATGTGAAGCTCACCCAAGTGCTCCAGTCCTGGGAGAGGAAACACCTGGATTGGGCTAGAGAGGGAAGACCAACGTGTTTTAAAGCTTTGAGACAGCAGCCGCGCTGTCCCCTCCTGGACAGTGTCCCCTGAGTGGCCAGAGAACTGTCTCCAGGCTGAGCAAAGCAGCCGTGCCACCAGACTAGGTGGGTCTGCAGAGGAAGGTGAATTCCTGCCTTTCAGAAAGGCTCAGAAAACACATCAGGAACGACCGCACTAGTAAATCTTTCCACCAGCAAGCTATGACCTCAGCTCCCAGTCTGCCCGGGAGGCTGGAGGCACGCTCAGCTCCTTGGTGCCAATTCACCAGCGAACGCCTCGGCAGCGCAAACGGGTGATGTGGAACGGGTGGTACCATGCTCGGACCCTGCTGAGATAGAGAAAGCCAGGAGCTGGACCCCCCGATGGTCAAGGAGCTGGGTGGGAGGAGAACCTGCTGCCTGCCACCAGCAGGTGGGTTGGGATGCGAGAGCATAAGCTCAGAGTTCCTGCTATGGCCAGAAGAGTTGCAGAGTTGTCACAGATCAGAGTAGGTTCCTTGGGGCTTTGGTCTTGAGGGACTCGGAGCATCACTGCAGAGGGGTCCTGCAGCGCAGGTACCCAGAGCATCACCGCCACGACCGCACCGACTGCAGCGTAACCTAAAGAGGCTCTGAGAGCAGCTTCCAGAAGCGGGTCAGGCCTCACCTGCAGCCCCCGGGCTGACACAGTGCCACCAGGTGGACACAGACAAAAGACAGCGCAGAAAGAACCGTGCCTCGACTATACCACCCAAGGAGACCCGCCGGTGTGCTCTTTGCAACCGGTCTTGCCTATCCCGCATTGGCCTTTTCAGCCATCAACATGCTTGCAATAAGCGTGGGCAAAGCCCTTCCCAAATCTTCGTCCGCGAAGCCAAGCCATGATGATGACAGGACAAAAGGGAGGTCTCAGCCCACCTTGGGAGCAGCTCCTGGGCTGCCCACGCACCCTTCCCACCGCTGCTGCCCGCACCCCGAGCCCTTCGTAGCCTCTTCAGCTCTGCCCCAGGGTCCGTCTCCTCTCCACCTCCTCTTGCTGAGGGCTGAAGGTTCCTTTTCCTCTCCTACAGGGCTCTCCCACAAACGCGGAGCAGAAGATCCTACCCCTGCACGCCCCCGTTCCCAACACACCCCCGGGTTTTCTCTCCCAACCTTCTCCGCCGCAGTTGTCCACGATGGACGTGAACGTTTCCACTGGAGTTATTTGTTTAAGCCAACACTTGTACAACCGAGTTTGAGGTTTCATTGAGCCTCGTGTCAGCACGTTGTGGTCCCCGTTACATGGGCGCTGCCCTCGCGTGAGCTTTGATCACCACACTTGACGATTTTGACGTCACCTCACCATCCCCGTGACCGCCCGGTTACTCATCCTTCAGGTTCAAAGTAATTAGCTGCAAATCATCCTGTTTTGGTCAAAAAGAAAGACCCCCCCAACCTCCTACTAACGAAACGTGGCGCCTCCTCTGCCGCGGCTACGGGGTTTGGCTCTGCCGGTGATTGCAGAGCAAGGAGCTGGGTTCGCCAGTGAGGCTTTTTCTCAACAATTTAGAATCAAGAACAATTTCTCCCGAACCGTCCCGTCCCTTTTCCCAGGAAACACAGAGGAAGACCAGGTGAACGCGGACTGGGCGCACGGGTCTGGACTTGCCGCCAAAGGAGCTTTTATTTGTCCACGCTGCATCTTTTCGCGTTTTCTTTGCCCAGCTCAAGGCTTTGAGCTCACACTCAGCCCTAGAAGGGCTCTCTCTGACACCCCATCAACAAGTAGCAAAAGAGACATTTAACCTTCTTATCCGCCCAGCGGGGATCTGTCAGGGCTTTACACAGAGCTCACCAACACCCGTGGTCAGGGTGACCCGTGCGTGGTGGAAGCTTTAACCACCGGCTTGCTTTTTTTAGGGATTTTCAGTCATAGCTGAAGGCAAAGCCTTCCCAGATGTGTCTTACCAACCTCCTGTTTGCATCTTCACAGCCCCACTCCTGGAGTTTTCACTTTTTCCTCATTTTTCTCATCTTGGGCTCTTACAGGCCACTCACCCAGTGGCGTTGCCTCCATTCCCCACCAAAGCCCCAGACCCACTCAAGAGTTTTACTGCTGGAACCAAGACACCTCCCCAAGGGTTTTTTCCACAAGGTCTTATCGCTGGTCCCCGTTACGGTTGGCCATGAACTAAGAGTTCACAAGTCCTCCAGAACTTCCCATCGGACTCAGCACAATCCAAACTGCTCTAAATGCCACATGGGAGCCTCTTCCGTTGAGTTCTTACCTGAAACCAGTGTCCTTCAAAAGTTTCGGTGCTTCTAGGACTGCACTGTTACCCAGGGCTTTGCACCAGCCTCTGATAACTCAAGTGCAGCCTCTTAAAAACCCTTGTGACCTCTAACAGACAGGGGTTCTTCAGCAGCCATCCTTCGTTCCGTTCGTCCCCTGCAGCTTTCCTTGAAGCCTTCGATTACCCCGGAGCATCCTCAGTGGCTCGGTGCACTTTGGCGCTCACCTTGCAAGCCTCTCAAGCTGCTTTTCTCACTCAGTTCCTTCCCTCTCTCCTCCAGAGAAGCGTTTGGCCTCGCTGCCGTAGGCGGGGAACAAAGACAACCCCGAACCAAAGCTCATAACTGACGAAGCTTTAATACAAGAGGAAAGGAACAGAGGAAAGAGTGGGTGAAAGAGGAGGGGGTCTGCTGCTCTCTGCTAACCGACGCTGACTGATCCGATTTGCACTAACTGTTGACCGTGGTTCCGTCTCCAGGTGCAGGGAACAGCCCTGAAGGTGCTTTCTTGGCCTGGGAGCTGTCGTAGGAACCCTGGGATTGAAAACCTTCCTGCTGCATGAGGTCTGTGAAGTTCCTCCACTTTCTTCCCCACTTCTCAACAGCACCCCATCACGTGCAGGGTTCAATTTTCCTTGGTGCCGTGTCCCTTCCCTCTCTTTCTCACTATCCCCTCAAAGTCAGGAGACGAGGTGCTTGGAACACGGTTGTTGTGCTGCCAAGGTCAACCATCCAAAAGTCATGTTGGATGCCTGAGGCTTAGCCTTAAGGGTCCTGGTGCTTCAAGAGTGCCAGCTCTGCCGGTTCACATCCTGGTTTCTGAAACATCTAGGGCACCCTGAGCGTGTGCTCAGCTTTCTCTGCAGCCCGGAGAATCAAAACCAGTTGGTTTTAGCTGGAAATTCCCAGGCTGGGGTGTGGGAGTGCTAAACACCAGTTTCAGCATTTTTGAGGTAGGACAAACCTCAACAAGTTCTTCCATCACAGCTTCCCTCCTGCTAACTGTGGCGTCATGACCTGCACATTTCTATCTTGATGAAATTTCCCATCCTGTTCACAACAAGAGAGCAAGGAAGTACCAGGGGAGGCAAGAGGAGAGCTGTAATAGCTGTCTTGGGATGAAGGAGGTGGAGAGGTGCTCCCCGTGCCCTGGCTCCAGTCACTTGGTCCAGGCCAGGGCTCTGCAAGGTGAGTACTGGTGTATGGAGAAAATGTCGTTCGTGAAACGTGAGCAAATGCTGCAGCTCTTGTATGTCACCGTGGTTTAGCACCACAGAGCTGGAGTCATAGGTCAGCTCACGTCCAATAAAGCCATCCATGCTGGGGGTCAGACGGGAGCACAGTGTCCACAGGACGCTGTGGAGGGCACACAGGAGGGGCTTGAGGAGCATCAGTGAGAACTTCATGCTTTGAAGGTGAAAAGCTGGACCTGAGCATCTGGCCTGGAAGTTGGAGAGCTCTGGTGTCCCTCAAGAGCCAGTGCTGCTTCCTGCCGTGCTGAGGCAATGCCGTTCTCACCCGAAAGAGGGGATGGTGAGGAACCGATGGTGAACATGAGCAAGACCTCTCTGCCCCGTCAGCCATTCCTGTGCCGGCTGATGCCCACCAGCAGATCCTCTGTGTTAAGCCCTTTACTACAGCCCACCCACCAGAGCATCTCCCAGCTGTTGAAAATACAGGCGGCTGTAGCAGCTGAGGGGGTGGACATGCTGACCACGGCGATCGGGGCAAACAGCAGTCAGGAGCCACGCACCGCTCAGAAATGGGCCACCCGGACTACACTGCCTAACTCCCTGCCTGCTCCTGGGCAGGGTCTGCTCTCACCAGAGCTCCCAACACAGCACACGCCGACCGCGTTTCCTGAGAAACGCTCCCCAGGCTCCTGAGCAGGCTGGCAGCTCGCTTGGCACTAAGCAAGATGCAAAGAGACGCTTTAAGAGCCGATTGGAGCCTCCTCTTCTCCGTACCTCGGCATTCACTCCCCGCCAGCTCCACATCTCCTCGTCCTCCCGAGCGGCTCAGGCCAGGGGATGCCCAGAACCACCCGTGCAGCGGTGGTGGCAACCACGGCAACGCAGCAGAGGTGGTCGGCAAAGAGGAGAGGACAAAGAACGCCCAAAGACACTTGGAAACACAAAGGAGGGGTTGGACGAGAGTAGCCCGGAGAGGACGAGCGTACCTTTGCCGTCGGTGCTCATCTGCCCAGTCGGAGCTCCTGCTGCCCTTCAGGTTTCTGTCTCTCTGCCCCGGTGCATGTGACAGTCCCCAGGCAGAGCAGCTCTTTAGTGTGGTCTGCAGCGTGTGTGGCGAGGAGCCCGAGCCCTGCTCTCTAGCTTTCTTCTCGGAGCAGTTTCCATGCTCGGTTTCAGAATGACGACCTCTGATGCTGCGCTGCCTGGGGCAGCGGCTCGCTCTCTCGCACAAGTGGGTTTATCTCGCATCCTTTCATTTTACTCTCACACCCAGCTGGGGGCCAACTGGTTTCAAAATAAAATGAAGCTGCCAGAAGCTCTTGGGACTCTACCAACCTTTTGCAAACGCTTTGAGCTGTCACAGAAAACGGCCTGTTTCCGTGAATGCTCTTGCTGGCATAATTGGTCACCCGGGGATTCCCGGACAATGAACATCCCGGGAGCAGATGCACAAGATGCCCAGTTTTATATCTGGGTGGTGCTGGGACACTAAAACTGGAGCAGCTTCGGAGCCACCCACATTCACCCGGGAAGGGAAAAATCCCTCCCTCCGAGAAGCTACGCGGTAAAGCTCAGCCTTCCCAAAGGTGGCAGAGACCCATGCCAACGAAGGGCTGGTCCCAGGGAAGGCGGCAGAGGAAAAGAGGAGACGCCATCCCACCCTGTGCCGCGAGGAGGGCGAGCGATGCCCGGGTGGGTGACGGACTTGCTCAGGGCACTGGGGGAGTCTCTAACAAAAGCAGCACTTGCCCCAACTCTCCGTTCGGCACCTCAGAGCACCAGGATCGTCCTGCCCGCGCAGCCGGTGCCCCCCGCGCAGCGTTCACTGGCTGCTCCGCAGTCAGCCCTGCCGGGACTCTGCTGTAGCGCTGGTCGGGAGCAGATGGAGGAGCCTCGTCCTCCACTGAGCAGATGAAGCGTTTGACACGGGCGGCTGTCGATGGAAAGGCCTGGAGCTGTTGCTGCTGCCATAGCAGCGGGACAGCCCGCGGCGGGGCTCCAAGAAGGAGGCGAGAACAAGAGGGCGACTTGGCAAACTCTCTCGTCATTTGACATAGCTGGAGGCAGAGAACCTGGGCCGGTTCTTCTGCTGGGGAGGACACGGCGGCTCAGGCGACGCAGCAGCGTCTTTCTCCCACCATGCTGGCGGAAATTAGTCTTCTCCCTGTAATTGTCCTTCTGCTCACAAATCGCTAATGCGCGCTTTTAGGCTAAATAACTTTTATTTTAGGTTAAAGGCAAATGGCAAATCAGGAGAGAGCCCAAGTGAGGTTTCCATGAGGCGAAAGATTTGCTTGTCTCCCCTGCCATGAAACGAATTGACTCCCACTAGTGACAGGAAGGACCACGGGACTCAAAGTGGTCCTCAGGGCCATTAAGTCCAGGGCCAGCATCTACACAAACTAATTAACCTGGTGCAAAACGGTCCACGCCAGTCCACTCCCCCCATCCCCGTCCCAGAGCATCCCCCACTGCCGCATTTGCTGCTTCAGAGCAAAAGCCACCATCGATAACGGAACGTGGAGAGAGCAGGAGAACTTGAGGGCACACGCAGCAACGGAGCCTCTGCTACGCTTTTTTCGGGGAGGGGGGTACAACTAACAAGGGAAAGCAGCCAGTCCCCCGGGTGAAGCTCAGGAAGACCCGAATGCAGCCCTGCCGCTGGGAGAGCGCCGGGGGTCGCTCTCGTAAGACAACCTGAGCCGTATGATTTTCCTTCCCTTCACATCATCAAGGCGTCCACGTGCGAGAGGTGGATGAAGAGTAGATGTTCCCCAACAGAAAAAGCTGATAAGAAATAGAAGGTCAAATTATCTTCTTATGCAACCCCCCTGCGACCTATAGAATCTAAAGCCGTAGGACATAAATCAACCACTAACCACCCGGCGCAAAGAGAAACTTCCTCTCAGAGCAACCTGTTGCGTAAGCGCCTTTTAACGGGAGATTGGACCGCTGGGATGAGCCGTTGGGTCCTTTTTGAGCCCTTTTGCTCTTGTCCACCTTGCTGTGTCGCCCCCTCGAGCCGGTGAGCGTTGGGGAGGAGGTGCGTGGCTCCCTGCCACCACGCACAGCTCAGCCCGAGCTGAGGCTGGTCCTACCACCGCGGCGGCCCCGTTTGCTGAGCCCAGGGACGTCAGCACCTTCCCCTTCCCCAGCTCTGAACCGGGTCTGGAGAATCCCGCAGGGCAACAGCGAGCGCTGTCGGCTCTTTTTCAGGTGTAACCTGTTTCTACCCACCAGTTTGCTGGTGCCATCCCAGAGAAAGGCCGGCGAAGGCTCTGGGGTCAGAGCTTACCCCGGGGGTGTAAGCGGGACCCAGCTCAGAAACTCACGGCGGTGTCACTGAGACCACCCCGCGGCTCCCACTGCTCCACCGTCCGCGGGGAGCTCAGTGGTGCCGCGGGGCTTGTCCGCCGAGCTGTGGCGAGCATTCGCTGTGAAAGCCCTGTGCCCTGAGCAGGGGGTCCCGGTGGGAGACGTGCTCCCTGAGCAGACATCGGATGAGGAGCAGCAGCTCGCGGGGCTCTCCAGCACCCCCGTGCCCACCCAGCTCGGGGTCTAGAGCCAGCCAGCAACGTCCCCATCCTCGCAGGGGCTGCTCCTGCCTCTCTCCCCGGCCACGACGGCTTCCCCCCGCCCGTCAGCGGGCTGCGCTGCCTTCCAGCAGCCGTTTCTGGCTGAAACTTGCTTTATTTATATTTTACCCCTTGCCTGACTCCCGCCTCCCACTAAATCAAAGGGAAGCAAGGAGAAATCGCTGCGAGTGGCAGCCACCAGCCTTTGGAGCACCACGTTATGCCAGAACGCCCACCCCGGGGTAGAGAAGGGCGTTGCTTTCGGTGGCCCTCTGCCCGCTGCTGCCCCGGAGCCGTGGGGTGGACGAGAGCTGGGTGCCGGGGCCGGTGTTACCACGCTGTTTGTTTGGTGACTGTTGTGCTCCGGTTATTTTTAGCCCGTGACGCCCGGGGTATTTCGCTTCAGGATGTCCGGTCTGAGCTTCTTTCTGGGAATCCCATGTCCTCTAATTGTAAACAGCCCCATTCAGTCGCTCTGCGAGCGCGAGAGGCCCCAGCTCCCGCGGCGGGGCTGTCAGGTGTGAGTCAAACAGGAAGCCGCTGCTGCGCGGGCGACTGAGGCATCGGCCGCGAAAAAGTGCCCTCGATCAACTGGGGGCACCTGGACCCGCAGCCCAGACCCGGCCGAGCCGGTTCACTGGGCGCTGGGGATGCTGGGGTGCTCGGGATGCTCCCGCGGGATGCTGCCCGTGCTGGGCACCTCCTCCTCGTCGGGGGTTATCTGGGGCTCCGTGTTGCCTGTGCCACCCCCTCTGAAAAATGAACTTTGGGTAATTTTGAGGCCCCAGCCGCCCGTTTGAACGTGTTGTCACCACGGGAAAAGGGCTCCGGAGCATCCGAAACTGTCTTGTGCGCAGACACTTCACTTCAGGGACACAAAGACGTCGGGGTCTGGAGGTGCCGGGAGGATGGGGGGCACAGAAGGGGAAAGGCTGGAGCTGGGGGATGGTTTTGGTCCCGCCCTGCTCCCCGCGGGGCTCAGACAAGGTGGAGACAACCCCCCTGCACCCAGCAATGTGGGGGCCGCGCGCTGCTGCCCCTGTGCACCACAACCGGCGCGGGGCGACTTGAGCTCAAGGACCACGTGTCACGACACCGGGGCAGAGGCTGCCGCTACGTCTCCATCACCCCTGGGGAAACCTGGTACCGGGCTGAGGGCAACATGGGATCAGCCTGTAACCCCATGAGAAGAGGGGCTGGTGCCTTGGCGACTGTCAAAAGCCGGTGGAAAGGCGAGGGGGTTGGAGAGAGCATCCCGTGTCCTTATGTTGAGGCATCGCTGGGTGATGCACGCCCGCAGGGTCCCCAAAGCAGCAGCTCTCGGCTTGGGGCACCCGGGCAGAGCAGCTCTCCTCCCTGTGCGGCAAATGGCAGGGACCCCCCACACTGTTTATCCCCGTCTTCCACCCTCTTACGTTTAGGAACCCAAGACAACCTTGCAACGGTGGTTTTGGTCATACAACCAGACTTTTCCAGTGCCGGGAACCCTCCAGCACTTCCAGACCACAGACTTTGCTACCTGCAGCCGCCCCCGGCTGCCTGGGCAGCAAAACCCTCAGGGGCAGTAAAACCCTCACTGGTGCTTCTCTAAGCCCAGGGACTGCAGGGCTTAAGCTCTGCGACCAGATCAGGAGCAATTTTCCTGCACGTGGTAGAAAAGCTGGGGGGACCCTTCCCGGTCCCGGGAGGCGGCAATGCCAACGCAGGCTGGTGCCTCGCTGGGTCTGCGGCCATCCCGGTGCTCCATACCCCTGTGCCCGAGCTCAACGCACCGGTAGGAACGGAGCCGGGTGAGAAACGAGCCCTTTCACGGCTGAGGCGTGACAGGTCGATGGCAGCGGGTGACGTTTTCCAAAGGGGCCGCGGGTGGGATGCTGGGAGGTAGCTAAAGCTGGTGGGGACGGGTCGCACCGAGCATCCCCAGGGACTGCGGCTTCCACGGCACCCAGAGGAGGTTCGCCGGCACATGGAGCAGCGCCGGCGGCACCAGTGAAGTAGGTCATGTGCACGGTTGTGCCCATCTCTTACCTGACTCATTTCAGCGTCTCAGGGGAAACCCTGGCACCGACAAACAGCTCCCCGCGCCCTGCCTCCGCATTCGCCAACCGAAATCTGGAGGCTATTTTTAACCCCGAAACACCCACCGCGAGCGGGGGGAGCCTGCGCGGTGCGGGCGGCTCCGGTGGGTCGGGACCGCGCGGCTGCCGCCCCGTTTCGGAGCCCGCGCTGGCTCGTGCTGGTGTTTACTGGGGCGATTTGACTGTGGCGTTGGCAAGTTATCAAGCGAAGTGAGACCAAAACAAGTCACGCAGGCACTTTCCATGCTGGCTGCCGGCACCGTGCCCCCGGATGGGGTATGCAAAACCAAAAAGGCTCCAACTTTTTGTTTTCCAGCACATCCCCCGAACGAGCGTGTTGTTTAACCCGCTCAGCGCCGGACCGGGTTGAGGGGGTGCGAGCGAGCCGCGAGGAGCCCCCAAGTTCAAGAAGAGGTTGAGCTACGGCGTGGAAACCAGGTGAAAACCACCCCGGAGGGTCATTTTTTTCTCATTATTTACTTCCCTCACGCTCAGGGCACACACCAAATGCACCAACCAGAGTGAATGCAAGCGCGCAGAGCAGCACACGCGTGTGCAGACACACGTATGTGCAGACACACGTATGTGCAGACACACATATGTGCACACACACATGCCTGCAGGCGCTGCCCAGCACAGCGGCGCGATGCAGCAACGTGGACCAGCGAGACCCGGAGGCTCTTTGGGTCCCAGGCTGCCACGTTACAGCTCGTCCCCCCGTCCGCGCGCAGCCGCCGCCTGGAACCGCGAGAGAAGCGCCGCTCTCGTTTCCCAGCCAAAGCGCGAGCAGGAAGGGCCGGGGCACGACAAACCCCGTCAAAGCCCAGGGTGCTGCAGAGCCGTTGCATCGAGGTGACGCATGTCCGAGCCCGGGTGACGATGTTATGCTGGCCCCGCTGCGAGTTCGGAAGGGAGGTTGGAGCCGGGGCTGGCAAAGCCGGCGGCTGGTTCAGGTGTTTGCCAGAGCTTTTCGCGCTCCTCCTGCGCGGAGGGAGCGGGTCCAGCCCGGCACTGCGGTCAGGGCAGGACACCTCCTGCTTCCTCTGGGCTGATTTTGGAGAATCCAGGGGTAAACTTGCAGCCCTCTGGGAAACTCCTCCGCTCCCGAACATCGCAGGAGAGGAGAGAGTCTGGTTGTAATCCTGCCCAGACAAAGGCTGCTTTTAACAGCGGCATCCCGTCCCGTCCCATCCTGTCCCATCCCGTCCTGTCCCATCCCATCCCATCCCATCCCGTCCCGTCCCGTCCCGTCCCGTCCCGTCCCGTCCCGTCCCATCCAGTGACCCTTCCACAGCCCCCACACCGCCAGCGAGGTCCTCGCTGACCATTGACTCTGGGACAGTTTTTTCTGGCTTTAGGGAGCTTTCTGCGGCCAAGGCTCCCCGACGCCTTCGCTCTTCTCCCCGTACATCACAGCCCCCCGACAGCAGCAGCGAGCCAGCCTGCAGTGTGGGTGGGAGGCTCGTTTGATCGCCCTGACCGCTCCGCCCGGCCAGAAGCCCCTCGGACCATTTTCTGCCTCTGCTTAGAGCCTCACACAGACTTTCCGCCTCCTCCCCAGGCACCGGCTTAAACGCTTCAGGTGGCCTCTGCTCCGGAGTGTTTCAGACCAAAGCTCAGCAGCCCAGAAATAACTCAGGAGGCATAAATCAGCTTTGCAGCCCCGAGAAATGGGTCCCCATTTCCCCATCAAGAGGCCACGGGGGCGTCGCAGCCTGCGACGGGGGCAGGTGGCGCGCCCGTCCCCGAGCTGCGGTTCCTGCTCCGGCTGTTTCTGCTCCGTTGCCGACATGGACCATAAAACCTTCATTTCCTGACACACAGGGGATGAGGCCGAGGGGTCGTGTTTTGGACAACCTGGCTTTGCCATGGCAACCGGCAATGATGTCAGCGCCGTGCAATGATCGGAAGGGCCTGGGGAATGGAAAGCTCTCCAGGAACGAGGCGGGAGAGGAGGCTGAGATGGTGGGGGACACGCTTGCGGAGGGTCGGGGCTGTCTGAGAACAGCCCGGGCAGTGTTTTCCTTGGATGGCCCCAAGCACGAAGCACACGGAGGCTGGAGCCTGGAGCAGCGGCTGTAGCAGAGACCGTCCTGCCCTCTCCTTCCTCCCCCGCCAGCTGCCATCCCTCCGTGCATCCCCGCAGCGTTTCACCCCCCTGCAGCCACACGGCTCCAGCAGCTGCTCTTGCACAACCCTGACTAAAACCTCCGACCATCTTCTCTCCCGTCCATGGGCATTTGCAGGATTAATCCCTCCTGCCCTCTGCCTCGGGGGCCTGAGCTGCTCCGCTCCCCTTCCCCG